>CM061541.1:12050121-13250121 GCA_030864215.1 Capsicum pubescens | reverse complement strand
TTATGATGGGAAGTTCTCCAAGATTTAACATGTATGGGAATGAATTTGGATTGAGAAAAGGAGTGGCACTTAGAAGTGGATATGCACATAAGTTTGATGGGAAAGTGAGTTTATATGAAGGGATTGAAGGTGATGGTGGCATGGATTTGGAAGTGTGTCTTTTACCTGACTTCATGGCTTCTCTTGAAACTGATAAAGAGTTCTTGGATTGTTTTTCAAGTTAATTTAGTATTTGGAGAATGTTTGCTTTTCTTAATTTATGTATTGTCCTAAAAGCCAAGGGTCTTTAATTTCCTATCACCTAAACACTACATTTCCATCATAGTGGCAAAATTGAACGTTGTTTGGAATAATTTAATTAGATTACATTGTACTCCTATATCAATTAGGAATAGTTACACCTAATTGGATTTCTTTAATTCCTACCTTGTAATGATGTAACCTGAGATCATCTTTACTATCATATACTTGTAGATTTCACTATTTCAACCAAGAAGTTTGAACAAAAAAAATCAAACTGAGTTTTCTCACGAGTTTTTATGTTTTTACACGGTATATTTTTCCTCATCGAGCCATCACCAGCAACATTAGGGAAGATGAAAAGATCTTTAATTGTGTTTCTTGGAAATCTTTGGGATGGATTTATTTTGCCTTGATTTTTTTATGGTGGGTCGTGTTATGAACTCTGTCACGGGCTTTAGACTTGGGTCTGATGTGAAGTTACAGCCCAACAAAATAGTGGATTTTCCTTGGGATTCGGGTTAAGCAAACACGTTAAATGGGAGCAGTTACCAACCAAAGAGATTATGCAAATGATGTTGAAGCTTTGACTTGGTCTATATTCTCTCATCTCACCTTCAATGGTCTATTATCTCATCTCCTTCTAGTTACCTTCTTCCTTTGTTACTCGTAGATTTTTCGTTAGTATTGTTCATTGTTACTTGGTTGCTCAAATTTTTATTTGTATTCGGATTTGGAAGTATAATATATATATATTAGAGTTGTGGTGTGAAATCAGGGGCGGAGCCAGCCTTCTGTTCGGGCCGAACCCTCTTCGACGGGAAAATATATTATTTATACACGATTAAAATTATATTTTATGTGGTTATAGTAGGTGTTGGATCCCCTTCGACTAAGTTTACTTTGAATATGGAACCCCCTTAGTTGAAATCCTAAGTTTTCTTTAAATATGAAACCCCCTTCGTTGAAATTTTAGCTCCGCCTCTGTGAGAAATTGAGGTTGCTACAGTCGGGTTTAATTGTGACGATATTCAAATTTGACGGAATAATATCTATGGAGGCGTCTTGTAGGATATAAACGGGAACAAGGGGAGTTAACATACTCAAGGGATAAATATGTGTACAAAGTTGGAAAATAAGGACAAATATATTAAAAACCATAAGGAAAGACGAAAGGGATAAATATGTGTCCGTTTAGGCTATAATAGCATTTATACCAATAAACAACTATTCTCGTGAGTGTTTTTTCCCCACCTAAACGAAACCTCGAGAGTCGAGTCAATGTTGTGAAAGTAATTTATTTTATTTTATTTTGATGGGGATGGGGAGGGGGAGGGGGAGGGGGAGGGGGAGGGGGAGGAGAGGGGGCTATTTATCCATGTAAATGATTAAGACCTTGCAAATTAAAAGACTCCTTCCCTAATATGAAAGGGGAGAGGTAGCGTGGAGGGGACTGAGGGGAGGCAAAGAAGAGTAAAATGAGATCCAAACCTTCACCTCAAGTGAAGGACGGAAGACTCAACCAACTGAGCAACCCTCGTATTATTGTTAATTTAACTTATATAGTAATATATATTCATTGATAATGTAATAAAATTTTTACATTACTAACGTCATTCATTCAATCTGTTATGAAAAATTATTTGTCTTAATTTTTAGATTATTGTGAAGTTGGTGAAATCTAACATTTGTTCAAGAAGCACACTAGTATTAGCATGATTTTGTGTGGAGTCAACTACCTCCAATTATATATCAAAAAGGAAAAAGGGATTATACAAGTACTCAGCAACTAATGAGAAAGTGCTACTACCTTTCAGTTTCTGCTGTTTGAAACAATTAGTCAAATATGCTTGGGTGACACGAGAAACAGCTTAAAGTATATTCAAACTAATTAGTTTATTCATTATTTTTCAATCTCAATTTATATGGCATATACTAAACTTTTTAAATAAAATTTACCTATTTAGAAACTAGATAAAAAATATTATAAGTTATAATAATTCACAATTTAAAATATTTTTAAAAAATATTAAGGGCCCGTTTGGTCATGGATATTTTTTCCTTTTTTCCGAAAATTTATTCCGGAGTTAGAAATTATGGTGTTTGGCCGTGAAACTTTGAAAAACAATTTCGGAATAAAATTCCGAAAATGGAAAACAACTTTTTGTTGTTTTTCCCTTTTTCCACTTCTAATTTCAACTTCCATTATTATTACATATAACCTCAATCTTTAAATTTTTACACAAACCTCTCTTATTAACTAAATTCCGTAATTTTTAAAAAAAGACCAAATTCAATAAAATAATTAATTCAAGTGAAAATAATTAAGAATTTTCATCAGCAAATTTAAGAATATATAAAATATATTTATACCTATCAATCATATTTATCAAAATATATTTTTCTCTATTTAATAGATTATGGTTGGATAAACTTATTTAGCTCGTGCTTGTGATATTTTTATTCAAATTTTAGAAGAATAACAATCATAATAATTAGTTTGTTGCTAATTATTTTATCAATTGAAAACATATAAATTATTTTCTCAACATTTGGTAGTATGTTAGTAGGTAAATTAGTAGTTGGGTGATTTTTGATAATTTTTAAAAGTTGGGGACATAAAATCATATTTAAAAAGATTTTTCAAAAATCTAAAAAAATAATTTCAAAAAGACATGGCAAACACAACTATAACTCCAACTTCATCTCCAACTTCGACTCCAACTCTGAAAAAAATTATTTTTCATGGTCAAACGCTACTAAAAATCACAATAAAAAAAGATATATTTTACTCTCGAAATCCTAAAAATCTTCAAATAAACTAGCATGGGTGGCGCACTAGTAATCAGTCCAAACATGATGAATTGTTTTTGTCACTTTGTCTAATATTTTTTCCAAAAAAATCCATACTTCCCTACAAAATCCTCTATCTCAATCCACCTACCATGTTGGTGACAGGTAGGAGTTCTAACTTCTAAGCATCAAATGCTCAATAAAAACCAACCTTCATACTACATTAAAACCAAGAAACCAAAACCAAAACCAAAAAATAAAATAAAATGGCTTCTTCACCTGCTGTTCAACACATTTCAGATTGTTTCATTAAGCCACTTTACAATTCAGAAGAATCCCAAAAACCAATTTATCTATCATCATGGGATTTAGCAATGCTTTCAGTTCGATACATTCAAAGAGGTATCCTTTATACTAAGCCTTCCTCTTTTCAACTTGATCCATTTTTGCAAAAACTTAAAGAATCCCTCTCAATTACCCTTGTCCATTTTTACCCTTTAGCTGGTCGACTTAAAACACTTAAACAAGAAAATCCCCCTCTTTACACTGTCTATATTGACTGTGTTAATAGTCCCGGTGCAAGATTTATCCATGCTAATCTTGATTTAACTGTTTCTGATATACTTTCACCAAAAGATGTGCCTTTAATTGTCCAATCATTTTTTGATCATGATAGAGCAATTAACCATGATGGGCATGAACTACCTTTGTTAACTATTCAGGTTACTGAACTAGTTGATGGAGTTTTTATTGGTTGCTCAATTAACCATGTGTTAGCTGATGGTACTTCTTATTGGCATTTTTGGAACTCTTTTTCTGAAGTTTTCAAAGCCAATAATGGGCAAAAACAGCTCATTCCCATTTCGAAAACTCCTAATTTTAACCATTGGTTTCCAGAAGGACATGGTCCGATTATTAATCTTCCTTATACTCATCATGACCAATTCATTGGTAGACACGAATCCCCGAAAATGAGGGAAAGATTCTTCCATTTCTCATCAGAGTCGTTAAAGAAACTCAAAGCTAAGGCCAATCACGAATGTAACACGAACAAGATTTCGACTTTTCAAGCTTTGTCAGCTCATATGTGGAGATGCATAACAAAGATCCGCGAATCGCCATCTGATCAGGTAACAAGCTGTAGAATGGCGATTAATAACAGATCAAGATTGGATCCTCCTTTGCCCGAAAATTATTTTGGAACTTGCATGCAAATAATTAGTGGAACTGCCTCAGTCGGAGAACTTCTTGAGAACAACCTTGGATGGGCAGCTTGGAAATTGCATGAAGCTGTGGTGAATCATAACAATAAAGAAGTTCGTGAATGGGTTGAGAAATTGGAAACTGGTATAGTTTTTCAAACGGGGAGATTATCTGATCCTTGGAGCATTATGATAGGGGGTTCTCCAAGATTTAATATGTATGGGAATGAATTTGGATTGGGAAAAGGATTGGCACTTAGAAGTGGATATGCACATAAGCTTGATGGGAAAATGAGTTTGTATGAAGGGATTGAAGGTGATGGTAGCATGGATTTGGAAGTTTGCCTTTTACCAGACTTCATGGCTTCTCTTGAAAGTGATAAGGAGTTCATGGATAGTTTGTCAAGTTAATTATTTACGTGTTATAGATAGATGGTAGTTGGAAAAATGTCTTTTTACATCTGTTTTGAGTCGAGGATGGTCTATCGAAAACGACCCCTCTTTCTTTTTAAGGAAGGAATAAAATTTATCTATACACTGTCATCCCCGTACCGCACTTGTGGGACCATCGGGTATGTTGTAGTTGTTGGAGAACTTTTGCTTTTCGTAATTTATGTATTGTCAATGTTGATCAGTTTGATTTTGTTCAAGATAATAATAAGAACTTTGGCTCTTTAGTTTCTTTTTTAATCTGGTATTATCTGTATTTGTGCTTGCTTCGACTAAATCCAACACATACTGGAAATTCTCATATGGGAGACAACACGGCGTCGTTTTCGCTTCCTCCGGGTACCCGATTCTACCCGTCTGATCAACAGCTGATTCGTCACTATTTATATCCAAAGAACAACGCCGATCACCGGAATGACGTTCAATTTGACCTAATTGGGGAGATTGATCTCTATAATTTTGACCTGTTTAACTTACCGGATTTGGCCCGTTTTTGATATGGAAGAGGTGGTCGGAAAAAGCACTGGTTTTGTTACGTGGCTAGGGTTTTGAAGGAAGGAAGAGGAGAAGTAGTGGTGGTGGTTATTGGAGGAAGAGAGGTAGAGTTAGGGATGTGGTGAGTGAGGGTGCAGGGAAAGATGTGGTGGGGACGCGGAAAAGTTGTATATTTTATTCGGGGGATTGTGGTAAGAATGCTGTGAAGACTGATTGGTTGATGTAGGAGTATGCTTTAGCTGGTCATCCTATGGTACATTTTGCTATACAATATTTTTACATCACTTTTTTTTTTTGTGTGTATTTGTACATGTATTTCTATTTGTCTTGTTGAGCTGAGGGTCTTTCGGAAATAGCCTCTCTACCTGACCTTTTAGGTAGTGTTATGGACTATGTACAGTTAACTTCCCACACCCCACTTTGTAGAAATATGCTGGGTTTGTTGTTGTTGTTGTTGTATTTGTACATGTAGTATATACACGCATGTATACATGCATTATGTGTGTATTTGAGATATGAGGGTCTATTGGAAACACCCTCTCTACCCTGCAAAGGTAGGGGTAAGGTTAGCATACATTTTACCCTTCCTAGACCCCACGTATGGGATTACATGGGGTATGTTGTTGTTGTATATAGGGATTGAATGAACGTATCCATTGTATTGATTCTGCTTTAGATGTCTTTTTTTTTTTCTTGCAATGTTGTTAGTTTAATTTGAATAAACTGTCAAAGGCTTGCCTTTTTGGTGTAATTTGTCTTTAAGCTGCATTGGCAAGTGGTTGATTGTTTCCATTCTTGTAGCATTATGCATGTTTAGTACTGCCATCGATATGCTAATATGTTTTGATGAAACCTGTGTACCACTCTGATTATACAATGTAGATTATAGAATTACTCCGGCCATTCCAATTGAAGTGTCTTAGTTTGGCTAGGCACAAAGTTTATGAGATAAAAGAAACTTTTGAATCTTGTGGTCTTAAACTTGCCATGTAGATTGGAATTGGAAGTTTACTAAATATAGAAAGAGGAGCTCTTTTTGGGACATACTAGAAAGGAAAGTAAGACACTTGGGATGGAGGGAGTCGTTTTATATTCAGGATGTGCTTTTACTCTTTGGTACATTATCGCCCATTAGTAGTTATGGCACAGAGAAACTGTGTAAGGTCTTCCAATTTCGCCTGCATTCCAGTTGAAAACAGAGTAGTAGTTGAGCCAGTTAAACTCGTGTCATATGATTCTCGAACTAACTGAGCACCATATTGTATAAGGGCGTCTAGGGATTTTGTTGTTGATTTTGTAATTAGGGCATATGCATGTTGGTTGCTGATATTGGAATTAGGGTGGTGCTTTTATTTGATTTAATTTTGATGTAATTGCTGAAACAGATCACTGAGTTTCAACAGTTAGTCAGCTTTCTCGTTTGGGTTCGTGTTATTGTTCTGAAGTCTTGATGGTATCTTTAGTTAAAATTTTATCAAAGAAACACAACCTGAGTGTCACCATAATTATGCCTTTTATATTGGTAGCTCTCCTATTTCTCTCTGCCTTTAGTCTGTGGTGGTACTTGATGCACATATTAAGGAGTTTGTCATAGAAATTTCTGAAAATCGGTCTCAGAGATGAACCTTTCAATTTCTGTTGTTCGAAACAATTAGTCAAGTATGCTTGGGTGACACGAGAAACAGCTTAGGGGTCGTTTGGTTGAGTGTATTAAAAAAAATAATGCTTGTATTAGTTGTGTGTATGGTCCTGTCAAGTCGGTCCGCTAACGCCTTATCTTCCTATTTATAAGCCACAGCCATAATAGTGTGTATTATTATTACCTTGTTTGGTATACTTTTTTGACCTATTTATAACTAACACAAGCATTAGTTATACACTATATTATGTATTATTAATACACACCACTTTCTATGCATTAACAATGCAAAGCAATTTAACACATGTATTAACTAAGTAAATGGCATAATTACCCCTCAATTCTCTAGATATTTCCCGTCATTTTCCTCACTTCTCTTTGTATTGAGCCTCTTTTTTTTTTTATACATACTTATTGCTTATTTGGGTTATCAAATGAAAATCAATGGCGCGGCAGATAACCACACTTCACAGAACTTCCCAATTTCTCCGAGACTGTACGACGCTTCATAGAATTTTTAATTTCTCCGATGCCTCGACCCGTAATGAATGTTTCGACCCGAAAATGAACTCACCATGGAAAAGTAATGGTAGCCTTCAACAACAATTGGATCTGGGTTCATTTACTTTATGCCTCTAATTTGAACTGCAATCAAATGAATTTGAGATTTCTGCAATAATTATTGTTGCCGCCTACCTCCTTCTTTCACTTGAAAGAGTGTGTGCAAAGTTTAAATTGGAGATTTTTGTAAATAAATATTATTTTATAAAAAAATAATTTTTTATATATTTTTTAATACATCGAACCAAACAGTGTATTAGAAATGTTGACTGCATAACTAATACATGCATTATTAAGGCAAACATTACTAATACACCATATTCGACATTATTCTTACATACTTTACCAAACGACCCCTTAAAGTATTCAAACTAATTAGTTTATTTATTACTATGGATCTCAATTTATATGACACATAACTAATTAGTTTATTTATTATTTCTCGATCTCAATTTACATAACACATTCTTAATTTTTTAAATAAAATTTACCTATTTAGAAACTAAATAAAGATTATTATAAGTTATAACAATTCACAATTCAAAGTATTTAAAAAAATATATTGTAAATCAGGATCAAAGAAAAGACTTATTTAAGTATCTAAATCCTAAAAGATATCTAATAAATTAGCATGGGTGGAGCACGAGCAAACATGATGCACTGTTTCTGTCACACTACCTAATATTTTATCAAAAAAATTCCCTATTTTCCCACAATCCCAATCCACCTACCATGTTTCTGTCACACTACCTAATATTTTATCTAAAAAATTCCCTATTTTCCCACAATCCCAATCCACCGACCATGTTAGTGACAGATAAGAGTTAACTAAGCATCAAATGTTCAATAAAAGAAGATATATTTTACTCTCGAAATCCTACAAATCTTCAAATAAATTAGCATGGGTGGCGCACTAGTAATCACCCCAAACATGATGAATTGTTTTTGTCACTTTGTCTAATATTTTTTCCAAAAAAATCCATACTTCCCCACAAAATCCTCTATCTCAATCCACCTACCATGTTGGTGACAGGTAGGAGTTCTAACTTCTAAGCATCAAATGCTCAATAAAAACCAACCTTCATACTACATTAAAACCAAAAAAAAATAAAAATGGCTTCTTCACCTGCTGTTCAACACATTTCAGATTGTTTCATTAAGCCACTTTACAATTCAGAAGAATCCCAAAAACCAATTTATCTATCATCATGGGATTTAGCAATGCTTTCAGTTCGATACAATCAAAGAGGTATCCTTTATACTAAGCCTTCCTCTTTTCAACTTGATCCATTTTTGCAAAAACTTAAAGAATCCCTCTCAATTACCCTCGTCCATTTTTACCCTTTAGCTGGTCGACTTAAAACACTTAAACAAGAAAATCCCCCTCTTTACACTGTCTATATTGACTGTGCTAATAGTCCCGGTGCAAGATTTATCCATGCTAATCTTGATTTAACTGTTTCTGATATACTTTCACCAAAAGATGTGCCTTTAATTGTCCAATCATTTTTTGATCATGATAGAGCAATTAACCATGATGGGCATGAACTACCTTTGTTAACTATTCAGGTTACTGAACTAGTTGATGGAGTTTTTATTGGTTGCTCAATTAACCATGTGTTAGCTGATGGTACTTCTTATTGGCATTTTTGGAACTCTTTTTCTGAAGTTTTCAAAGCCAATAATGGGCAAAAACAGCTCATTCCCATTTCGAAAACTCCTAATTTTAACCATTGGTTTCCAGAAGGACATGGTCCGATTATTAATCTTCCTTATACTCATCATGACCAATTCATTGATAGACACGAATCCCCGAAAATGAGGGAAACATTCTTCCATTTCTCATCAGAGTCGTTAAAGAAACTCAAAGCTAAGGCCAATCACGAATGTAACACGAACAAGATTTCGACTTTTCAAGCTTTGTCAGCTCATATGTGGAGATGCATAACAAAGATCCGCGAATCGCCATCTGATCAGGTAACAAGCTGTAGAATGGCGATTAATAACAGATCAAGATTGGATCCTCCTTTGCCCGAAAATTATTTTGGAACTTGCATGCAAATAATTAGTGGAACTGCCTCAGTCGGAGAACTTCTTGAGAACAACCTTGGATGGGCAGCTTGGAAATTGCATGAAGCTGTGGTGAATCATAACAATAAAGAAGTTCGTGAATGGGTTGAGAAATTGGAAACTGGTATAGTTTATCAAACGGGGAGATTATCTGATCCTTGGAGCATTATGATAGGGGGTTCTCCAAGATTTAATATGTATGGGAATGAATTTGGATTGGGAAAAGGATTGGCACTTAGAAGTGGATATGCACATAAGTTTGATGGGAAAATGAGTTTGTATGAAGGGATTGAAGGTGATGGTAGCATGGATTTGGAAGTTTGCCTTTTACCAGACTTCATGGCTTCTCTTGAAAGTGATAAGGAGTTCATGGATAGTTTGTCAAGTTAATTATTTACGTGTTATATATAGATGGTAGTTGGAAAAATGTCTTTTTCCATCTGTTTTGAGTCGAGGATGGTCTATCGAAAACGACCCCTCTTTTCTTTTTAAGGAAGGAATAAAATTTATCTATACATTGCCATCCCATCCCGTAAAGCCGTACTGCACTTGTGGGACTATAGTGTATGTTGTTGGAGATTTGCTTTTCGTAATTGATGTATTGTCAATGTTTATCAGTTTGATAAGGATTTGATTTTGTTCAAGATAATAAAAAGAACTTTTGCTCTTTAGTTTTTTTAATCTGGTATTATCTGTATTTGTGCTTGCTTCGACTAAATCCAACGTACACCGGAAATTGTCATATGATATTCTCTCTCTATATATAAGAGTACTTACTAGTATAATGTTTGTCTGGAAAAGAACTTCTGATTAAGAACTTTATACAAATATTGTAACCAAATATGTCAACTATAATAAACACATAATCTTGGTGTTTGTTGGAAATTTATTGGATTTTGAACAAAGCTGATCTAATTTTCTTCTCAATCAAATTTACAAGCTTACTAATTGCAAATTTGAGATTAGTTTGTTTTATGAACGAGCTAAATCGGTAATGGTATCCTTCAAGGAGGAGTTGGGGCCATGTCCACTCCAAATTTGTTATGCCCCAGGATTAAATATACCTTTCTACTTATTTAAAGAAAGAATTAGCTAAATATATATACTTCGTCATTTCATCTTTTGAAGTTAAACTTATTCTTATTGTCATATTTTTATCGATAAATTTATTCCTCTATTTTAAAAAATTGATTAAATATATCATTTATTGGAGCCAAATTTACCCCGTTGATAAGAAATCACATGTGCCATTTTTTAACAAAAAAGCGCAAATCGAGAAAGTCAAAACTTGCATGTCTTTTGATCATCTGGACATGCAATTTTTAAAAAGGAAAAAGAACACTCTACAATATTTTTTAAAATAAATAACCCAAGTTTAAAAAAATTTCAAAAAGTTCGAGTCGAATATACTATTTTTGCTTTATAGTCATTTCCTAATTTGGGTTTTGGCTTACGTAGTCCATATATAGTCCATATACAATACTGATACAGTCTGTATACAATACATACAGTATTCAACTTGGGCAATTCGGCCTTTTTAAAAATATTTTAATTTTTTTTTTTGCTATAAATTTTTTAACTGATCAAATTTTCTTCTTTTTTATTGTTTAGAAATAATAATTAAATTATATAAAAATAATATAATTATTAAATAAAATATGTATCTATATAAGATATATGTATAGAAATTGTATAGTTCTATCAAATATGTATATGTATAAAATATATATAAAAAATATAGAAAGTGTCTGAAAATTATATAATTGTTGAAACATCTATTTGAGGCAAATTATTTTAGTTGAAAAAAGACGTACTGCATCATCCGAAGGGTTAAAAATATCAGCCTCGTTAATATTTATTTTGCTGCTCTCTACTACAGCCAACCACCTAAGGATCCTTGGATGAGAAACCTTATCCGGGTAATCCTTGAAATGCTTTCGGAGGGGAGGAATGGCTTCACATGCGCAAGCTTAAAAATTGTAAACAGGAAGCAAGCAAAAATAAATAAATAACAAGTATATTCAATATAAATTAATGAATGAGTAAAAATAGTAATCAATTTTACCATGAAACCCCAAGGAAAGCCGTATAATGTGGTCGTCTTTGGCTTTAGCTCTTTCAGTTAATATTTGACAGTCAAGTAGTAGCTGTCGTATCCCCAGGGATAATCGTTGAATTTCCCCAAATCATCAGCAAGCGCCAACAAATCACATTCTATGACTTTCCTGACGTCTCTTGCCAATAAAACGGAATGGACAAATCAAATTAAGCACAATTTCTCCCTGTATGCTTTGGTATGTCTTTATTCTTGAGATCCGCCATCAAATCCTCCACTTTGAAGCTAGGTTCAACAATGCCCAACAACCCATCTTTTTTTACCTTGCATTTGTTGGACCCTTCGTGGGGTGTTTTCTTGATGGGAGGTTCTTCTGGACGATCGCATCTCAAGCCCGTCACAATGGCAAACTCTTTCAATCCAAAACAAACCGGCATGCCACAGTAGTTGATCCAGACTTCATCCATCTTTTTTCCGCCCTCCTTCAGACCTCCATCATCCCCCGCATACATGATCCTGCGCATGAGAAGGCCATATACCATGATCATTGGGAAACGAAGAGAGCGGGGCCCAGACAACTCAAGAAAGTGTGCAAAGCAGCTCTTCTTAAAAAGTCCATATATGTTTTCCTTCTTCATAATACTCTTAAGTTCGTCAAAAGGTTTCCCCAACTGACATTTAAGTACAAGATCACCAAATACTGCTTTGGGGTTATTCATCGGCATCGCAACTCGAAACTTGTCAATACTAATGGTTTTGACAAAATCATGCTGGAATTTCGATATTATTTCACTCCCCATTGGTGAGGAGGAGTTATCACTTTCCTCGACTTCATTTTGCCCTGACTGAGATTGTTCTGGAAGTTCCTCCGAATCTATCTGTACTCTAGCCTTTTTTGTTTGGTGATCGAAAGTTGATCCACTTTCTCCACTTTCAGTTTCTTTTCTTTTGGGAGACATCTTTTAACTACAAACAAAAGAAAAATAAAAAATACATTGCATTTGATGTCTGCACAATTTTTTTAAAAAAGGTGAGACAAATTTCAATAAATTATTTTTACCACATAACAAAAAAAAAATACTCCAACGGACAACCCATCAGTTGGAATAGATGGGGAACCAAAATTTGTTTGAAGACCTATTTAATATCTCCCAACAAATGTTCCATCTGTTGCAACAGGTGGACAAATTTCAATAAATTATTCTACGCCACATTACAAGAAAATACTCCAACGGATAACCCATCAGTTGGAACAAATAGGGAATCTGTTTGAAGACCTATTTAATATCTCCCAACAGATCTTCCACTCGTTGCAACAGATGGACCACCACCACCACAACCAATGCCACCACCAATGCCACCAAGACCACCACCAATGCCACCACCAATGCCACCAAGACCACCACCAATGCCACCAATACCAACACCAAGACCACCGACACCACCGCCCAAAAACACAAATACCAACACCACCAACAACAGCCACCAACAACACCACAAATACCATCCAATAATACCACGACAGTCAACAAAACACTGAGAGAAAAACTAGGGTTTTCTTGGGTGCTTCCTACTTTTTTAGCATCAAAACTCAAAATTGTTAATCCTTTCTCGAAGATAATACAACTAAAAGTCTTCTTTTTCATCATTAACTAAAAAGCTCTATTTTTTAGAAGAAAGAACAAATGTAAAACTCTTCTCGAACTCTGTTACATGCGAAGACAGAGAAAATGACGGATACAAGCGGGAATGAAGTCGAAAAAAACAACTATATGTAGTCGTAAATGGGAAGAAAATCGACCTGTTTTGAAGGGTTGAACAATATGTTGAGTAGTTGTTGTTTGTATTGTTGAGAGAGAGAGTAGACCCCGAGAGAGAGAGAGAGAGAGAGAGAGAGAGAGAAGAGAGAGAACTTAAGATTTGAAATGAAAAGTTTTTCGCGCAAATGGATGATTTGTATGGGTTGATTTGTAATTTTAGAAAAGAATGACAAGTTTTGAAATTGCTAATTTGGTCCGAATTGATCTTAATTAATTTTAAAAAATTTAAAAGATATAACTTTTAAAACATTGAGTTAATGAGAACTCATTTCAACTCAGAGTGATCGATCGACGACTCGGGTCGGGATGAACGCAATACCAATGCCATGCAATTGCAAAGACTCGATTGGTTTTGTAGTTGACCCTGCGAGCTCATTCATTCATCCCTAGTTCCACCTAAATCAACTTAGGTACTATCAGTATCCTAACATTGAGTTGATGAGAACTCATTTTAACTTAGAGTGATCGATTGACGACTCGGGTCGGGATGAACGCAATACCAAGGCCATGCAATTGCAAAAACTCGATTGGATTTATAGTTGACCCTGCGAGCTTATTCATTCATCCCTAGTTCCACCTATATAAACTTAGGTACTATCACCATCCTAACATTGAGTTGATCAGAACTCATTTCAACTCAGAGTGATCGATCGATGACTCGAGTTGGAATGAACTCAATACCAATGCCATGCAATTGCAAATACTCGATTGGATTTGTAGTTGACCCTGCGAGTTCATTCATTAATCCCTAGTTCCACCTAAATAAACTTAGGTACTATCATCATCCTAACATTGAGTTGATGAGAACTCATTTCAACTCAGAGTGATCGATCGATGACTCGAGTCGGGATGAACGTAATACCAATGCCATGCAATTGCAAAGACTCGATTGGATTTGTAGTTGACCCTGCGAGTTCATTCATTCATCCCTAGTTTTACCTAAATCAACTTAGGTACTATCGTTATCCTAACATTGAGTTGATGAGAACATATTTCAACTCAGAGTGATCGATCGACAACTCGGGTTGGGATGAACGTAATACCAACGCCATGCAATTGCAAAGACTTGATTGGATTTGTAGTTGATCCTGCGAGCTCATTCATTCATCCCTAGTTCCATATAAATCAACTTAGGTACTATCACTATCCTAACATTGAGTTGATGAGAACTCATTTCAACTCAGAGTAATCGATCGATGACTCAGGTCGGGATGAACGCAATACCAACGCCATGAAATTGTAAAGACTCGATTGGATTTATAGTTGACCCTGCGAGCTCATTCATTCATCCCTAGTTCCACCTAAATCAATTGCAATAAAATCTGTTGCAACAAATGACTGAGCTGTTGAAAAATTCAAAAAGGTATTCATGTCTGTTGCAACAGATGACATATCTGATTTAATTATCAAATAGAAATTTGCATCTGTTGTGACAGATGACTGAGCTGTTGAAAATTTTCAAACAGATATTTATATTTGTTGTAACAGATGACATATATGATTTAATTAATTATCAAATGAACATTTTCATCTGTTTTCACAGATGACTGAGTTGTTGGGATTTTAAAATAGATATTTATATTTGTTGTAACAGATGACTGAGCTGTTTGGATTTCTAAACAGATATTTATATATGTTGCAACAGATGAAATATCTGTTTGAAAATCTTTTTTTCTCTTTTAATTTTATAGAAAGCTTCTGGTCCGAGTAGATAATATCAAGTAGTAGTACTTACTACTAAAGGCGGTAAAAAATGTTTCTTGGATATCTCAAAAGTGAGTTCAGTGAGCAGTCTAATCTTGTCTTTTCAATGTAGTAGTCTTAGTCTTCCTCGTGCCCCTCAAATTATTAATGAAATTAATGAATATTAATTAATGAATATTGAAAACCACCACGTCTACGTACACAATACATATATACATCTATAGAAATTATCTCATCTCTTCCTTCAGCTGCAGTTTATTTTATTCAACTCTCATGTTTTTCTTTCTCTCCTCTTTAGGGTCACAATTTTTTTTCTTTCTTTTCTCTTCTCTTCTCATAAAGAAGATCTTTTCGGATTAAAATCGATCCATATCTTTCCTCGACTTAAATTTATGTTTTGATCCCCTTTTTGATATTAAGGTATGGTTCATTATTGTTCGTTCATTCTCGTCTTCTTCTTTGCAAGTTATTTACATCTTTTTTTATGTAATTACTATTTACCCATATCATATTTATTAAAAAAAATTGAAGGAACTTTTAAGTGTTGAATAAACAAATCGAGAATTTTTATTACAATATGAGAAAAAAGTCATTTGTTGGGAGAAGTTTAAAAGCCTTGTTGGCAGTATCATTTTTTTGTATGTATTTTATTTGTTTCTTTATTGTTGATGCAGTTATTGATTTTGTTGGTGGGTTGGCGTTGTTGGAACTTGTGGTGTGGTGTTGTTGATGGTTCTGAAACAAAGGATGTTGCTTATTTGTTGTTGATGATGTTGTTGGAACAAATGTTGTTGTTTCTTTGTTGTTGATGTTTATGTTGTTGTTGATGTTTCAACAGATGGAGAAACTGTTGGAACAAATAAAACCACCAGAAAGGTTGGTTTGATGTATTCCAACAGACTCCACATCTATTGCAACAGACTCCACATCTGATGCAACATATGGATAATGTTCTTTTTGTGACATCAATTTTTTTCCTCTTCTTTGTAGATATAAGGAACTGACAGTTGATCAACTTTTGACGGACTATCGCAAAAGGTTGCAGTAAAGATGGGTTCGGAGGAATAAGCTGCTTGCAGATGGAACCACTTTATATGTGGGAAGTATGATTACTGATAATATTATAGTGGAAACACACATAGAGTGCACTGATTTTGTGAATGTTGTTTTTACTGATTACTCATAGATCGTTCAAACAAGATGTCTGCAGTTTTACAGTTAAGTTTGGTAGGTCCGAACTGATAAGGCTAAGGGACCATGAATATGGTTTTGAAACCCTGTTAAGATTTGATGTCGGTTGTTGCTCATGTTTATTTGTCAAGCATTGTGAAGGGATCTAGTTTTGGTGTCATTATAAAGAGATTCAATAGCGATTGGACTAACTTTTAGGGTACATTGGACCCTTAGAGGTGATGTGCTAGATTTTTGTAGAACATTTAAGACTTTTTAACTTGAAATAATTGTAAGTTCTTAAGTAATTATTGGTGTTTTTGATGTTATTTCTTAAGATTTTGTAGGAAAGTCAAGATGCATGGAAATAAATAACAATGGAGTAAAAGAGCTGAAATCTGAGCAAAAAGAACTGAAAACATGGCTGACGACAACCGTGATAAGTCGTCAGCCTTGTGATAGGCTATCAGCATTGGCATCAACCTTAACCAGGGAGTTGCAGTCTGAGAAGCAGTTTTGACGACGTTGGTGACGTGGCGTCAAAGTTGTGATAAGGCATCAATAAGGGTGTCAACCTTAAGCAGAGAATTAGCAAAAGGAGAAGACATTTGACGATGACAGTGAAACGCGATCAGATCCGTGACGCGGAGTCAGCAACATCGTGTCACGCCCCAAAAATCCCATCGGGCTGGACTGGCACCCGAAGCCGAGAAGGCCCGGGAGAACCCGTTCAAATACCTGTACTTTCACTTATATGTCACCAAAAATTTGGACAGCACTTCGTTGCATATAGAAGGGTCTAATTACCTGTATCAGCACAACATGCACAAATATATATATATATATAATACTTGGCCGTCGGGGCCACCACATATACAAATATAACATCACTATATAAACTTCCATGACTTTACCCTTCCTTATGTCTACAAAGCCTCTAGGATATACATGACATACCTAGGGTCGGGACAAACCCTCGCCCACACATGACTCCTGTACAATAACAAAACATAAGGAACCGACTCGGAAAGCTCCGAAGCAAACTGGAGCTCACCAACAATAGTTGTATGACCTGGCTCCTACTTGTGCGGTGTATGAGCTGAGGTACCTGTGCCTGCAACATGAAATGCAGGTCCCTGTGGGGGACGTCAGTACAAAATATGTACTGATTATGTAAAGCTGTAGATAATCACATATGATATAGGAGCTCAATAAAAATCAGAAACAAGTGAATAAATCGTAATAGGAGTGGACCACACTTACTAGAACTTGTGACAACCTGTACATTGTATTTATTCAATCATTTTACCTTCGTTCTTATCGTCTTTGTAATCATTACTGTACTGTACTGAGACCATTAGGCTGCCTCCAGTACATATGAATTGGGATCGACCCATGCTAGGCTTATTCCCCTGGGATACCACCTATAAACACATAAATAGGGATCGACCCATGCTAGGCTTATGCCCCTGGGATACCACCCGATAAGAGAGAACTTCCATCACTTTGTTCAATTAATCTTTGAAATTGTTATTTCGGTCGCCACCACATTTTTGATACTTTGAAACAATGATACATCAATAGGAACCAAGTAATAGACCTTCTATACAATAACGATGTAATAAAGACTCATTGGTACATCAACAATATGTTTCAGAATCATCAATATCACAACAATGAAATAGGAGCCTTTTGGTATATCAATGAAACATTTTGACACTTTATAGGATGGAAACAACTTCGTTGGTAACGTAGAACAATACATGTTTTTGGACAACCTCGGAATCTTACTTGGAACATTGGTGTTTTCATGCCAAAGAACATTGTTAGAGTATGTTTTACATACCTCGTCGTAGATTCGGATACCAATTCAACACAACTTCCCGCCTTTA
Organism: Capsicum pubescens; assembly: GCA_030864215.1. NCBI lineage: Eukaryota > Viridiplantae > Streptophyta > Magnoliopsida > Solanales > Solanaceae > Capsicum > Capsicum pubescens. Next base: position 13,232,029 of record CM061541.1, on the reverse strand, counting down.
CAAATCACTTATCTACAATGAAATGTTTGGCATCTAGTATTAGCAACCCAACACCACAATTCTCTTCCATAATTCCATACAACCAATAGTTGCATAGCATTCCAAAAACCAACTTGAACAATAGGTTTATGTGTATATATATATATATATAATCATCATTTAAATACCACATCATCACACCAAATCCCTTCACAATTCAACATAATCCAACCATGCACAAGAATAATCCAACATCATTTCCAATCATCTTTCAACAACAATCAATTAACACACTTCTTATGCTTACATGCATATATATACATATCCATATAAATAACACCAACATAATTTACATCCCTACCATAAAATGGCCCTTTTGATTTCGAAGTCCTGTTGGCACAAATAAGGGGTGCTTCTCGAAGCCCTCGAGACGGTGAACACAACTACGGAATCAATTTGGATTTTGTACGGTTGAATCACAAGATAATTGGAGTTGAAATTTGGCTAGGGTTTCTTATTCTTCAATAATGGATGATAAATAATGGATATGAGGCTAAGTATATGTATATAATGACCAATTTTCGTTCATGAGGTGATGGAAAATGACCATATTGCCCTTAAAATTTTAAGTAAATCCAAATCTGTCCATGGTGGACTGTTTTGACAAGCTAAAGTAGATCGATCATAACTCTTTGATCCGATATCGGATTTGGGTGAAATTGGTATTGTTGGAAATATAATTCAAAGGGATTTCATTTCATATAAAGTAGGCCACCCAGTTCGTCCTGTACAAGGAGTTATGATCGTTTGAAGTTGACCCTAAAAATCTGTTTTGAGAGGTTAACGTAAAACGAGTATAACTCCTTACTCAGACGTTGGATTTGTATGAAACCAATTGCATTGGAAAGAAGACTCAAAGATATTTCTTTTGATAGGTCGTATCTCTCCCAGTTCATTATATTAAGGGAGTTATGATCGTTCAAAGTTGACCCAAAAAAACTGGCAGGCCTCAGTAGTTTGTGTGCAGGAAATTTTCCTGCACATTTACCATTCACCATATCCCGACCACCGTTTTATAATTTCGAACGTGCTCGATTATATCCGAAACTTATCCGTTTTTGGAAATCTTTATATCGTTGGAAAGCTTATTCAATAACCTTCGTATGGAACCATCGACGGACAAATTCCGGTATAAATAGAATAAAAAAATTAATTCCATATAAATAAGACCAATACACATACTTGAATACGCCAATACATGTACTTGAATACGGGGTGTTACACATCGTCATCTTTAGACAGAACTTGAAGACAACTGGAGCTAATCTGACGCCATCTGTGATAAGGCGTCAGAACCTTTACGTGGCGTCAGCCAGGGCGTCACCTAATCCGATAATTTTATTTATTTTGTTATTTTATTTCCATAATTAAGTTTAGGTATTAATAGAAGTTTTGAGGCTTTTATTCAGGATCTCTCTCAATCTTGTTTTTTGGAACTTGGGAGGAACGTACATTGCCTCATCTTTTTCATCAAGTATTTTTCTTGTTTTCCCTTCAACACTTATCAACTATTGTGGATTATTCTCTTGTGATTCAATTGAATAAACAATAGTTGTTTTCATCCATTCGTAAGTTTATCCATACTATCATGAATTAAATTTTTCATTTCGTTCATCAAATCATGAGCGGCTAATTCCATTAGCCTGAGTTATGGGATCCATGGATTAGGGTTTGATATGCTGCTAGGTACTTAAAGGGTTCAAAGAGTAGTAGGACGTCTTGAAATTCTATTGCTTTAACTTAAAATCTATTGGTTGCAGACAATAGGTTATGCCTTAGGTTTATTTGCTTGAACAGAGAAATAAACTAGAGGACATGAATTATCAATAGGGACTCGGAAGCTACCAACCTTCTGTTCAATGATTAATGCCGTAACTGGATTAATCTACCTGAGATAACATCCTATTGGAAATAGATAAGTTATCTAAGTTTGAGAGAAATAGATAATAAATTGTCTGGTGAGGTCGAGAGATAAGTCAGATAGTATAGTCGTTAGGAATATTCTGTTGTTCCTACTTACTCAAGAGTCTTAAGCAGTACCTAGTATCTATCAATTCCTGAAACCCACATTGAACATAACTCTGGTTTTCCATTTATATTGATTAGAAACATTAATACTAAAACCCCATTTTATATTTTTGTATCATTTGTTTGAATTTAACTTGTAGCTATAATTTCAAACTAGTTTAATCGCCACTCACATTGTTTCCTGTTGATTCGACCCCGACTCCAAAGTTGGGTAAATATATTGACGACGACAGCCTTACACTAATTTGAGGTGTAAGTTGAGCGTTATAAAAAAATAATACCCTCAACTTAAAACAATTGCTTGTCCTCAAGCGACTACGTAACACCATACTACGATGCTTAACCAAGAGACACATAAGATACCTATCACGGTTGATTATCAAGTTTAGCTCAAAACTCATGCCACTCTCCACGTTCAATTACTTATAAATCCAATTATGCATATCACTGAAGATTAACAATGTGACCCAAATAAATCAATAGATGGCATCAATTCAGCAACAATAACCATGCATATGTACAAGTTACACTACCCAAACAAGTAAATAGCTAGCAATGCTACCGATGAGCCCTTACAACAAAGAAGTCCCTCCTCACTCATATATGAACTCAAGCATGTCAATGCGGGGACGGTCAAGAGACACTCACTCTCAGAAAGAAATTCCAATCAATGCATGTCAAATACCATATGCCTTCCCTTATTTTCATTACCAAGGTGTCCAGACAGGTAATTTAGGATCACTATTGGTCTTTTCTTCGGCTTGTAATGTATGCTAAGGGTTAGTATGATATTCAATGGCATTTAGAGTGACTAAGCCTCCTTGGCACTACCTTAACTTTTGGGGTTCACTTATTAACCTTTTTCTTCTTTTTCTCCTTTTCTTGATCACACATTATTCAGGATGGATGCGACTTTTCTTTTCATTCTTTTTATTTTCTTATTCTTCTTCCACACCACCCAGCTTTTTATTCTTATTCACTTATTCTTTTCCTTTTATTCTACCTTTCTTCATACCCAGTTTACATTACGCACCCCCATGATAGCTGATAACGCTCAAACTACAGCTCTCGTAACAGTGTAAGCGGTCGTTGTCAAATATAGAACCCAACTGGGTTGGGTGTCGAATCCCACAGAGAATACTTGGTCACTAAGTAAGCAAAGATTAATAGACTTTTGGTGAAAGTTTCGTAAAAGGGGGGATTGTAACGTGCAATAATGTAACAAAGTGAAAACAGAAAATAACAAAGTAAAAAGAAAAAATGTTTAGTAAGATGTTTAACCAATGAGAATTGAGAGTTGGGGTTATATCCACCTTATGAGTTATACGTCTCTATTGGCTATGAGTTATGCGGAATTCAGACATGCATGTGCTTATAGAGAATTGTATTCTATGGTAAATTCAGGCGTCTTTCGACCATCAAGGATTATTTCACTTTAACTCTTTCGAGCTTAAAGCGTATATAACGGTACAAATTCTCCAAGAGGTTAATCCAGTTACGACACTAACTTTTTAACAGGGGTTGGTGCCCTATTACCTTGACATTATCTCTTTTCCAGACATATAACTTTTCTTTCGAACAAGTTAATGCTATACTGGCGTATTCTATGTGTTTGCAACCACAAGAATTTAGATTAAGATGAAGAGAGTAATGATATAAGCAGCATACGTGTCAAGAATTCACAAAATCATAGCAATAGATAGTATCTCATAAGGCTTCCATAACCCCAACAGAGAAGTTTAGCTACGCATGAGTGCAACGGAAAACACAATAGACATTATCATCATAAAAATCTCACGTGAATTCCTTGCAAATAGCTTTTCTCTTGTTGTAAAAATTAAAAGTCAAATATATGAAAAATAATGTCAACAATGAATTAATAAAGAAAAAGGGGAAGGATAGAATAGGGATGAGGGTGGTGGAGAATTGTTTTGATGGATGGATGAGAATAATAAAAATCTCCAGCAAAATAGGGTATTTATAACACCCATATCCTATTCCTACTAAGCTACTGCATTACTTATCTTAGTCCTACTAGGTTACTGCATCATTATCCTAATCCTACTAAGTTACTGCTGATCCCCAAAGTCTTTAGAAATGCTGTTTTTGCCCGGGACAGGTTTTCCATGCGTCACTTTTAGTCCCTAGGCGTCCAAGCTCTCCTTTCCTTCTTTCGTGAAGCTTCCTTGGGCGTCAAGTTATCCATAAAATGCTGAAATCTTCATCATTTATACCTGAAAACTTGCTAATCACGTTTGTTAGCTCACTTACAGGAAAAAGGACTAAAAGTGCATGAATTATATATTTTGTCCTCAAAACTTAGCTAAAATATGGGTAAATTATAGTACTTTAGGCTTGTAAATACGCCTATCATCAATAGCCACCCTCAACTTAGGTTGCTTACCTAAGTCAAGGTGCACAGTGTCCAAGGAGGACCAGGGCCAAAACAGGTTCATTATGATCTAAACGGGAAGGTGATAGGTTTCATAGAAAGAAATGGTCAATTCAGGCTCAAAATAGGGATCAAGAGATATCATGCATACAGGGTGTTGACACCTAATTTTTTCCCTCCATAACTAAGTTTAATAGCGAGTTTCTTTGATTTTTAATAAAATTATGACATTTATTTTTATCCGAATAAATTTTTTTTTCAAAGTATTTATCTGGATAATTTTGCCGTTTTAAGTAAAGATTATATAGTATCATATTTTATTATATGAGATTATATAATGTTGTTACTTAAATAGTTATTTTACGGAATATCGGATTTTAATCATGGTTCGTCTTGAAATAAATATAATAATTAAAGTCTTGATTTAAATATATTTTTATCCTTAAAAATAGTTTATCTGAATAAATATGTGTTTGATTTTATCGAATCAAGGAGCTCAGGGTTAAATGAGATATTAATTCACTTCAAATTTTGATTTAATTTGGTCAATCTATTAGGTTTGGACATAATCGAAATCAAAATGGCCACAATTGCGATGCAATTGGCCAATTGATTTCAATTTGGCCAAAACCTAAATAGAATTGGCCAATTCTCCAATAACCAAGTCCCCAATTTCAAACCCTAACCCAACCCAACAATTTAATCCATGACCAACCTATCCCCATTAAATATTCAACAACCCATTTTCAACAACAATGGCCCAAGAACATTGATCAGGCCCAATCTCTCTTAATCAAACCCCTTGACCCATTTAACAATACCCCCCATCATTAACAACTGTCGTCCCAAGCCCAATCCATACCGCCCGACCCAGCCCACTACATTTCCCATGTACCTTTTCTCCTTCAGCAATAACAGTCCAAACCTAACACAAACGACAACAAAACAACGATGACAACCGACCCTACCATTACATCCATGTACGGAGACCTCAACCCGATCCTTCGACAATTCAGCATCAGCAGTCGCGACCCAAACTCGTATCCTGCGAAACGGGTGCCCGTCCCACTCAAAATCATACGGGAAAAGCCAAAAAGTTTCTAGAATCTGATGAGTTGTCCCCCCAACGGCTCAACTCCGTAAATCTCGGTAACAATGGTACGATTTCGTACATTCTTGGCATCTTTTTATTGGTTCATGAGGGAATTTCATCTCCTCATTTCTTATTGGCGGATTATTGTTGGGAAGATTCCAAATTTAGTACCAATCTTTCAAGGAAAATCATATCCAGAGCCTAGAAAATTCAAAATCTCCTCATTTGTAAATGCCTAAAATACCCTCACTTCGTTTCTATATAAAGAGCTCACTGTCGAGCTTGAGGAGGGGATTTTTTTTTAGGGTCTGGGTTCGAAAATTTGGGAGTTCGAAAATTGTGTGTGGGGGGGGGGGATTTTTCTTTTGGGGATACTATTTCCAAAGCTAGGTTTGAATTTTGGGAAATTCTGAAAGTAAAAGTTTATTTTGCGAAAATTCTCTCGTTCATTCTTTTCTGGGAAGCTAGTCGATTGATTGGGAATTCCCGAGTCAGCAATATTAGCTTCCCGTTGTGACAATTTTACTGATATCTCGAGTCCCATTCTTCCGCTCCCTGAAAGGTAAGGTCCTATTCCTTTAAGCTTAGTATTGCTTTTGCTTCATCTTACTATTCTGTAGTCCTAAGCAATTTGGGATTTCGTGGGTATCCCAGCCCCTATTGATCAATTCCAAAAATGTGTTGGAAATACAAATAGTTTATTAGCACGTGAGTCGTCTGATGGTTGTTTGTATTTTCAAACTCAAGTTGTCCGCTTGAGAACCAGTGTTCAAACTCACTGTAGACACTGAGGATAGAATGAAATCAAAACCCTCATTTAGGCATGAGCCTAGGATGACCCAATACCCGAGCGGGGTATTGGGCCCATTAGAAAACTTGCCCTACGTCTATTGACCCCGAGTCCATCACATACGGATCATACTTATGTGTTGGAGAAATATATGCTTGTCTAAATTCAATTTATTACCCTTTGGGGTCGGGAAGGGCTTATCTTTGTCTTTTTTTATGTAGATATGACTCAATTTCATTCTCGTAAAAAGTTCAAGATGGTTACCAAACCTGACGATTACCTGAAATTGTGGTGGGATTACATAGGTCCAGATGAGAGAAAAATTATTAGGACACACATCGGGCACCTGCCTTCGTTGATCGAAATGGATGCTTGGCCTGAAATGATCCACGTGCTTACGACTTTTTGGGATGATCAGAATATGGTGTTTCGCTTTGGGGATGTGGAATTGACTCCTACCATCTAAGAAGTGCTAATTTTCTATGAGAGTATTGAAATGTGTTTCAAGAGAAAGGAAAAACCTGATAAGAACATTTTAGTTCCTGCCGTGTGGGACCGTCAAACAATCAAAGAGGCATTTTTAACTAACGACAACACCTGACTAGGGAAACGTGATGGAGCAAATATCACTTTTCGAGAGTTGTATCATCGGTTTGGAAGATTCAATGCCTTCCAGAAATTTGGACATAAATTTGAGTCCGATGCAAAATGGAAGGAGATGAGAGCCTTTGCGTTTGCGGTAGGTCTACTCGGAACCATGGTGTTCCCACAGGGGGAAAATGACACAATTCATCCAAGGGTTGTTACGGTGACCCATGCACTTTTCTTTGGAGTAGATTACGATTCTACCAAGGTATTCCACAATTTAGCTCCCATGATTGTCGCCGACATATATCGAGCCTTGGGAAGGTGTCAAGTCAAAAATAGTTTCTTTCAAGGTTGCAACCTCATATTACAATGGTGGATGATGAAGCATTTGGTAAAGGATTCGAGAATGGTACAACCTGATCATAAAACAAGGGTAGATATTCTAGCTTCGCACGACATGTGGTTGTTTCTACACAGGTTCAAAAGGGAAGCATCTCACGAATTTTGGTTTAAGACTTTCGGGGAATTAAGAGATGATGATGTGCAATGGTCCATTAACTCTCTTCGTTCAGGGAAATACACCATTCGAGGGGGCAAGTAGCCTTTCCTAGTGCTTCCCGGTCTCAGGGGGACCCGGCCCTACAATCCTGGCAGAGTTCTTAGGCAATTCGAGATCAAGCAGGAGGCACCAAAAATAGATCCCATGCTTAGATTTTTTACCGAATACGATGAAAGTGAGTCTCCACTCAAAGACGGCATGATAAATGGATGGAGAAGAAGAAGGTGGAAGGAAGTGACTTTCCGTATAGAGCATGACCCTGAAGTTAGCGATACTTACAAGGAGTGGTTGAAAAAGAGTCTCGCCGGAGCATTGATTTCGGGACCAAATGTGCCCACTCGGGTTGTGGATATGGAATTCGAGCATCAAATTCGGCTTCACAGGCTACAAGATGAGTTCCAAAAAAGTGAAATCGCGTACCGGCAGATACACATGGAGGACGCTTTAACCATACGTATGTTGAGGGAATAGTTGAAAAGAGCTAGGCCAGACGCTGATGATGCCAGACAATGTCTAATCAATTTGGATGATATCATGGCCTCCCAACTCGATAGTATAGAGAAAATGACTTACGACTGCAAGGAACAATTATGCAGGAGTCATCTTATCATCAATAGGTATCAAATGGCACAGGAGGTAAACAAGGCAAAGAAGGCAAAGGTAGACGAAGGAGCCTCCAGTAGCTAGTTTTTCTATCTCCCCTACGCGGGAACTTATCTTTTTTCATGTTATTTCCCTTTTCCCCTAAAGATTGTATCCCTTTTTCATTATCTTTTGTAGGAATTTATGCCTTTTTTCGTGTCTATATGAGTTGGGGGTTAATGGATTGACTTCGAGGAAGCATATATTTTCTTCAAAAATCGTTAGGCCTGAACCCTTGGCTCAAAAAGGGTCACCTCATCTAGGATACGCGTTATTATAATGTTTTTGTGTGATATAACTGTTTTATGTGCTTATGTGCATTTGTTTGGATCAAAGTCAAGTTCACCCACTATGTCCTATGGATGAATTTGGCTATGACTCAAGCAACTCTATGTGGTTATTTCCTGTCAAATATTTTGCATTACTTATCATATACAGAAACTAACACATCTGCCTTTGAGTTGTTTTACTTTACAGATAATAGAAATTACTCTGTGTTGATATAAGCTGGCAGAACATCGCTACTTCACCCGATTGAAAGCGCACAAAATCCCATCCTCTGACCATCATTCAAAAATGACAGAAAATGACGAAGAAAGCGCACTGACTATCCGGGACAATGTGATAGCAGAATAGAATGAAATGATTGTGGAACTTGCAAGAAAGTTAGAAATGCTTCAGGAGGAAACAAATCGCACTCGAGATTTGGCTAACTTGGCCATCACCGTCAATGCCCCCGTTCCAGGAGGACATGGGACTCCACTCCAAATCCCTTCCCTCAGCACACCTATTCTCGAGGATCAGCCAAATAATATATCATCCGTCTCTGCCCCTCCACTTGTCCAAAATATTAATCACGAAAATAACCCAGATGCCTACCATCCACAAAAGCCATCTCTAACCCCACAAAACCCATCTCCGAAACCATTCTCAAATCCCCAAAACATATTTTCAAATCAAGAAAATTCATTCCCAAATCCACAAGATTCACTCCCAAACCCGCAAAATCCATCAAATCCATCCCCGAATCCACTAAATTCCTTTCCAAATCCGTAAAATCCTTCTCAGATTCCACCAAACTACTCACAAATTCCACAGAACCTTTCCAAATTCCAAAACATCCTCCCCACTTACCAACCAAGTTCCTTTCTTCCGCAAAATCAAGCCTCTCTTCCAAATCCCCCTTAAGCCATCATATCCCCTGATATTTATGAACCCCTTCCTAACCCCGAGATGGACCATTACGGGGAGAAGCAGAAAGAGTGAAGGACCCAGTATGAAAGGAATTTGCAAGATATGAAGGAAGAGATCATGAGGATCAAAGAGTCTCATGGATCCAGGGACCACGACGGTTTGGGGTATGACGATTTATGTGTTCACCTGGGAGTAGACCTACCAGATGGGTACAAAGTCCCTAAGTTTGAGATGTTTGATGGTACAAAAAATCCAATGGCCTATCTGAGAAGGTATTGTGAGCAACTGGTAGGGATAGGGAAAAATGAGGCGTTATTGATGCGTCTATTAAGTCGAAGTTTAAGTGGCGAAGCCTTGGAGTGGTTCATGTCTCAGGAGCCAAAAAATTAGACTGGTTGGAAAGCATTGGACAAGGGTTTTCTTGACCGGTTCGCATTCAACATTGAAATAGTCCCTGACCGATATTCACTAGATCGGATCAAACAGAGGAATGCTGAGAGTTTTCGAGACTATGCTTTTCGTTGGAGGAAAGAACCCGCCAAAGTGCAACCCCCCATATCCGAGTAAAAAATGGTATTTGTGTTCTCCCGCACTCAAGAAGGAGAATATTATACCAGGATGGTGTCCGCTGTCAAGGCAACTTTTGCAGATTTGGTAAAAATAGGAGAATCATTGGAAGAAGGTCTTCGGACAGGGAAGATTGCCAAAACCCCGACGTTGTCTGGGACTGTCATGTTCTCGAAGAAGAAAAAGGAAGATGTAAGTGTGATTTCTGCTAATCCTGTTATGCAAATGAAAAAGAGGTTCAATTCTAGAAATGTTTTATCTTCTCCGTAGTCACCTAACCTCCCGCACGCGTTCTACTCCCACCCTTAATACTAAGCTCCACTCTCAAATGCCCAAATTTAGTACCAAACTCCACTCCCAAACATCCAATCCTCATACCAAGATCCACAGCCAAATATCTTTCCCCAATACCCAGTTCCACCTCAAAATTATCAGTCTCATTTCCAAACCACTCCTCCAAATAACCGAACAAATTTCCAAACGCCTCCAAATTATCACCAAGTACCCCCTCCTACAAACCTAAGCGCGTATAACCCCCAACGTCCAAACCACGAAAAGAAACCTCACTGAAACTTTACCCCACTAGCTGAAAGTCGCACCCAATTATTTGAAAGATTGAAGAACGCTGGTCATTTGTAACCAATACAGCCAAGGAATATCAATCCCAACTCTCAATTTTTTAATGCAAGTCAACATGGTGCTTATCATTTGGGGGCAACGGGGTACAGTACAGAGGTCTGTGTCTACTTGAAACACAAGATCCAGGATTTAATCAATCAAAAGGTTATCACGCTCCAGGCGCCTACTCCAAATATTAACAGAAATCCATTGCCCAACCATGGGGGATCTACAGTTAACATGATTGAAGTAGAAGGCGAATGGGCATCTGGCAAGACCATTACCCAGGTGAACTCCGAAAAGTGCAAAAGAGCAGAAGATGTAGGAAAGATAGAGAAGGCTGTGGGTGCCTTAAGTATCAATGAGAAAGCCCCATTTATAGTGATGACAGCCCCGACTCAAGTGTACGCTCCCCCTCCAAGAAAGGAATTAATTGTGCAAACCGCTGCTGCCCAAGGGATGACGCGATTGGGATGATGTTACATCCCTGAGGAATTGACCAACAAAAAAGATTCACAGAAAAGGCCAGTCACTGAAGGAGAGGCTGAAGAATTTTGGAGGCATATGCAACCAAACGATTACTCAATTGTCAAACACTTAGAGAAAACGCCAACCCAAATCTCTGTCTTGGCACTATTAATGAGTTCGCAATACCACCGACAGGTTCTATCGAAGGTCTTGGAGGAAGCATACGTTCCCGCAGGAACGAGTGTTAAGAATCTGGCTGCGATGATAGGGAACATTGTGCGAAATTATCGCATATCATTCAGTGATGAAGAATTGCCATTTGAATGAGTGATGCACAACAAAGTCATGCATGTCACCGTCATTTGCCGCGATTATGCGATTAATCAGGCATTAATAGATGACAGATTTTGTGTGAATATTTGTCCCCTCTCTATGTTGGTTCAAATGGGCTATGATTTAGGAAAAATTCATCAAAGCCACATAAATGTAGGAGCATTCGATGGTGGGCAGAGAGATACCATAGGAGAGATTGATTTGCACATCCAAATAGGGCCTGCTGAGTTCAAGACTATGTTTCATGTTATGGATATCCATCCTAGCTACAGCCTACTCTTGGGAAGACCATGGATACACGGTGCAAGGGCAGTTTTATCACCCCTTCATCAATTATTAAAGTTCATTTGGGAAGATCATGAAGTAGTCCTCCAAGGAGAAGAAAGTTGAGCGGACCGTCCCAATGGTTATGTGCCGGTGATTGAAGATGTTCCAAAAGGTAGCAGTTTCTATACAGTGGAAATCGTAAATGCTGTGGACAGAGAATCGACGCCCATAGTCCCAATGCCTTCTGTCTATAAAATGATTGCAACGGTGATGTTAAGAAATGGGTTCGAACCTGGTAGAGGCTTGGGTAAGAATTTACAAAGAATTATCGAGCCTATTGCGATCCCAGAGAGAGGCTCTAAGTACGGGTTGGGATATCAGCCTACCAGGAAGGATAGGGTTGAGGATGAGCCAGAGAAGAGTCTGTTTATGCCCTTGCCACTCCTGTTCCAGTCATTTCCTGTACGAGAGGTGTCAGATGATGATGGTCTTGGGGATGGGATAGGAGATTTGTTTGAAGGATGCAATGCTGTACCAGAAGATCTCCCAAAGTCCAGCGGGTTGAAGCAGGTTACGCCAGGGGAGGCCTTGCAAAATTGGACCTCCGCTCCACTCATAACCCGTCGCCAATCGTGGTAGATGAAAGGGAAATTACTGATAGTTTTTAAAATTGGTGATGATATGGAGGAGGCCCCGCAATCCACTTTTTATATCTCAAAACTTCCTTTTCGTATCTTACTGCTTTCAAAAAGGCATGGACTTGTATTTGCGCAAGTCATGAGCCACGATTTTGTAATTATCTCCCAAATTTCAATGAAAAGGCCTTCATTTATTTAGAAAATTCTATTAATTCTAAAACACTCTTAGTCATATATTTTGTTATTATCTTGTTATTATCTAACTTGGTTTGTTTGTCCATTACAGTAACACGAGCTTAAAATCTGCCAATATCATGTCATGTCAAAGCTTGAACAAACAAAATAAGGGGAACAATGATGATTGGAAGGACGATGATGAGGAACGATTAGTCGAAGATATGGAGGAATTTAAGAATCTCGAAAAACCCAATCTGGAGGAAACTAAAACAGTCAACTTAGGAGATAACGATGAAATCAAAGAGACAAGTGTAAGTATCCACCTGGCGGCGCCACAAAGGAAAGAGCTCATCCACCTATTGCGGGAATACATCGACGTGTTTGCTTGGTCCTATGATGATATGCCAGGGTTGAGCACCAACATTGTGTCACATATGTTGCCAATAAATCCAAAGTTTGACCCAGTCAAGCAAAAAATACGGAAATTCAAGCCATATTTAAGTGTAAAGATCAAGGAAGAAGTGACAAAACAAATCTAGTCTAATGTTGTCGAGGTCACAAAATATTCGATGTGGTTGGCCAACATCGTCCTTGTGCCAAAAAAGGACGACAAGATTCAAATTTGTGTTGACTATAGAGACTTGAATAGAGCCAGTCCTAAAGATAGTTTTCCGTTACCTAACATCCATATTCTCATCGATAACTGTGCAAAACATGAAATGCAGTCATTCGTTGGTTGTTTCATCGGGTATCATCAGATATTGATGGATGAGGAAGATGCAGAAAAAATGGCTTTTATTACACCCTGAGGTGTTAATCATTACAGGGTAATGCCGTTTGGTCTAAAAAATGCGGGTGCAACATATATGAGGGCTATGATGATGATTTTCCATGATATGATCCATAAAGAGATTTAGGTGTACGTGGATGACATAATCATCAAATCCCGCGAGAGTTTGGATCATCTGACTCATTTGGAGAAATTTTTCAACAGATTAAGAAGGTACAGTTTGAAATTAAACCCTTCTAAGTGTGCTTTTGGTGTACCATCAGGGAAGTTGCTGGGGTTCATACTCAGTAGAAGAGGCATCGAGTTAGACCCATCCAAAATCATGACAATTCAAGATTTTCCATCGCCGAAGACTAAGAAGGAAGTTATGAGTTCATGGGTCATTTGAATTACATTAGCAGGTTCATCGCGCAGTCAACAGTCATATGCGAGCCAATTCTCAAGATGTTGAAGAAAAATGCATTGAACGAGTGAACAGAACAATGTCAGAGAGCTTTTAACCGTATCAAGGAATACATGTCTTTACCGCCGATTTTGGTTCTACCAAGAGAAGGAATTCCATTATTTCTTTACCTGTCAGTCTCAGAAAATGCTTTCTGATGTGTCCTCGGACAACATGATGAGACCGGTAGGAGAGATAAAGCCATTTAATACTTGAGTAAAAAGTTCACACCATATGAAGCCTGTTACACTCTTGTAGAAAGGACATGTTGTGCTTTGACTTGGACAGCACAAAAGTTGAGGCATTATCTGTCGTCATACACAACATACCTCATCTCGAGAATGGATCCATTAAAGTATATTTTCCAAAAGGCCATGCCTACGAAAAAGCTAGCCAAATGAAAAATGTTGCTGAGTGAGTTTGACATTGTGTATGTAACCAAAAAAGTAATCAAGGGGCAAGCCTCAGCAGATCATTTGGCAGAGAACCCATTTGATGAGGAATATGAGCCACTTTGAACTTACTTTTCAGATGAGGAAGTTTTGTTCGGAAGAGAAGACACTACAGAGATTTACCCCGAATGGAGGCTATCTTTTGATGGGGCGGTCAACTTCAAAGGTTCAGGAATTAGAGCAGTTTTGGTGTCAGAAACGGGCCAACATTATCCGATAATTGCTAAGTTACGTTTTCCACGCACCAATAACATGGCTAAATATGAGGCTTGCATTTTGGGGCTCAAATTGGCACTTGATATGGGTGATCATGAATTGTTAGTCTTTGGGGATTCAGATTTGCTGATTCACCAAGTACGGGGAGAATGGGCAGTAAAAAATCCCAAGATCACTCCTTATGTGGAGCTGGTGCGAGAATTATGTGAAATATTCAAGGAAGTTGATTTTAGGCATATCCACGGATACAAAATGAGTTTGCTGATGCTTTGGCCACTATATCTTCCATGATTCAGCACCCGGATCAGAGTTACATTGATCCTTTGGAAATAAGCTTGAAGAAACAACCCGCGCATTATGTACACGTGGAAGAGGAACCTGATGGAAAGCCTTGGTACTATGACATTAAAAGGAATTTGGAATCTGGAATATATCCTGAAGAGGCTAGTAACAACCAAAAGAAGACAATCCGGCGTTTGGCAAAGAATTACTTTCCAAGTGGGGAAATTCTTTTTAGGAGGACTCCTGATTTGGGATTCCTAAGATGCGTCGATGCTGCGGAAGCCAATAAATTGATAAAAGGGGTACACTCTGGAATTTGTGGGCCCCATATGAATGGGTTTGTCCTTGCCAGAAAGATCCTAAGAACCGATTACTTCTAGATGACTATGGAAAATGATTGTAGTAAGTATGTGCAGAGATGTCCAAAATGTCAAATACACGGAGATCTGATTCGAATGCCTCCACACGAGCTTCACACAATGAATTCGCCTTGGCCTTTCGTAGCTTGGGGCATGGATGTCATCGAACCAATAGAGCCATTAGCGTCGAATGGGCATAGATTCATTTTGGTTGCCATTGATTATTTCACTAAGTGGGTCGAAGCGGCTTCGTACAGAGCCGTCACTAAGAAAGTGGTTGCGGAATTCGTCAGGAATAACTTGATTTGCCGGTTCGGAGTACCGGAATCGATCATTACAGATAATGGGGCAAACTTGAACAGTCACTTGAAGAAAGAAATTTGTGATCAGTTCAAGATTGTGCATCGCAACTCGACTGCATATCGTCCCCAAATGAATGGAGTTGTGGAAGCGCCCAACAAGAATATCAAGAAGATCTTGAGAAAGATGGTCGAAAATGATAGATCATGGCATGAGATGTTACCTTACGCTTTGCTAGGGTATTGCACAACAGTTCGAACCTCCATCGGGGCGACCCCCTATTTACTTGTCTATGGGAATGAAGTTGTGATACCTGCTAAAGTTGAAATACCTTCCCTAAGTATCATTCAGGAAGCTGGACTAAGTAACGAAGAATGGGTTCGCGCTCTCTATGAACAACTCATGTTGATTGATGAAAAGAGAATGGTCGCTGAATGCCATGGTCAGTTATACCAACACAGGATAGTTCGTGCCTTTAACAAGAAGGTGAGGGCTTGGGCATTTGAAGTGGGGCAACTGGTTCTCAAACAAATATTCCCTCACCAAGAGAAGTACAAGGGCAAGTCCGCTCCAAACTGGCAAGGGCCATACATAGTTCGCAAGGTGCTATATGGAGGAGCTCTGATTTTTCTGAGATGGATGGCACGGAGTGGACTAAACCAATCAATTCCGACATGGTAAAGAGATATTATGTTTGAAAGATATTCTAGCTTTTGTGTTTCTTTAATTAATCTACTTGTAATCGCCTTTGTAATAATGTTTTTTTCTAGTATGTGACTGTCTAGAGTCTCTTCCTTTAATGTACGAACTACGTTTGACCTGAATTCCCAAGAAAGGGATACGTAGGCGGCCTATGTCGGCTTCGGTCAACCCCTTAGGATAATTTATCCTCTCCTCTTATGTATGAACTACGTGATGACCTGAATTCCCAACAAAAGAGATACGTAGGCGGCCTATGTCGGCTTCGGTCAACCCATTAGATTTCCTATATATATATCCCTAGTGTTTTCCTGAACTAAGTTTGACCTGATTCCTGCTTCAACGGGATACGTAAGTGCCCCAACGGCTCGGTCATATAACCCCAGGAAATGGAAACTGGGGCAGAATTTTCGAGAAGGAATCTCGAAATTCACAAGAGAAGATCGACATCCAACAAAGAGAATGAAGATCAGTAGAGACTTCAGACCCATCCGGATTGGTATCATCTCAAACAACATTAAACTAGGGCAAAAATTTTGAGGAAGACCTCAAAATTTCCACCAAATGCCAGAACATATTCCAAATTCCCCAGCACCAGAGGTTAAAGTCAAGCTTTGGAAGCCATCGACTGTAACAAAGTCTGGGGAGACTCAATTTTTGGCTATGATAGAACTATTTGAAGAAACCCTCCAACAATGATCATGATTTTTGGAAACCATCCGTCGGATATAGTCAAAACCACGAGGAAGACGTTCGTTGAGCTAGTACATGACATGACTGGCAGAGATTTTCTAAAAGTTTTACAGAAGTTTTCGAAAGTATTTTCAAAATTTTAAGACTATTTTCAAAAATCTTACGACTCACTTATTTAGTACTTGCCTAGACATCATTTGGGATGGAGTGTTGATGATAGGCGTATTTACACGCCTAAAGCACCTTAATTTACCCATATTTTAGCTAAGTTTTGAGGACAAAATATATAATTCATGCACTTTTAGTCCTTTTTCCTGTAAGTGAGCTAACAAACGTGATTAGCAAGTTTTCAGGTATAAATGATGAAGATTCCAGCACTTTATGGATAACTTGACGCCAAAGGAAGCTTCACGAAAGAAGGAAAGCAGCGTTTGGACGCCTATGGACTGAAAGTGATGCATGGATAACTTGTCCCGGGAAAAAACAGCATTTCTAAAGACTTTGGGGATCAGCAGTAACTTAGTAGGATTAGGACAAGGATGCAGTAACCTAGTAGGATTAGGATAAGTACGCAGTAGCCTAGTAGGAATAGGATATGGGTGTTATAAATATCCTATTTTGCTGAAGCTTTTTATCATTCATTCAATTCACTCATTCATTAATTCAAGTCTTTTTCATTCAACCTCCGCTCCTAATTCGCGTTACAATATTCTGTAAGTCTAACAGAGAAACATGACTCACTTGAGGCACGGATAGAGGAAGAAAAACGTCAAACCTTTTTGACGCCAAAAATCATCCAAATCGTCAAGCTTGTTCTAGGTTTTGGTATGATGATGATGTCTATTGTGATTTCTGTTGCACTCATGAGTAGCTAAACTTCTCTGTTAGGGTTATGGAAGCCTTATGAGACACTATCTATTGCTATGAGTTTGTGAATTCTTGATACGTATGCTGCTTATATCATTACTCTCTTCATCTTAATTGAATTCTTGTGGTTGCAAACATATAGAATACGCCAGTATAGCATTAACTTGTTCGAAAGAAAAGTTACATGTCTGGAAAAGAGAGAATGACAAGGAAATAGGGCTACCAACCCCTGTTTAAAAGTTAGTGCCGTAACTGGATTAACCTCTTGGAGAATTCGTAGCATTAGTATACGCTTTAAGCTCGAAAGAGTTAAAGTGATATAATCCTTGATGGTCGAAAGACGCTAGGATTTACCATAGAATACGAATCTCTATAAGCGCATGCATGTCTGAATTTCGCATAACTCATAGCCAATAGATACGTAGAAATCATAAGGTGGACATAACCCTAACTTACAATTCTCATTGATTAAAACCTACCAAGCATTCCGTTTTTACTTTGCTATTTTGATACTTTTGCTTCACGCATAAAATCCCCCCTTTATCTGTAGAATTTTTGACCAACAGTCTAATAATAGTTGCATACTTAGTGACCAAGTATTCCCTGTGGGATTCGACACCCAACCCAGTTGGGTTCTATATTTGACAACGACCGCTTACACTCTTACGAGAGCTGTAGTTTGAGCGTTATCAAGTGTCAGGGTGGAAGTTCCAATATGACAGAATGTCCAAGAGATGGCAAGGAGCAAATCGAGGATCGAAGAAGGTCAATATGGAGTAATTTCATTCAAACTAATCATTTTTCTGTGGATGCAGGGATTAATACACAAAAATGAGAGTCTCTTTCAAAAATTCCCGAGCAAATTGGGAGCCATAACAGATCATTAATGCGCAAGAACGGTATTTTAGGGTAGCCCTAAAAATGGGTTAACGGCTATTTATTGAAGACCTTTTGATTTGTCCATATCATTTCTTGAGATCATTGGCGACAAACAAAAGCGCCTAGTCTTCTTTACAAATATTGTATTTAGAAGTTTCCTAAAAATAGTCAACCTCCCTTGGCCCAGGGTTACTTGCATGCACCCTACCCAAAGGGAGGGGACAGTTGTTGACACCTAATTTTTTTCCTCCATAACTAAGTTTAATACCGAATTTCTTCAATTTTTAATAAAATTATGACATTTATTTTTATCCGAATAAAAAAAAATTCAAATATTTATCTGGATAATTTTTCCGTTTTAAGTAAAGAATATATATTATCATATTTTATTATATGAGATTATATAATGTTGTTACTTAAATATTTATTTTACGAAATATCAGATTTTAATCAAGGTTCGTCTTGAAATAAATATAATAATTAAAGTCTTGATTTAAATATATTTTTATTCTTAAAAATAGTTTATCTGAATAAATATTTGTTTGATTTTATCGAATCACGGAGCTCGGGGTTAAATGAGCTATTAACTCACTTCGAATTTTGATTTAATTTGGCCAATCTATTAGGTTTGGCCATAATCGAAATCAAAATGGCCACAATTGCGATGCAATTGGCCAATTGATTTCAATTTGGCCAAAACCTAAATAGAATTGGTCAATTCTCCAATAACCAAGTCCCCAATTTCAAACCCTAACCCAACCTAACAATTTAATCCACGACCAACCTATCCCTTTTAAATATTCAACAGCCCATTTTCAACAACAGTGGCCCAACAACATTGACCAGGCCCAATCATTCTTAATCAAACCCCTTGACCCATTTAACAATACCCCCCATCAATAACAACTGCCGTCCCAAGCCCAATTCATACCGCTTGACCCAGCCCACTACATTTCCCATGTACCTTCTCTCCTTCAGTAATAACAGTCCAAACCTAACACAAACGACGACAAAACAACGATGACAACCGATCCTACCAGCATAGCCATGTACGGCGACCTCAATCCTATCCTTCGATAATTTGGCATCAGCAGTCGCGACCCAAACCCGTATCCTGCGAAACGGGTGCCCGTCCCACTCAAAATCATACGGGAAAAGCCAAAAAGTTTCTAGAATCTGATGAGTTGTCCCCCCAACGGCTCAACTCCGCAAAACTCGGTAACAATGGTACGATTTCGTACATTCTTGGCATTTTTTTATTGGTTCATGAGGGAATTTCGTCTCCTCATTTCTTATTGGCGGATTATTGTTGGGAAGATTCCAAATTTAGTACCAATACTTCAAGGAAAATCCTATCCAGAGCCCAGAAAATTCAAAATCTCCTCATTTGTAAATGCCTAAAATACCCTCACTTCGTTTCTATATAAAAAGCTCACTGTCGAGCTTGAGGGGGAATTTTTTTTTAGGGTCTGGGTTCAAAAATCTGGGAGTTCGAAAATTGTGAGTGGGGGGGTGGGGGTTCTTATTTTGGGGATACTATTTCCAAAGCTAGGTTTGAATTTTGGGAAATTCTGAAAGTAAAAGTTTATTTGGCAAAAATTCTCTCGTTCATTCTTTTCTGGGAAGCTAGTCGATTGATTGGGAATTCCCGAGTCGGCAATATTAGCTCCCCGTGGTGACAATTTTATTAATAGCTCGAGTCCCATTTTTCCGCTCCCTGAAAGGTAACGTCCTATTCCTTTAAGCTTAGGATTGCTTCCGCTTCATCTCCCTATTCTGTAGTCCTAAGCAATTTGAAATCATCTTGTATGCTGGGCTGACTACTGTAAAGGTTTTAAAGACCATATAAGTTTTTTTTTTAGTGAAAAGTTTTGGATGTATTGTTATGTTAGGATTAATTCTTATTCGAATTGTATCACGTCGTTTCCGTCTGTTCATTTTTTTTATCTTGGTTCCGTAATCTGTCATCCACTTTTGGTGTTATGGATTAATCTTCGGCCTAATGCCTCTCTTGGCCTATTGCTTTTGGCTAGAATGATTGGTTTTCTGGCTAAAGTCTGTTGCTTTTAGTTTATTGAGCAGTTTCTAGCCAGATGTTGTTTGGCTCGTAGTTGTTGTTTGACTGTGTTGATCATGTGGTTACCACTAGTTGGTGTCACGGATGTCGAGCTAGCAGTGTTGCTAGCAGGACCACCTCGTAGTATCCTTTGGTTTATTATATGCCAAAGGGAAAATGAGAGTAAGGTCCTTAAAAAAAAGAAAAAAAACGTACCAAAAATCCTAGGATATCTCAATGACTGTTTCATTCGACTCAGTCGGAAAGAGGAAGAGGATTGAAACATTCTGTGGTTTTTCTTTCCGTCACTATTTGTCGTTATCGTAACTGTTGAACCGACAATGTTTCATCTTGTGGCTTCCATTTTCCTTGTTCTTTCTTTTCTCTATTCCATAGTCGCAGTAATTTTTTGATTTTCATGTCGTTACTCAAGATTGAATTTTTTATTTTGGTGGGTGTTGGTTTTGCCTGGGTTGAATTATATTCAAAGTTTGAAATATTGTCATGAGATCAGTGTTTTCTTTTCTTATAATCGAAAGATTTAAAGACTTCCCATGCATATGACCATGTAAAAAAAATGTGTGTATATGTGATGGCGCTGCATTCTACAATTCGTGTTGTGTCTCCAATTGTGTTAATGAAAGATGGCTACTGCCTCTGTTTTAGGCATCTGTTTGTGCTAGAGAATGTCTTGAAGTCATGCTTTAGGTGTTGATTAGTTCTCCGTTGCGATTGAGTGCCAATAGATGTAAAATGTGTGATTTCCCTGAGAAGATTTTATGTTAAAATCCTAGCTTTGGTTTAAATATTTTCCAAGAAAGAGCCTTTGTTTGGGCTATGAGCTTTCACCCAACTATTTATTGTCCTTTAATGGGTCTTCTCAACGTGGGCTAATCTTATCCCTATGTGCATAAACAATTATTCCAAATTAGTCGTGAAGGTGTCATATGCTTTGCCTTTATATTCTTGAATTTGTTTTACCATCTTCGAAAATAATGTCCTAACAGATTAGTTAAGATCTGCGTCATGTAGTTCTTTAGTTAATCACGTATTTGTTGACACCTAATTTTTGCCCTCCACAAACCTAGTTTACTTTCGAGCTTCTTCGGTTGTTAATAAAATCAAAATATTTATTTCGTCTGAATAGAAACTTTTCAAAAAATATTCATCTGTGCAAATTTTGTCATTTTTGAGTAACGATTATACATTATCGTATTCAGTTATACGAAATTATGTAATTTTGTTACTCAAATAATTATTTTACGGAATATCAAATTTTAATCAAGGATTATTTTTGAAAATAAGTTCAAACAGTTGAAATCTTGATTTAAATATAATTTATTCTCAAAAATAACTTATTTGGGTAAATATCTGTTTAATTTTATTGAATCAAGAAGCTCAAGATTAAACAGGGTGTTAATTTGTATCGAAATTCGATTTGATTCGGTCAATTTATTAAATTTTACCATAATTTGGAATCAATTTGGCCTTAATTGTGATACAATTGACCAATTGGTATTCGGTTTGGCTAAAACTTAAATTTAATTACCTAAATTATAATCCGAATCCCTAATCTACCCGAAATAATCCGACATCATATTAGTTTTATCCCACACCAATCCCTCTTTTTTATCTTTTCCCCGGAGCCCAAAAAAAAAAACCAAGACCAATTGACCCAATTTCAAGACCAACCCATGGCCCACTCTTTTGTTACCAGCCCCCAAATTGGCCCAATACTCTCAAGAACCCAGCCCAAACCCCCCTTATCTTCTCAACAACACCCACTTTCAAACCCTTAGCCACAAACGATCTCAACCAAACGACCCATTCCCCAACAACGGTGAAACCCGATCCCTTCAGCTCTAAATACCCGATTATCCTTCAGCCCTTCTCTTCAATATATGCTCAAACAACGGCGAGCAACATCAAATATCAGAGAAGAACAGCAACAATCGCAAAATCGACCCCACATCCATCGACCCAAGTTTGACCCATTTTCAACCCGAAAAAAACCCAAATACATCCTTTCACCATCAGTTCGTACGGATTGAGTGACCCCCACATGAATGCATACATCGAGGAATTTTTAACCTTCTAGAACAGTGTTGAGGTGTCCTCCAACGTTCAATTCTGTGAATTTTGGGATAGGGGTACGAATCTGGTACATATTTGGGTGTTTTTTAGTGGTTGAAGGGGGGGATTCATTTTTTCCAATGGTGATTGGTCGACCTATTTGGGAATCATCCAAGAATTTGGTACAAAGGGGTACAATCTGTTAGGGGTAGCCTAGATTCCCCCCGAATTTGGAGCCCTATATAAAGACCGATCAGGTCACTGTGAGGGGGATTTTTTTTTGGTCTTGACTCTAGGGTTCTAAGAGGGGAAGAATTGGAGGGTCTAGAAATTGTGTTTAGGAAAAGCTTTGGGAACTCAAATTCTGTTTCAAAATTTAGGTCGAAAACCGTAGTTGAAAATCTGGGGGGTCTCTTTCTATTCTTCAAAGAGAATTTTGAGGGAGTTTTGTTCTCACTTCTTTCGTCTTGGTGTTCAAAAGATTGATGGCTGATCTCTGGTGATTGAGACACTGCTGATAGCTCGTTTGTTCCCGTTTTGCTACTCCCCGAACATGTAACGTTCTTTCCATTCAGTTCTTCAATGTTTCAGCTTTATCTCGCTATTATATGGTGACAATTGACGTTTTGGTATGCTGAGATGTTCACTGTTTTCTTTGCAATTTTCTAAACACATTCATTTCTTGTTGGTTATAAGTTGCTATAGCTAAAAGAAAATGCATTCCCTTTGCATGTTCAAGTTAATTTTCCTCCCTAGTGTAGGTACTGTTAGAGTATGAGGCATTAAATTGTTTTTCCGTCATCTTACCTGTGTCATGATTGGTTTGATGATGGACGTTAAGTTTGTGCTTTGATGAACGTTGCGCAAATTTGCCCGGAATTTGCTCTATTCAAAGTTATTTGACCCTCTCTGGAGATGCTATTATTCATACTCTGTTGATACTTTATTGCTCAGAATGGTTATTATAGAATGATGTAAATCTTATATCTCTTGGTTATTATGGAATGATGTAAATTTTATGTCTTTTTCGAGTGATATTTTGCAAAAGATGTTTTGAGTTCTACGCACATTTTAGCATCGTTCGTCTCGTCTTTTCTTGGTTAAAAGAGGACTCTTCACTTTGTTTTCCCTGACTTACAATGTCAAGAAGAAAACACTGGGATTTACCTTTCAGGTGTCAAATCCTTACTTTTTGTCTTTAATGTCTCCAAGTATCATGTTATGAAAATGCTCTTATCTTTCTTTTGATAGAAATAATACAGGATCTTAGTTTCCATAAAGCTGACTGTTCCCATCGTTGATTAGCTTTCTTTTTTTGGGTCCCAACTTAAGGCAGTGAATTGATTTGCCTCATATATTCATTGAATAATCTGGTTTAACTCTTTTCTGAAAACTTTATGATTATATTGGTACCATACGTGATCAAAAGTAGCGGAGACTTGGTCAATTAAGCTCCTTAACATTGCTTTGAAATAATGTGGAGATTGTAGTGTGTGGATCTATTTGTGTGAGTGTTATGATAGACACATTCTTTAACTAATTGACTCGATTGCAAGCCATACTTTTCATAATCTTGAGATTGATGTATTTAGAAATTTTTTACAGTCCACATGTTTATAGGTAGCAAGTGAATCACTGTTTTCCTTTGCCTAAAATGTTGTATTTTTTGTTGAATAATTTATCTATAAATGTAAGGACTCTTGAGAACATACATTAATTCATTCACCTTTTTCTTTGCATGAACCCGCTTGGGAGTCCCATTGGACTCTCACATTATGAATTGGGCCATTGAGGCCCACCCCCTTTAGAAGACTTTGAACGCTGATTATAAAGAACAAGTAAAAGGAGTCGAAAGAAGAAGGACGGGTCGAAATCCCACATTCGAAGCGGCTAAAAGACAAAAGTCTCATTTGTTATTTTATTTTATTTTAGTTAATCATTGTTGTCCTTGTTTATTTTTATTCACTTATTTATTCATTCATTCATTTCGGCCTCGAAGCCAAAGTTGTATTTAATACAGGTGGAACAGATTTGAGCCACAAAGGCTTGAAAATTAGACTAGGACAGGTGAAATGAGTCAAAAACCCAATTAGACTAGGACAGGTCTTATTGGTTTGGGCTCAATGGCCTAAATCCCTCACTTACTCCCCTTTCCCCTCTCCTTTATACTTGTTTTGCTTGTCTCTTTGCGAACCTAGTTAAATCCCTAACTAAGTCGCTAAAAATTGATTTTCGCGAAAACCTTTCCCTTAATCAATTTCTTTTCAACAAACCGATTTTCCAAAGTTAATCAAAAAAATATTTTCAAGCAGATCGGATAACCGCAAGTTAGCGGACGTTTTAATTGCCTAACACCTTCCTAAAACGTTAATAGGAACCGCTTACTCAGAATCTCTTAACTTAAATCGATTTTTCTGTTTTGAACCATTTTAAGTAAACTAAATAAAAGGTTTCTTAATTCCTTTTTAAAATTAAGTGGCGACTCTCTCTCAAAAGTCGAAATTTCTCCGCAAAAGAGTATTCGCTACCTTTATATCTTCTTCTATCTTTGTTTAGTCACATACCAACCTTTGTGAATTTGCCTACTTTATTGATTATTGAAGATCCGTATGCTGCCATTTTTAGTTAAACCCACATTAATTTCCTTTAATTTCTTTCCTCTTTCTTTGGTCAATCATATGTTAATATTATTTATTGTCCTTTACATGGAAATTGCCCGAGTCATACAAGGACTCTTTCCCTTTGCATATTTCCGAGGGCCAATGCGGCCCACTTCTTCTAGCCGATTCCAAAGACCAAGTTCGAAGTCTGTCACTTGACGTATGGGCGCAAGAAGATAAAAGAAGAAAAATGGGTTAAATTCCCATATCTGAACCTGCAAAAAGATGCGAAAGTCTAATTTGTCATTTTATTTATTTAAGCATTAACGCTCTTATTTTATTTATTTTACCTATTTAATTATTCATTCATTTCGGCCTCGAAGCCAAAGTTGTACTTAACATAGGTGAAGCGAAAACTCGAGCCAAAGGGCTCGAAAACATAGAAATAGGACAGGTGAGAGGAGAAATGGGTCTGAAGCCCAACTAGACTAGGACAGGTCTCGTTGATTTGGGGCCAATGGCCTAAATCCTTTACTTTCTCCTCCCTTCCCCTTTTATATGTTTATTTGTTTATTAGTTTTTGTTTAGACTCAGTTAAAATCCCTACTAAGTCGCCTAAATCTATATTACACAAGTCTTTTCTCTCTAAAAAATCAATCACTTTTCAACAAATTAATCTTTTTAGAAGTTAATCAAAAGACGTTTTCAAACAGTCCGGATAACCGCAAGTTAGCGGACGTTTTAGGTGCCAAACACCTTCTTAAAACGTTAATAGGAACCGCTTACTCAGAATCTCTAACTTAAAATTATTTTTCTATTTTGGATTGTTTAAAGTAATTATAAATGTTTCTTAATTCCTTTTCAAAATTAAGTGGCGACTCTCAAAAGTCAAAATTTTGTCAAAACACAGGGAAGGTCATTTAGGCAAAAAAAAATGACTTAAAAATCAAAACGGCCCATGATCCTTTTCTAACCCCTATCTTTCAACTAAGGTAAGACTAAACGGACAAGTTCTAGATTCAACACACACAGGGAATTGAGTAAGACCTCACACAAACATGGTACAATGGTACATCACAAGCTACTACCCATTCGGTTCATGCAATTGTTAGCAGTGATTATCATGTCCCTAGTACTAATGCCATAAAAAGATTCACAGTAGCCACATATAAATGCATATCACATAGTTATAAAACAGACCAACGGAGAGGTGTTTATCCGTCTTAAAAATCAACAAAAATATGTCAACTGCTCTAGATACTTATTTTTCTCCAGTTAACTACAACACATCACAAAACAAACACAATACTCCTAAACATGTCAGATCTACTAGAAACAAGACTCCGGGGAAAAGAGGCACGGCAACAAAAAACCCAGGAGGACATCACACCCACAAGTAGCCCCACCCTCAACTTAATATCATGCAGTGTTCCCAACGCGTCAATCCAAAACAAGAGAGTTAGAAACATACCCGTGGCACCATGGGTGCGAAGATCTGATGTCAATCACACAATACAAATACAAACAACAAAATACCTTGGGTTGCCTCCCAAGAAACGCCTAATTTAGTGTCGCAGCACGACCCATCTCAGCTTTTTCCTCCATCTTGAGGATATGAACTTCACCCCCAACTTAGAGTCCATCTTTTTGCCTCGCTCATAGGGAGGTGGTACAAAGATTAAGAAGTCGAGTAATGGATGATGCATGGTAAACAACTCAGCTTTAAAGTGAGTTGTGTTTTTGTGTTGCTTATCAAGTGTAAAATAAAGAATATAGGATTCTTGTTCCTCATCTTCACAGTCTTCCACTATTTTAGATGATTCCACAGACAAGATATCATCTAAACATAATGTGAAAAAATGCTTCGAGTGTGGCCCAACAAATCCTACTTCAAAATTTACACTATCCTCTACACACTCACTTTTATTCATCTTCTCAACATTTTTACTTTGAATTGGGCTAGAGTCTTCATAAGAGATTGGCTTGGCTTCTTCTTTTGCCTCTAGCACCATTTCCTTAATCTTGGCATCATCCCTCATGGTTGGCTCGGTTGGTTAGGAAATCTCCAAGGGTTGATCAATATCAAGCTCATCATCAGTATAGGAATCTTCCACTTCATCGTCACACTCTTCCATTATTTTAAATGATTCCACAAACAAGATATCATCTAAACATAATGTATAAAATTATTTTGGATGATTGACCTCGATATCCATCTCTTCTATCCTTTATCTTCCCTCGTTAAATGCCCTAATGTCTTGACGTATGTCACATATGGTATCATTTGTTGTGTCTATACGATCCAACATTAGTTGAAGCATAGCTTCAATGTCACTTTTTCCAGTGCTGCGTTCTTCCTTTTCTTGACCATAAGAGTTGTCATACTCATAAGAAGAACTAGAACTTGGGTTAGCGCAATTAGGGCTGTGCATATTTTGGTTCAAACCGTTAACCCGAACCGATAATATGTTTATCAGGTTAACGGTTCGGTTTTTTTACCTATCGGGTCGGGTTTCGGGTCCAAGATTTTTATAATCAATTTAACGGTTCGGGCCTCGGTTTATCTAACATTTTTAGCGGGTGGCCCGACAACCCGATAGGAATAATACATTATTACACTTTAGTGCTCACTGCTAAGCCCATTTATTTTATTCCCATTACTGTCTGGCCTAAAGGCCCCAATTAATTCCCAATGGCCAATAGCCCAATACCCATTTCTAGAGTGAAATAAGTGATTTAGCCACTTAGGGTTTATCCTTTATTCAATATTCACAATTCACACACACTCTTGCCAGACGCCAGTTGCCTCTTATTCTCTTAGTGCCTCCTCGTCAGTCGTCTCTCACTCTCAACTCTCAATATTCACTCCAAGAAGAGGTATTCAAGCTCACACCAAAGACGATTTGCTGCGCTCAACAGGTAACGCCGATTCACACCATCTCATTCTTACTGCTTAATGCCTTAATCTTATGTTAAAGTTCAAAATTCTTCTGCTTTATGTTAATTTCTGTCCAATCTTTGATTTATTATGCTAAGATCATTTTTAATAATCATAATTGCCAAAATTCTTACTAAGTTCTGATTTCTGACCTCGAGCTTGTCGTACTCATCGTATTAGTGTAATTTTTATTGTTGTTCTGGTGTAAATTAGTGATGATTTTGAGTTAACATTGTAATTTTCTGGTGTCTGTAGTCAAAAACCAGAAAATCACAAAGGAGTATCACAGTTGTTGTGAAATGCATTCAAAAATTGAGATATAAGACGGCGACAAGTTAATATTAGTAGACAGAATTGACCTCGACTCTATCCTACTCATCGCGTTACTGTAATTTTTATTGTTGTTCTGGTATGGTCTATTCTGCTCTATGCATATTGTAAAGTAAGAACCTTGTATTTGGTTTCTGGTTTATGAAATTTGCACACTGAATATCTGATTTTTGACTTCTGGAATTTGTTGTTTTGCACTGTTTTCTGGAATTGGCTTCATTTTGGTTCTGTTCGTTTTTTTTTGTTTGTGTGTAAATAACAACAGTTTGTTGAGAAATTTGGCTATTGTTATTGAAGTTGTTTGTTCGTCAGGTTGTTGACATTATAGCTAATGTAAGGATAAGCCATGACAGCTTCTATTACAGAGCCATACTAAACTCTTCATTCTTTAAATTTCATGTGGTATTCTGCACATAAACTTAGGACTGCTGGTATTCACCTTAGCTCTACGCTACTTGAAAATGTCAAATACGTAGAGAGCCTATAGGCGATGAAGTTAAAGGTCTGTTAATTTACACACATTAGGCATAATACCATCAGAAAAGTTCCATTATTTGCTGATAGGAACATGCAGACAACAATTTTACAAACAAGGCAAAGCCAAATAAGCACATTCATTTTTAATATTCTATTGAAAGGCATCCTTTTTCCTCGAGATGTAGTTAGAATAATATTAAAAAAGCACTTTTTCATGTGCTTCAAAGGAGTACATGTATATTTATATATGGAATAAACGTAAGCTTTACAGCTGAATCTGATAATGGAGGTCCTCTTCCAAGTCATTTACAAGGAAAATTTTATGTCGTGAACATTCTAATGTTTGTGTTTGTGCTAGCAGTTTGTGCATAGAAACAAGAAAAATCACTAAGCAGTAGGGTCGTAGGAAGTAAACATTAGATATGTTTAATGGTAACGGTTCACCCGATAACCGAACCGATAACAATGAAAAATCGATAAACCGACAACCGATTAACCGATATCTTAACGGTTCTTTAACGGTTTAGCATATATACAAACCGATAATGAATACGTAAAATCGATTATTTTCAAAACCGAACCGAACCGACCGATATGCAGCCCTAAGCGCAATAGGGGGAAGGGGAATTTGAGCAATCACTCCAATGTCCATCTTGACCACCACATAAAGAACAATTATACTCCCGGTAGGATGGAGATGGTGCACACATCTCTCTCCAAGGAGCATATCTACAGTCATGCCAAAAGTGGGATCCATCATCTAGATAAGATTTCCAATCACCAAACTCACATTCATTCCATGATGCCATAGTAAGAAATAAGCAAAAATAAAGAAAATCTACCTAACCCACGAAACAAAGAAAATCACAAACAAATATTTACAAGTTCGAATTCAAGCAAGTAAGGTAAAATTCCAAACCAACTCAATCCGCCAAATTGTTCCCCGGCAACGGCGCTATTTTTTTATAACGCTCAACTTACACCTCAAATTAGTGTAAGACGGTCGTCATCAATATGTTTACCCAACTTTGGAGTCGGGGTCGAATCCACAGGGAACAATGTGAGTGGCGATTACACTAGTTTGAAATTATAGCTACAAGTTAAATTCAAACAAATGATACAAAATATAAAATGGGGTTTTAGTATTAATGTTTGTAATCAATATAAATGGAAAACCAGAGCTATGTTCACTGTGGGTTTCGGGAATTGACAGATACTAGGTACTGCTTAAGACTCTTGGAGTAAGTAGGAACAACAGAATATCCCTGACGACAATACTATCTGACTTATCTCTCGACCTCACCAGACAATTTATTATCTAATTCTCTCGAAATTAGATAACTTATCTATTTCCAATAGGATGTTATCTCAGGTAGATTAATCCAGTTATGGCATTAATCATTAAACAGAAGGTTGGTAGCTTCCGAGTCCCTGTTGATAATTCACATCCTCTAGTCTATTTCTCTGTTCAAGCAAATAAACCTAAGGCATAACCTATTATTTGCTACCAATAGATTTTAAGTTAAAACAATAGAATTCCAAGACGTCCTACTACTCTTTGAACCCTTTACGTACCTAGCAGCATATCAAACCCTAATCCATGGATCCCATAACTCGGGCTAATGGAATTAGCCACTCATGATTTGATGAACGAAATAAAAAGTTTAATTCATGATAGTATGGATAAACTTACGAATGGATGAAAACAACAACTGTTTCTTCAATTGAATCACAAGAGAATAATCCACAATAGTTGATAAGTGTTGAAGGGAAAACAAGAAAAATACTTGATGAAAAAGATGAGGCAATGTACGTTCCTCCCAAGTTCCAAAAAACAAGATTGAGAGAGATCCTGAATAAAAGCCTCAAAACTTCTATTTATACCTAAACTTAATTATGGAAATAAAATAACAAAATAAATAAAATTATCGGATTAGGTGACGCCCTGGCTAACACCACGTCAAGGGTCTGGCGCCTTATCACGGATGGCGTCAGATTAGCTCCAGTTGTCTTCAAGTTCTGTCAAAAGCTGACGATGTTGCTGAGGCTGCATCACGGATCTGATGGCGTTTCACTATCGTCATCAGATGTCTTCTCTTTTTGCTAATTCTCTGCTTAAGGCTGACGCCCTAATTGACGCCTTATCATAACTTTGACGCAACGTCACCAACGTCGTCAGAACTGCTCCTCAGACTGCAACTCCCTGGTTAAGGCTGACGCCAATGCTGATAGCCTATCACAAGGCTGACGACTTATCATGGTTGTCGTCAGCCATGTTTTCAGTTTTTTTTGCTCAGATTTAAGCTTTTTTTCTCCATTGTTATTTATTTCCATGCATCTTGACTTTCCGACAAAATCTTAAGAAATAACATCAAAAACACCAATAATTACTTAATAACTTACAATTATTTCAAGTTAAAAAGTCTTAAATGTGCTACCAAAATCTAGCACATCAAGAGGGCCTTCGAAGCTTAGCACTGCATCTAACAAGAACGGAAAACCAATATAGTTATTGCCCTGGCAAAAATTTATATGGTTGGATTGCTCGCTCGGGGTGATGATTATATCCAGAAGGTGCGGTAGGAGAATGCCTTTGAGAGAAAATGGGTGGTTGATGGAAGACTATATCATCTGAGAGCTAATTGAAGAAGAGACATAGGGTAGAAAGTAACTTCGAGCGAATCTGGCCGATGGAATTATCTTAACAGATGCAAAAATCTGAATCAAGTGCAAATATGAAAGTGTATCCGGTAATGTAATTTCATCTGTTGTGTCTCTGAAAGAAAAATAATACAGATGGACACTTTGCTAGGGAGCTGCGTGGTCGGGATTATCACCTAGATAGAAAATAAGAGAAGACCAACAAAGAAGCCTCACAGGCATCGAGGGTTGAAATGATGTACAACAAGTCTAGAAAACTTACGCCAACAACAACTATAGTTAAAATAAGGAATCTAAGCGAAGGCGGCAATTTCTGAATTTTAAATTTTATCCCATGCTTTCTTGTTTGTGTTTTCGATCAGGTCCACTGTCGTTGACCTGATCGGAACCACAAACGAGATTGAAAGGCAAATAGAGTATCATTGCTTCTGAAAACTTGACATGCATAAACACGAGCAACAACCGTCAGCAATTCGTAACAGCGTATCTGCACCATCTTCATGAGGTCCTCAGCCTTATCAATTTTGAACCCATCAAAATTAACGGTACAATACAGGATCTTGTTTGAATGATCAATGCCTAATCGGTTAAAAACTGCATTCACAAAAATATTGTACTTTGTGTGTGTTGTCCCGGTGACCTTATCAGTAATACATACTTAACTCCCACACATATGATAGTGGATCCATCTGCACGCACCTTATTCTTCCTAGCCCATCTATGGCTAAAATTGAATAAACAAATGACTAACTTGTTGGAACAGATGACACATCTGTTTATATTGTCAAACAATTAGAGACATTTGTTACGACAGTTGATCAACCTATTGCAAAAATCAAATAGATATATAAATCTACTGCAAAAGATCGCCAGTATGTTGTAAGTTATCTAACAGAAAGAATATATTTTGCAACAGATTACCCATCTGTTAGATTTATTTTAAAGCAATTTTTTTTCTTTCCGAGATACAATAATT
Source organism: Capsicum pubescens (assembly GCA_030864215.1). Classification (NCBI taxonomy): domain Eukaryota; kingdom Viridiplantae; phylum Streptophyta; class Magnoliopsida; order Solanales; family Solanaceae; genus Capsicum; species Capsicum pubescens. The sequence goes on along the minus strand of CM061541.1, from coordinate 13,199,546 downwards.
TATAAATAGGTCCCTCCTTACAAATATGAATGATCCAGATTCGTACAAGAATATTTATATTGAGTCCTTGCGTGAACTTCAAAGGCAGTTTGATGAACTCCAGAGAGATTTGGTTGAATTCGGAGCAAGGCTGCTGGGTGAAAAATGTCTGATTGACAATAATAATAATAGTAGTAATAATAATAATAATTAGGTAATGTTTTTATTTTAGCGATTATTTTCCTCCTTTTGTATATCGGATCTACCCAAGGGATTCAAAAATCTATGAACATTCATTTCATTTTATTGTCGACTTTGAATTTTTAATTCTTATTTAGTATTAAATAATAATCATTCTGTTTATTTCTTGTTCTCAACATGTCGACGGTTGGTGGTAGGGATTAAGCAGTAATTTGTGTCAACAGTTAGAGGTTAATCTGCTATGACAGATCGATCATATGTTGCACCTGGCGGTTATTAATAAAAAAAGGTTATTGTTGTTATTGAGAGAGTGAAAAGAAAAAGACATGACTTTCCGATTATTAAATATGAAAAATATTTCGTAAATAAATAATAAGGAAATAAATGATAAACACAATTTATAACCACAATTTTAATAACTGATCATGACTTTTCACCATTTTTGTTTATGAATTTATTTTTTAAATTATTTATTATATAATAAAATGGTTATTATTTTATTAAGAAATTTGAAAAGGTATTTTTTTTATTTATAAAATAAAAAAAGTAAGCAAATTTGGATTAATGATATGATGATAGTTATTTTTTTAAAAAAAAAAGTAGATTATATGTTGCAACAAATAAATCATCTGATGCAACAGGTTCGTTATGGTTGCAGATGATTTATCTGATGCAGCCTATATCGAGTCACAACTCAATAAAAGCGGTTCTTGAAAAGAACTAATTAATAATAATAATCTGAAAATTCATGACTTATCACAATATTTCTTAATTTAATTAAGTGATTACTTTTCACATTAATCAAAAATGTAATTAATAAATGGAGGTGAATAGTTAGATTATATGTTGCAACAGATATGTTATCTGATACAACATATTTTATATTTGTTGCAACAGATAATATATCTGTTGTCACAGATGTGTTATCTGATGCAACAGATATAGAATCTGTTGCCACAACTCAATAAAAACGGTTCTTCGAAAGAACTAATTAATAATAATAATCTAAAAAGTCATGACTTATATCACAATATTTATTTTCTTAATTTAATAAAAAATATAATTAATGCGTGGAGGTGAATAGTCGCATCTTTTTGCCTCTCATTCAAATTCAATCCTCTATAAATAGGTTTCTCCTTACTACATCGTTCATTCAACTACACTCTATTTATTTATTGCATCTCATCTTTCATATTACACTCTAGAAGAAAAGATTATGGCTGACCCAGTGTGGGACGTTGCTTTTCTGCAAGACGCCGTGAATGAACTTCGAGATCAAGTTCGTGACCTGCAATGGAAACTGGGAGGATTTAGAGCAAGAATGCTCCGCGAGATACGCAGGTTGAGGAGGGCCTTGCTACTTCCGGTTGAAGATTGGCCGACTGACAATGATGATGATGATAATAATAATAATAATTAGAGTATTATTTTTCTTTTAGTCTATTATATGTATTTTTATTTGTTTTTGTTTAATAAATAAATTATGTTTGATCTTTGACGTTTTAATTCATATTTAATTTTCATTCTGTCTATTATTTTCTCAACAAACATGTCGACGATTCGACGTAAAAAAAAGAATAATTTAGAATCCAGTAGCAATAGCAAGAATTATCTGTTCGGTTTGTGGCAGAGGTTGATGTGTTGTTCAAAATAGATTACTCATGTTGCAACAAATAAGAAGTTGATGTAACAGAAAAATAGTCTGTTTCACCAGATGACTAGTTTGTTACTTTGCTTGGCTCTGACGTTTTAATTCGTACTCCCTCCGTCTCAAATTATCCATCCCAAATTGAGATGCCACATTGATTAAGGAAAATAATTAATAACATGTCTAGTTTACCATAACTCACTGATCAGTTGGTGGGACAGTAGACGTGTTTGAAATAACCATTATTTGCTATTCAATCGAAATTTCATAAGAGAAGAAAGCTTTTAACGTCGATTGGAGTATAGTCCCCCTATTAAATGATGTTTCCATTTTAATTTGAAGAAAAAGTGATTAATGCAAAGGGTAAAACAAGGATTTTTTTTAATCTTTTCTTGATTAATGGAAAAGACAAGAAAAATAAGAAATCGAATTAGGAAATTTGGGACGGATAATTGGACGTAAGGAATAATTTTGAATCCAGTAGCAATAGCAAGAGTTGAAAACATATTGGTTATCTGTTGGGTTTGTGGCAGGGGTTGATTTGTGTTGTTTCAAACAGATTAATCATTCGTTGCAATAGATAATTAGTTTGGTGCAACAGATAAACATCCTGATACAACAGATATTACGTCTGATGCAACAGATAATACGTCTGATGCAACAGATAAACAGTCTGATGCAACAGATAAATCTTCTGATGCAACAGATTACTCATTTGATGCACCAGATGATTGATCTGTTTAAACTGCGGGCACTTATGCTGGATTCATGATTGGGGTTCTATCCATTGTTGGAAAAATAAAAGTGTACCCAGATAACAAATACGAATAAAAATCATAATTTACTTACCAAAGTCACCTATGGAGTAATGTCAAAGTGGAAAGTGATGTAGTAAACACAATTTGACCTAAGAAATTGGTCAGATCGCAGCAGTAGCGTTGTACCACCACCAACAACAAATGGTCGACAAGAAGAAGATGAAGATGATAATGAAGTAGAAGATGATGATTATGAAGCAGACGATGATGAATAACGCAGCAGAAACAGAAACAATGAACAACAAAAATAGCTAAGAGAGAGAAAACAACAATGGATGAGAAGAGAGAGAAAGACGTTTTTTTCCCTCCGTTTCTCGTTATTTTAGGTATACATTGGGATCAAAGTGTAAATTTAAAAACTTGTGGGTTATTTTCAAACTTTTTCAACTTTCTTAATCCATAATAAAGTAATTGTCACCTCCAACTAATAATTAAGACTTGTGTCACCTACACCTCATTTTAAAACTCTTTTGTCACCTGTGGCCCAAACCCCCTAAATTCTTTTTAAGGATTGTGTTATATCAACAAAAAGTTAAGTAATATGAAACGAATTTAGTGAGTGATAAAACACGAAAATATACGCACATGCATGTACATACATATGTATATATACACACTTAGGGGTGGGTTGTTTGGAAAAAAGTTATTCCGAAATTAGTTATCACAAAATAAGTTGTACTAACATGTATGTGTGATAACTTATCTCATCACTGTGGTATAAATGGTGCGACAAATAATTTTGAGACTACCTAATACATCTAATTAAACGCAGGATAAATAATCATGAATTTTATCTCTGAATTATTATAATTATACCTCACACCAAACGACTCTTTAATACATATAATACTAAAATAACGATCTTAAAAAATAACATTGAATTTTGTGATAAATTAAAAAAAAAAAAGCATTAATTTGCTTATAAAGTTAATAAACTTAAATAAAATGCTATAAATATCCATGTTAAAAAAATATTCATTACATATAATATAAAAAGATATTACATAAATATAAGATTAAAATTATAAGGACAAAATAGACATTGCATGAGATAAAGGAGGGAGTATAATTATTGTTTAATGTTGAGGGGGAAGTTTGATTTTTTAATCAAAGTTGTGGGGTGAAAATGCTTTTCACCCTTTAAAAATTGGTGAAAACTTTTTATGCATTTAAATAATTACCAAATAAGCATATAAGTAACCCAACAACAACAAAATATGTTGTGTATTCTCGCACAAAGTGGGTTAATAAAATGTATGTAATCCATATCACCATTTCAAATGAAATAAAAAGAAACTATTTTCTTTAAACCTCAATTTTTAAAATAAAAATAACTCTCAAAATATTAACTAACTTCAAAATGTTAAGTAATTTAAAACATTAAAACAAAATAAATTATGAGTGAATTTTTTTTGTTTTAACTCTCAAAATTTAAAATTAGTGGCATTTTTCTCTAAATTGAAGATGAGAGAGTACTCCAATTTGTGTAAAGCACGTGAGATGAATAAGCTGACGTACATTAAGAGGATGAAACTTAATGGCCACGCTTCTCTATTTGTAGGGCCCATATAAAAGCCTCCACTTCCCCTTCGCTCTTTATCCTCTACTACTTCACAAACACTCTCAGTTAAACCTCCCACTTTTTCAATAATCTTTGCGACTAAATGCCTATTACCTCATAATTTTATTAAATATCTGTCACTTTCTATCAGCAATACCATCAATTTTTTTATATCTAGCAACGGTTACTCTCAGTTACTTAACTTTCTCCCATTATGGGAGACAACACGGCGTCGTTTTCGCTTCCTCCGGGTACCCGATTCTACCCGTCTGATCAACAGCTGATTCGTCACTATTTATATCCAAAGAACAACGCCGATCACCGGAATGACGTTCAATTTGACCTAATTGGGGAGATTGATCTCTATAATTTTGACCTGTTTAACTTACCGGATTTGGCCCGTTTTTGATATGGAAGAGGTGGTCGGAAAAAGCACTGGTTTTGTTACGTGGCTAGGGTTTTGAAGGAAGGAAGAGGAGAAGTAGTGGTGGTGGTTATTGGAGGAAGAGAGGTAGAGTTGGGGATGTGGTGAGTGAGGGTGCAGGGAAAGATGTGGTGGGGACGCGGAAAAGTTGTGTATTTTATTCGGGGGATTGTGGTAAGAATGCTGTGAAGACTGATTGGTTGATGTAGGAGTATGCTTTAGCTGGTCATCCTATGGTACATTTTGCTATACAATATTTTTACATCACTTTTTTTTTTTGTGTGTATTTGTACATGTATTTCTATTTGTCTTGTTGAGCTGAGGGTCTTTCGGAAATAGCCTCTCTACCTGACCTTTTAGGTAGTGTTATGGACTATGTACAGTTAACTTCCCACACCCCACTTTGTAGAAATATGTTGGGTTTGTTGTTGTTGTTGTTGTATTTGTACATGTAGTATATACACGCATGTATACATGCATTATGTGTGTATTTGAGATATGAGGGTCTATTGGAAACACCCTCTCTACCCTGCAAAGGTAGGGGTAAGGTTAGCATACATTTTACCCTTCCTAGACCCCACGTATGGGATTACATGGGGTATGTTGTTGTTGTATATAGGGATTGAATGAACGTATCCATTGTATTGATTCTGCTTTAGATGTCTTTTTTTTTTTCTTGCAATGTTGTTAGTTTAATTTGAATAAACTGTCAAAGGCTTGCCTTTTTGGTGTAATTTGTCTTTAAGCTGCATTGGCAAGTGGTTGATTGTTTCCATTCTTGTAGCATTATGCATGTTTAGTACTGCCATCGATATGCTAATATGTTTTGATGAAACCTGTGTACCACTCTGATTATACAATGTAGATTATAGAATTACTCCGGCCATTCCAATTGAAGTGTCTTAGTTTGGCTAGGCACAAAGTTTATGAGATAAAAGAAGACTTTTGAATCTTGTGGTCTTAAACTTGCCATGTAGATTGGAATTGGAAGTTTACTAAATATAGAAAGAGGAGCTCTTTTTGGGACATACTAGAAAGGAAAGTAAGACACTTGGGATGGAGGGAGTCGTTTTATATTCAGGATGTGCTTTTACTCTTTGGTACATTATCGCCCATTAGTAGTTATGGCACAGAGAAACTGTGTAAGGTCTTCCAATTTCGCCTGCATTCCAGTTGAAAACAGAGTAGTAGTTGAGCCAGTTAAACTCGTGTCATATGATTCTCGAACTAACTGAGCACCATATTGTATAAGGGCGTCTAGGGATTTTGTTGTTGATTTTGTAATTAGGGCATATGCATGTTGGTTGCTGATATTGGAATTAGGGTGGTGCTTTTATTTGATTTTATTTTGATGTAATTGCTGAAACAGATCACTGAGTTTCAACAGTTAGTCAGCTTTCTCGTTTGGGTTCGTGTTATTGTTCTGAAGTCTTGATGGTATCTTTAGTTAAAATTTTATCAAAGAAACACAACCTGAGTGTCACCATAATTATGCCTTTTATATTGGTAGCTCTCCTATTTCTCTCTGCCTTTAGTCTGTGGTGGTACTTGATGCACATATTAAGGAGTTTGTCATAGAAATTTCTGAAAATCGGTCTCAGAGATGAACCTTTCAATTTCTGTTGTTCGAAACAATTAGTCAAGTATGCTTGGGTGACACGAGAAACAGCTTAGGGGTCGTTTGGTTGAGTGTATTAAAAAAAATAATGCTTGTATTAGTTGTGTGTATGGTCCTGTCAAGTCGGTCCGCTAACGCCTTATCTTCCTATTTATAAGCCACAGCCATAATAGTGTGTATTATTATTACCTTGTTTGGTATACTTTTTTGACCTATTTATAACTAACACAAGCATTAGTTATACACTATATTATGTATTATTAATACACACCACTTTCTATGCATTAACAATGCAAAGCAATTTAACACATGTATTAACTAAGTAAATGACATAATTACCCCTCAATTCTCTAGATATTTCCCGTCATTTTCCTCACTTCTCTTTGTATTGAGCCTCTTTTTTTTTTAATACATACTTATTGCTTATTTGGGTTATCAAATGAAAATCAATGGCGCGGCAGATAACCACACTTCACAGAACTTCCCAATTTCTCCGAGACTGTACGACGCTTCATAGAATTTTTAATTTCTCCGATGCCTCGACCCGTAATGAATGTTTCGACCCGAAAATGAACTCACCATGGAAAAGTAATGGTAGCCTTCAACAACAATTGGATCTGGGTTCATTTACTTTATGCCTCTAATTTGAACTGCAATCAAATGAATTTGAGATTTCTGCAATAATTATTGTTGCCGCCTACCTCCTTCTTTCACTTGAAAGAGTGTGTGCAAAGTTTAAATTGGAGATTTTTGTAAATAAATATTATTTTATAAAAAAATAATTTTTTATATATTTTTTAATACATCGAACCAAACAGTGTATTAGAAATGTTGACTGCATAACTAATACATGCATTATTAAGGCAAACATTACTAATACACCATATTCGACATTATTCTTACATACTTTACCAAACGACCCCTTAAAGTATTCAAACTAATTAGTTTATTTATTACTATGAATCTCAATTTATATGACACATAACTAATTAGTTTATTTATTATTTCTCGATCTCAATTTACATAACACATTCTTAATTTTTTAAATAAAATTTACCTATTTAGAAACTAAATAAAGATTATTATAAGTTATAACAATTCACAATTCAAAGTATTTAAAAAAATATATTGTAAATCAGGATCAAAGAAAAGACTTATTTAAGTATCTAAATCCTAAAAGATATCTAATAAATTAGCATGGGTGGAGCACGAGCAAACATGATGCACTGTTTCTGTCACACTACCTAATATTTTATCAAAAAAAATTCCCTATTTTCCCACAATCCCAATCCACCTACCATGTTTCTGTCACACTACCTAATATTTTATCTAAAAAATTCCCTATTTTCCCACAATCCCAATCCACCGACCATGTTAGTGACAGATAAGAGTTAACTAAGCATCAAATGTTCAATAAAAGAAGATATATTTTACTCTCGAAATCCTACAAATCTTCAAATAAATTAGCATGGGTGGCGCACTAGTAATCACCCCAAACATGATGAATTGTTTTTGTCACTTTGTCTAATATTTTTTCCAAAAAAATCCATACTTCCCCACAAAATCCTCTATCTCAATCCACCTACCATGTTGGTGACAGGTAGGAGTTCTAACTTCTAAGCATCAAATGCTCAATAAAAACCAACCTTCATACTACATTAAAACCAAAAAAAAATAAAAATGGCTTCTTCACCTGCTGTTCAACACATTTCAGATTGTTTCATTAAGCCACTTTACAATTCAGAAGAATCCCAAAAACCAATTTATCTATCATCATGGGATTTAGCAATGCTTTCAGTTCGATACAATCAAAGAGGTATCCTTTATACTAAGCCTTCCTCTTTTCAACTTGATCCATTTTTGCAAAAACTTAAAGAATCCCTCTCAATTACCCTCGTCCATTTTTACCCTTTAGCTGGTCGACTTAAAACACTTAAACAAGAAAATCCCCCTCTTTACACTGTCTATATTGACTGTGCTAATAGTCCCGGTGCAAGATTTATCCATGCTAATCTTGATTTAACTGTTTCTGATATACTTTCACCAAAAGATGTGCCTTTAATTGTCCAATCATTTTTTGATCATGATAGAGCAATTAACCATGATGGGCATGAACTACCTTTGTTAACTATTCAGGTTACTGAACTAGTTGATGGAGTTTTTATTGGTTGCTCAATTAACCATGTGTTAGCTGATGGTACTTCTTATTGGCATTTTTGGAACTCTTTTTCTGAAGTTTTCAAAGCCAATAATGGGCAAAAACAGCTCATTCCCATTTCGAAAACTCCTAATTTTAACCATTGGTTTCCAGAAGGACATGGTCCGATTATTAATCTTCCTTATACTCATCATGACCAATTCATTGATAGACACGAATCCCCGAAAATGAGGGAAACATTCTTCCATTTCTCATCAGAGTCGTTAAAGAAACTCAAAGCTAAGGCCAATCACGAATGTAACACGAACAAGATTTCGACTTTTCAAGCTTTGTCAGCTCATATGTGGAGATGCATAACAAAGATCCGCGAATCGCCATCTGATCAGGTAACAAGCTGTAGAATGGCGATTAATAACAGATCAAGATTGGATCCTCCTTTGCCCGAAAATTATTTTGGAACTTGCATGCAAATAATTAGTGGAACTGCCTCAGTCGGAGAACTTCTTGAGAACAACCTTGGATGGGCAGCTTGGAAATTGCATGAAGCTGTGGTGAATCATAACAATAAAGAAGTTCGTGAATGGGTTGAGAAATTGGAAACTGGTATAGTTTATCAAACGGGGAGATTATCTGATCCTTGGAGCATTATGATAGGGGGTTCTCCAAGATTTAATATGTATGGGAATGAATTTGGATTGGGAAAAGGATTGGCACTTAGAAGTGGATATGCACATAAGTTTGATGGGAAAATGAGTTTGTATGAAGGGATTGAAGGTGATGGTAGCATGGATTTGGAAGTTTGCCTTTTACCAGACTTCATGGCTTCTCTTGAAAGTGATAAGGAGTTCATGGATAGTTTGTCAAGTTAATTATTTACGTGTTATATATAGATGGTAGTTGGAAAAATGTCTTTTTCCATCTGTTTTGAGTCGAGGATGGTCTATCGAAAACGACCCCTCTTTTCTTTTTAAGGAAGGAATAAAATTTATCTATACATTGCCATCCCGTAAAGCCGTACTGCACTTGTGGGACTATAGTGTATGTTGTTGGAGATTTGCTTTTCGTAATTGATGTATTGTCAATGTTTATCAGTTTGATAAGGATTTGATTTTGTTCAAGATAATAAAAAGAACTTTTGCTCTTTAGTTTTTTTAATCTGGTATTATCTGTATTTGTGCTTGCTTCGACTAAATCCAACGCACACCGGAAATTCTCATATGATATTCTCTCTCTATATATAAGAGTACTTACTAGTATAATGTTTGTCTGGAAAAGAACTTCTGATTAAGAACTTTATACAAATATGTCAACTATAATAAACACATAATCTTGGTGTTTGTTGGAAATTTATTGGATTTTGAACAAAGCTGATCTAATTTTCTTCTCAATCAAATTTACAAGCTTACTAATTGCAAATTTGAGATTAGTTTGTTTTATGAACGAGCTAAATCGGTAATGGTATCCTTCAAGGAGGAGTTGGGGCCATGTCCACTCCAAATTTGTTATGCCCCAGGATTAAATTTACCTCTCTACTTACTTTAAAAAAAAAAATTAGATAAATATATACTTCGTCATATTTTAGAGTTAAACGTATCCTTGTTGTTATATTGTTTTTGAATATATTTATCCCTCTACTTTGAAACATCAGGGCGAAATTTACCCCGTTCTTAAGAAATCACATGTACCATTTTTTAACAAACAAGTTCAAATCGACTTTTGAAAGACAACTTTTTTCTTTTGATCATCATCCAGACATGCAATTTTAAAAATTGGTGAAAAATATTTACTCATTTAAAACACAATAAGCATATATAAGTAACCCAACAACAACAAAATATGCGGTGTATTCTCGCACAAAGTGGGATCCGATAGTGGCAGAGCCAAAATTTTCACTAAGGGGGTTTATTGTGATCATACGAACTAACCGAAAGGAGTTTAACATCTACCATATATATAAAAAAAAATAAAAAATTAACTATATATATATCATAATTTTTCGACGAAGAGGATTCGGATGAACCCTACTTGAAGGGTAACTCCGTCCCTGAAATTTGAGGTCTGAGAATGATAAAATATATATAGTTCATATTACTACCTCAAATAAAATATAGAGAAATTATTTTCAATAAATCTTAATTTAAAATAAAAATAACTCTCAAAATATTAACTAACTCCAAAATGTTAAGTAAGACCAAAATAATAATTTAAAACATTAAAACAAAATAAATTATGACTGAAATATTTTTTGTTTTAACTCTCAAAATTCAAAATTAGTGGCATAAATTGAGTGGGAGAGGGTACTCCAATTTGAGTAAAGCACGTGAGATGAATATACATACGTACATAACCCGGATGAAACTTAATGGCCACGCCTCTCTAATAGTAGGGCCCATATAAAAGCCTCCACTTTGCCCTTCACTCTTTACTTTATGCTCTGCCACGGGATTTGGATTAAAAAGGACTGGCAAGTTGTTCAATTAATTAAATTAGAGGAATGATTTTTTTAAAGTTTTTTTATTTAAATAACTTGTTCCAATTGTAGAATAATTTTGTGAAATTGTTTAACAATTGTTAAAGTTGTTTAATAACTGCGTAAGTTATTCAACAACTAATATAGTTGTCCAATAACTATTTCAGTTATTCAAAAAATTTAATTTTCTTTTTTTAATAAACTTACTGAATCCACTTATGCCCCTTTCTTAATTAAAAACTTGGGAGGATATTTTGACTCATTTTTCTCCTCTACTACTACAAACACTCTCAGTTAAATTAAACCTCACTCTTTTTCAATATCCTTTAGCGCACCTCAAATAATTGTAAGAAATATCTGTATATCCTAATTTTATTAAGTATTTATCACTTTCTACCAGCAACACAATTAATTTCTAGCTATCGGCCACCTCCTGCGAGCAACTGGTAATTTGCTCCCATTATGGGAGACAATACGGCGTCGTTTTCGCTTCCTCCGGGTACCCGATTCTACCCTTCTGATCAACAGATAATTCGTCACTATTTATCTCCAAAGAACGATGCCGATCACCGGAACGACGTTCAATTTGACCTAATTAAGGAAATTGATCTCTATAATTTCGACCCGGTTAACTTGCCGGATACCGCCCGTTTTCTATATGGACGAGGTGGTCGGAAAAAGCACTGGTTTTATTACGTGGCTAGGGTTTTGAAGGGAGGAAGGAGGAGGATAAGTGGTGGTGGTGGTTATTGGAGGAAGAGAGGTGGAGTTAGGGATGTGGTGAGTGAGAGTGCAGGGAAAGGTGTGGTGGGGACGCGGAAAAGTTTTGTATTTTATTTGGGGAATTGTGGTAAGAATGCTGTGAAGACTGATTGGTTGATGTATGAGTATGCTTTAGCTGGTCATCCTATGGTACATTTTGCTATGCAATATTTTTACATCATTTTGTTTTTGTGTATTTGTGCACGTATTTCTATTTGCCTTGTTGAGCTGGGCGTCTTTCCGAAATAGCCTCTCTACCTGACCTTTTAGGTAGTGGTATGGACTATGTACAGTTACCTTCCTAACCCCTCTTTGTGGAAATATGTTGGGTTTGTTGTTGTTGTTACTGTTGTTGTATTTGTACATGTAGTATATACACACATGTATACATGCATTATGTATGTATTTGAGAGATGAGGGTCTATTGGAAACACCCTCACTACCCTGCAAAGGTAGGGGTAAGGTTAACGTTCATTTTACCCTCCCTAGACCACACGTATGGGATTCCATGGGGTATGTTGTTGTTGTTGTATATAGGGATTGAAGGGACGTATCATTGTATTGATTCTGCTTTAGGTGTCTTTTTTTTTCTTGCAATGTTGTTAGTTTAATTTGAATAAACTGTCAAAGGCTTGCCTTTTTGGTGTAATTTGTCTTTAAGCTGCATTGTTGAGTGGTTGGTTGTTTCCGTTCTTGTAGCATTATGCATGTTTAGTGCTGTCATTGATATGCTAATATGTTTTGATGAAACCTGTGTACCACTCTGATTATACAATGTAGATTATAGAATTACTCCCACCATTCCAATTGAAGTGTCTTAGTTTGGCACAGAGTTTTAGAGATAAAGGAAGACTTTTGAATCTTGTGGTCTTAAACTTGCCATGTAGATTGGAATTGGAAGTTTACTAAATATACAAAGAGGAGCTCTTTTTGGGGCATACTAGAAAGGAAAGTAAGACACTTGGGATGGAGGGAGTCGTTTTATATTCAGGATGTGCTTTTACTCTTTGGTACATTATCGCCCATTAGTAGTTATGGTACAGAGAAACTGTGTAAGGTCTTCCAATTTCGCCTGCATTCCAGTAGAAAACAGAGTAGTAGTTGAGTCAGTTATACTTGTGTCATATGATTCGCTAACTAACTAAGCACCATATTGTATAAGGGCGTCTAGGGGTTTTGTTGTTGATTTTGTAATTAGGGCATATGCATGTTGGTTGCTTATTTTGGAATTAGGGCTTCTGCTTTTATTTGATTTAATTTTGATGTCATTGCTGAAACAGAGCACTGTGTTTGAACAGTTAGTCAGCTTTCTCGTTTGGGTTTGGGTTATTGTTCTGAAGTCTTGATGGTATCTTTAGTTAAAATTTTATCAAAGAAACACAACCTGAGTGTCACCATAATTATGCCTTTTATGTTGGTAGCTCTCCTATTTCTCTCTGCCTTTAGTATGTGGTGTACTTAATGCACTTATTAAGGAGTTTGACATAGAAATTTCTGAAAATCAGTCTCAGAGATGAGCCTTTGTTTATTACTCCCTCCGTCCCATTTTATGTGTCATCATTTCCTTTTTTGTCCGTCCCAAAAAGAATGTCACCTTTCCTTATTTGGTAACTATTTAAAGACACAATTACACTTTCACCCTTATTTGTCCCACTTATAAGGGCCCACTTAATTAAAAATAATAATAGTACATTGTTTTAATGAAGGACAATTTGGTAAAAAGCATCAAGTCTTTACTTATTTCTTAAACTCCGTGCCCGGTCAAATGGCGACACATAAAATGGGACGGAGGGAGTATTTGTTTTTTTCCCCATTGTTATTGTGTTTAATGATGTTGCTATATATCTCATGGTTCTATGCTCATAAAAAGTATGATGTGGTTCAGCTTATAGGCAGGTGTCTTTATCCTGTTGCATATTAGAAATTTGCTACATGTAACATCTTGCTTCTGCTTATGTGCAGGCATCTTTTGTTCTATGCCGAGTATTCATCAAATCTCATCATAAAAATAACTTGTCAGGGCACATATTTAGTTCCTATGGTGAAGAAACTATTGCCATGGTCCGCCATATAGGTATTCAATATGATGGAACAGCTGCATCGGTTACTGACTCGAAAATGCATGATGAAAATACCATTGACCAGGAGAATGATGTCTCGAAGTTACCTGGTGGATTAGCTACCGACGTAAATGGTCAAGCTGTTGCAGAAAATGTCACCGAGCAGGTATATTGAAAAGAAGGCTTTATCTTATTACTCTTTAAAGATGCTTAGTGACGTTTTTCTTCATTCATTATTCCAAGCTTTCTCGCTGGATTGCTTCACTTATTTGTGGCTGTTTCGTCTTCTGAATTTTCACTAGCTAATGTGTATACTCATCAAATGTTTGACATGCGCAAGATATGCATTTATCTTTAGAAGTTACCTACTCGTTTTCTTGACATATCAATACAAAAAAACTCTTAGAGAAGTTGGGGCTGGAAAGTTTCGAAAAAAGAAAAAAGCACTTCTAGAGAAGTTGGGGCTGGAAAGTTTCGAAAAAAGAAAAAAGAACTTCTAGAGAAGTTGGGGCCTGGACTGAAATCAAGGAAGGTAATCTTCTTCTGCTTTCCATGTGTGTTGTTGCTTTTTCTAAGAGTGGAATCTGAGTTACTGTATCTATTATGCATTTAGGTGCTTATCGTTTAGGCTTAGGAAGTCTACTTTACGGTGCCTGCTTTATTTGCTAATATAAACACTTTTCCTTGACTTAACTATGTTAGCTTGTTAGAGTAAGAGTTATGATGTTTCCTTTTTTGTTGTTGATATAAATGGGCCTCACTAATGTGGTTTATTGATTTGACGCAACAGATTGGTTTTGAGAGCAACGGACCTCCATTTCTTGATGGTTTTTCTGTTGAGGAACTGATGGCCATTGAAGAAGGAGATTTTATTGAGTTGGATGACCTTCTATGCCCACTTCTGGGCATTAACTAAAAGAAAGTAACAAAAATCTGTTGCATGTACTATCGGTATGAATCCCGAGAAGTACAATCAGCAACAATCTCAAGAAAATAGCAATTGCTAACAATCCCAAGCAAGTTATCTTTGGAAATTACTAGCATGAAGTTCATGCCGGATTATATCAGTGAAGTCATCAAAAATGATTATATCAGTGAAGTCAACAAAAATGATTATATCAGTGAAGTCGACAAAAATCGTATTCATGTCACTTTTCATTGCATTGGAAAGTTATATTTTAAGTGATCATAAAAAGAATGACCGATATCAAATTGTGATATCACTTCCGACAGAGACAATCATTGTCGAAAGTCGGCTCAAGAGAATTAGATCGAGTGACTAATTGCTTAGATTAAGCTGTTGTCAAGATGATATCTTGACAGTTACTAAATTATGAGATCATGTATACAATGTCTGATTTCTGAGAATCAGCTCAAGAGAGTTGGTGTGATGAGAAATGAGGCTCACATTTTACAACTTTACAATTACTTGAATATGAGTGAAGAGTTAAAGTCACCTAATCCATTGTCATGATTGATGGGCATCAGCTCAATGGTATTAGACAGCGCACCTGGGTGGTTATCTTAACAGTTATCAAATTTTAACAGTTAAGTCACCTGGATGGTTATCTTAACAGTTATCAAATTTTGAGGCCACTTTATACAGTTTCATGATTGGTGAAGATCAGTTCATTATACCACCAAAGGATGTGATGCAGCAGATGGAGTTGTTCCTTCCTTAACCAGAGGTCTCGGGTTCGAGCCCTGAGTATAGAAAAATCCTTGGTAGGGAGAGCTTCCCCCCGAAAGGGGCCCTACGCGGCAGAATCTAGATTAGTCGGACTCCAATGCAGGTACCGGACACCGGATGGGAAACCAAAAGAAAAAGAAAAAAAAAGATCAGCTCATGATAATAGATGGAGGAATAACAAGAACATATTTACTCAAAATTACCTGGATGGATATCTTGCTTAGTGGCTTAATGAGTCAAGTCACTCAACAGGGTCATGATCCTAAAAATCAGCTGAAGAGAATTAGACTGGGCAGCATTAAATGCTTACCTGGATGGATATCTCAACAGTTATCAAATTATGGGGTCATTTCATACAGTGTCATGATTTCTCAAAATCAGCTGGATCTGATTAGAAAGGTCCATAGTTTACAATTATGCAATTACCTGGATGCATGTAATTGTATATGGCAGAGTGTTGCCAAAATTCAGCTCAGCTGCTCAGGAGAGTTGAGACTGGGTGAGTAATGATTGTCTTGTAACTGGATGGATATCCTAACAGTTATCAAGTTATGAGGACAGTTAATACAGTGTCATGATTGCTCAAAATCAGCTCAAGGGAAAAGATCAGGTGAGAAGTTCGGATTACACATATACAATTGGGTGGATGTCTTGTTATATGGGTTTGAGTTGATTCACTTCAAGAAATGTGAAAAGTTAAACGACAGCAGCAATAACAGGGATGGATATCTTGTATATGGTGAAGAGTTGAAAACAAAAGCATCAACAGTTGTAGCATTTACATGGATGGATATCTTCTATGTAATGAAAAGTTAACAGCAGCAAAAACAGCGAATTGCCATAATACCAAGCAAGTTGGATAGGGAAGAGTTAACAAGTTTTTCCAAAGACAATAGAATTTGACAATGTCAGTTATGAGGTGACAAATACGTCACAACACCAGTTCTCTTGCTTTCAAGGTATTTCACATAACTTTGTGTTTTTTAAAAAAATATTTTTAATGGTCTTGTAATGGGGAGAAAAGCGTTTACTCCTATTTGATCTGTGCTGCAGACCAGCAATTTTGGCTCCTTGATCAGCAATAACCATGGTGATATAGTAAAGGTAGATATCAGCATGAGGTTATTGGTACATTTTGGCAAACTTTGAAGAGTAACATAAAATCTCTGCATCACCTTTTTCTGCTTCGCAAGTCTTGCATTTCTAGCAGTTGTGCTAAGTAGTAGTAGCTTGTGCAGAATGTGAAACTTCCAAGGTCCATTTCCAAATTAGTCTGTTTTTAGAAAATCCTAGTAAAAGATGGTAGAGTTATCAGAATCTACCCTCTCTTTTACATCAAGTACTTTGGTATTTGTACTATATGTTCTTTAGGGGTCGTTTGGTTGGTGGAGTGTATAAAAATAATGTTGAATAAGATGTATTATTAATGCTGGTATTAGTTATGCAGACATTATCTTTTATACAATGTTTGGTTTGATGTATTAAAGATGATATATATTTTTATAATTTTATAAAAAATGTTTGTTTACCAAAATATCCTTCCCTGTACACTATCTTTTATCTTTTATGTACTGACTCTTTCCCTGATTTTATCCGCAATTTTTTTATTTTTTTATTTTTTTAAAAAGAGAAAACAAAGAAGCTTTTTCGTTTTCATCCGAAAATGAAATCTGCGAACCTGATATGGTGGAAAGAAGAAGGGAGAATTTTACATGCAAATCACATGCACCTTTAAGAATCAAAGGGTAATGGGATAGAATTTGAAGATTTGGGGTGTCGTTTGAGAGGATTTGGATGTCATTTTGAAGTTGTGGTTCTTTGTTGTTCGTTGTATTGATGTTGTTTCTGGAAAATGGGAGGAGAGTAATAACGATGAAATATTTTGAGGGGCGATAATGTCATTTATCAAGTTAATGCATGTGTTTAAAAGTTTGGTATTACTAATACATTGAAAATGATGTGTATTATACATAGGCTAAAAAATGCACCAAACAAGGTACTAGTAATACACATTAATTTTCCTCTGCACTGACAGTACTTCATGAAGCTTGAAACTGTTGCAGAGGAACTAATGGTATTACTTTGGACGGTCTATTCTGGTCTCTGTAACATAGAATGGTCGGAAGGGTAACACTCATGAAATGCTACAGTTAAGATGCTTGGTGGTAACTGTCTTATGCCATGGAGTGTCCAATTTTGTTGCAACATTCTAACAAAGAGATGGGCGTCACGAATCTTCGTGTATCTGGAGAAAGTAAGTCTTACCTCAAAGTTTCCTGACGAACTTTTGGGTATTTGGTGAAGAGGCTATGGTTTTTCTCCTTGCAAGATATGAAGAAAAAGACTGCCAATGGTCTTCGTTCCCTCGGGAAAAACGGACTGAGAAAGATGTAAAACCTTTTCAGTAAATTGGTTTATCATCATCTCTATGTTTGTTCTCAATTGTTTTATTTCAGATGGTCCTTTTATCGGTTGCAGAATTTGGTTAATGGTGTCATGTGGCCAGAAGACTTAGCAGAAAAAATAACGGCTAAATTGAGAACAATAGCATGTGAGTGTTTTATGTATGTAGAAAGAGCTTTTGTGTTTTCTTAAATAACAGTTTCACTCTTCTGGAATAAAAGAACATCTTCCCCTTGTTATGCAAATTTTGGAAACACACCGCCTTTTTGCGTACGAAAATGGCATACACTGCAAAGTGTAGGCTTAGTTTAAGAACTATAGTGTAACAACTTATAAGACAGCTATTAAATGGCACATTCAGAATTTAGGCGGTGTGAGTTTTGAAATAGTTGTCGAAGAATGCCTCCTTTAAGCAGCTTGACATCACTCATTTTACATTGAAAGGTTAAGGACATATGCCACAGGCTGAAGTGGTAAGTATAAGTTTATCAGATAATTCGGATCCTCAGCAATGCTATAGCACATGAACTATCTGTTGCATACAATAGATGTCATATATGTTGCCTTTTTAATGTAAGTTCCAAACTAGATCAGTGCCTATGTGGTTATATACAGTTGTTGGGATCTTTTTTCTTTCCTTCCTATTAAGATGACTTTGAATTATAGTCTTGAATTATTGATGCATGCCTCTGCTTTTGCCAAAGTATATGCTTTAAGCATGCAGCCTTACATATATACTCAAAATAATGCTGTTTTCTTAGAGGTGAAACATGCAATTGATTGAAGTTGTTATCAATGAATTAACATCAAACTTTCTCTCATGTATATAGTACTCATCATATTGCTTAACTTTGTTTTCTTTGTTTGTAGGGTCTGAATGTCTAAAGCAATTTGCTACATGACACATGCTCATATGAAATCAGAAAAAGATAATTACCATTAAGCAAATATTGTATGTATTGATAATGCTAGACTCAGAAAAAGTGCAGGTGTTGGTTCAATATCTGATTTATCCTCTTTCACTTTTTCAAGAAAGGCCAACTCACATTTTCAGTGTACCCACCATGATGCTATTAATGGAGCTACAAGTAGACACTATTGTTGTGTTGTCCACTGTCAAACGTGATGACAAACTTTCTTATGTTTATTTAGGTGTCATCAGTTATCAACATTAATGATGAGTAAATATCATATCCCCAAAGTCGAAGTCCATAAGAAGGATAACTCCCTTTCAGATACATCCTTTACAAGCTGTACTCAAGTAATTGTTCCATGTATAAGAGCTTGCTCTTAAAATGTTATGAGGGCATTTTTAGGGAGAAAATAAACAAGAAAAGAAAATCTTGGGAATACACTGGCTCTTGCTCAATAGAGAGATTGGTAGGATCAAACCTTACCATTCCCGGCCCGTCATACGCATCAAGCAAGCGTCATGTTCAATCATGACTTTGACCTTGACTTGGGCTGTTCCGGCTCGTAACTTGAGCATCTTCATAGGTAGAACGTTGGCATTACCGAACAATCCCCTTTCCAACACATGCCCATACATAACATGATCATGGGAACCAAATCTATGACCTTGATTATGACACTACTTGTTCGGTCAAGCACTTACCATAATGTCAAAAGCTATAGCTGATAATAAGGCAGTAACTTTATTTTTTAACCAAAACCATTAAGCAAGTATCATGTTCGACCATGACTACAACCCAAATTTTACTCAACCCATCTTGAATCTCACCATAAGCAGGATGCTGGCGTTACCCAACAAAGATGACATTGACGGTAAAACTGCATCCACATTTTCATTTTTGCAACTCTCCATACTGTTTCTGGTAGTTTGAACTTTACAAAACGTTCAACTACACGAAATAGTCTAGCTACAATGAATCATACAAAAGAGAGAGTAGATTTATAGTGTCTATTCAACTGGTCAATAATTGAGACATGGAGGATTAATTGAATGTTCAACAAACATAAAATAGTTGATTGCCTATGGAAACATCTTGCTTTTTTTTTTCACCCAAAAGCCAAAAGTTGATGAAAAAGTCAGAAAATTATACATTTTTCACATCTCTTTTCATCCTCTTTTTTTTTTTTACTTTGTCAGTTTGTGCAATAATTCATGATGTTTGTGTAAAAATATTGTTGCTAGGTGGGGGCAAGTTGTAGTAATGAATTAAAAATTCTATGCTACTGAAGGTTGGTACAAAAATTACTCAAGAGGTGCTTTCTCTTTAATGTTCATAATAATAATTCTACTAATTCAAAGTGTTCAAAGGGGCAATCGATCTTTATAGTTTGGTAGATGCGGTACATTATTGGTCCTAGCAAATGTTTTTGTCACCCCTTTCAACTGTCCAATATTATTCTTTTACGCTCATCCTTTGTCGACCCATATATTTTACGTGTTCATTTGATTCTATTAATGATAATTAATCTTGTCTTTTAAGAGAAATTAGAGGTTGTATAATTGTAGAGGTCATCTTAATCTCATACTTATACCTAACTGAACGCAATGCAAATACAAACTTCAACATTATACTTTGCTTTACTCGTTCTGTTTCTTTTATTTGTCTAATTTGTATTTTACACTATCTTTATGTTTACCGTCTTTTTGGTGCAGTTGAATTTGTTCTTGAGTCAAGAGCACGCGTTATGGTTTTAGCTTCAGATTAGTATGAAATATACGAAAATGTAAATATCGTAACATAAAGGCCAAACAAATTGAAAGAACAAGGAAAAAGGAGCAAATCTTATTATGCTGGCCGAGTAACTAATCCTCGTTAGTATAGCGATGAGGAAACAGTCAAACAGCTAGAGAGAAAATGAAGAATGCTTAAATACCAAGCTAAAAATACCATCGCTTATAGGGTAAGAATGAGCAAAATCAAACCCTTTACGATAAGAGAGGGGGTGTCTATTTATAGGGTATAGAGGCTGGCTCTCGACCAATAGAATAGCATTATTCCCTGATCCTATAGTACCGTACCCAATGACCTTTGGCCACTTGTTCTTGAACCGTCGGGGAGTGCCAACCCTGTACTGTACTGCGCGTCTGGTGCGGTATAATCGAGAGTTGCTTGTACACCTGAATAGTCCGACGCACTATCCCATCGCTAGTTCTCTTGACTACTTTTGTTTCCGTCTGAGTGGTCGTCACTCCTCGTGTCGGACTCATTCCCGAGATAACGCCCTCGTGGGTCGGTTCCATTTGTACCCGACCCGACTTGGTGCAATCCTCGCTTAAGTCATTTTAACCCCATACACCTTGGGCAAAATATTAATTTCAGTCAATTATCCTTATCAATTGTATTTTCCTTCTCATGGGCAAGTAAAAGCAAAGAAAATATGTTTGGTCATAATATTTGAAAATTATCTCAAATAATTGTTTGTTTATCAAATTAGCCAAGATATTAACGTCAAATTTGAAGTTTAAAAACATATTTTACAAAACTTTAAATTTATGTTTCATTTACCTTAATGTATTCAAGTTTGTCATTTTTGTGATGGACTTTATAGAATAAAAAGGAAATGGGAACATTCTTGATCGTTGTTTACTATGCGAGCAAATTGAAAGGACAAATTAATAATATAACCCTTCTTTTATTGACCCCATCTTTAACGTGTTCATTTTAACTAGTACTACTATTATTTTTTATTTCCGTTTCTCATTTTTGAAGGAAACATTTTCTCTTTCTTACTGTTTCCCATCAATTTATTCTTGAATCTTGCAAAAGGTAAAGACAATTTGGTGAAGGAGTTTCTTATGTTTGAACATTTTATTGTCCTTACACACAAAACAGCATCCAAGAAATTACTTATGGTGAGCACATGATTAATGTGAGATTATAGAACATGAGGTCATTTCAACTAGTACTACAAAGAAATCCTTGGGGTGTTACAATCATTGACACATCTTCCAAGCCAAAGGGTACAAAGAAAATGAAAAATTAATCTACCTTAATCTAATAGGAATATAAATTAACTCAAATTGTTCAAGTTGGTCAAACATGTATAGTAGCAAATGAGTAACAATTTATACTCGTTTCGTTTCGTACTAATTGATCTTTTTTCTAAAAATATTTGTTTCAGTTTAATTGTTCAAGTTCTAAAATCAAAAGTATCTTATACATATGTTTCCTATTTTACCTTTGATAAAAATACCAAATATATCCATAGTTTTCAAAATTATTGAATGAGCATAAATGATCTCATTTTCAAACCAAAATTAAATGATTATTACTAGTTTCAATTATGAAAAGACATTCAAAAATAAATATGTAAAATGCATTTCTATTTATTGGTTTCTTAATGAGTGTGTCAAGTCCATAGTAATCAAAAAATAAAATTAAAGTGCCTGTTAATTTATTAAAGTTTTCTATTCCAATAAAAAATTAAGTTAAGACATGTATCATTTCTCCCCTTATGATATTAGTTTTTTCTCCTTTCGAAATTAAAATAGAAGTAAAATATTAGAGTTATCGGTTTAATATGAGCTAAAATATTAGTGTAAGTTAAGTGCTTCTTTTTGTTGTGATTTTATTTTTAAATAAGTGAACAGTTTACTGAGTGGATATTATTTGGTCAACTATATATTCAGCATTCCTCATTTATTGATCTTGTAGCTTAGTGCGTGACCGAGTATGGATGCCAAAAATTCACCAACCAAGGAAAAATGCGTTAATAATATAGAATTAATGCAAAGGCAAACAAGACAATATTAGTCAAAGTAGTAAGAATTTTGGAGATTTATATTATATAAATTTTGATGAATAATTTAAAATGTATTTTTTTTCTTTATACTATTAACATGAGAAAAGTTATAGTTATAGTGTTTTTTATATATTTCTTATTATTTAATTTTTAATTTTAAAATATTAAATTAATTATTTAATTTAACTTCGAATATCTGTAAATTGACTCTCGAAATGAGAAAACAAGATTCATTTTGAGGCAAGATTTATTTTGAATCCTTCATCTTTGAGAAAATCCTATCAAGAAGCAATCTTGTGTTTAAATTAATCTAAAGTTAATCTTCATTACCAAAAACAGGAAGAGGCAATGTTAGTCTTCATAAAATATTGGTCAAAGGTGAGCATTTTGCATGTGAAAATAATCATCCAAATTAAGATAATTTTGTTTTCCTCAAACAATAATATAATAAAACTACTCCTAATATATTTCTAAAAGATAATTACTCAACCACACAACTTTATTCTTAAATTTTATATTTCAGAAATTAATTCAAAAACATATTCAAACGCCACCTATGCTACTAGATATAGGGAACTATTGTTGGGTTGGGACTAGGTGAAAATAAATAAATAAATAAATTAATTAATTAAAAGATGCCAACATCAACTAGTTTCAACCTTTTCAAATAGACAATTTTTTCTTTTTTGTAATCGCACTAGGTTTTTTTTTCTTTCTGCCAACCAGATCTGACCTCACATAGCATGGAAAAAATCAATAATAATGACTGATTTGTAGCTTATTGAAATCATTATCTTCTCTTGTTAATTAAGTTTAGTACGGAGTATTAGTTTAGAGAATTTTATTAATCAGCCATTACGCAATGGTTGTTCAAGTATATGGAAAAAAGTTTGGATGCTTATTCTCCATGACCTAAACCAACAAATCCCAAATCCTATTCTACTTTTTTTCATCATAATATCAATGTCAAAAGCCAAACAAACAAATATAATAATAATAATAATAATAATATATAATATTAATAATAATAGCAACAACAATAATAATAATAATAATTCAAACAAACGTCATGTCTAAGTAGGCATTTGACCATAAGATTTGAGAGCCTGATTTCAAGTTTTAATTTTAAATCAATCTCCAAATCGTGACTTGAACTCTCAAATTCTTCTAGAAATAGGATTTGAAAATTGAAATTGCGATTCAATTTTTTTGAAAATATAAAACTCGACTCATAAGTTTATATATTACAAGAAAAAAAGAAGACTCATACATTTAAGTTTTGCAAGCAAAAAAAAAATTATGCTCGATGTGAAGAAGTTGACAAACCATGTGAGAGAATTTTATCAAATAATAGCTAATTATTAATTAATTTATTGAACGAGTGATCATAGAGAATTTTTGTAAACTATGCATATTTGAAATTTTTTAATAACATGTAATCGTGTATATTTATTTATAAAAAGAACATGAAAAGATGTAATTTATTAATTTGAAGTCTTAAGACATTCAAATACTTTATTTTTGAATTATGATTTAGTAAAATTATATAAGGATTAGCGAAGTTTTGACTGCTATTTTTCACAATTATACAATTATGAGATTTTCATCTTTACAAATATATATATAATTTAAGAATTACAAATTACACTGAAAAATACTACTATAATAATTTAAAACCATGTCCAAAGGTGCTCTCACAGGCAGCAATTAACAGTAGTTTGGCCATTTAACACTTGCAATATTGCGGCTTTATTAAACATATTCTCTTTTCTTTAATTCACACTACTTTTTATCTTCTTTTTTCCCCTTTCACTAATTATGATTATTGAGAATAAT
This sequence comes from Capsicum pubescens, assembly GCA_030864215.1. Classification (NCBI taxonomy): domain Eukaryota; kingdom Viridiplantae; phylum Streptophyta; class Magnoliopsida; order Solanales; family Solanaceae; genus Capsicum; species Capsicum pubescens. The sequence goes on along the minus strand of CM061541.1, from coordinate 13,175,202 downwards.
CTATGATGATGATCACAGCAATATCCTTAATTAGTAATCAGCATCCTGGTTCATTGTATTTAAAATTTGAAACCATGTAAAAATGAATAATTAGAGTAACAAAATCAGAATAAATTTAACAATTATAGATTATAACTTTTATCTGAATAAATTGTCATTTATTTTTGTTAAAGTTAATTTTTAACTATATTAAATCAAGTGTAAAATTAAACAAGTAATAATATGAAGAGTTCAAACAGGTATTGGAAGTTATAATCGTTTAATATTGCCACTCCCGAGTACTGTTAATTCGAAACGAGGATATGAATTTAGGTAGGAGAGTATGCCGATTGCAATGAAAGTTAGTAGATAATTGAATGTTGTCTTACTTTTCGACGGAATTAGGTTTGGTGAAAGTTTGGAGCACGATATTTGTCACAGTATTAGTCTTACTCATGCAATTTCATATTTTTTATATATGTTACCTTTTATTGTCTAATGTTTATTGTCTTTCGATTATTGCATTAGTTTTATTTTGTATTTTCTGGATGTTTTGCACTGCGTACATTATTAGTTGCCATATTTTTTTTAGTCATATTTTCATTTCATAACTACTTTGATTTACTACAATTAAGCTGAGGTTTTTTAGAAAACATCATCTCTATTTCTACGAACACAAAGTAAGAATAAAATTATCCGCATATATGCTATTCTTTTCAGACCCAATTTAAAAACTTGTTGTATTATTAATTTGAAACTAGAAATATCTATATGATTTTTTTTTTCTTATATGGATATATGCATTAAATTAATTTGTTCAATGGATACTTCTGATTGTTTATGGTTACCGCAAATCACCCAAGTAAACAACGTTTGAGAAAAGGGAAGCTAATTTTATATCATTGACGTAAATTAACAAGTCTCCATCTGAATGATTAGCATTAACCACAATTATCAAATACATAATACTTGTAATTGCATTTACCAAAATACGGCGTGCTCAAGATTAGTAAAATCTTTGCATTAGACCTTTAAAATTTGAGAAAACTAATACTTAAATTAATTAATTTTCACAACTTATATTCATGCAGGTGAAAACCATTCAAACGTCTTCTCTATCAGCATTAAATAATATAAAAGTTTAAATTTTGAAGAAAATAGAAATCAAATTTGGATTATAGATTTTTAAATAATTATGTTAAAAACAATATTTAAATTAATTAATCTTCCTAACTTATATTACAATGTAGATCATTCAAATGTCTTTCCTGTCGGCATTAGGCGATTAAAGACAATTCAAAATATGAAAAAAAGAAGAAGTCATTTTTAGAAATCAAAGTTCGGATTATAGAATTTCTAATAATTTGCTAAAAAATACTATTTTAAATGGGTTGGTCTTTCTAACTTTTATGTATAGATTCATTCAGATGTCTTCACTGTAAGCACTAGTAATAATAAAAATTCATATTTTGACAAAAAAACTTGTATTTTAAAAATTCAAATTTTGGTGATAATTTTTTTTAATAATTTGCTAAAAAAACTATTTATTTCCTAATTTATATTTGTATATGGATATCATTCAAATGTATTCCCCGTAACATTATGTAAAAATAAAAACTCAAAATTTGACAAAAAATATTGAAATTTACATTCCTAATTTATATTTGTTTATAAATACCATTCAAAGATCTTTCATATCAACGTTAAGTAATAAACACAGATCAAAATGTGAAAAACAAAAAAAACTATTTTAGAAATCAAATTCAGATGATAGAATTTTAATAATTTGCTAAAAATATGCTTTAAGTTATTTATCTTCCTAATTTACATATATAGATATCATTTCAACATCTTCCTTGTCAGCATCAAATAATAACAAACTCCAAATTTAGAAAAAGTTTATATTTTATAAATCAGTTTTGAATAATAAATTTTTTCCGGAAATTTTCTAAAAATAACGTTCGACTCAAATAATATTATTCCAAATTTATATTTTCCCTCTAAATAATATTCCTCGAGTAAAATGAAAGACATGATAGGAAACATTTTTGGAAAATTCAAAATCAGGGAAAAAAGGTCTACATTTTAGTAATCAATTTTAGTAATGATTCTTTTTTTTCAAAAATATTCTAAAAATAACTTTTGACTCAAATATAATATTCTAAATTTATATTTCCCCTCTAAATATTATTCCTTGAGTAAAATAAAAGACATAATAGGAAATAGGAAATTTATTTGGTTGCAAGTACCACATGTAACCAAAAAAAAAGAAGTGAAAATCTAGTTCAAAAGAAATTCTAACCGAAAATACACAGAAAATCCGGGGGGAAGGCGTTAATTTTGTTTTTTTTAAAAAGAGAAGAGTACAAAAGACAGGCATGTGATTGGAAAGAGGGACAGGTGCTTTGGCGTGAAGATGAAAACGAGATAGACAGTGTGACAAGAGAAATTAACTTTTTTTCCCTTCCAAGAAATACTACTTATTTACACATCGCCTCTAACAGTAATAGAGTCAGATTTAAATTTTGAAAATCTAAATACACAAACTTATTGAAAGAGGTTCAATAATTATAATAATTTAAATTTTAAATAAACAATATATTTCATAATTTTCTATCAAATGGAATTGGAATGAACCGGAACCCAAGTTGCTCCGGCCCTATGTACACCTATTGTTCATTAGGAGAGGAAAGGAACTATTTTCCTTTTTCTTTTCCTTTCCATTCGGTGCGCCTTGAAACAAGAGAGTTCTTTATTTCTATTCAAAGTTTACACATCTCATCAATCACAATTCTACACCCAATAACTATTCTTTATTAATTTTCTTTTCTTTTTTATTGTTACATATATATATATATATATATATATACAAATTTGAAAAAGAATTCATTTACTTTAGCTCATTTAATTCTTTGTTTGGAAACTGATTTGTATTTTTGGGTCATAAATCTTTTATTAAAGGGGCTGTTTTGTGTTAAAGATTACTGTCCCTCTCTTTAGTCCTTCAGGTCAGGCACCTCTTTTCCTCTCTCTTTCTTGTTTCCCATTTTCCTCTTTTCTCTTCACCCACCCACCATTTCTTTCTCATCTCATTTCTTTTTTGATTTCTCTCTTCTTTTTTTCTTTATCATCTTCTTCTGTTAAAGAGGTAATTTATGAATGTTTCTCTCTTGTATTGTGCGTTGATTGATTCTATCTCTATATAGAAAAAAATGATTTTATTTCTGAATTAGCTATGTTTGTTTTTTATTGTAGGTGGTGACTGTAGATCTGTTGCTTCATCCGATGCTGTTTGGCAAGTAAATTTTTAACTTTTTTTTTTCATCTGTGTTGGAGTTGCTTATGTCTTTTTTATTGCTTTCAAGTTTTTTATTTTGTTTCTCATTTTATTTTTGTGTTTATTTGTATTTTTTTTTATTTTTTGGTTGATTTTTTAGTTTTTTTTCCAGAAATTGAAGAGAAAAACAAATTTATTATATATATATTTTTTATTTTTTTTCATGTTGTACATTTGAGCTGATTAGAGCTGCCTTAATCAATAATTTTTTTTTGATGTTTTATTTCTTCTATCTGTCCAAACCAAAATAATTATTGTTTTATAAGTATATCTAGTTATGAGTACATGATTGTAAGGGAAAATTTTGATTTTTTTTTTTGTGTAATAGTGTTTTTGTTTAGTGATACTCTGTTTTCTCCTTCAATTCAAAGACTATTTCTACACGTTTCTGTAATGGTGACAAATTCTTGTTGGTGTGTATTTTTTTTATTGACTTTGTGTGAATTGAAATCATCTGCATTTATTCATGACTCAATAAAATTAATGACATAAAACAAATTTTTAGTTATAGACCTATATTATTTTTTCCATCTTCTTTTTGTTTACAATCTAGTATACTAGAAAAAAAAATATACAGTCATTAACTTTGCATACAAATATTATTGCTAATATTTGAGTTAATAATATGTTATTTATTTGCAATTCAATCTCTTGGATGATGTTATATGAAATTTTATTTACTAATTTGAAAATGTGAATAGTTTATATCCAAACTCTAAAATATTAAGTATCTAACAGAAAGAGTAGGCAATTTTTTTGCTTTTTTTATTTTTAGCTAAATTTTATAAAGAAAATGCTTCATTAGCCCCCCTGTGAGCTGCCCCTGCATTCATTGTAATGGCAAAGTTTATTGGATACACCTATCCATTTGCGTTTAATGCAGTTATCAGTTCTTTGTTTTCTACTGTTTGAGATGTTTCAGGTGATAATGTGAATTGCATAGAAAGTTTTTTATTTGTTCTTTTGGTCGAAATGGAGATAATGTCAGCAGCCTAGGTTGCGTACATACCACACTTGTGGAAGTACATTGGGTATGTTGTTGTATGGAGGTACTCATAAGACATATCTGGCTTGAGCAATCTCGTTGATGGTAACAAGTCTAGAAAGATATCTCGGGGAGGATAATTTTAAATTGTGGCATCTACTGGATTTGACCATGTATGAATGTAGTGGTGAAGGCTTGTTTCTGAGTTCATCTGCCAATTATTGGCATGGACTCGACAACCTTTGTGGTCTTAAACCCTGCACCGGGAAGAAAAGGAATGATCTTTTTTTGCCAAATCAACAAGTGTTACTCAAGTAAAACATGCCCCTCCCCCATCCCCGACACCGGTTACCTTACCTAGTATTTCTAAACATGCAAACAAGAATTTTGGTTCTTACGTTCTATCGATGAACTGTCTTAGTTTACGTACTTTAGTCAGATCAAAGAGTCATGATGTCAAATTATGTTGTTCCTACTTTGTTTCCAGGTTTGCTTAGTGGTGAAGTTTGAACTCTGCTGGCACTAAAATACTATCTCAAAGACTTTTGGAGATTGTGATATAGAGTATAGGCCAAATGCAAGGGCAACGGAGTGCCATCGGATCCCTGCCAGAAACATTGGGTTTCACTCATGGCTCAACATCGAGTGATGGCGGTATAGATCAGCAGATACGTTGGAATAATTTGCTAAATCCTGCACAAAGTCGGCTACCAGATTATATGATTCCTTCTAATGAAACAAACATACCATTTATTAGTCATGCAAACCAAGAAAGACAGAATGTAATTGGGTGGAATTTAGGAGAATCCAGCTCCTCCAGTACACAAAATAATGTTAGTCGTAGTGAAAGTAAATCAGATCATGTATGGTCATCTACAGTGAATGGCCGTCCTGGGCCTTCTCACTTCTCTGCTGAACAGCAGTGTGGTTCTTCCAATATTCTTTCATTGGGTGATGTTGAAATAAATTTAAATAACCAGATAGTTGACAACACTTTATTTTCTCAAGGTTCTACTTCTAGCACTGTTCCTCATGATCTAAATAGAAATTCTGGACTCGAGGGGCATGATGACGATGATGATTGCCAAGTGATGGATTGCGCCCCAGCATTTAAATCTGATGGATCAGGAAAAGAACAAATGTCAACCTCCAGTACTTCGAATCCATTTGTTGCGCCTTCTGCAACTAATGGATTTCTGATGGATGAAAGTGATGGCAGACCAGGCTCTTCACTGGATGGTCGACGAATGGCTTGTAAGAGAAAAGCATTTGAAGGACATGCAGGACAATCTTCAGGAAGTGGAAGTTCAAATTATCTTCCATGTCCAGAAAGCAGCGTATGGGGTTCTATACCTGCTTCACATAATATAACTACAGGTGCGAATGTCCCTGCACCAATCGAAAGTAGCAGAAACATCAATTTGCCGGAGCAGTTAAATCCAAGACTTGGGCTCACCATGGGTGGAGCCACTATGGAAGGTCCTGTTGCATTGCCTGCTTCAAGAAGTGTAGAAAGTTTTCGAAGAAATTTCAGGCTGAGGATCAATGGCTCTCATCAGCAAGCTTCTATTCCTAGTAATCTGTTTCCTACTGCGGGTAATGATGGAAATGTTAGCATGTCATCTGAACGGGACTCATTGAGGCTGCTTCGTAATGAGTCTTTAGATTTGACGCCTGTGTCTACTGCAGATAATGGAAATCCCCGAGGTCAGCCCGTCGTGGTGCAGGTTCCTTCTCTGCGACGAAGTGCACAGAGGTGGGAATCATCAAGCTCTAGAGCTGGCAGTTCATCAAGTTTTTCTGTTTTTGGTGAGAGGGATCCTGCAGCATATGAACAAGAAAGCTCAAGAAGTGTGCCAAGAAACATTTCGCAGCATCCAATGTTCGTACCCGCTAGTGACTTGAGAAATTTGAACCAAAATCCTGCTAACTGGAATTTTACTGGTGGAAATGTTTCTGCTGCTGGAAATGTTGCATCTTCTTCTCGTAGTGGTCCCAACTCGGTATCCCCTTCCTCTTCCCCTAGTTGGGTGCAACACCGAAATCCTCAGCAACACCCCCGGAGACTCTCAGAATATGTTCGTAGATCTTTGTTGTCTTCAGCTGGCAGTGAACCTGGAAGTCACAATGGTGTCTCACCACCACGTTTGAGTTCCGCTGCCTCACAGGAGATGGGGCTTTCTGGCCATCCTGGGCATCGTCCGTCAAGTTCAAGGTCGGCGATGATGTTGGAGAGACAACTCGATGGTGCTATGGGAGTTCCTTATTCCTGGAGGGCTTTGGCTGCTGCTGGTGATGGAAGAAGCAGACTAGTTTCCGAGGTATGATACCGGGTTTATTATTGGTCGAATATTCTGTTATGTCTCACTTTGACAAAGTGAAATTCTGTTATTCCTTCATGACTTGTAATGCTCCAGAACTTAAGTACTTTGAGGCAACTACAATCTTACTGGATCTATGTTACATGAGGCATATTTACTGCGAGTGTAAACACACGTTCCTTCACTCTTCCCCATTATTTTATGGTAGTCCTATGCCTAAGCTTTCGCTGCTAGCATATTTTTGAACCTTGAAGTTGGTTCTCAGTATCCAGATTTCCCAATTACCATAAGATGCTCTTCTAGTCTTCTTGATTGTGAATATATACCCTAGTTCTAGTTCTTCCGAAAAAAGTTACTGCATGCTTAGCATTTGCCAGCTTAAAACCTTTTTTGACTTATTTGATTCTTTATGTTCTCATGCAACTAGATGTGTATTTACTTACTGGCATCTTTTGGTTAGTGTTATCTAGGGCTCAATAAAAAAAACTGTTGTAAAAGCACTAGAATGAGAAATTCTTGCATTATATATGTAATTTAATTTGCATGCTGTGATGGCTTCCTTTCATTCTCAGTTACTTTACAACTATTTTGTTTTCCTTTTAACAGATTCGCAATGTATTGGATCTAATGCGCAGGGGAGAGGGCTTAAGATTCGAGGTTAGAGTTCCTGAAGCTTTGGATATGTTGATTAGTTTATAACTTGTTGAAAATAGTGAACTTAAATGTTCAATTGTCTAGGTTCATATGTCTTTTGGTTTTCTACTAGGTGCATTATCTTTTATTTCAACTAGGTATGACATCATGCTATTATGGTGAAGTTCATAGTACGTGTGTGAAACCATTTATTAGGTATGAGTCTAGAAGTATCTTTGGACACCTATAAATATCCCACTTGTGCTCTTGGATTGGAGTTTCAATATATTAGTGGTGTGCTTAATGTCAATATCCGGCTTCCGTCCTCTTTGTGCCTTAAATTCCTATATATGGTTCCTTCGAGTCATTTGAATAGGTTGATGATTTTTTCAGCCTCCGGGTTCCAGATTCCTTGCCAGTTGTCTAATTCCTTCACACCGATGAATATTTTCTTCCGATTTCTTAATAACCTTGTGTGGAGGCATCGGTAATGTCACGAGCGCTGTGCTGAATTGATAAAATTCTCTTCAGTTTTCTTGAATTATCCTGTGAGGTGAGGGTGGCTAGCGGTTTTGGTACAAAGCCCAGAACATGTATATGTTATACATAGTACAGTGTATCAAGTGAACTAGGACTCTGGCTATAGTACAAACCTTATGTAAAATAAGGACTCTTTAGAGTACAAATAGAGTTCTACTAATGATATATACTAGGGGGGTCTTCATAATTTTTTTTTTTTGATACGCTAGATAATGGATATCTTCAAAACAACTATTGTTTTCAGCTAGTATTAACTTGTATACTTTTTTAAGATCCAGAATTAAGGAGTACTAGACTACTAGTTATTTAAAGCGAGTAAGCAGCAAATCATCATCGGTGCTGTTCCCCGAACTTGGAAAATATGAATGATACTCCTTATTGTTTTCGTTCCCCGGCAGGGAATTCCTGTCCAGTTTTTTATTTTGTTCTGTCCTATCCTTCATCCTTTATTCCTGTTGGAGACATGGGGCGTTTATTTTTGGATGTTGGGGGTTCGGGACATGATTGGACTAGTGACCTACAGTATCTAGTAGTATTTTCCTGATTAGCTTTTTAACATATTCTGAAATTAAAAGCTTCCTTGTATTCCAGGATGTTATGATCCTTGATCAGTCGGTGTTCTTTGGGATGGCGGATATTCATGATCGCCATCGCGATATGCGTCTTGATGTTGATAACATGTCCTATGAGGTTAGTATGGGGAATGTAACAACATTTCACATCTATGGGAAGAGATACTAAGTTGTCTGTGCGTGTTATATTTACAGGAATTGCTGGCGCTTGAGGAGCGCATCGGGAATGTCTGCACTGGGCTGACTGAAGAAATCATTTTGAATCGTCTGAAGCAACGGAAGCATGTAAGCATTAGAACAGAAGAACCCACGGATGCTGAGCCATGCTGCATTTGTCAGGTACTCTACCTAATACTATTCTACTACGAGTATACCACCGCATTCTGGAGAGGCAATTTTAGTTCGCTTATTCTTTTGAGTGAAGTGTCCTTAATTTGTTTACTATAATTCGCAGGAAGAATACAAGGATGGTGAGGATCTTGGTAAACTGGATTGCGGCCATGATTTTCATACCGACTGCGTTAAACAATGGCTCATGCAGAAGAATTTATGCCCAATTTGCAAAACAACAGGGCTGAATACTTCAGGAAAGCATTGATCCTGATTCTCTTATGTAAAGTAATGTACCGGTTGGACCATCGAAGGTTGAAGCACCAAATGTGTCGCCGCTTTTGGTCCATGAGTTCATTTGAGAAAAATCTATGTATTTTTCTCATTAATTTTACTGTGATCTCCCGCTTGGAGGGGTTATTTTAGAGCTAGAAGAAGAAGCACTAGCTGCAATTAGGGAGTCATTAGGCAAGAGTTGCATTATTTGGTTATTTGGAAACTTAAATTCTTCCTTTTCAAATTTATTGATACCTTTGAATATTTTTGGTTTCATTTTCCTATCTGCTCTTCCTATTTCCTACATGCATTACGCCATTACCTATACCATCGGAAACACCCTCTCTTCCCCCACTTGTGAGATGGGATTACACCGGAAAGTACCTTTTACCCTTCCTAGGCCCCATTTGTGAATTTACTGTTATTGTGTATTAGAGTCACTTGTGGGATTACATAGTAAAGTACCTTTTACCCTTCTTAGGACCATTTGTGAAATTACATTGTTATTGTGTATTAGAGTGCAACTCGATTAGAGTTTTCATCTATTGTGCTTGGTTGCCTAGCACTGCACTATACACATATGGAGAAAGGGTAGCTCTGCCATTGTATCTGGCTTGTTAAACCAATTCCTGTTCTTTGGCAACTAGTTAAGCTCATTCCATTTTGAAACAAATGAACAACAGTGAGTCGAGGGTCTATAGGAAACAAGCCCCCCTACTATCACAAAGTAGGGGGCAAGCTTGCGTATACACCACCCTTCTCAGATTTCATTTGTCGACTATGTGGGATATTTTTGTTGCTTGTCGTGCACAATTGAACAATATCATTTTTTAGATTAGCACTACTAAATGGATCCCTCAAAGCACTACATAGTAATTAAAAATTTTTTAGAGTCACGAATCACTTAAAAGGTCAGCTTGTTGGCGCAAGTGCGCATCTTATAGCAGAGCAGTTGGGCCAGTTGGAAGAAAAAAAGATGGAAAGACTTAACTTATTCTTTTGTTCCCATTACATAGTTGATACTAATTTAATAGGATTTGTAAGTGGTAACAAAAGCATACAGTTGGCAGCCAATCTGATCTTTTAGTACAGATATTGAAAATATATAAAAGGGTAGATAGGTGGCTAACAAAGCAAACATTTAACTATATGACCACTTGTTTGAAATCAAACCAAAAACTAACGATAGATTAATTGGTGAAGTTGACAACACCCTGCTCTTTTTCTGCTCATTATGAACAATGCCACTCAACTATATCAAACAGCCTAATCACTTAATTATACACCTAAATAGGCCATAGATATAGAACCATTGCTCCAAGTCCCAACCAACCTCATTTGACTACTACGACGAAAACACCAAAATATCCAACATAGTTTTACAAATGGAATTCGTGAAAGATTGTACTTACAGATGTTCTTTTCTGTAGACTCTTGATTCAAAAATATCATACCAAAATCAAGTACCTAACGATAAATAATACGATAATTAAAGTACAATCAATTTCATTTGATTGGCTAAAAAAAAAGACAAAAAATTCAAATATTAACTATTACTTCCTCTGTTTATAAAAGAATGATCTACTTTGATTTGACATAAAGTTTAAAAAAATAAATAAGAATTTTGAATCTTGTGGCCTTAAATTAAAGTTGTGTCAAATGTATCAAAATGTTCTTTAATCTTGTAATCCTAAACATGTCATGTGAAAAGTTGAAATTAAAGTATTACAAAAAAAAAATCGTTCTTTTTTAAGCAGACTAAAAAAAATAGGTCATATTTTTTTTTTAAACAAAGGAGTAATAAAATGAAGAAATGAGAGAAGAAAGGCCACCACCTAGGGAATAGAAATTGATTATTAAATAAATTAATTTTCAGTTACTATGGCATCCAAATGGATAAGGTTATCAGAAGAGAAATGGACAAATTCATTCACTAGAATCATATTCAATTCAATTTTGGGTTGCTGACTAAAATCCAAAGAGATCATCATTCTGGCAGAAAATCAACATGATCTTTTGTAAGTTTTCTCCAACCACTTCCTAACACAACCTTGATATTTTAATAGGAAAAAATAATAATTTTATATGCGCAAAGAAAAATGGACTCACAATAAGTATTATTTTGTATATTCTGCATTTCAATCAACAAAAGTATATATAGTTACATAAAGAAATGATAGGTAATAAGTGAAACTAGTCAAGTTATGTTGCCACCAAAATGCGATGAAATAATTGTAATGTCAAATTTCTTTATGAGCTTGTTTCGATGAATTTATAACATATGTCTTGACTTATTTTAACTTAAAAATTAGTAATTGAATTACGTTTTATGTTACTCAAATTTTAAGAAAGTACTTTAAAATTATTTTATTTTAAAAATACTTTAAAAAATTAATTCAACAAATTTTTAATCAAATATTTTGAATTTGGGCTCTTAACATGAAGATCTTTTTGATAAAAGCACTTAACTCCTTTAATAGGCATACGTTACACACGTATTCAAATTAGTTACACCGAGTGTTATGAATATCATGTGAATAATAAGAAAAAGTCAACTTACATTGATTGTAGAAATAATATTTGAACTGTCAGAAAAGGTTGGAAGCAAATACTATAGGACAATTTTGATAGCCAAATTAATTTCATCTTTTTTTATTTTCTTTCTATTTCTCATCACATTCTAAGGTCAAAATTTCAAATAAAATATAAATACTTCATCCGTTCATTTTTACTCGTCTATTATTTTAAGAATATATTTTCATATTATCAATTTTAACATATAAAAAAAGATAATTATTTTTTTCAAATTTACCTTTAACATTAACTACATATTTTCCAAATTATTTTTCAAGACCTAATACTAAACATCAATCAATAGAGATAGTGAATAAAATAGACATGTTAATTATTGTTTTTCTAATGGGCATGTTAAGTACAATGTGACAAATAAAAATGAATGGAGGAAGTAAAAAAGAAAAAAAGATGGGGACTTAAGTGGTGCAAATAAAACCTTTGGGGACTTAAGTGGAACAAACAAAACCTTTGGGTTTCCGTTGCCCATTCTCAAAGTTCAAGGAGGTGATATGTAATTCAATAATCTATGATGCCACTAAACATAATTTCCTCTCAAATCAGTTAATAAAATAATATTAACCCATTTTTCAAAACATACCAAATCACGCAATTAAGGCGGGAGAGCAATGAACTAATCACCCATTTTCTCACAGTATTAACACTATTATGTATGTGTGTAATGTATATACTCCTCACAGTCAACTTTTGTGCTAACTGAAAACCAAAAAACCCAACACAACACGCATAAAATTCTCTCCATTTTCTGCTAGACAATTTCTTGGTACCCCGCACACAGCGGGAGCTTCAGTATATCAAGCCATACTATCAATGGCGGATCCATACAGAACGAATCTTCATGCTTCTTCATCGCTTGATTCGGAAGATATGTCGTCATTCTTTCTCAATTTTCTTCAAGGTTCGTCAACATCCGCTTCGGCTTCGGCTTCCGGTTCAGCTACTGGTTACTATCACCGATCGGCACCTGTGCCGGTTGCTGAGTCCTCTTCTAGCCTTAATTTCTCCGATCCTAGCCGATTTTATTCTGCGGAATTCAAAGAAGGCGTTGAGAATGTGTTTGCTTCTACTGGCCTCGGGGATTGTGACGGGATGAATTCGGAAAATCGGAGAGAGTTTTTGGAAGATGATAAGGTTGATAACTTCGGTTTCAGTAGTGAGGTGAGATTTGTATTGTTTAATCTATAATCTATGTACATGATTTACGTCGAAATTCGCAATTATTTTCTACTTGAATTTTGTTTAATTTGGTTTGTAATTTGTTTAGGAATGTGATGGACTTGATATGCCATCTAATCAAACTCATCCACGTTCCTCAAAGAGGAGTAGATCTGCTGAAGTTCATAATCTGTCTGAGAAGGTTGGATTCAATTTTGAATTTGATGATCCCTTCGTTCAATTTTACTTGTCATGTTTCGCTGCTTCATTGAGAGTTAGGTTGACTAATTTTCAAAGCTAAATTGAATTATATTAATTTAATATTTTTAAATTAAATTTTAGATGTTCGAGGACTATACAAAAATACTATAAATCACATTCCTTCTCACATTAATATGACGAAAATAAATCTTAAAATGTTGGTCAAAAGTTAATGCAGTTGAGTCTCGGGAAGCGAAACGTGTCAAGTAAAAGTGAACGGAGAGAGTATTTTTTTCTCTCTAAAAGGTACAACTTCCTATTGTACATGGTTAATTTTTGTGTGACAGAGGAGGAGGAGTAGGATCAATGAGAAACTGAAAGCATTGCAGACCCTAATTCCAAATTCTAACAAAGTATTCTTCAATACCCCTGTCTTTGAGCATTTTATTGTGTATTGGTTTTTCTTGGATATCATATTTGAGCTTTATTTGTTTCACAGACTGACAAGGCATCTATGCTTGATGAAGCCATTGAATATCTGAAGCAACTTCAGCTGCAAGTTCAGGTTTCACTTCTTGCTGTTGCCTTTTGACTACTATTTGTTGTTTGTAGTCTACTGGATGTTATGTTAATGTTTTCAAACACATTAAAGGAACATCTAGATAATCTTATGGCTGTGGTGTCTCACCAGGAGAGGTAATAAGGTGTATGTATAATGTTAAGACAAGTTAGTAATCTGTTCTAATTGTTACTGCCGAGCATAATGTCACCGAAAAATACACTTATTTCCACTGAGCATCTTCATTGGAAACTGAAAGCGTAACACTATCTTTCTCTTCTCTTTATCTGCCTATAATGCTCAATTTTTAAGTGTTCTTCCACTTTTTGTGGTTGTTAATTGACAAAGATCTTGGTTTACCAGTGATATTACTGTAAATGCATGCCATAAACTTGAAGAAAGAATGTTAATATCTGATGACTTCTTTGAGAACTATTGAACCCTCATTTGAACTATGTGAATTGTCTCCTCCAAACATTTATGTTTGTAAAAAGAGAACATTTTTTTTATGTTTTGTCTTCTATATCCCCCCTTCCCCCCAATTCCCACCCTCATGCATGCTAGATTATTATTATTACTCCCTCTTTCTGTTTTATGCGACAATCTTTCCTTTATAAGTTTGCCAAAAGATGATGAATGACACCTTTCTACATTTAAAACTTCCCATTTTACCCTTTGTTATATGCTCTAACAACACAAAAACGTCATTGTATATTCAAGATCAAGAGATCCAACAGTACTTTTGGTATGTAACAAATTCTTTTAGTTTTTTTTTTTTTTTTTTCTGAAATTCTGTGTCCACAATGCCATATAACACAGGAATGGAGGGAGTATTATCTTTTAAAAGTCTGGCCAGTGAATCTTTTATGAAGGATAGCAGTGAGACGATGTCGGGACCTCTAACTGGTCCCATACGATGTAAAATTGTGTATAGTACATCATGTACAAGTTTAAACTATAAGAAAATGAACACTTATATTTATTTAAAGTGGTGTCTTAGGTGAATCAAAAGTAAAAGGCATACACAATACTGATGAATTTTTATTCTATCCACTTTTGGAATACTTTGTGTCTTAGGTGTGATGAGCTAATTACCATTGAAAGTCGCCCACAAAGTCATTCCTGCTAGTATCATTGTCCCCTCTCTGCCTGTTCAAATAAAAGAACAAGGGATCTGGAGCTTTGGAAAGTCAAATCAAAACATTAAAAAAAAGGAAAAAGGAACTTGTTAATCTTAGATTGCATTCTCTCATCTGGATGCTATCACTGCTGCATATGACAAAATTCAAATTACTAGTCTCAACTCTTTAGGTTAGTCGAGCTCGAGGACAGGTGCAGAAAGTTTAGGTAGATATCTTCCAGAAAATGGAATGGAATGGAAAAGATTGATGTGTGTTTTCTGTGGTTATGTAATACACCGTTGAGACAAGTATGGCGCACACAACTTTGACATTTGATGTTACAGTCCTCATCATCTTCAGTTTTTATATAGCCTTTGCCACCCCAAAAGAAGCTAAATGAAATGGAGTGCTTTTGGTGAGGAGCCTTCCTTAAATCCTCGGAGTTCTAATTTGAGCTAGTAAGTAATGCTAAAAAGAGGTGTAAAACTTAAGGCCATGATGCAGAGAAGTGTAGGATGTGAATTCTATGTGGAAAAATGTGTCGATATAAGCTGTTCAAGTTGTGTTTACTGCTCTCAATTTCCCAACAAGTTGATTCTGAACTTTTAACAGATAAGGATAATGGTGTAGGAATTCCACGCATTGCAACTACATTATGGAGAATTAGTGAGATAAGCTTAGAGAGCGTAAGGGATTGAATTGAGAAGTATAAATGAAGAAGAAAAACGTGTCATATTCAAGAATTGTTTCGTATATAGTTTGAGAGGTGTGTTGAGCACCTCTAAGTTCCCTAGCTTTTTGTCACTCCTTGAGCTTGAATGGATCCACATTTAATTGGTTTCTAGTAAAGCTCACGCTATTAGTGATTTCTCTATCTTGCGATGAGCATTGGTTTGGCTTCAAGCTTGACATTTTTATGGTGTAAAAACAAATTTTGTACTTGGAAAAATAATCAGAGATGGAAAGTATTGTGATAAGTATAGTATTTTTTATTTCTACTGTAGTGGATCCCCATGATTCCTCTGATTCTTTTTCTTTTTTCAGAAATAAATTTCAAGCTTAGTTGCTCGGACTCTTCAAAAATGTCTACGGGTGCGTGTCGGATCCTCAAAAAATAGTGTATTTTTGAAGGATCCAACACGGGTGCAGCAACATTTTTGAAGAGTCCGAGCAACTTAGATTTCAAGAGCTTTTGAGCTTAATTTTGAGTTTGATAGATTTGATCTTTACTTTGTATTTGAATTCAAGGGCTCCTTGTTATGAAACTGGGGCTTCCATATGTAGAACACAAAATAAAAGTAAGATATAAGATATAAAAGAAATGGAGAAGTTGATGTGGATTGTGCGACGTGATATGCTTCATCCTTGAAATCGAATCAAGGTTTTCAGTCATTGTCTGACTTTCAGAGTCAACTGGTGAATTTTTTATTTAGTCTTGTTTGTTATGTGGTTTCTTTCTGTTTCTCCTTATCATATGTATTACTAAACTTTTGCTGATTAGATGATTTCAGATAGGAAACCTACTGAAATCCGGATGGGTGCAAGTTTCCTGGCATACTCTTGCTAATTTGAAGAGTTAGCTGTTTCTATTATGATTTATTTGTGAAAATGGTAATCTTTTGGTATAATCATCAAATCCCTTGATGTTTTTGATCGCTTGCTTAGTAGACAGGACAGTTGTTATGCACGTGAGTAGTTTGCATATATTGTGGCTCTTGAAATTGAGAAGTGCAAACATCTGATAATTACTTTTAGTTCCATATAGGTAATATTTCGTATAGGTTGCTGAGTATAGGAAAATAGCTTAATAACTCACGTGATATCAACAACATACCAAAATTTAATCTAGCAAATAAAATTACATAAGTACAGTAGTTCTTATAAAACTTAAAGAGAATATCCTCTCTGAGCCATCCATCTCAAAGATCAAATGTTTAAACTCTCTCTTTTTGGGATCGTTGATATTTGATGGCGATGACAATGTATTCATAAGTAACGACTAGTATCATCAAGTGATTTTCGGAGGTCTAAGCTCTTGCGGATTATGATGAAGTCACTACTAGATCATATCTGTCATTGCATTCTTTTGAACTTCATAATAGAAACTTTTTGTTTGTCTCCTCTCTTTGGCTTTTCAGATGCTTACCTTAAGGAATGGATTGAGTTTATACCCGGGATATGTTCCTGGGTCTTTGCAGTCAATGCCACTTCCATCTGGTAATGAATTTGATGGAAGAAGTTTTATGCTGAGTACAAATGGAGGAGCTACACTTCCTGTGAATCGAGAAATGCCGCAGACTGCATTTGAAATTTCCAATCAGAATCCATCAGGCAAACCAACAATAACCTCACATAATACAGAAAACGCTGTACCTTTAGAAACTACAATTCAGAATCATTATGGACTTCTTAACCATTTAGCATCTTCTAAGGTAAGCCGCTTGTCTCGTTTCACTGAGATCTTGTAAGTTAAAAGCTAAACCATCTGTCTTACATATTCAGGACATGTGCCGAGACAATACACTATCAAGATTGCACTTAGATATGAGTTGCTCTGGAAACAATTCATCATCAGGAGTGTCGTCTTAACCAAAATTTCAAAAGGATCAAATACTCGAGGAGTTGGTGTAGATGGAATTAACTATTGATACTACGAAACTCCAATTGTTTGTACATCTCATAAGTTAAATATTTGCTTCATGGTCCTGAGATACACTGATCCTTAATTGTTATGCTCAATTAGCATGAACAGAGCTGTGCTTTTGTAACAGTTGAAACTTGGACTTGACAAGATAACTAGTGTTGACAAAATAACCGTTCAAACTTCCTCAGATACTCACGTTTCAAGTTCTTCTATTATCATACATACTTGAAAATGAAAATGTACTACTGTCTTAAATAGGTGCTGTTTCTTGGCTATTTCAGAATTTCAAATGTAGGCTGTTTATTGTTGGGAGTTTTTTACTATGCGTTTGGACAAAATTTTAGTTGAAGCTACGAATTATGTGTGAAGTCAAAGTTGAAAAGGGGATTTGTCCGGACGTGTTTAAAAGTTGTAATTTGTTGGGAAAAAGTTTGTGGAAGTTTGAAGATTTGTGAGTGGACTTCGAAGACAAATGATTTTAAGTTAAAATACACCTAAAAAATCATTATTTTTGGAGTTTAAACTGCTTATTAACAAACTTCTACTTGGAAATAGAGCAATTAGATAGCAGTTATGTAGTTTCATCTGTTTCATTTATGTTACCATAAATAGTGCAAGTACTAGTAGTGATAATTATTGCTGTTGTAGAATCTAATGGAGTTTGCTTTGGGTTACTCTATAATAAAACAAATGTGAGAAAACTGTGCAATGTACTTTGCAAATTACAGATATTTCTGTTGCCATTCGCATGTGTAATTATGTATTTCTTTTGTCACCACTTAACAATCAGCATGAAGGATATTTGTATCAGTATACTCAAGACGGCCATATTTTCTTGTCTTCAATGTATTATATTACTGTTTACAAAGAGTGTATACTAAACTGTAACTTGTAAGGCCTGAACCTAGGTATACACTATTTTATACTCCTAGTAAGGTTTACTTCTCCTTTTTGAACTTTTCACCTAATCGAAATGGAATCCCCTACAAAATTTAATTTTTTCCCCCAATATAAGAAGTGTATATAGCTTCTTCTACTATAGTAATTAGTAATAAAAAGAAAAATCAAAGTAAATAAAGGTCCACTAACAATAACAGTTACAAAGATGAACTCCAAACGTAAGAAAAAGATAGTGTAATTTGAACTACCAACTCCACAAGTTTCCTTTTTAATCATTTCTTAACTCTTAATTAACAAAAAAGAAACTAAAAGTGACGCAACTATTATTAATGGGGAAAATGGGAACAAAAGAAAGAGTGGCATCAAGCTCAATTAGGATGAAGCTAAAGTAATCCGCCAACCATCTTTAAACAAAATTCTTAATATCAAACTAAACAAAAGGCAAAAATCAATCAATAAATAAATGACACCAACTATACCATTTATTTCATATAGTTATGTCCATAACTAGCTTCATACTTGTATAGATGAAACACGTTTCTTATGGAAGTCATCAAAGTACCCTTTTTATGATTTCTCGTTCCGTGTTCGATATCTATATTAGAACTCGATAATTTGAATTCATTCATTGCAAGCTCATTTTTTAGGTAAGAGAAGATTGCCCTATCGATAAGAAAGAGGAGAAAAAGGTACCGTCATCTATCTCAATCAGTTTCTAAGGATTTGAAAATCCAAATCGGCTCAGAGAATCACTCTCGCTATTTAGCCCTTTCGTTCTGCCAACGAAGAAGTCATCCTCGATACTTTCTCAGTTCTTTCTTGCCGAGTCGACTCTCTTCACCATTGAATTCTCTCGCCTTCTTTCTAATTACTTACTAAGAAAAAGTCCCTCCTTTCTAATCCTGACGATATCCCATTCCTTCCTCGTTATTTAGCCCTTCGCTCAACCAACAAAGAAGTCTCTCCCTTTTCTATAACACTTTTCAATCACTAATAAAAAAAGACCAATTAAGATTACACTTAAAATCTCTAATTAAAAATAAAAGAATGTCCGATCATTTCACCACTTCACCACAATCTACGTCAAAACCATAAAATAATGTAATCAAGAACCAGTGGGGACAATTTCTCCATTTCTATAAGTCCCATCATTACAGCTCCTCCCCCTCTTCCACCCCACCCCACCCCACTCCAAAATGGTCCTTCAACAAATCCCTCTCAGCTGAGCTCCAAAGATGACTTGTACTGCAACAAGCCACTGTCTTTACTATCAACACAAAACTCCATAGTCCCCACCATATTGCCACATGCATTATTCCATCACCATATACTACTACTACTACTAATATGCTTCTTTGTTCATCCCCAAATTCTTGTTGAACCAAAAAATATAAATTAGAATTATGTCTACATTTCTGAATAATGAACTATCGAAGAGAACTTCAATTTTTGGTTTACGTTTATGGGTTGTTTTGGGTATTTGTGTAGGTGTTGCGATTGTGTTAGTTCTTTTTCTTATCTCACTTTGGTTCACTTCTAAACGTAATAGTAGAAAAACCCTTAGTAGGAAAACCCTTTCAATTTCAGCTAAGAAAAAACCCCAAAATCCCAATATCCCTAAAGTATCCAAAGAAATTCAAGAAATTCGAATTGACCCGTTTAAGACCCCGCCGGAAAACCCGAAATTGCTCCCTGCTCCGGCGCCGGTTCCGTTACCGGCGCCGGAACCCGATTCTTTCGAAGAAAAAACCCAGAATTCCGGTGATGAACAGAGAATTCATATTGAGATTGGAAAGGGTCATAAGATTGAATATCCGGGTCGGGTCGGGTCAGGTTCCGGGTCGGGTCACGGAAGTGGGGAAGTAAGGTCGAATGAGCTGGCTATTGTTGTTGTACCGGAGGTTTCGCATTTGGGATGGGGTCATTGGTATACACTGAGAGAGCTTGAAATTGCTACGAATTATTTTGCTGAAGAAAATGTGATTGGTGAAGGAGGGTATGGTATTGTTTACCGTGGAGTTATGGTTGATAACAGTAGAGTTGCTGTTAAGAATTTGCTCAATAACAGGTGGAGTATTCAAAGTTCTTTCCTTTTCTGTGAATTGGTTGTAAATTTAGCTTCGAAGATTAGTTACATTGACTGTCGTGAAGCATTTGTTGCATTTGAGCCGAGGGTCTTTCGGAAACAGCCTCTCTACGTCCGCGGGTAGTGGTAAGGTCTGCGTAGGCTCTATGCACTCCGGACCCCACTTGTGGGATTTCACTGTGATATGTTGTTGTTGTTGCACTCTCGTGAAGCAAAACGCGACAAGTGAAATGTGGAGGGAGTAGATAGATATCACAATGTTCAAATATGTTTATGATTCTTGCATGTGTCTTTGCATGTTAATGAATGTCAAGTTTGCTTTTTTAAGGTCACGAGGCTTAGTTCATCTGGTAAATGAGGTATCTTTTAGGGTTTCTGGGGTTTAATTATTTACATAATTGCTGGAGTTTTTATGGG
The DNA here is from genome assembly GCA_030864215.1 of Capsicum pubescens. Classification (NCBI taxonomy): domain Eukaryota; kingdom Viridiplantae; phylum Streptophyta; class Magnoliopsida; order Solanales; family Solanaceae; genus Capsicum; species Capsicum pubescens. The sequence continues at coordinate 13,154,554 of CM061541.1, read as the reverse complement.
TAATTATAGGATTAGTTTTTGTTATTTCTTTTTCGGGGTTGTTTTTGCCTGAGCTGGGGATCTCTTTCGGAAACAGTTTCTCTACCTCTGAGGTAGGGGTAAGGTCTGCGTACAAGTGAGATTACACTGGGTGTGTTGTTGTATTTGGTTAGGTTATGGAGAAAGCTGTACCTTTTGTTGGGTCTTCAGTTTTTTATATGTAGCTTTCTTTACAGGGGACAAGCAGAGAAGGAGTTTAAGGTTGAAGTTGAAGCAATTGGTCGGGTTCGGCATAAGAATTTGGTGAGGTTGCTCGGTTACTGTGCTGAAGGAGCTCACAGGTAATTCAATTTCAGTTGTCATCTTAATTCAGTCAATTATAGCATTATGGTGTTGGTTATCTTCTAGGATGTTTTTGACATGTAATTCTGGTGATTCTGCTTTTGAGCTTGAGTTGGGATGAAATGAATTACTCAATATGGTCAATGTTCAATATGCTATTTCAGGATGCTTGTGTATGAGTATGTGGACCATGGGAACTTAGAACAGTGGCTTCATGGAGATGTAGGACCTTCCAGCCCTCTTACTTGGGAAATTAGAATGGATATCATTCTTGGAACAGCTAAAGGGTATACACCAGCTAATTCTTTTTGTTTCGAGCGGTGATTGTTTTTCTACTTTGTGTTAAAAGGGAGTAAACTAAAGCTTGTTGTGCCTTACAGGTTAACCTATCTGCATGAAGGGCTTGAACCCAAAGTTGTTCACCGTGACATCAAATCAAGCAATATTTTGCTTGATAAGCAGTGGAATCCAAAAGTGTCGGACTTTGGCTTGGCAAAGCTTTTGGGTGCTGAGAAGAGCTACATTACTACTCGGGTTATGGGAACATTTGGGTTAGTTCTTGGCATTTCAAACCGAATAGCATTGTTTTGTTTCTAATATTGAGTTACTCTTAGAAATTAAATTGCCGATGACCGCTTCTGTATCAGTTATGTTGCTCCGGAATATGCTAGCACTGGCATGTTGAATGAGAGAAGTGATGTGTATAGTTTTGGAATTCTCATTATGGAAATCATTACTGGAAGGAATCCGGTGGATTACAGCCGTCCTCCTGGAGAGGTTTGTCTCATATTATCAATGTTAGTTCCTAGTTTCAAGAAACCTCTTTAACTGTTGTTCGAGCTTTGTTCTAACTCTGTTTTGTGGATCTAACTCACAGGTAACGCTAGTTGATTGGCTTAAAGTAATGGTTTCAAACCGGAATGCTGAGGGTGTTTTGGATCCCAAGTTACCTGTGAAGCCTTCTTCTAGAGCACTGAAACGTGTTCTTTTGGTAGCATTACGCTGTGTTGACCCCAATGCTCAGAAGAGGCCAAAGATGGGACATGTAATACACATGCTTGAAGCTGATGACTTTCCCTTTCGTGATGTAAGCTCTAGTTTTCCTTCAGGCCTTTAAATTGACCATCACGTTCATTAGTCATGTGATTCCACAGCTAAGAATGCATTTTGGTTAATGGAATGATGTGGACTGAGTCTAAGAACTTAATTTGGATGTAATTGTGCTGTTAGATGTGTAGTCATGACAAGTATCTACTTTTCTAAATGTTCACTCAATGCTTGATATGACATGAGGATACTTTTTGTTGGAATTATGTTGTTACACCAGAAATTAAATCACATTCATGAACCTCCTTATGTACTCTGGTACCAACCACATGGACTGCTTTGAATATGTCCTAACATGCCGGAGATCTGATCAAAGTTGTGATGTCTAGTTTAGTACACATGGACCTACACGGTTATGTTTTTGCATAATGCTTATGTTAATTAGTACGCGTATCATCTCATCAGTTTTCAATCAATACCCTTACTCGATATTTCATTTTCACTTCCACTGAATAACTGTGGAATTGATACAGGAGCGACGTGGCTCAAGGGAACATGGTCGTTCATATCGTGATGGCGTGAAAGAGAGGGTAATGGACAAGCGTGTAATTGAATCGGGCGATAGCAGTGGATATGAAAGTAGTGTGCAAACCAACTGGTCTTTGGTCAGGAAACAAGAAACAGATGATGAGCATTAGCAGCACCAACGCAGTTAAAAGGTCAACTCCAACTCTGTCGATTCATTTGGAGCTAGCACATGTAAATATCATTCACTTAAATTTCCGCATTGTCAGTCAATTCAGCAGTCACAGTAGGTTTTGTAGCATAGCCCTTGTTATTAGCATATGTAATTGCCTTACAGTTTTGTTTTGTGCATAGCTGTTTTTACCAGTGAGTGCTTAATTCGCCCAAATGAAAAGGACATGATTGTATTGCATGTAATGTTACTTCTCATCTGTTTTTTAGCCTCGGTGGATAAATTTACCTAGTATCTATTGTTAGTCTAAGGTGACAGGTATCCGTAGCATTAGTCGAGTTGTGCCTAAATAACAAGTGCTGTAAATAACCTGTCTTGTAGGAATTTTACCAGGATTAGAAAAGAAAAGGTCCTCCACATCTTTTGGGGACAAATGTCAGAAAAGAGTCATTTTCTTGAGAACATCTAGTGTCACCGACAGAAAGATACATTCAAGATTCGAGGATTGTTCAACAATTAACAACTGAAATTAGTCAAAATGTACGACCAAAACAATGTATGAAGTTGATTTTTCCTTGATCAGACAAAGGTTAACACAAATGTTCTTTGTGGTGATTTGGGTTCTGATTGAAACGTTTCATTGGTTGGCTTCTTGGGGCGGAATCAGGATTTTTTTACTGAGAAAATTTATAATATAGAAAGTAAACATACGAGGAAGCTAAAGCGATTCAACACGCGCGCGCGCACACACATATATATAAATTTAATTTATAGTATAATTTTTCGACCAACTGAATATCGATTGATTTACCTTGGACATATGGTGGCTCCGCCATAAAGGGTGTCCCTACGAGCACTAAAGTCTTGAATATGCTACAAAAAGAGGAAATGAGGTAGGTGTCCTTTGCATTTGGCAGCTACTAGAGATGATCTTTTTGACAGCTAGAGATTTGAGATTTTGGACCACCAATTTAATTATGTTTTCTGGTTTTGTCATAATGTAGAAAATAGTCGTTATGGATTACCAAGTGTTTAGGTGGTTAGATTTGTTTTCAACAACATTAATTTGGTGTAATACATGGCCAACATTAAGGGGCGCCTCCAACCAAACAGTGTGTTATCTTGACTTTCTCGACAGTTTTGTATGTGAAAATGTGAATGGGAAAATTCTCTTCCTCTGTCCGGTTTGTGGAAGATAAAAGAAAGTGTTTTGAAGACTATTTTCAACTACACAAATGTTTTCTTTACATGTGTTGTAATTATAAAGAATAAAGATAGATGTGGTTGTCCTATTTTTAATCAAAAATCTTAGGTTCATACTCCTTTTTTAATCAGAAATCTTAGTTTCGTACTCCTTTTTTAATCAGAAATCTTAGGTTCGTACTCTTTTTTTAATCAGAAATCTTAGGTTCGTACTCTTTGAATACGGGCCGAGCCAAGTGGGTGGAAGGGGTCATCCGACCTTATTTGATGAAAAATTATATTATACATATATGGTTAAAATCATTTTTATGTATATATAATAAAGGCTAAATACATATACAGGCCCATTAACTATTTCACTTTTTCCGTATAGGCACCTCAATTAAGACAGGTACTTATTGAACCTTTTATTCCTTCACAAAACGTATCAATTGAACACAACCGCTGATGTGGCGCTGATGTGGCATAATGCGTGCACTTCACTCAATTTAAGAGCGTGAAACATTAAATTTTAGCTTCTTTTTTTTAATCTCTTTATCTTTTTTATTTTTCTTAATTATCTCATTTCTCATATTTTTTATTTTTAAAAATACTTGCCTCTCAACTACTGTTCTTCTTCTTCATTTTCTCGAACAAATGTCAGCAAATCCTTCTTCTCTTTCCTTTACATTTCAAGCTATTCTTCAACAAGCAATGCGTGATGAACAAGAAGCTAATGTACCTAGTAAGCTTTTTGAACTTTTTTGTTTTGCTAAAGAGGGGAAAATTCCTTTATCGATTAATGCTGCGACACTTCTTATACGATGCTTTGGGCGAGCTAAAATGCTCGAGGAAGCGGTATCGGTGTATAAAGAGCTAGACCCAGATTCAAGAAACACGAGTGTGGTTAATTTGTTGTTAGATTGTTTGCTTCGTGGAGGGAATATTGATCGTGGGTTCAAGGTGCTCGACGAAATGCTTAAAAGGGATAGTGATGTTCCTCCGAACAATACTACGATGGATATCGTTTTGTCTGCTATGTGGAAGAGGATTTGGGTTGAGAAAATGATGAGCGTGGAGGAAATTTATGGACTTCTTGTGAGATTCTTTGAGCATGGTGTTTTTTTGGATGATGTATGGTTTACTAAATTGATTATCAAGTTTTGTCGAAGTGGAAAGTGCGATAAGGCCTGACACCTTTTACATGAATTTGCTTATGAATGAGATGAAGGAAAAGAAAGTTAAACCAAATGTTGTGACATTTGGGATTCTCATTAATCATTTATGCAAATGTTACAGGGTTGATGAAGCATTGCAGGTGTTTGAGCAGATGGGAGGGGGTGAAACTGATGGCGTTCTTGTTAAGCCATTTTTTCTTCTCAATTGAAAGGGAAGAGGGAAATGAGGTCTGTGTATTTGGAAGAAGAAAAGTGAAGAAGGGAAATGGAAAATGGGGTCTGTGTATTTGGAAGGAAAGAGGGGAAGTGGGGGGTGGGGGGAGGATCGGGTAGGCTGTAGTGTGGGGGGAGGTGTTAATGTTTTTTTTTTTTAAATTTAAATTTAATTATATTAAAAAATTATTTTTATAATTATTTTAAGTTTAAATGCCATGTGTCGTTGTCTGATTTGTCATTTTGCCACGTCATTGGTGTGTGTGGTACACGCATTTTACTTTTTTGGTCACGTCAGTAAATTGGACTTAATTGAAACCATTTGTGAAGGAGTAAAGGTTCAATAGGTACCTGACTTAATTGAGGTGCCTATACGGAAAAAAGTGAAATAGTTCAGGGGCCTGTATATGTATTCCGTCTATAATAAATGTTGATTTTTTTGTTCTTGATTTCTCTCTTATGTATATTTCTTTATTTTTGAACCTTGTTAATGAAAATTCTACTTCTCCGGAGGTAGTGGTATGGACTGCGTACATCTTACCCTCCCCAGACCCCACTATGTGGGAATACACTGGGTTTGTTGTTGTTGTTAATGGAAATTCTGACTCTACCACTCATGTGTATATAATAAATGTTGATTTTTTTTGTTCTTGATTTCTCTCTTATGTATATTTCTTTATTTTTGAACCTTGTTAATGAAAATTCTGACTCTATCATTGATTCATGTGATTATGCTATCTCAAAAAATATGAAGAGAAAAAGGGCCGTTGGGCACTATCTAACTAAATTAGGTAAGATCAAGAGGCCGGCCAAGTATATATGGCTTGAACATTTTTATGATGCAAGATATTGCAAATACAGCATGTGTAACTATAGTCTAGCAAGGATAAGTAGGGATTATTTTAGTTTGTTCTACTTCATTTGCCTAAAACAACAAAAAAAAAAGTGTTTTAGAGTATGAAAGCAATACTCTTTGAAAAATAAATTTGTGAATAGCCCAAAAAACTTACATATTTAAAAACTATATTAGAATTACTTAGGTCTAATTAAAGTTTGAAATAAGATAAAAGGAAGGACTAAATATAAATGGGTATTTTTATATAAACAAAGACAAATAGGTATGGGAAATATATTCTCTTTTGGTCTTACATATATATGTAGGTATCAGAACTTTGTAAACCACAGAAAGTTCTCTTTTCCAACTCTCGTGAAAAAAACACATGCAAGGTGAATGAGTAATCATTTTCTGCCTTGTTCCCTCTTTTTCATCTTTTCTTCTTTCCTCGAGGAAGGTCCAAATTGTAACATAGATGAAAATGAGTAACCCTGATGTAGTGGTGGGACTATTTTATCCTTAATTAGAGGTCTCGAGTTTGAGTCCTGGATATGGAGAAAATTCTGTTGGGAGCACCACCCTCAGAATGTGCCCTACAACTAGTCGGGGCTCCAATGTGACTACCGGACACCGAATGAAAAAACAAAAAAAAATGAAAAGGAGTAAAGGTCATACAAAATTTGTCCCGAGAGATTTTAGACCATGAATTTAGTAAATATTCTTGTGATATATGACTAATCACATTTAATCTACAATTAAATAAAATGTGTGTTCTTGGTCCATCTACGTAGGGGGGGAAATTATATTTAGACTATATTGAGAACAATATTACCTTCAAGCACGAAGTAGCAAACAATAATACAATTAATACATGGCTGATTAAATAGTGTGATGGTTAAATATTTATTAAATTTGAGAAAATTTATAATTAATGCGATCAAAAGTGCTTAGATAACTTCATTCTATGGAATGTTAGAGGGGCTAACAACCCGAAATTTAGGAGGCAGTATCAGACTATGATCAATTCTCACAAACCCACCCTTTTAGCTCTGCTGGAGACTCGCATGGAGGAGCACAAAGACATCACCCAGGCCATAGGTTTCAACAGCCAAATCCAATTCTCTGTTGTTGGATCTTCTGGGGGCATTGTCATCATGTGGGATAGTGCTGCTCTCTCTATCCAGGACATCTCTGTCTTCCCCCAAGGTATCCACGTCAATGTTAAGGTCAGTAACCCTCCTTCTAACTGTTTTTTTCAGTGCTATTTATGCTAGCCCTGACTTTAATACTAAGCAATCCCTTTGGACCAACCTTATGGACTTTACCCAGTCTATCAGTACTTGCCCTTACAAGCCTTGGCTATTGGAGGCGACTTCAATAAGGTCCTTAGGGCCTCTGAGAAGTTTGGGGGCAATAGTATTAATAGGGATAGAGTCAATTTATTCTGGAACTGCATCAACCATTATGGCCTAAATGATTTAGGTTTTAAAGGTAGTAAGTTCACCTGGACTAACAAAAGGTATAGAAACAGGAGGAACCTTATCCTTGAAAAGTTGGATAGGTGCCTAGCCAATAATAACTGGCTACACATCTTCCCTGATGCCACAGTCACTCACCTGCCTAGAACCCACTCCGACCACTGCCCCATTCTGGTCAACCTCCAAAGACTCCCTTCTAAACCTGAAAAACCTTTTAGAGTTGAGTAAATGTGGTGCTCTCACCCTAGTTTCGTCCAGGTCATTCAGGAGTCTTTTAGTAGCAATGTTCCTTTGACTGATGCTATTGCCCTCTTCCAGAATCAAGCTCAAGTCTGGAATACCCAAACCTTTGGGGATATTTTCAAAAGGAAAAAGATCATCCTTGCCAGACTCTCTGGCATCCAAAAATCTCCCACTACCCCACCAGCCCTTTCCTCCATGACCTGGAAAGAAATCTGATTAAAGAGTTCAGCCTGGTCCTTAGACAAGAGCAAGAGTTCTGGAGACTCAAGTCCAAAATCTCCTGGTTGGCTGAGGGTGACTCTAACACTAAGTTCTTCCACACCTTCACCCTTAACAAAAGAAGAGCCAATAGGATCATTGCTCTCAAAGATGATTGTGGAAACTGGAAATAAGGACATAAATAATCCTATAATGTCCTTCTACACCTCCCTCTTCCACACTGAGCACCTATTCTCCCTGGAGAAAAGCCAATCAAATCCCTCTACTAGGGGCTCTATCTTACCTGAAGACCATGAGCTTCTATGTAGTATTCATTCCATGGAGGAGATTAAAGACACCATCTTCTCCTTCAAACCTGACAAGGCCCCTGGGCCAGATGGACTGCATCCCTTTGTCTATCAGAAGTACTGACAAATCTTAGGGCCCCACACTACCAAGTTCTGTCAAGATACTTTCACCTTCTGTGTCCGGGACCTTAGAGTCAACACCACCTACTTCTGCCTTATTTCTAAATGCAAAAATGTTTTTTCTATCAAAAACTCCAGACTTATTGAACTCTGCAACACCCAATACAAACTCATCACTAAAATCATTGCTAGAAGGCTCAAGCCCCACCTAGCCAGAATCATGAGCCACGACCAGGCTAGCTTCCTCCCTAGTAGAATAACCTCTGACAATGCCATCATAGTCCAGGAAGTTATCTTCCATTTCTAAAAAAAAAGGAAGCCAGGCTGACATGGTTCTCAAGATTGACCTTGAAAAGGCCTTTGACAAATTGGAGTGGTCCTTCATCAAACGAGCACTCCATTTCTTCAATGTCCCCCATAAGCTATCCTCCCTTATTATGTCTTATGTCTTATGTCTCTTCATCCTCCATCTCAATCTTTATAAACGGGGATAAAACTGAGTCCTTTAAGCCCACTAAAGGAATCAGACAAGGGGTCCCATCTCTCCTTACTTGTTCATAATATGTATGGAGCTCTTCTCCAGAAGGATTGACTATGAGATAGACATCCTTAAGTGGAAACCCATCTCCATCAGTAAGAAAGAGCCTAGTATCTTCCATCTCTTCTTTGTTGATGATCTAACCCTTTTTGCTAAAACTACTGAAGCCAACTGTAGAACTATCTCTCAGGTTATGCATGCGTTTAGCTCCCACTCTGGTTAGAAGATCAACTACTCCAATTCCAAGATTCTTTTTTTTTTAAGAATTGCACTCCTCAGACCAGGGTTCATTTCTCCAGCCTCCTCTCCATTAAAGCAGCTGACTCTTTTGGTCAGTACCTGGGCTTCCCCATCCTCCTTAGCAAGCCCACCAATAGGAACTTTAATTACATTCTTGACAACCTTAATACCATGCTAGCTGGTTGGAAAGTCAACCAGCTCAGCCTGGCTGGTAGAATTACCTTAGCCAAATCCTTCCTTAATAACATTTCCTCTCATTTCATTCAATACATCTCCCTCACCAGTACCATTCTCTCTCACATTTATAGGACCTAAAGGAACTTCATCTGGGGTTCAAATGCTAAGAAAAGGAAATTGCACTTGTTGAACTGGGATACCATCACCAAACCCAAAACTGAAGGAGGATTAGGGATTTAGAAGGCAAAAATCAGGAATGATACCTTCCTAGCCAGCCTGGCCTGGAGATACCTCAAACACCCTGAGAGTCTCTGGGCCTCCACTCTAAAAAATAAGTATGAAAAGTCTGGGCCTTCACCTGCCAAATCCCCTTCCAGAACTTGGAAAAATATCATTCATGGTAAATCCATCTACAAGTTGGGGGCCAGTGGATTGTCCATTCTGGTCAAAACATCAAATTCTGGACTGACAGATGGATTCCCCACATGACCCCCTTGAGGAACCTCATCCAAGGCCCCCTATCTCCTCCCCAAATCGACACCACCCTGGCTGAAGTCTAGAATAATAAAGAATGGAATTTCTCTGATCTCTCCCTTCAACTCCCTAATGACCTCCTCCTGAGTATCAAATCCTCCTTCAGAATTAATCCAAAGCTCCATACTGATCATCTCACCTGGGGGCTAACTGGTGATGGCTCCTTTTCCACTAAGTCAATTTATGACTTGCTAGCCGACAAGCCTCACACTCCCAATCAGCTCCACAAACCAGACTTCAAATAGATTTGGACTACTATCTGCCCCCTAGAATAAAGACTTCTCTTTGGCTGGCCTACCACAATAAGCTGCCAACCTCTTCCTTCCTGGCTAGGATTGGTATTGACATCAATCCTGCATGCAAGTTATGCAACTACCCCTAGAAGACATGATCCATGTCTTCTTCGAATGCCCCATCACTAAACCCTTCTGGAGAGAGGGCACAAGATCAGGGAGCTCAACACCACCAGTTCTACCCTAGTAACTAACTGGATTTCCACCTGGAAATCTCTTAAAAATAAAGCTTTTGACAAGTTTCTATCTTGATATAATATCCTTACAAATGCCGTTTGGTCCATTTGGAGAAACATGAATTAAAATACTTTCAGTAACAAGAATGATCACCTTAGGCTTAACCAGGTTTATGATGAGGCCCTAGAGTTTATCTCTCTTATGTCCCCTAACCGGGGAAACCTCTCGAGGACTAACCTCAACATTAGGTGGATCAGGCCTCCCATGGGATGCTTCAAACTGAACACTGATGGGCCTGCAAAGGAAACCCAGGGAAGGGGGGTATTGGTAGGGTAATTCGCAATGTTGAGGGTAGTTGGGTGATAGGTTTTGCCAAAGATTTTCCTTGGGCTACCAATAATCAAATGGAACTTCAAGCTCTCAATGAAAGCCTTAGCCTCATAAAACATCAAAACCTCCTCCCGATTGAGATTCATGTGGATTCAACAGAGGTTATCTCTGGACTTGCAAATGGAAACTTACTTTATAATTCTATTATTGATGAATGCAGGTCAAAATTAAGAAGGTTAGGAAGCCCACAGGTGGTCCATTGCTATGGAGAGCAAAACGGTGTAGCGGACGCAATGGCTAAACTGGGGTCGCAGCTGGATATCCAAACCACTACCAATCTTTTTGAAGTTCCGCCGGTGTGTGCGCAACAAGCTCAGTGGGCAGACATGGCATGAACTTTTTTTGTTAGATCAGTTAAATTAGGGAATGATTGTAACACCATCCCTGGTAGAGGAAATAGTCACTTTTTTGCTCTAAATCCAGACTGATTGTAATGGGCTGACCCAAACATTATGTTTATATAGCTTTCAATGCATTCTGTTTCACCAAAAAAAAAAAAAAACTATTACATTTTAATTAATTAAAAATCAAAATGAGCACAAATCAAAGGTGATGTTTGAGGAACTATTATAAGGACCAAAATCAAAATTTGGTGATGTTTGAGGAACTAAAAGCACAAATTTCCCATATTCTTATTAACAATGTTAGACAAATTTTACATTACCCACTTTCATTACAATACCTCCTCTTCATTACCAATACCAATTAGAGTTTACTTTTTGCTCTCAAATCTCATTTATGAACCACTATAAATTTTACCACTATAAGTTAATCAAAACATTGTTGTTTGAACAAGTGAAATTTTTCGAAAAGGAAAAGATCGAAATTTGCCTTGATACTTTGCCAATATGTTTTACTTTGTTCTGCATTAGAAGTTCCACTCATTTATATGTCAAAATTTTTCTAACCATACATCTCAACATTCAAGATGTCTGCCGTTACTAGCCTAATAATGTAAAACATCTCTAACAATGTTTCAAAACAAAAGAAGCACTAAAATAGCAATAAGTACAAATTGAATGGTCCAAATCTATTAATGTAAGAAAAAAAGACATTACCCATTATCTTATTAGCATATGCTTGAAATTTTATGGGGAAATTTCAAGAACTTGTAAGGATATAGGAACATACATAACTATCTTGGAAATTAACAAAATAAGAAATTTCCAAGAAAGTTAACAAAGATCAGGTGTAGGTTCTTCCACATGCTCCTTCCGTTTCAAATAGTTGATTTGATATTCTTCTTAAGAAAATATTTATTAGGGATTTATTTTATCAAATTATTTTTGATTGTGCTTTTAAAAATATAAACTAAGGATATACACTTTGTTTAGTCATTTAATGATAAGGATATTATTAAAAAACATAATAAAATCCTCTTGATTTCATAAAAAAAACAGCTAAATTGAAATAAATATTTTTAGAAAAAAGATTATAACAATTATTGATAAATTTAGAATTTATAATAATTAGGGGCATTTTAGTAAACTTACCTATTACGATACAACATCATACCATCAAACCAAATAATAAAACTGTTATTCAACAACATGAACGATTCAGTCTATCCAAACATTGTCTCGTACATTATGAAATCATGGCAAACCACCATCCAAACAAAGTGTTAAGAATAAACCCCAAAAGATTAAGGTCGTCCGAGGTATTAGGTTCGAAATTGAGAGAGCATCGGAAACTTATAGTTTGCAATTGCTAATGGTGAGACGATAAATCAAACGACAAAGAAAAATATAATACTAAAAATATATTATTGATATGATTGGTCAAACTACCTACATATTAAAAATCTAATATCGAAAGTCATTAAATCTATTGGGAGAAATCTCCCCTAAATAAAAATCTTTTACATTGTGGATGCTATTGTGTTCTGGTTCGAGAAGATATATCTTGTATTTATAGAAATCCAAAACTTCTCCACAAGAAAGAATTAACCAATTATGGAAGAGATTGTTTCCTAAAACCTTTTCACTAAGCAAACGTTCTGAATTAAAACACAATTATGAAATTCAAGTAAAGTAGAAAATTGAGGCCAAATCCTAACACGAGTTAGTTTATTCTTTATCAAATATTCAAACTGGTTCACAGAGCAGAAGAATGCTCTATGGCATTAGTATAAATATGTGCACACTGGAGGAAATGAAGAAAGTAACACAATAAATTGAGTTTTTGAAGCAAAAGTAGATCAAGAAAATGGGATTAGTTAAAGGGGTGCCTCTTTTCATTATGTTTTTCTTATTGTTCCTCTTAGCTAATTCAGCCTCAGCAAAAAGAACCACTTACATTATCCATATGGACAAGTCATTCATGCCTAAGGCTTTTGCCAGTCATCAGCAATGGTACTCTTCAATTGTTGAAACTGCAAAGTTGAAAGTTACAACAAGTGAAAGTTCTACCAATCCGACAAGGCTTCTTTATTCGTACGACAATGCATTTCATGGATTCAGCGTTGTTATGTCCGAGGATGAATTGCAAGTTCTTGAAAAGTTGCCTGGTTTTGTCTCGGCTTATGCTGATAAAACGGTGACTCTTGACACCACTCACACGTTTGAGTTCCTCGGTCTAAATCCTGAGTCAGGATTATGGCCAGCTTCTGATTATGGCAAGGATGTGATTGTTGGTGTCATTGACTCTGGAGTATGGCCAGAGAGTCGAAGTTTCAAGGACAATGGGATGACTGAAATTCCATCAAGGTGGAAGGGTATATGTGAACCTGGACAAGAATTTAATGCTTCGATGTGTAACAAGAAGTTAATTGGTGTTCGATACTTCAACAAAGGAGTTAAAGCTGCACGTCCCAATATCACAATTAGTATGAATTCAGGACGGGACACACATGGTCATGGCACGCATACTTCATCAACCGTTGGTGGAAATTATGTGGAAGGTGCTTCATTTTTTGGCTATGCAACGGGCACAGCAAGAGGTGTTGCACCACGTGCTAGGCTTGCTATTTATAAGGTCATATGGGATGAAGGACGCCACGCTTCTGATGTGCTTGCTGGTATGGATCAAGCTGTTACTGATGGTGTCGATGTGATATCCATATCTATGGGATTTGATGATGTTTCATTGTATGAAGACCCTATTGCCATAGCTTCATTTGGTGCCATGGAAAAAGGCATTCTTGTTTCCGCTTCAGCAGGAAATGCAGGTGTCACTCCCGGAAGTCTGCACAATGGAATTCCCTGGCTGTTGACTACTGCTGCTGGCTCTGTTGATCGCGTCCTTTCTGGAAAATTGACTCTTGGAAACGGGCAAGTGATCACTGGATGGTCAATGTACCCTGCTAATGCCCTTGTCGACGAATTGCCACTTGTCTACAACGAGTTAATATCGAGCTGCAATTCAACTGACATATCCAGCTTCAACTATGGAATCATCATATGTGAAAATGGAGATTTCTTCGATCAAATAGAAACCATTGCTCAATCTTCTCCCACTGCCGCTATATACATTTCTAACGATCCGAGAATTTTTGAGTATGAAGAGTTCCAATATCCTGGTGTTGTTATCAGCCCTGAGGATGGTGCAGTTGTGATCAGTTACGCAACATCTGTTATCGATCCTGTTGCCAGCATTAACTTCCAACAGACATTTGTGAGATCAACACCAGCACCCGTCGTTGCATCTTATACATCACGAGGTCCTTCACCAAGCTATCAAGGAATCTTGAAGCCAGACATAATGGCACCAGGGTCATTAGTCTTAGCATCCTGGATTCCAAATGTTTATACAGCTACAATATATCCGCATATCGAATTGAGGAATGAATTCGCGATGATTTCAGGAACATCCATGGCATGTCCACATTCCTCGGGCATTGCTGCACTTCTTAAAGGCGCACATCCAGAATGGAGTCCAGCAGCAATCCGATCTGCCATGATCACTGGTGCCATCAACATTGACAACACAAATTCTCCTATCAAAGATTCAGGTCTAAACTACAGTATCGCGACTCCTCTGGCTATGGGAGCAGGGCTAGTTAATCCAAACTTCGCCCTGAATCCAGGCCTTATCTATGATGCCACCACACAGGACTACGTGAACCTTTTATGCGCCATGAACTTCACTAGGAAACAAATATTAACGATCACAAGATCAGCAGCCTACACTTGTCAAAATGCATCTTCTGATCTTAACTACCCCTCATTCATCGCGCTATACACTAATGAAACTGTAGCAACACTGACTCAAAAGTTCGTAAGGACTGTGACAAACGTTGGCGATGGTCCTGCTAACTATTCTATAAATATAGTCGTGCCGTCGAACACAAATATTAGTGTTTATCCTCCAAGATTGTCCTTCACCAGCAAATATGAGAAGCTAAGTTATACATTGACAGTTGAATATAGTGGCAGTAAAACTGGAGAAGTTGTATTTGGATCTTTAACTTGGGTGGATGTAATTGGTCTCCATGCTGTAACGAGTTCAATTGTGGTTGCACCAATGATCCATACTGTGGTTGCACCAATGAGCCACACTTGGTAATCACCAAAATATTGATACATAAATAACAAAACGTGAGAAATTTCTGCATTACCAATACTAATTAGAGCTAACCTTTTTGCTCTCAAATTTCAATTATGAACCACTATAAATTAATCAAAACATTCTTGTTTGAACAAGTGAAATTTTTCAAAATACTTTGCGAATATGTTGAACTTTGCTCTACATTAATAGTTCGACTCATTTATATTCTCGTCATTACAATTTGAGACGCTCGAAATTATGGTTAGTCAAAATTTCTCTAACCATACATCTCAACATTCAACAAAGCCTTCTGGATGTTGACTTTCCATTTGATTGCCGAATAGTGAATTACAAAGGATGTTGCATTCCATTACTAGCCTAATGTACAACATCTCTTACAATGTTTCAAAACAAAAGAAGCACTTACATAACAATAAGTACAAATTGAATGGTCCAAATCTATTAATGTAAGGAAAAAAGACACGACCCATTATCTTATTAGCATATGCTTGAAGTTTTATGGGGAAAGTTCAAGAACTTGTAAGGATATAGGAACATAACTATCTTGGAAATAACAAAATAGTCCGGCCATGAAAGTTAACAAAGATCAGGTGTAGGTTCTTCCATATACTCCTTCCGTTTTAAAATAGTTGATCCTTGTTGATTTGCCAACTATTCTAAAACGGTGGGAGTACTTATTTCGTCCCATAATAAGTATCACCTCAGCAAAAACCACGTCCATCAAGAAATGAATAAGTTGTGTACTAAACTATCCTATTTCTCTTGAAAGTTGAATACTATTAAGTAGATGAAGTATTATGGTATAGTGGGAAAAACGTACTAATTTTTACCTTGAATTCCTAAGGTAACTCTTATTACTGGACATGCTAAGGTGACTTATTTTGGAACGGAGGAGTAGTATTGATGAAGTATTTTATACCAATAGTAAAACAAAATGATCTAATCCAACTTAAGAATAAACCCCAAAAGCTTAAGGCCGTCCGAGGTAGTTTATTCTTTTATCAAATATTCAAATTGCCCTATGGCATTAGTATAAATATGTGCACACTGGAGCAAATGAAGAAAGTAACACAAGAAATTGAGTTTTTGAAGCAAAAGTACATCAAGAAAATGGCATTAGTTAAAGGGGGGCCTCTTTTCATTATGTTTTTCTTATTGTTCCTCTTAGCTAATTCAGCCTCAGCAAAAAGAACCACTTACATTATCCATATGGACAAGTCATTCATGCCTAAGGCTTTTGCTAGTCATCAGCAATGGTACTCTTCGATTCTTGAAACTGCAAAGTCGAAAAATACAAGAAGTGATACTAGCAATCCGACAAGGCTTCTTTATTCATACGACAATGCATTTCATGGATTCAGTGTTGTGATGTCCGAGGACGAATTGCAAGTTCTTGAAAAGTTGCCTGGTTTTGTCTCGGCTTATGCCGATAAAACGGCGACTCTTGACACCACTCACACGTTTGAGTTCCTCGGTCTAAATCCTGAGTCAGGATTATGGCCAGCTTCTGATTATGGCAAGGATGTGATTGTTGGTGTCATTGACTCTGGAGTATGGCCAGAGAGTCGAAGTTTCAAGGACAATGGGATGACTGAAATTCCATCAAGGTGGAAGGGTATATGTGAACCTGGACAAGAATTTAATGCTTCGATGTGTAACAAGAAGTTAATTGGTGTTCGATACTTCAATAAAGGAGTTAAAGCTGCACGTCCCAATATCACAATTAGTATGAATTCAGGACGGGACACACAAGGTCATGGCACGCATACTTCATCAACCGTTGGTGGAAATTATGTGGAGGGTGCTTCATTTTTTGGCTATGCAACGGGCACAGCAAGAGGTGTTGCACCACTTGCTAGGCTTGCTATGTATAAGGTCATATGGGATGAAGGACGCTTCGCTTCTGATGTGCTTGCTGGTATGGATCAAGCTGTTGCTGATGGCGTTGATGTGATATCCATCTCTATGGGATTTAATTATGTTCCATTGTATGAAGACCCTATTGCCATAGCTTCATTTGGTGCCATGGAAAAAGGCATTCTTGTTTCTGCTTCAGCAGGAAATGCAGGTGTCACTCCTGGAAGACTGCACAATGGAATCCCCTGGCTGTTGACTACTGCTGCTGGCTCTGTTGATCGCGTCCTTTCTGGAAAATTGACTCTTGGAAATGGGCAAGTGATGACTGGATGGTCAATGTACCCTGCTAACGCCCTTGTCAACGAATTGCCACTTATCTACAACGAGTCAATATCGAGTTGCAATTCAACTGCCATATCCAGCTTCAATTATGGAATCATCATATGTGAAAATGGATATTTCTTCGATCAAATAGATACCATTGCTCGATCTTCTGCCCCTGCTGCTATATACATTTCTAACAATCCGAACATTTTTGAGAGTGAAGAGTTTCAATATCCTGGTGTTGTTATCAGCCCTGAGGATGGTGCAGCTGTGATCAGTTATGCTAAATCTGGTGCCGATCCTGTTGCCAGCATTAGCTTCCAACAGACATTTGTTAGGTCAACACCAGCACCTGTCGTTGCATCTTATACATCACGAGGCCCTTCGCCGAGCTATCAAGGGATCTTGAAGCCAGACATAATGGCACCAGGGTCATTAGTCTTAGCATCCTGGATTCCAAATGTTTATACAGCTTCAATATATCCGGATATCAGATTGAGGAATGAATTCGCGATGATTTCAGGAACATCCATGGCATGTCCACATTCCTC
This sequence comes from Capsicum pubescens, assembly GCA_030864215.1. Taxonomy (NCBI): domain Eukaryota; kingdom Viridiplantae; phylum Streptophyta; class Magnoliopsida; order Solanales; family Solanaceae; genus Capsicum; species Capsicum pubescens. The sequence continues at coordinate 13,137,144 of CM061541.1, read as the reverse complement.
GGGCATTGCTGCACTTCTTAAAGGCGCACATCCAGAATGGAGTCCAGCAGCAATCCGATCTGCCATGATCACTGGTGCCATCAACATTGACAACACAAATTCTCCTATCAAAGATTCAGGTCTAAACTACAGTATTGCGACTCCTCTGGCTATGGGAGCAGGGCTAGTTAATCCAAACTTCGCCCTGAATCCAGGCCTTATCTATGATGCCACCCCACAAGACTACGTGAACCTTTTATGCGCCATGAACTTCACGCGGAAGCAAATTTTGACGATCACAAGATCATCATCCTACAATTGTCAAAATGCATCTTCTGATCTTAACTACCCATCATTCATCGCGCTATACACTAATGAAACTGCAGCAACACTGACTCAAAAGTTCGTAAGGACCGTGACAAATGTTGGCGATGGGCCTGCTAACTATTCTATAAATGTGGTCGTGCCATCGGACATAAACGTTAGTGTTTATCCTCCAAGATTGTCCTTCAACAGCAAGTATGAGAAGCTAAGTTATACATTGACAGTTGAATATAGTGGCAATAAAACAGGAGAAGTTGTATTTGGATCACTAACTTGGGTGGATGTAATTGGTCTCCATGCTGTAACAAGTCCAATTGTAGTTGCACCAATGATTCATTCTTGGTAATCACCAAAAAAATAGGTACATAAATAACAAAATGTAAGGAATTTCTGAATCAGAAGTCTACCTAATACAAATCTCGATTAGTAGGACCAGTAGATTTCGGATACCAGATTAATTATAATGCCAAAAAAGAATCCCTTCCATTGTTCTTTATGTTCGTTTTTCATTTCTTTTTATTTGTTATCAATTTGTTATATTCCCAATTCGAAATGTGTACTAGAGTGAGGAGAGCTGATTAGCTTAATCGAGTAAGGAATTAGCTAATTAGTCGAAAGTTAGTTAGTTAGTTAATTGCTGGTTTGAAAGTTAGTTAGGCGCGTAGACTACACGTGATCCGAGAAACAGTTGTAACTAACTTTCCCTCCAAATTCCAGCTCCCCTGTTGTCTGTTTTCTTTAATAGCTACATTGAGATTCAGTTGTAAGCAAGTTTTGAGTAATAAGAATTACATCTTTCCTCTTCTAATTTCTCTCTCAAATTCCTTCTTATTGAGTGAACTGTTCAAAGGTAATTCATCAATTTATCCTTTAGGAACACTCATTTTCATAAACGTGATCTTTGAATCCAGGAGGACACATCATTGGTATCAGAGCCAACATATTCTTGGACCAATTTCAATGGGAGATCACAACACTCGTATGCAGGAGCTACGTAAAGAGGTCGATAACCTAAAAGGTTCCGTGGATACAGTTACCAATTCTGTGTCGGATTTGAGGCAATTGATGGATGCTAAAGTCGCGCAAGCAGTGGATGAAATTAAGAAGATGTTGGTGGGCAATGGAGCTTGTACTGCAAGAGGAGAAGGGCAATCAACTGCAGTTGTACCTGATGGAACTCCAGTAGCTAATCCACCTAGGCATGAGGATTATCGATTACCCACTCGAAATTATCAGGTAGAATTTCCTAAATTTAATGGTGATGGATTAAAGAATTGGTTGTACAAGTGTGAGCAATTTTTTGATGTGGATAAAACACCTGAAAATTCTAAGGTAAAATTGGCTTCTTGTAGAATGGAAAGGAAGTCTTTGCAGTGGCACCAATCTTTTATGAAACAAAGATTGTCCAGAGATTGGCCAAGATGGAGTGAATATGTAGGTTACTTGTATGCTAGGTTTGGAAATGAATTTTTTGATGATCCTATGGGGGATTTGAAGGACTTGAGATAAACTGGTTTTGTTCAAGAATATGTGGATCTTTTTTATGAAGTGCTCACCACGGTTGACCTTCCTGAGCATTATGTGGTTAGTTGTTTTATTAGGGGATTGAAACCTGAAATTGGGTTGCCAGTAAAGATGTTGAGTCCTATAACCTTGGCTAAGGCCATAAGTTTGGCTAAGATCTAAGAAGATCCAAGAACAAACACTTGCAGTGCAGAAACAATTTTTTACACATGGATCTATTCTAGCTACTCCAAGAAACCCTTCTAAATTCCTTAATTCTGTAGCATCTTCTTCTTCTTATTCTAAACAAAAATTTTCTTCCAAACAAACTACTTCTGTTGTTGGAAGCTCCAAACCAGGTTACAAACCTCCTAGGCTGCTAAGTCTTGCAGAAATGAATGAGAGAAGAAGTAAAGGGTTGTGCTTTAATTGTGATGAAAAATACAGTTTTGGACATGTATGTAAGAAGAAAAGACAGTTGTTTTGTTTGGAAGTTGATGAACAAGAGGTTCCAGGAGAAGTGGAAGAACATGAGTCTGAGTTGATTGATCCTGCTGAGCTTTTGACAATCATGGCTTTGGGTTTAGAGACTGGTTCTGAGGGATCGATCCTACCAAGGGTCTCAATGCATGCCATGTGTGGAGTTCAAGACTTCAAGACCATGAGAGTAACTGTATCTATAAAGGGAAAAGTTATTCAAGTTCTCATTGATACTGACAATACTCATAATTTCTTGGCTCTCAATACTGCTAAGAAATTAGGATGTGCCCTAACTGCAATTACCCCATTTAATGTATCAGTAACAGATGGTAATAAGGTGCAAAGTCACTATATTTGCAAGAAGGCAGAATGGAAGATGCAGGGTGTGACTTTCCACTCTGATATGTTGATACTACCTATTGGAAGATGTAGTATGGTGTTGGGGATACAATGACTCATTGCTCTTGGTGATATAATGTGGAATTTTAAGCAGCTTAAAATGAAATTCAGTGTTCAAGGCAAGAAGATATCACTAAGGGGGGTTCAACCTCCAACAATCAAAATGATTCCCTCAGGAAGAATGGATAAGATTTTGGCTCAACCTGCTGAATTGTGTATGATGTCTTTAGGTCTCTTTCTGTAGAATGAAGGTACCATAGAGGATGCTAGTTTGTACTCTTTACAAGGAGAAGTAGTAGATGACTTAAAAGCTTCTAAGTTGCAATTGGTTCTAGACAAGTATGACTGCTTGTTTGACCCTCCTACAGACCTACCACCTTCAAGGAGTCATGATCACAAGATCATTCTCTAAGAGGGCACTTCACCTATTAACATCAGGCCATATAGATATCCTGTAATTCAAAAAAGATGAAATTGAGAAGCTAGTTGATGAAATGCTCACCTCTGGTGTCATCAGAGCTAAAACTAGTCCCTACTCTTCTCCAATTGTGATGGTAAAAAAAATATGGATCATGGAGGTTATATGTAGACTATAGAGAGTTAAATAGTTGCACAGTGTAAGATAAATTCCCTATACCTATCATTGAAGAGCTACTAGATGAACTACATGGTGCAAAGTATTTCTCTAAGCTAGATCTTAGGTCTGGTTACCATCAAATTAGGATGTATGAGCCTGACATCCCTAAAACTGCTTTTAGAACACATAATGGTCACTATGAGTTTTTAGTGATGCATTTTGGCTTAACTAATTCCCCTTCTACTTTCTAGAGCCTTATGAATAAGATATTTCATGATCACCTTAGAAGATTCATTTTAGTCTTCTTTGATGATATATTGATCTATAGTTCCACTTGGTCTGATCACTTGACACATCTTGAGCCAGCTTTCAGTATGTTAAAAGAGAATGTGTTATTTGTGAAGAAGAATAAGTGTGAATTTGGAGTCACAAGGATAGACTATCTTGGACATGTGATTTCTACAGAGGGTGTAACTATGGACATACTTAAGGTAGAAGCTGTGTTGGATGGCCTCAGCCAAGGAATCTCAAAGGATTGAGGTTTTTTTTTTTACCTCACTAGATACTATAGAAGGTTCATAAATGGATATGGCCTCCTTGCCAGACCCCTTTATTATTTACTGAAGAAGAATGGGTTTATATGGACACAAGAGGCAGATGCAACATTTGACAAGCTTAAGGTGGCCTTAACCACTGCACCAGTTTTGGCCCTTCCTGATTTTTCTCAGGAATTTAGTATAGAAACAGATGCTTCTAGAGATGGTATTGGTGCTGTGCTAGCACAAAAACTGCAGGCCTATTGTATTTTTCAGCAAAGGTTTATCACCCAAAAACAAGGCTCTATTTTGTATGAGAGGGAGTTGCTAGCACTAGATCAGCTGTACAGAAGTGGAGACCCTATCTGTTAGGTAGACATTTTTGTATCAAAATAGATCATCACAATTTAAAATTACTTTTGGATCAAAGAATTACAACTCCTAGTCAACAGAAGTGGTTGGTGAAACTTTTTGGCTATGACTACTTTATATTGTATAAAAAAGGGAAGGAGGACATAGTTGTTGATGCACTGTTTAGGAAGGAAGAACCAATACAGTTATGCAGCATCTCAGGATTACAATCATCATTACTTGAGGGGGTAAAGAATTCATGGATCACTGATCCTCACTTACAGACTCTCATAAAGAAAATCCAAGCAGCTAGGTATAAACCTTACTATCAGTATCATACTGGAATTTTGAGTAGAAAAGGGAAGCTGATGGTGGGGTCTGATGCTAATCTGATAAAGCAACTTATTGCCTATTTTCATGAAAGTTCACTTGGTGGTCGTTCTAGTATCAATACTACATTATATAGGCTAAAGCAAAAATTCTACTGGAAGAAAATGAAGCAGCAAGTTTACACTTATGTTAGAGAATGTGATACTTGCCCGAGGTGTAAGGGTGAGAATGTTGTGTACCCTGACCTACTACAGCCTCTTCCAATTCCTGATAAGGTTTGGCAGGACCTCTCTATGAATTTCATTGAGGGACTCCTAAAAGTTGCTGGCAAAGAAGCTATTTTTATGGTGGTTGACAGACTCAGCAAGGCTGCTCACTTCCTGCCTCTTAAACATCTTTATTCAACATTGGATGTGGCTCAATTATTTATGGATGGTGTATTCAAATTGCATAGAATGCCAAAATCTATTGTTTCAGATAGGGATCCTATTTTTATCAACAATTTTTGGCAGGAATTATTCAAACTACTGAAAGTTTCCCTACTCACTTCTTCTACTGGCCAAACTGAGGTTGTCAATAGGTGTTTGGAGTCCTATCTGAGGTGTATGACCTTTGATAAACCTAAAGATTGGCCTCATTGGTTGTCACTTGTTGAATGGTGGTATAACACTTCCTACCACTCCTTTATCCACATGACCCCTTATGAAGCTGTTTTTGGCCACCACCACCCCCTTTACTTCCTTACTTACCCTTTGATTCTCAATTGGATGTGGTTGATAGAAGCTTACAGGCTAAGGAAGCCACTATCAGATGTTTGAAGTTTCATTTAAGCCAAGCTCAAAACGGGATGAAGATGCAAGCTGACAAACATAGGACTGATAGACATTATTATGTTGGAGATTGGGTTTATGTCAAGCTTCAACCTTATAGGCAACTATCTTTGAAATATCACTCCTTCCAAAAGTTGTCGGCCAAATTTTTTGGTCCCTTCTTGATTACTGCTAAGGTTGGCCCTGTAGCTTATACTTTGGCCTTACCTACTGGTTCTAAAATCCACCCTACCTTTCACATTTCTCTACTCAAGAAGAAGCTTGGTCATCATGTTGCTAGTCCTACACTTCCTGTTGTTCACACTGATTCAGGTCACATTTTGCTAGTACCTGAAGCTATTCTTGATAGAAGACTTTTTTCAGAAGAGGGGCAGAGCTGGTACTCAAGTCTTGGTCAAGTGGTTGAATGCAGCCCCCGAAGATAGTTCTTGGATGGATATTGCAGAATTCACTCAACAGTTCCCTCACTTTAATCCTTGAGGACGAGAATTGTTTTAAGGGTGGGGTATTGTTATATTCCCAATTCGAAATGTGTGCTAGAGTAAGGAGAGCTGATTAGCTTAATCGAGTAAGGAATTAGCTAATTAGTCGAAAGTTAGTTAGTTAATTGCTGGTTTGAAAGTTAGTTAGGCACGTGGACTACACGTGATCCAAGAAACAGTTGTAACTAACTTTCCCTCCAAATTTCAATTCACCTGTTTTCTGTTTCCTTTATTAGCTACATTGAGATTCAGTTGTAAGCAAGTTTTGAGTAATAAGAATTACAGTTTTCCTCTTCCAATTTCTCTCTCAAATTCCTTTTTATTGAGTGAACTGTTCAAGGGTAATTCATCAATTTATCCTTTAGGAACACTCATTTTCGTAAACGTGATCTTTGAATCCAGGAGGTCACATCACAATTTTATACATTTGAGCTAGGTTCACATGATTCCCCCATACAAGTTAGTGTCTCAATTTTTTTATTAAACTTGCTACTGGTTCACATGATTCCCCCATACAAGTTAGTGTCTCAATTTTTTTTATTAAATTTGCTACTGCCTTATATTTCCAATAATTAAATTATTCTCAGTTACGTGCTTGAAATTTATTTGCCTTTTCCTTTCGGGAAAAAAACAATTTTTTGGGTAATGACAGTTACAACTTTACATCTCCAGGGATGTACTTTTTTTTTCTTTCTCCTTTTAGCTATGAAACAAAAAAAAAAACGAAAAATATGTCAATTTATGTTGTCTTTAGTGATTACGTAATTGCACGTTGAAAAATTTCTTTTAACTAAAAGGTTACTTATTGTTTTGGTTTTGCCTTTCTTTAAGAAAACTCCCATGTTTTCTTTCAAATTTAATATCTCATTTAGTAGGAAGTTCTTTCAAGTAACATGTAACTTATATTTTGGTTTATTCCATTGAATAAGAAAACTCTTGCAATTTAATTTGTTTCAAAATAAGTACAATAGTAATAGGAATAAACTGCATGGTGAGTTCAATGTAAATTTTTATACTATTCGTGTAGTAAACATGTGATAAATCATTTTTACAACATTATAATTATCTTCTGAGTGACCTCACTCGTGTAGATATTTTATTTTTCTTACCAAAATCATTGATTGAGACGACTCAAAGACCAAACAATACACCCTTTGTCATGCTGAAGAGTGAAGAACCTTTTCCTTCGAAGTCACATGAGAATCCAACAAAACAAAAAAATGAAGATCTTCTTGTTATGCTGCATTTATGAACACTCTTGACTTTTTAAAGATCTTTATAATAAAAAAAAATCATATTACTAGTGGGAAAATTTTTTAACAACTTTAAAATTCTTGTTGTATCAAATGGTTTTGGCATTTGACTAGTGACTTAGTTGATGAAACCATTTGACTAGTGACTTAGTTGAAACACATGGGTGGCTCCCTACATAGTTTAAAACAATTTTGTCTAGGTCATATGTTAGCAATGTTTCATCATGATTAATGGAACCATATCAAAGCAATCAAAGCCATATATTGTTTTCCTTCCCTTTACTCTTTTTACCATGGCTATGAGATTGGTTGTCACTATCAAAATGATAAAAGATTGATAAAAAGAGAAATGGAGGAAGGAGGGGGGGAAGTAGTTTGGTGCACTAAGCTCTTGCACGGGGTCAAGAAAGCGCCGGACCAAAAATGGTTGTTTCCACAGCTCGAATATGCGGCCTCCTGGTCACATGGAATGGAGAAAGAGTTATAATCTAAAAAATTTAATTTGAAATTTGATTTTAAATGTAGAATTTTGCTAAAGGACTTGGGACAATTAAGTAGAACAAATGTGTTCATGAAATTTTGATGAACAGTTGATGATATATCCTGGCTCATCATCAGCACAAGTCTGTGGACCACTGAATTGTCAGTCTTCTTTCATTTGGTGGCAATGGCACTATGTATGAGGGATCCACTCCCATGATTGTGCACTATGAGTGCTTAAAAGCATAGGCGTCAATCGACATATTTAACGGTTAATTAATAAGGCTAGAAAAAAAAAATCTTCCAAAATTAAAGCAGAAAACTACAAGTCATGAACTAAGTCAAATGTTGAAAATGATAGATGGATAAAATTATCAATAGACAGCTACTTGTATGATTGAAGAGGGGTGCAGAGTTGAAATTGTTGCAAGCTTCCAATAATATGCCAGTTTGGTACATAGTGAAATTATGGACAAAGTGATGGACAAGTTGGAAGTAAGGGAATTTTTGGCTTCCCATACCACTTTCTCCTCTATATAAAGTAAATTTAGCTTGTGGTCAAGAAAATATCCTTCTTCAATATACTCAACATGGCAAATCATATTGCCTTGTGTATTTGGTTACTTTCCATCTTGGTTTCTATAATTCAATTGGCAAAGTCAGAAACTTATATCATCCATATGGATTTGTCAGCCATGCCAAAAGCTTTTTCGAGCCATCGTAGTTGGTACTTGTCAACACTTTCTTCTGTATCAGAGAGCAGTACAAGTAGCAAAGACTTGTTGTCCTCGAAACTTGTCTATGCTTATACTAATGCCATCAATGGTTTCAGTGCAACTCTTTCTCCTTCTGAACTAGAAGTCATCAAAAAATCTCCAGGCTACGTTTCTTCAATGAAGGATATATCGGTTAAAATTGACACAACTCACACATCCCAATTCCTTGGCCTAAACTCTGAGTCTGGTGTATGGCCAAAGTCTGATTATGGCAAAGATGTCATAATTGGTTTAGTTGACACCGGGATATGGCCGGAGAGTAAAAGCTATAGTGATGATGGGATGACGGAAGTACCATCAAGATGGAAAGGAGAATGTGAAAGTGGAACTCAGTTCAATTCCTCTTTGTGCAACAAGAAACTCATTGGCGCTCGTTATTTCAATAAAGGCCTACTTGCCAACAATCCGAATCTTACCATTTCGATGAATTCTGCTCGTGACACAGATGGACATGGAACTCACACTTCTTCCACAGCTGCAGGAAGTCATGTAGAGGGTGCATCTTTTTTTGGTTATGCCACCGGAACTGCTACAGGCATAGCACCAAAGGCTCATGTGGCTATGTATAAGGCTCTATGGGAAGAAGGTGTATTCTTGTCGGATATTCTTGCAGCAATTGATCAAGCAATTGAAGATGGTGTAGATGTCTTGTCCTTGTCATTAGGCATTGACGCACTTCCATTACACGAAGATCCTGTTGCAATTGCCGCTTTTGCTGCATTGGAGAAAGGCATATTTGTTTCCACATCTGCAGGAAATGAAGGGCCTTTTTATGAGACTTTGCACAATGGGACACCTTGGGTGCTCACTGTTGCTGCTGGCACAGTTGACCGTGAGTTTATTGGCACGCTAACACTTGGAAATGGAGTTACGGTCAATGGATTATCACTCTACCCTGGGAATTCTAGTTCAAGTGAAAGCTCCATTAGCTATGTTGATTGCCAAGATGATAAGGAACTGCAAAAACACGCACACAAAATAGTGGTCTGCCTTGACAAGAATGATTCAGTTAGCGAGGACGTCTACAATATAAGAAACTCAAAAGTTGCTGGTGCTGTCTTCATAACTAATTCAACTGACTTGGAATTCTACCTCCAAAGTGAATTCCCAGCAGTGTTTTTGAACATTCAAGAAGGTGATAAAGTTCTTGAGTACGTTAAGAGCGACTCTACACCTAACGCGAAGCTTGAATTCCAAGTGACACATATTGGTGCTAAACCAGCACCAAAAGTTGCTACCTATAGCTCAAGAGGACCATCACCAAGTTGTCCAATAATCCTCAAGCCTGACCTCATGGCTCCTGGTGCTTTAATACTTGCTTCATGGCCACACGAAACACCAGTAGCAGAAGTTACCTCAGGAAAACTTTTTAGTAACTTCAATATTATATCTGGTACGTCAATGTCATGTCCACATGCTTCTGGTGTAGCAGCACTTCTTAAAGGGGCACATCCTGAATGGAGCCCTGCTGCTATTCGGTCTGCCATGATGACCACAGCCTATATATTGGACAACACACAGAGCCCCATCCAAGACATAGGTAACGTTGAACTATGTGACCCTCATCTAAAAGCTCGATGTGTTATCATAGAACAGACACGTAGAAATATCTTATTGACCGTTATGTCTCAACAGGTTTGAAGAATGCTGCTGCTACTCCTCTAGCTATGGGAGCAGGCCATATCGATCCAAACAAGGCGCTAGATCCCGGACTCATCTATGATGCAACACCACAAGATTATGTTAATCTCCTCTGTGCTTTGAACTTAACATCCAAACAAATACAAACCATCACAAGATCCTCCTCTTATACTTGCTCCAACCCATCATTGGACTTAAACTATCCATCTTTCATTGGCTATTTCAACCGGAACAGCAGCGATTTGGATCCTAAAAGGATTCAAGAATTCAAAAGAACAGTGACTAACTTACAAGATGATACATCAGTATACAAAGCAAAGCTCACTCCAATGGGAAAATTTAAAGTTAGTGTTGTACCTGATAAGTTGGTTTTCCAAAAGAAGTATGAAAAGCAAAGTTACAAGCTAAAAATAGAAGGTCCAATAATTATGGATGATCTTGTGGATTATGGTTCATTGAGCTGGGTGGAAATTGGAGGAAAATACATAGTCAAAAGTCCAATTGTTGCAACAAGTATAAGAGTGGATCCTTTGACATGGCATAACTGATTTGGTGAAATAATCTCAAATTAATTGGTGGAAACGTCCTCTTGCAGAAATACAGAATAAAGCTTCATAAAATAGACTCTTGTGGTCCGTCCCTTCTCGAACCTCATGCGTAGCGAGAGCTTAGTGCACCAGACTGTCTGTCTTCTAAATATGATATTGTAACACATATAATGTGAAATAAACTTATACTATATATTCTTCACATTGTTTTTGTGCTGTCAGTAGAAGTGACAACTTGTAGATTACTTGAGCTTCTGAATTTCTCTTAACTTGTCAAACACCAAATTGAATAATTAGTTAAAAAATTGGAACAGATAATGTTGATTTATTAAATTTATGAAGACAACCAACCTCAGTAGTCAGTACCTCACTCTGTTAAAAGATAAAACAATATTCTCTCTTTCAAATTATTCACGCTAAATGAGACTGGCTATATTTTAGTTTGTTTTATGTTTTCTGGTCATCATGAAAAATCAATTCATCAATAAAAAAGGAAGTAGGTATCCATATTTTTATTTTCTTTAGATTTCTAATTTTCCTAAAATATTTAATGATCATTTGCAGAGATAATCTGTGGTATTTGCAAGTCTCATGAGTAATGTAGCAATTAGCAATCCTTCGTTTATATATGCTTATTTTAAAAATCAGACCACTACGTCCTGACTAAGACTTTTTTAAAGTTGTATTATATAGAGTTGTCAAAACGAGTTGATCTAAACTAATTTTAGTGGGATATAAACTTCAACAATCGAAATCGGATAGTTGATCTTCAGACTACTTGGAAACCCTTGATAAGCAGAGGCAAATGCAGCATGAGCATGGGGTACTAGGTATTGTGTTCATTTGAATGCAAAGCTCTCGAGACGAACCATATATTTATGAATAAAAAAGCATTAAAATTACAACAGATAGTAAATTTGAAATCTCATATAATTTTAAAAACTTTAAATCCATAGAGTTCAAATCCTGAAAGACCCTATATATACCAAGAAGAAAACAAGAGAAGCTCATTGTAATCGTTAACGTGGGACATAAAGTATTAATGCTCTCATCAAACTTTTGCGCAATGAGTATTGCGAGAGTAATAAATATATTTAATTAAAAATATATTAATAAAGTTGTTGTCATGCGATCAGTAGGTCACGAGTTCAAATCGTGAAAATAATCTCTTACAGAAATATAGCATAAGACTTTATACAACACACCCTTATGATCCGACTCTGCTCCAAACCCTGCACATATAACAAACGCTTTTAATGCATCGGATGTTCATATTTAATTACAAGGCAATTATATTTGTATCTTCTGCTTAAACATGAAGACCTAGGTAGTTACGTGGAGAAAAATTGTTGAAAGATACGAGCCAGCTGAGTTGACAAAATGATAGTGGACACTATAGTGATCACGAGCTAGAGGATATATTATATGATGATGATGGTCCACATTTGTATGATTGTAGAAAATTTTGTACACGTTTATGACCCCACCAGGCCAGAATATAAGCCAAAAAACCATGCCCTCCCGTGACTGCATGCTCTAAAATAAGCCCATTTCTTGGATACATACACCTACCTATTTTATATATAATTACAGGATATAAAGTATATGATGAAGCTTCCAATATCACCATTTGACTAGTGTTACTTTTTCTGCATGCCAGCGTCAGTTGAGAATCTCAAGATGATATAGTATAACGCCAGTCCATGCCACTCACACTTCTGCTCTAACTTATTTATCTGTTCACTTCTGTTATGGACTCAAGCTTGTCAACTCGATGATCAATTGAGTTTAAGATTTGAACTTTTTATAGTTATATATGAATTAGTATTAAAGAAATTCTAATAAGTTGCTTGAACACGAGGGAAAAAAATTGTCCTAGTGACAAAATAACAAGTTCTATATATAAGTGACATTTCATTTCTCTCCATACATCAGTCCGCGCCACCCCAACAACCCACATATGGCCTCTACCTCCACCATCCTAACACTCATGCCTCCTATATCCCTATCTTACCTCAATAATGTTTGTCTAGATTTCATATAAATTTCTTAAGATAATAATGTTTACTTACTTATCAAACACTAGAAGAAACTTATTATTCAAAAAATAACGATTTTTTAGGAAGATATTTTCGTGAAAAACATTTTCAAATCATACCAATAACTACCATGAGTGTTGACTTTAAGTTTACGCTCTCCCCTCTCAATTTTATGTACAGATGTTTGATTGGGCACGGAGTTCAAAAGAAAAAAAATAAAACTTGTAGGGTGTGTTTGGTATGATAGAAAATGTTTTCCTATTTTCCCTTGTTTGGTTGCAATAAAATGTTTGGAAAACATTTTTCACAATAACTCATTTTCCTTAATTTGAGGGAAAATGACTTCCCTCATGGCCAAGGAAAGTCATTTTTCAGAAAATGACAAATGTGAATTATTACCCCACCCCCGCCTCTCTTCCCCACCCCAACAACACTCAAATTCACATGACTCAAAAAATTCACATTTCTCAAAAATTTACATTACTCGAAAATATTTTTCACTATACTTTGTTTCAATTTTTCACTGCTTGAAATAAAAAATAGTGAAGTCCGAATTTTCCCCATTTCCAATATTAATTGAATGTATTGTTATTTTCATATGCATAGAGGAAGACTTATCTATGTTACTTTTGCTAATTGCATATTTCATTTTGTCATCGATGAAACTTGTTTCACGAGGTTGAATAAACTTGTCGTTCCATTATATTTCTATTGTAGTATCTTGAGATTATCCTGACAAAATATTGAAAAGTGTCTCCTATATTTGCTAATTAATAGTTGCTTAAATTTAGTGATTGTAATATTTTAGTATTCGATATTGATATTATTTGTTATGCTTAAATTAGTTTTTACAAATTGTTGAGTTGCTAGAGGAACTGATACACTAGTTAACAGCTAATAGTGTTTTCTAAAAAAATATTTTTTTCACTTACCAATCAAACACTAGAAAATATTTTTCTAAAAAATACTCTACTCACCAACGAAACACCATAAAATATTTTTCGGAAAATATTTTCTACTCACCAACCAAACATGAGAAATAAGCAGAAAACCAACTTATTTTTCAGGAAAACATTTTCCAAGAAAACATTTTCCATGGAAAATATTTTCCATCATACCAAACACACCCGTAATCTAAAATAAGATATAAAAATTCTTGTGGCAAAATGGAAATATTGAAGCTACATAGTTCCCCATTTTGGAAAAATGTCTTTTTGGAAGAGTTAGTCCTAAATTGTGATGGAGGGAATATATATTTGGCTTAAGTCATCGATAGGTCCTCAAAGTTGTCCCAAAAATTTACTTAGACCCATCAACTAAGGCTTGTACCTATCAGGCCCTTAACCCACCCGAATTTTGATCCAGTTGGGTCTTTTTTGCCTACATGGCACACCGCGTGTTGTCTACTCTCCGGAGGCGCATGAGGAGTGAAAATGCAGTCCATGTGGCAAAAGTTAACGTTAAATAACGTTACTTTGCCATCCCCTTCACTTTCCCTCTTTATTTAACCTAATTTCCATTTTTTTCTTTCATCCCTCTCCTCCATAGCTCAATTTTTTCTCAATTTCTCTCATCTCACTCTCAAATTTATCTCATAATTTCTCTTAAATTATTTTTTCCTCTCATTTTTTATAAGAATATCACAAAATTTCGTTAATGTTGAGGTACCCGATTTGTGTTATTGTTCTGAATTTTGTCCTTTAAGAACTTCAAGGACTCCATCAGATTCGGGTCGTAGATTTTTTGGATGTAAAGTTCTAAAGGTTTGTATCATTTTTACAAATTTTAATTTTATTTTTTTGGTAATTTTTTATTATTCTACTGATTTTGCATTTTAGAAAAATGGTGGATGTGGGTATTTTAGATATATTGATCCAAAACCTTCAATTTTTGTGCATCAATATCCTGAGGTAGAATCGAGCTTAGTGATTAGGTGCAAAGATGATGAAAATTTGTGTGATCGATTGAAGCAAAAGTTTAAAGACGTTGAATAAGAGAGGGACACTTTGTGTGAGAAATTGAAAGATAGTGAAGAGAAGTTGATTGCATTGAGGCAAAAACTCAAAAAAGTTAAACTTGAAAGGGAATGTGCTAAGCTCAAATTGAATAGACTTGTTCTGCTTCTTCTCATTGTTTTTACTGTAAAGTGGTTCTTGAATATGGTGTAAGGTAGTAGTTAAGTTTGCCTATTGAATAGGCAATTGGATATTGTAATGGTTAATTTGTAATAGATTTGTAATGGTTAGTTCGTAGTAGTTGTTTGGTTAGTTTAGTTTGTAATGGATTTAATTTGTAATGGTTAGTTTGTAGTAGTTTGGTTAGTTTGTATCATTTTGACATGTTGAATGTGAATGAATTGACATGTTTTGTATGACAATCACATTGTCAATTACTTTTGTCACACTCCTTTTTCGCTCGAGGAGATCGGGTCGAAGGGTTTTTCCAATTAAAGTGACGATATTGAATAGAGATTATTTTAATTAAAGAGTCGCCACTTGGAATTGAGTTTTGGTGTTCCAAGTCACCTTTTTGAATCCCTAATCAAAAGGAAATGACTCTTTAATATGGTCTGCGAAAACAGAAGACCGGGTAAGGAATTCTATTGACCGAAGGGAAGGTGTTAGGCACCCTTCGAGTCCCGTGGTTCTAGAACGGTCGCTTTTATTGACTTATCTTGACTTAAATCATTTTTGAATAATTTGTGTTAAGGCCTAAATTCATTCAATTTTATTATACCAAAAATAGCTATCTACGTCTCTTATATTAAATAAATTGATGAAAATTAATTTTTAGAAAGATAGTTTTCAAGGTGCATTGTTACATCTTTGAATTTTAAACGTCTCAGAAAGATGCGTACGCCGCATTCTTAATTAAGATGAATATTTTAAACATGTTTAAAAATTGTCTAACGCTAAAATATTGATTTATTCCTAAATATTATTTAATTAAAACGATTAATTGATTTAACAATTAATTATTAAATCTTGTTAATAATAAAGAAAAATAAAATAAAATAAAATAAAATAAAATAAAATAAAATAAAATAAAATAATAATATAATATAATATAATATATACAAAATTAATTATTAAACATGTAATACTAATTTTATATAATCTCCCAAATCTGTATTTCTCTAAATTAATGTCGTCACAAAGTACTTATAAGACCATTAAGCACAAAAAATTACAAGTCAATACCATATCCATTTTAAACAAACAAACAAACAAAAAAGTTATCATGTCAATATAAGCCATGTTTGCATTTTCAATAAATTAATAATTGATCCTTCTGCCAAAAGAAAACCCTCAAAAGATATATTCCTTCTAATTTATATTAAATCCTTATCCTTACAAAGAAATTTTTTTTAAACAATATCAACAGGAGATATACCAAATAAAATAAAAGCTCTCGAAATTACATAAAAGGTTCTTAAATCCCATCTCTAGAGCATAAGATGATTTCTTTAATCTCGGAATTCGATTCATTTATGATGGTGACGACGACAGTAACGAAATTTTGTCGGAGATGATGATTATGGCCAGATCTGGCGTTTGAGAAGGAGGAGGAGAGGCAGCAGCGGTGGCGGCTGGTGGAGACGCGCCTGCCGGCTGCCGATTTCGACGGGTTTTTAATGATGGTGTCGGCCGGAGGAGGTAACCGGAGTTGGTTGTTGGTCGCCGGTGACAGGTTGGGTGAGATTGGTGACGACAGATCCGGTGGTTGGTGGTCGAATTTGGAGATTTTGAGGGAGTTTTGGTGGCTAGTTGGCCGAATTTTAAATGGGTTTCCGGCAACGGGAATGGGCAGCAGCCATAGGAGGGGTTCGTTGGTGGTGGTGGTGGTGCGGTTTCGACATTTTCGATGGTTTATCAACATTTTCTGGCGAGTTTCCGATAGGTATTCGCCGAAAAATGAATATGGTCTATTTTTTGCAATTTTACCAGTGAAAACTTTGTCAGAAATATGTATATTTCACTGATTCCAATCATCCTCTCAACTGTTTTGTACATTCTTCTTCTTTTGATTTTCTTCGATTCTCTCTTATATTTACTGATTTTTTTTTCTTTATTTGTGTGCGCACTGTATATGCGTATGTTTTCGGAGGGGTGTGTGTGTGTATGGCAGTAGAAAATTAAAATATGAGTGATGTAGTGTGCTGTGAATACAATGTAAAAAAAAATGGATTCTGTTAATACATTGTGTGAAATATCAAGCATAAATTATCTCATTATATGTATTCATCCACAGAGAACATATTGAATATTTCATTCATGTCTTTTTTCATCACAAAATTGATAACATAAATGTTTGAATATGAACCTGTAATGAATAAATTGAGTGATGAAATAAAAGATTGTCACCGAAAAATTCAACGAAATCTTGAAATTCGATTTTCTACTCTTTCTCTTCTTTATTTTCACCTTCAGAGTTTTCTCTTGCTTCTCTGTATTTTCCTCTCTGATTTCTTTCTGTCTAATATTGTATATACGTAGTCTCTCTGGGTCCTTTGACTGGTTGAGAAGTCCTTAAATATGGGGAATTTGGGGGGAACCGTTACTTTCTGGGGGGAGCAGTTTTTAACAGATAAGGGGAAAAAGAAATATTTAAAATTCAAATTATATATATATATATATATATATATATATTTTAATTTCAATTGAAGATAATAAGAATAATAATAAATAAAGATAACGATAATAAATAAATAATAAATAATAATATAAATCGAATAATATTTAATTAATTTTATATTTATGAAAAATATAATAAAATTACAAATATCTTAAAATAAATATAGTATTAAAATTACTAATTTATTTATTAAAATTTAGAAAAGGAATTTTTTTCTTTTTTAATTTTTGTATTATTTTTAAAATTAATAAAATAAAATAAAATATTTTAAAATTAACTTTATTTAATTATTTATTTTTAAACTAAAAATTTATAAAAAATAAGAATCAAAATAATATATGATCAAGTATATAAATATAAAATATTTAATATCGATAAACAAGTTAAAAGTTAGGGAGGATAAAAAATCACATGTCTACATTTTTGCCCCTCTTTGTGTGAAATCTCGAAGAGTATTCGTACAAAGAAGTAGACAAGATATGATTTTTGACCCTCCAATTATTTGAAAGGTAAGGATAAAATAAAATTAAAATAAAAGTAAAATGTGACCGAGTCCTGGTTTTGGACCCCCTACCTATCCCGGGTTATAAGGGAGTCAGGTCATGAGTAGTTCAAAGGTGATATGGAGAGAGAAAGAGTTAAAAGTCGAATGAGATTCCGTCGAGTTTTCGGTTGACGACTTCTGCTTTTTACTTACATTCAAATGACTAGCTAAAACAAAAAATGAAAATGAAATAAAAATTGCGATCTCTAGAATCTTGATTCAAATCTTCATGACTTGAACTTGAAAATTCAACCTATTCTTCAGGCGGGCTCCTGACTTTTGATTTCTTCATCCTGTTCTTCAGGCGGGCTCCTGGATTTACAATTTCTTCACCCTATTCTTCAGGCGGGCTCCTGGACTTTCTTTTTCTTTACCTTGTTCTTCAGGCGGGCACCTGGACTTCCTTTTTCTTCACCCTGTTCTTCAGGCGGGCTCCTGAATTTCCTTTTTCCTCACCCTGTTCTTCAGGAGGGCTCCTGGACTTCCTTTTTCTTCACCCTGTTCTTCAGGCGGACTCCTAAACTTCCTTTTTCTTCACCCTGTTCTTCAGGCGGGCTCCTGGACTTCCTTTTTCTTCACCCTGTTCTTCAGGCGGACTCCTAAACTTCCTTTTTCTTCACCCTGTTCTTCAGGCGGGCTCCTGGACTTCCTTTTTCTTCACCTTGTTCTTCAGGCGGGCTCCTGGACTCACAAGTAGACAGTGAAATAGAAAATATCATCCCATTCTTCAGGAGGGTCCTGGACATAAAATAAATTCCTATTCTTTAGGAGGGTCCTGAACAAAAATAAATTCCCATTCTTCAGGAGGGTCTTGAGCAAAAGTAAATTTCATACAACATACATAAAAAAAATTCCCCAGTTTGTACTGAAAAAATTATTTGTCACCGGATCTTTAGATATCTTGCAAAGAATAAAGTTTACCATGACCGAGATCTAGCATCGGATGCTATAACCATGCTTCTTGCATTGATAAGTGTGAAATTGCATCCTTTATCTGAAAACATTATTTCATCTCTATTCCAAACAAAGAAAAATTGTGAGTTTTAAAACATGTGGTGGTTGGTTTGTGGTATTCAACTTTTGAAGTGGCCGCTCTCGCACTTGTCATGCTCAACTCTTTTTCAATCCATGATAATATTCATTGAATTGTCATACTTCTGACTCAGAATTCTGACTACTGAGATCCTCAACTCAAATCATATTTCTGTTGTATGATGCTTCTGAGTTTAGCTTCCAATACATCCCTTAGATTTTCTCGAGTTTAAAATGGTCAAATCACAATCATCCTGAGTACCTTACTTTTACTTTGAAATGTTGTGTCTGTACATCGACCCTTTGTCTTGCTTTGTACCCTTAAAGGAGTTGGTAGCGAGTTTGGAGTCATTTCTCACTCGACCTGACGTGAATTTGACTCAAAAGACAACAAAAAAATTTCATTTGATGACAAGGACACAAAAAATCAAAAATTAAAATAAAACAAAAAGAAAAAGACAATAGGCATTTTATTTTTTTAAAACAAAGAGAAAACTTATCTGAATGTGGAAACCGATTCTGGTGATTATGACATGCATTTTGAATCAAACAACCAGATCTATCCACACCAATCATTATAACTTTTGTCCACTTATTGAGCTTGAAATTAAGTCAATCTTGAACTTGTTCCTTCTTGATAACAACTTTTCTTCGGCTAGTGGCACCTCAATGGGTTTTTGCCAATGAGCCTATCTCCTTTTCATTTCTGTCTTATCTCACAGTCGTCTTATGGTGCCCGAAAGGGTTTTCACCAATAAGACTCTCTCATTTTTATTTTTTCATCATTTTTTTTATTTTTTTAGATAAACACCCAAAATATAAAATATCATGTACTCATAACATGTTTAGCCTTGACATTCTCAAAGATTGATTCGAAAGTCTTTCTTTGGTTGTAACTTGGCTTTTGTATAGGGTTAAAAAGAAAGGCCGGCATGAGGCTCAAAAATTTATATAACATTGGGTGAAACATACAACTTTTGGAATCGATTCTTTTAAGAAAATAACTTTTGCCACAGTTTCATTTCATTCTGGGTAATTTGAATTTTCTTCTGGTTAGACCGAACCCCGGAGTAGGGCTGCCTACGTATCTTGTCATAGCAAGAATCAGGTCAAACGTAGTTCATGAAACATCATTCTTTTGTTTGATTTTGAATTTTTGATTAATTTCTTTTTTTTTTTACTTTAATTTGATTCCAAAAGAGGGTTATGAAGAAAAATAAAAGCTCAAAGGGGTAAGTAAAGGTTGATATATTATTCAGATAGTAGAACAAAATTCCTTCATCATTTCAAATCTTTAAAAATGTAAGTACAAAACATACATAACATAATTGTACATGAATATCATACATAATATCTTTTAACTGCATCAGCATTAACCAGCATTCCTTCCATTTTTCCTTCTACATCAGTTAGATATAATGCGCCATTAGGTAAAACTTTCTTCACCATTAATGGCCCATGCCAATTAGGAGAAAATTTGCCTTTGGCTTCAATCTGATGAGGTAGAATGCGTCTTAGTACCAACTGACCAACTTCAAAATATCTGTGACGCACCTTTTTATTAAATGCTCGTGCCATTCTCTTCTGGTATAGTTGTCCATCACATATTGACGTCAATCTTTTTTCATCAATCAAGCTTAATTGCTCCAAACGAGTCTTGACCCATTAATCTTCATCAATTTCAGCTTCCACAACTACTCGAAGAGATGGAATCTCAATCTCTGCAGGTATAACTGCTTCAGTTCCATACACCAACAGGTAAGGAGTTGCACCAATTGAAGTCCGAATTGTAGTACGATAACCGTCAAAGCAAAAGGTAACTTTTCATGCCATTGTCGGAAATCCTGCACCATCTTACGGAGTATTTTCTTTAAGTTCTTATTGGCAGCTTCTACAGCTCCATTCGCCTTTGGACGATAAGGAGTTGAATTCCGATGCATAATCTTAAATTGCTGGCACACTTCTTGCATCAGATGGTTATTGAGATTCGTAGCATTATCTGTGACAATTATCTTTGGAATGCCGAAACGACAAAATGATGTTGGAGTGAATAAAATCGACCACCACTTTCTTGGTCACTGACTTGAAAGTCGCAGTTTCCACCCACTTTGTGAAATAATCAATAGCTACCAAGATGAACCTATGTCCATTCGAAGCTTTTGGTTCAATTGGTCCAATTACGTCCATTCCCCAAGCCACAAAAGGCCATGGAGCAGTCATTGCATGCAACTCAGATGGAGGGGAATGTATCAAGTCTCCGTGTACCTGACATTCATGACATTTATGAACAAAATTGATAGAATCGCGCTCCATGGTAAGCCAATAATAACCTGCTCGGAGTATTTTCCTTGCCAAAACATACCCATTCATGCGTGGTCCACAAATCCCAGAATGTACTTCAGTCATGATTTTTGAAGCTTCTTTAGCATCTACACACCTCAGAAGTCCCAAATCAGGAGTCCTCTTATACAAGATTCCTCCACTTAAGAAAATTTCACTAGACAAACGTCGAATGGTTCTCTTTTAATTACCATCAGCATGTACAGGATATTTTCCAGTCTGAATATATTCTTTGATATCATAGAACCACGGCTCCCCATCAAATTCTTCTTCAACCACATTGCAATATGCATGTTGATCATGAATCTGTATATGCAAAGGGTCAATATAAGTTATATTGGGATGTTGAAGCATCGAAGATAAGGTCGCCAAAGCATCAGCAATCTCATTATGAGCTCTGGGAATGTGTTTGAACTTCACTAATACAAATCGTTGACAAAGATCTTGCAAACAACTTCTATATGGTAGGAGTTTTGAATCACGGGTCTCCCAATCTCCTTGGATTTGGTGGATTAGTAAATCTGAATCTCCTAATACCAACAATTCTTGGACCCTCATGTCAATGGCTAATCTCAATCCCAGGATGCAAGCTTCATATTCTGCCATATTATTGGTACAGTAGAATCGAAGTTGGATTGTTATAGGATAATATTGTCCTGATTCAGAAATAAGAACCGCTCTTATCCCCGCTCCTTTTATATTAGCAGCTCCATCAAAGAACAACTTCCAGCCTGAATGGCAATCGTCAGAAACAAACTCATCAACATATAATACCTCTTCATCTGGAAAATAAGTCTTCAATGGCTCATACTCTTCATCAATAGGACTTTCAGCCAAATGATCCGCCAAAGCTTGAACTTTCATTGTAGTTTGTGTCACATAAATAATATCAAACTCTGTGAGCAACATCTGTCATTTCGCGAGTCTGCCTGTAGGCATAGGCTTCTGAAAAATGTACTTTAAAGGATCCATACGATAGATGAGGTAAATAGTATAAGATGACAAGTAATGTTTCAGCTTTTGGGCTACCCAAGTTAAGGCGCAGCACGTCTTCTCAAGAAGAGTGTACTTAGCCTCATAAGTGGTAAACTTTTTGCTGAGGTAGTAGATGGCTTGATCTTTTCTACCTGTGACATCATGTTGACCCAATATACAGACAAAAGAATTGTCTAACACAGACATGTACAATATCAAAGGTCTGTCTGGCTCTGGAGGAACCAAAATAGGTGAATTCGATAAGTACTTCTTAATTTTGTCAAATGCCTCTTGACTTTCTTCAGTCCATTCAACTTTAGCATTCTTCTTCAACAACTTGAATATTGGCTCGCAGGTTGTTGTAAGCTGAGCAATGAATCTACTGATATAATTCAACCTTCCAAGTAAGCTCATCACCTCCATTTTATTTTTTGGTGGAGGCAAATCTTGAATAGCTTTTATTTTTGAAGGATCTAACTCAATACCACTTCGACCGACTATAAAACCCAAGAGTTTTCCTGATGGAACTCCAAATACACATTTTGCTGGGTTAAGTTTGAGATCATACCTCTGAAGCCTTTCAAAGAATTTTCTCAAATCCTTGACATGATCAGATTACTCTCTCAACTTAATGATCACTTCATCTACATAAACTTTAATTTCTTTATGCATCATGTCACGAAATATTGTGGTCATTGCCCTCATGTAAGTTGCCCCAGCATTCTTTAATCCAAAAGGCATAACTCTATAACAATATGTCCCCCATGGAGTAATAAATGATGTCTTTTCCGCATCTTTTGGATCCATAATGATCTGGTGATACCCCGCATAACAATCCACAAAAGAAGAAAGATCATGTTTGGCACAATTGTCCAACAAAATATGAATATTGGGAAGTTAAAAATTATCTTTCGAACTTACTTTATTTAGATCACGATAATCAACACACATCCGAACTTTGCCGTCCTTCTTTGGAACAAGGACAATATTTGCTAACCAAGTAGGATATTGGGCCACTCGAATGACTTTACCCTCGAGTTGCTTCGTGATTTCCTCTTTGATCTTTACACTCATGTCAGTTTTGAACTTTCTTAGCTTTTGCTTGACAGGAGGAAAAGCAGGATCAATTGGCAACTTGTGAACTACCAAATTGGTGCTCAAACCTGGCATATCATTATAAGACCACACAAAGATGTCTTTATACTCATGCAAAGCTCCAATTATAGCTTTCTTTTGTTGTGGTTGAGCATGTACACTTATCTTAGTCTCCCTAATATTTTCATGATCTCCTAAATTGATCGCTTCAGTTTCCTCCAAATTGGGATTTGATTTATTCTCAAACTGTTTGAAATCTTTGCTTATATCCTCAAATGTTTCCTCTTCATCGTATTCAAATTCCTTATTCATTATTTCAAAATTAGATTGGGTTTTTAAATCTGGTTGACAATTCTTCATGCATGTTATTTCATTAGAATCGGCATAGAAAGAACTGTATGATAGAAAATAAATAAATAAAAATCAGACTCAAAATAAAAATGAAGGGAAACTACGCTTTATTAGAAACATAGATAGAAAGAGTTTTAACCTAAAATGCCAAATTTAATGTTCTAAATTACAATCCTAGAATGATTTAAATTGTAGGAGTAAAACAAACAAACTACTAAGACTGTAAGAAAAACAAACAAACTACCAAGACTCCTTTATAATAGGGAGAGGAGTGGCCTCCCAATTGTTAAGCTGGACATCAGGGCCGACAAACTGCACATTTGCATTGCTGGTACCTTCCCCAATTTCAACCATATCAGCTTCAATGAACATATTCTGAAAAAGGTCAATCAACTCTATATCATCATCATTTATTGATTCTGCAGCAGGTAACTTGGAGGATCCAACAACACTGAATTTGATGAAAGACTCGTAAAGTGGCGGTATAGGCTTAGTAAGTGACCACGACTCTTTTTTACGCTTTTTAGCCTTTTTTATATCTTCAGCAGTAGGCTCGTATCCCAGACCAAAAGTACCAAAGTTCTTATAGAGGTTTACCGGATGAACAATGCCTTGCAAAAACATTCCTAGACCTTTTCCTGGTTCGAAACCATGCTTCAACATTTCATTCACTACCATAACAAATGCAGAGGACAATTATGGTCTTGCGATGAGATTTCCCTCGAGGATATGCTCAACAGCCACTACCTCAGAAGCT
The DNA here is from genome assembly GCA_030864215.1 of Capsicum pubescens. Classification (NCBI taxonomy): domain Eukaryota; kingdom Viridiplantae; phylum Streptophyta; class Magnoliopsida; order Solanales; family Solanaceae; genus Capsicum; species Capsicum pubescens. Next base: position 13,112,887 of record CM061541.1, on the reverse strand, counting down.
TGATGAATTAACACATTGGTAGTATCTGCTTCGATGGAGGAAACAGTGTAGTCTTTATACATGGATAAGTCTCTTTCACCATGAACAACTATCTCTTGCCTATCACATTCAAATTTGACCATTTAATGCAACGTTGATACGACTGCTTTAGCCCTATGAATCCATAGCCTTCCCAATAACATATTATATGAAGCATCAATGTTCAGCACTTGGAAATCCATAGCAAAATCTACAGGCCCGATTGTCAATATGAGTTCTATTTCACCAAGGGCATCAGTTTTTTATCCATCAAAACCCTTGGAACATACATTGTTAGGTCGAATTCTCTCCACATTAACATTCAACTTTTGCAAAGTTGACATAGGACAAATGTTAGCACCTTATCCTCCATCAATTAACACTCGAGTGACGATGGAGTGCTCACATTTTACAGTAATGTAGAGACCCTTATTATGTCCAGTACCTTCCACAGGCAATTCATCGTCTGAGAAAGTAATCTTATTTACTTCAAGGATCCTTTCAATAACTTTTTCTAGTTGATTCACTTTAATCTCACTGGGAACACATGCTTCATTAAGAATCTTCATTATAGCCTTGCGGTGTTCCTCTGAATGTATCAATAAAGACAACAAAGAAATCTGTGCTGGTATCTTCTTCAACTGTTCTATAACAGAATATTCTGGTAATTTCATTTTCTTTAAGAATTCTTCAGCTTCTTCATCAGTGACAGGTTTCTTAACTGTCATTCGTTCTTCACCGCCTTGTTTATTCTTTCTTAACTCTACTGGAGCATAACATCTTCCAGATTGAGTTAATCCCCCTACTTCATCTACATCTTCAGTCATTTTTTCCCTTGTGCATCACCACAACGCGATCATAATTCCAAGGGAATGCCTTGGTATCAACCATAGGCAGCTGTGACACTGGTTTAATAACAATAGGAGCTACGGGAGCTTTTTTTTATGATTAAAAGAGGCTTCTTGGATCTTCCGGGAATAATGAGTTTCGACTTTATTTGACTTGACCCAATATTTTCTGAAATCTCTTTCCCCATCACCAAGGGATCATTCGATGATTCGAGTTTTGCTATCACCACCTCCGTTTCTCCAGGCTTTTCTTTCGTCAAATCCACAGCATTTGCTAATTTTTTTCGAATCAGTTTTAATTTTAATGATCGGCTTAAAGAAAATCATAGCATCTTCACCACTGAGTATCACTTCGAGCATGTTTGTTTCATTATGATCTGGCAGCGGATTTTGATTGATAGTTGGAGCGCCTGGACTTTCTACCATAATCTGTTGGGTATTAATCAACTCTTGAATGGCTCTTTTTAGATACCAACATTTCTCTGTGTCGTGCCCTAGGGCATCATAACAGTATTCATATCTTCTAGAATAGTCCAAATTCTTCGGAGGAGGATTCGGGATCCTTCTCTCAATTGGGTTTAGAACATTCATTTTTCTCAGCCTATGAAATAAACTGGTGTAAGATATTCCAATAGGAGTGAAATTATCTTTTACCATATCATCCCTTTTTAATTCTGCTCTAGGCCGAAAATTAGACCTCGGAGGGCCTCATTGAACTTGCGGGACCATTGGATGATTTTGGATTGTTGGTGCACGCCACTGCGGGTAAGAAGGAGCCTGAGCATATGGTTGTGTATTGTAAATAGTATATTGGGGGGATGGAATGAAATATAATGGATTTTGTGCATATGGTTGACGCGCACCTCTCCAATTTTGTCGTGGACCTGCCACGACAGTTGCTACATCCTCTTTTCTTTTCTTTCCCCCGAAACTTCCTGCACCACTTTGAATTGCCTGTGTTGTTGCTTTCAAAGCGGCCTGGCTAATGATCTTTCCTGATTTGATTCCATTTTCTACTATCTCTCCAACTTTGATAACTTTGGCAAATGTGCTTCCAATAGTAAAGAGCAAATGATGAAAATAATTAGGTTCTTGTGCTTGCAGAAAAATATCAATCATTTCAGATTCTTTTATCGATGTTCTGACTCTTGAAGCCTGCTCTCTCCATCTGACAGCATATTCTTGAAAACTTTCGGTCATCTTTTTTCTCATGTTGGCAAGCGTAGTGCGATCTAGCACTATCTCAATGTTATACTGAAATTGTTGAACGAAATCTCGAGCCATGTCGTCCCACATGTGCCAACGGGAAATGTCTTGGTCAATGAACCATTCAGAAGCTATCCCTGTAAGGCTTTCTCCAAAGTAAGCCATCAATAATTCTTCTTTTCCTCCTGCTCCCCTTAATTGATTGCAAAACTTTTTCAAATGAGCTACAAGATCGCCGTGTCCTTCATATTTGTCAAATTTTGGCATTTTGAACCCTATCGGCAAATGGACATCAGGAAACATACATAAATCCTTGTATGAAACACTTTTTGGTCCACCTACTCCTTGCATATTTCTCATACTCTGTTCCAGGCTTCTAACTTTTCTAGCCATCTCCTCTTGTTCCTCATTCTTAGGAATTTTCTCAATCACGATAGGTGTATCGTGTTGATGAACATGATAAGGTGGATTTTGGGATTTGAAAGTCATTTTAGGAGGATATAACATATCATAATTTGGTTTTCCCATATTCTTCGGTACTGTCGGTTGAGTACCCGCAGTAGCTAGCGCTACAGAAGTAAAAAGTGGGTTATTTGCGACAGATAGATTTGGTGGGCGCATGGTAGAAGTACCAGCAACTCCAGACATATTAGCAAATGGGCCAAATCCTGGTGGGTAAAATGGATCACTAGTTTGAGCTGGGTCAGAATTTGGATCATTTGAAGTTGAAAGTCCAGGGATTGAAGAAGGCGGGGATTGTCCATTCAACCAAGCTTGGTACATCTCCGCCATCTGTTGTTTTAATGACTTTATTTCTTCCATTGATGCTACTTCCTGCGAAATCAACTGATTCTGCTCTTCTTCACTATCTGACCCTATACCTTCTCTGCAGGTCATTCTTCTTTTACCCTTGTATCTGGTGTTATACGGATGTGATGCCAATTTAAACCACAAACCAACCACCAATTATTTTATCTTTCTGTAACCAAGTAGCAAACGGGTGAGTATTATATATTTAACACATTATAATGCCACGTTATATGTCATGTTTCTATATGCATTTCCCAACCTATCATGGAAGCTTTGTGTTTCATCCCGGCTTTTCTAGGCATATTTTCAAAAGTTATGATCGAACCCTTTGGAGGGTTGCCTACGTATCATGCCAGGACATGAATCAGATCTTGCGTAGTTCGGGAGGAATTTAACAAAATTGTTTTGTCTTTTTTTTTATTATTATTGAAGAAAATAAATAAAGTAAGTGAAGTAAAACATATGTAATATATATAGAAATAAACAGTCAACTTCATTACATTCTATAATATAAATACGACAAAATAACTGACCCAACTCCTAAAATAAAACCTACTAACTAACATCTGAAAACTAAAAGACATAATATCTAAACAAGAAGTTTTAAAACTGAAAATGAAAAACTATGACAAAGAAAACAATGATCCATTCAAGGAGACTTCGGTTTAATATGTCCTCCCAAACTCAAACATATGTCCTCCAATGAAGTAGTGAGTCGTTGTGCGAAAGCTGGTACTTGTGCCAAAAAGTCCTCGCAATCCAACTGCTGATAATACAAACCCATTCTGGCAGTATCCTATGCTACACGGCGGACCTTCCCTCGAAGGGAACTAAAAGCCTGATCCCATTCCTGGGCCTATCGATCTCGAAAATCAACCATCTCTCTTGCACGTTGTTCACGAGCAGAAGCAACCTCCAACTGTTCGCGTAATATTCCTCTTTCACGGATCCATTGAGATCTCTCTCGATCAAATTCTTCTTGCATGTTCTGCTCAACTTCTTGAAATTGTTGTCGGCGAGATGCGACAAGTTCTGCAACGTGTGACCCCCTAGTGGTAGTAAGCTTGATTTGTCCCCAAAGTGCAACCTCAATATCTGCTAACTTAGCTTTCTCTTCAGCAAATTCCCTTTGTTGTTCGTCTATTTTTTCCCTGGCATTCTCTAATTCTGCTCTCAAAACTTGGTTGGCTTCATGATGTTCTCGCATGGCTCTTTCAATTCCTATCCTGATTGCAGCTTCCTGATCTATAGGTCCCTTAATCGATCTTTCTGGTCTGACTGGCGAACTCGACTGTTCTTCAAACCATTCACGGTAATCTGGGTGCACTTCTCCTTTCTCACGCTCTATGACCATCGTTTCAATCCCCATAATACATTAACCCTCCCAAATCTGCTGGGCCAAATCTTCTGGAAGTGGAATCTCTGGTCTGACCTCAAATACAAACTCAGTCATTTTTTTGTTATGGGAGTTATTTGATGCCTGCCTAGCTGACATAGAACCTTCAATGGAACATACGGTTGAACACCTCTAATATCCATTAATAACAAGAACGGACGAATTACAGAACTATGTATGACTTGCCTCCAAGGGAACCAATGAAGATTCCAAGTGATTTTATCTGTTGTCAAAGAACGAAAAAGTTTAACCCAATCTCCAATTTCTTTTGGACATTTATATTTCTCCATCCTTTCCTCGTAATCGTTGATGCAATTAAATCGCTCGGGATCAAACCTTGTCAATGTAGGACGTTGATAAATATGCTCCACAATCCACATCTGTAACAAGATATTACATCCCTAAAAAAAACTCTTTCCCTTCTGACAAACAGTCAGAGCACGGTAAATATCAGCTAGGATCATTGGTACCATAGTGTAATCTTTCTTAATCAGTATCTGTACCACTCCCGCTAAACGAATATTAATTTTTTCTTCTCTTCTTGGGAAGACCATAGTGCCTAAAAAGGCTACCATGAATGCAAATCGTCTGTGAATTTTCCAAGCCTTAAAACTTTCCTTATTACAAAGTTGTTTACCTTACTTTTCAAACCCCTCTTGCCTTCCGTATCTGTCATACAAAAACTGCAAGGAAACTCAACCTTTTTTCATTGATTCTTCTTTTGTGTTTCGTATGTTCATGAGCTTGCAAAATCTGTTTATCAAAATAAGTCTTGGGGCTATAAGTTTCTTCCGATGCATATCATCATATCCAACATAGCCCGCTATCACTTCTAAAGTAGGTGTCAACTCAAAATCTGAAAAGCGGAATACATTATTCTTCGGGTCCCAGAAATTCAGTAATGCAACAATCACCTCCCTATTAGGGTTGATTCTCATGATACTTGTCAAAAAACCCAAATACTTATGTATCTCGCCATAATCGAATGTATCCATTGCATTCCACCATAACCAAAGTTGCAGAGGGATTTCACCAACAACCTGAAGTGGTATACTCCCATCCCTCTTTCTTTTTTGATGCTTTCCACGAACTGGAGGAGACATTTTATACCTATTGATAACGACGTGAGATTAATAAATGTCTAGACTTAGGCACAACTTGATCTATTAATTTTGAAAGAATTTAATCTTGACTCATGAGACCTAATGCGACCATTATTGGGACTTAGTTGTAAGGAACAATTTTATCAAAGTGAGAGAAAAATGACTGATAATATTTTTTAAAAAATTATTTATTTAAATTGACTCTTTTAAAAAAAATTCAATAACAGACCTCTAGGCAGATTTAAACTATATGTTTGAATACAATACTCCTAAATATACTGAAAAGAACAAAAATAAAATGACTTAGAAATAAAGAAAAAGAAGAATGATTGTTTTATGCATGAAGTTGTATAAAAATTTCAGCCTCACGACCCCTAAAGGTTCAGGACTGTTAAAATATATGTTTACATATTTTATTACTTTGCAAAATTTCAGCTCACGACCCCTAAAGGTTCAGGCTATTATGATTTTTATGTTAAAATTAATTTTGAAAATAAGAATGAAAAGTAAAATAAAGATAATAATATTCATGAAAACAATCATTTTTCTTCTTATTATTATTATTATTATTTTTTCTAAAAAAATCCTTCGATAAATCTGTGAATAAATATATTATTATTATTTTTCAAATAAATGGTTGTATCCTGGGTAGGACTTCCTACGTATCTCACAAAAGTGAGAATCAGACCCTCGAGTTCATGAAGATTGTAAAAACTATGTTGTTGTATATTTAAAAAATTTCTTTATTTTAAAAATAAAATTTTTCTTTCAAAAATGATTAACTAAATTTGAGAATAAATTAATCTCTCGCATTTTAAAATTGCCTAAGGCCGGTCAACAAATAAATAGTCTTCCAAGCAAATGTCAAAGAGCACGTAGAATGCACATGTTGGTCTTTATAAATTAGGCCATCTGTCCTAGACAGGCCCGGCCCTTGTGCCGAGTCCCACTAAGTCAAATGCATATGATGCAAATAAGCGGTACCTAATTAGGATAACCAGATTCTGAGTTTTCAGTTTTTCTAAGTTTAAACCTAATAGGGATAGGTGTCTAGACTGGCTTACCCGAGCGGACACTCGAGCCGGGGAGGGACAACTTGGTCGGTAGCAGGGCAACACCGCCTTCGTTGTCGATCCGAACCCCGCCTAACATGTGTGACTATATCCTTCACCAAGTGTCTTGACACTCCGGCTATCTCAAAAAGAAGGTGGGATGCATATGCTGCATTTCCTCTATCCTATTTTAGAGACTCAGAGGGGGTATGCGAGAGAAGACAATATATAATACAGTTCAAATAATATCAAAGCAATAAATAAGCGACAAGTAGCACATAAGGCCAGCAAACACAATATCAAAATAATTAAAGCAAGTAAAAGCCAATATCCAAAGCTCGAATTCTAGTTAATTCCCCAGCAGAGTCGCCAGAGATGTCACACCCCTTTTTCGCTCGAGGAGATCGGGTCGAAGGGTTTTTCCAATTAAAGTGACGATATTGAATAGGGATTATTTTAATTACAGAGTCGCCACTTGGAATTGAGTTTTGGTGTTCCAAGTCACCTTTTTGAATTCCTAATCAAAAGGAAATGACTCTTTAATATGGTCTGCGAAAACAAAAGATCGGGTAAGGAGTTCTATTGACCGAAGGGAAGGTGTTAGGCACTCCTCGAGTCCCGTGGTTCTAGCACGGTCGCTTTTATTGACTTATCTTGACTTAAATCATTTTTGAATAATTTGTGTTAAGGCCTAAATTCATTCAATTTTATTATACCAAAAATAGCTATCTACGTCTCTTATATTAAATAAATTGATGAAAATTAATTTGTAGAAAGATATTTTTTAAGGTGCATTGTTACATCCTTGAATTTTAAACGTCTCAGAAAAATGTGTACGCCGCATTCATAATTAAGATGAATATTTTAAACATGTTTAAAAATTGTCTAACGCTAAAATATTGATTTATTCCTAAATATTATTTAATTAAAATGATTAATTAATTTAACAATTAATTATTAAATCTTGTTAATAATAAAGAAAAATAAAATAAAATAAAATAAAATAAAATAAAATAATAATATAATATAATATATACAAAATTAATTATTAAACATGTAATACTAATTTTATATAATCTCCCAAATCTGTATTTCTCTAAATTAATGTCGTCACAAAGTACTTATAAGACCATTAAGCACGAAAAATTACAAGTCAATACCATATCCATTTTAAACAAACAAACAAACAAAAAAGTTATCATGTCAATATAAGCCATGTTTGCATTTTCAATAAATTAATAATTGATCCTTCTGCCAAAAGAAAACCCTCAAAAGATATATTCCTTCTAATTTATATTAAATCCTTATCCTTACAAAGAATTTTTTTTAAACAATATCAACAGGAGATATACCAAATAAAATAAAAACTCTCGAAATTACATAAAAGGTTCCTAAATCCCATCTCTAGAGCATAAGATGATTTCTTTAATCTCGGAATCCAATTCATTTATGATGGTGACGACGACAGTAACGAACTTTGTCGGAGATGATGATTATGGCCAGATCTGGCGTTTGAGAAAGAGGAGGAGAGGCAGCAGCGGTGGCGGCTGGTGGAGACGCGCCTGCCGGCTGCCGATTTCGACGGGTTTTTAATGATGGTGTCGGCCGGAGGAGGTAACCGGAGTTGGTTGTTGGTCGCCGGTGACAGGTTGGGTGAGATTGGCGACGACAGATCCGGTGGTTGGTGGTCGAATTTGGAGATTTTGAGGGAGTTTTGGTGGCTAGTTGGCCGAATTTTAAATGGGTTTCCGGCAACGGAAATGGGCAACAGCCATATGAGGGGTTCGTTGGTGGTGGTGGTGGTGCGGTTTTGACATTTTCGATGGTTTATCAACATTTTCTGGCAAGTTTCCGATAGGTATTCGCCGAAAAATGAATATGGTCTATTTTTTGCAATTTTACCAGTGAAAACTTTGTCAGAAATATGTATATTTCACTGATTCCAATCATCCTCTCAACTATTTTGTACATTCTTCTTCTTTTGATTTTCTTCGATTCTCTCTTATATTTACTGATTTTTTTTTTCTTTATTTGTGTGCGCATTGTATATGCGTATGTTTTCGGAGGGGTGTGTGTGTGTATGGCAGTAGAAAATTAAAATATGAGTGATGTAGTGTGCTGTGAATACAATGTAAAAAAAAAATGGATTCTGTTAATACATTGTGTGAAATATCAAGCATAAATTATCTCATTATATGTATTCATCCACAGAGAACATATTGAATATTTCATTCATGTCTTTTTTCATCACAAAATTGATAACATAAATGTTTGAATATGAACCTGTAATGAATAAATTGAGTGATGAAATAAAAGATTGTCACCGAAAACTTCAACGAAATCTTGAAATTCGATTTTCTACTCTTTCTCTTCTTTATTTTCACCTTCAGAGTTTTCTCTTGCTTCTCTGTATTTTCCTCTCTGATTTCTTTCTGTCTAATATTGTATATACGTAGTCTCTCTGGGTCCTTTGACTGGTTGAGAAGTCCTTAAATATGGGGAATTTGGGGGGAACCGTTACTTTCTGGGGGGAGCAGTTTTTAACAGATAAGGGGAAAAAGAAATATTTAAAATTCAAATTATATATATATATATATATATATATATATATATATATATTTTAATTTCAATTGAAGATAATAAGAATAATAATAAATAAAGATAACGATAATAAATAAATAATAAATAATAATATAAATGGAATAATATTTAATTAATTTTATATTTATGAAAAATATAATAAAATTACAAATATCTAAAAATAAATATAGTATTAAAATTACTAATTTATTTATTAAAATTTAGAAAAGGAAAATATATTTTTTTTAATTTTTGTATTATTTTTAAAATTAATAAAATAAAATAAAATATTTTAAAATTAAGTTTATTTAATTATTTATTTTTAAACTAAAAATTTATAAAAAATAAGAATCAAAATAATATATGATCAAGTATATAAATATAAAATATTTAATATCGATAAACAAGTTAAAATTTAGGGAGGATAAATTCTCTTATTTGCTTTCATTTGTTGCAATTGGGTGCTGGTGACTGCACTTTTCCATTTCACTTTAGGCCACTAGGTTTAAAATCAATATCTATATTGGTTGGTGAAGCACTTTTTAAATTTGTACCTCCATAAAGAACTCTCTCATTTGATGTATCAGGCTGTAAAATTAGACAAAATTGTAAGACAATGAGCATTGAAAACTTAAATAAAAACATTATTATAGGTAAATAATGAGACAGAGAAAAATACATTGTATACTTGGGTTCCAGTTGCTGGATCAAAGTAAACACCAAAACCAGTTGCAGACCTTTTGTATCCAGTAGCAGCAGCAAATAAGGTAGCATTGTATGGCCTCTTGTTGGTTGACAAAGGTGGAACTTGACTGGAAGAAGCATTTCTTCCACTTTCAAATGGGTCCCTCTTGCATTGGCTATTTTTCTTCCCAATCCTCTACCAGTCCCTCCTTAACCCCTACCAGAACCACCTCCCCTATTAGCACCACATTGACCCCTACCAGAATCACCACCCCTACCAGAACCACCTCTCTTATCAGCACCACATTAACCCCCTACCAGAACCACCACCCCTACCAGAACCACATTTACCTCTACCAGCAGCACCTTGACCCTTACTAGCCACACTTGACATCTTTCTTTGAGGTGCTCTTGGCACAACGCTGTGTCAGCACAAATAGATTCTGATTGACTGAATTGTGTAGTTGCGTATGTATGAAAGCCAGAGCTTGACTTTGAATAAATGCAACACAATATTTTCAATAGTTTATAATAATAATAATAATAATAATAAGCAGGAGAAGAATATTAAGACAACAGAACATATATAACTTACTCTTGCTATCTGATTTTGAGTGTAGGTATCTCTTGGCATTGCACTGATGTCACCACAAATAGAACTTAATTGTGGTGGTGGTGGTGGATTCCATGAGGCTGCAGGCTGAGTTCTAGGTTGAGTACTATTACTGTTCCTCATCCCATTCTAATAGACAAACAAAAATATGAAAAGTTAAGAAATATGTTAACTTTACAAACTATTATGAAATTCATTTAAGGCTTACCCTTTTTGCACACATAGTCTTGTTATGGCCAACTTGCTTGCACCTTGAACAGGTCATCTTGATATCTTTTTTTAAGAGTTTGCCTCATTTTTTTGGCTCATCCTTGTTCTTCCTTCTGTTCTTGCCAGGTCTACCTGGCATCTTTCTTAGTTTTGGAGGCCTAATTGATTGATTTATGGTTTCTATCTATATTCTCATATTGATAATTGGTTGAATGAAATGACTATAAGATTTAAAAAAGATTTCTTTCCTATATCAGTGCTCTACATGCTGATCAAGATTTTCATTCAAGTAATAATAAGCACAAATAGCATAAGGACAAGGAATACCTCTTAACATCCATAACTTACAATCACAATACTTCTTGTCCAAGTGAACAACAAATGTGTAACCCCCATCCCCAATTTCAAAACCATTAACTCCATTCCATAGTACTCTACACCTATTTGAATATTTCTTGCTATCTTCTAAAATAGTTTTTGCCATAGGTGCAATGTCTGAAATTCATGTTTCTGCAAATCTGATCATATCTACATGTCTATTCATTATTTTATGCCTGATATCCTCTAACATTGTGATTATGGACTTATGTCTAGCAGCTAAGATTCAAGAATTGAAAGTCTCCGACATGTTATTTTCTACAATATCACATTTGAAATGTGTTTTGAAATATTCCCTACACCAAGAAGAAGGAGGATTAACCAACATTTCCTCAGTTATTTCTTTCTTAACTAGCCTTGACATTGATTGCATCTCCTCTCTAAAATTTACTTCAAAGATTGCTTTTGCACATCTCCAAAACTGCTTTCTTTTTTCTTCTCCTCTCCAGTACATATGTTAATTGCTCCAAATATGTCTAGCACACATTCTTCTCTCATCATTTGAAAATAAATTTTTCAAAAGAGGAACAAGGGCCTGTAATAAGTATAAGTATGATTAAAATAGAAATTTTATTGAAAAATAAAGTCAAGTAGTAAAAAAATAATTAAGTAGTGGTACTTTTTGTTGGTTTGACATTACAATCAAGCCTTCACCAGTTCTCAGTTTTTGATCAGCAATTAGATACCTTATGAATCAATCCCAGCTATGTTTTGTTTCAGTATCCACAACTGCCCATGCAATAGGATACATTTGGTTGTTCCCATTTTTTTTCCACAGCAACCAACAACTCACCCTTACAAGCTCCTTCGAGAAAGCATCCATCAAAACCAATAATTTTCCTACACCCATCTAACCATCCTTGCTTGAAGGCATGAAAACACACATAGAAATAAACAAATAGGCTTTTCCCTAGTTCAGTTTCTTTGTCAATTTTTATCCAAAAAGAACTTTTAGGATTTGTTTTCTTAATTAATCATATCTGCACAGTCACATAATCTGGCAAATTTCAGCTTCCAATCACCCATATTCTCCCTCATAACAATCTGTTTAGCCCTATAACAAATAATTTTACCTACATAAAGACCCAACAACTCTCTCACCAAATTTTGAATTTCCCAAATCCTAATGTATGGCTAAGAAATAATTTTGTCCTTGAACTTTCTAGCAACCAGCTTTGAATCACACATCTTGTTCTTGTTTAGAGGAATACACTTGTGAATAGGATTATAGTTCTTAACAATAAAAGTACCTGAATCCCTATCATTAGAAACAAACAACAACCAGTTGCAATTAGCTGCAATGCACTTCACCCTTATTTTATGTTTTTCATTAGGTTTTAACTTCAACTTCCTTCTATAATCTACAACATAATCTGCAACAGCTTTTCTAAACTATTTTGCACCCTAAAAAATCATTCCAAGCTCAAACACAACAAACTCATAATTTTCATCATACCTAATTTTCTTGTTGCTCCTTCTTCTAGGTAGATCTACTCCTCTAACAACATCAACATCTATCTCTTCATTATCTCCACTCCAACAGTCACAACTATCAACATATCCTCATCTCCACTCAACTTTTCAGCATATTTGGTAGCCTTATTTGTTCCAATATCCCCAAAGCCTCTATCTACATAACGAGCAACTCCCACAAGTATTTCTTCAGTTTCAACAATCTTTTTTCTTGCTTTTTAGTTTTTTTTTTATTGTTGGCTTTGTTTTTCCTTCTTTCTTGTCTAAAAGACCTCAACTCCTCATCAACATCTAAGCCATCTTCTGAAGGAATATCTCTAATATCTGAATCACTACTCAAGTAATCTAATAACTCACTTCCTATATTAACATCTTCTTCATGGATATCTTCTACGCCAGCCTCATCACCTTCTTCCACACCAACATCTTCTAGGTTAATATCTTCTACATCAACCTTATCGCCTCCTTCTACACCAACATCTTCTAGGTTAACATTTTACATGAGTCCCCCTCTCTTTACCTAAGTTAACATTCTCTATCTCAACATCTTCTAGGTTAAAATATTCTAGATCAGTCTCCCTCTCTTCCTCTACTCCAACAGATTCTCTCTCTATGTTAGCACTATCATCAACACCAACACTTTCTCTTTCTAGGTCTGTACCCTCAATAACATCAGCTGCAGGTAAAAAATCAGTGGGACCATTAGGGTCAAGAATTGATTCTTCTAAAACATGATAGACATAAAAATCAATAGAGTCCTCATGTTTTAAGTCTTTAACTAGTTCAAGGAGATATCGGTCATTTTTAATCAAGTTGAACTGTTTAGTTACTGCATCTTGATAATAAAACCCCCTAACAGTTTCATACCCTAATTCTTTTGTATAAAATAACAATTTCAGTATGAAAAAGTGGTCTTTGTCAATGTATCTTAGTTCTGGCACACAACTTGTTGTGCAACATATGTAGGAACACCCGTATTGGAAATGCCCCCCCCCCCACTCCCCATGGTGAAATTTTGTGAAAATTATCTCCATTTGTTACGTCAACTGCAGTAAAGGGTAAAAATTCAAAGTTATTTAACGAAATATACCCAAAGTACACACCAACAAGCTAAAAGCTACAACCTTTTAATGCATGTTAAGAAAGTGACGGAATATTCCCAAAAGCACTGCCCTAACAGTGAAATATCAAAACCCTAAAAACTAAATTATGCTAAAATTCAATAAATTTAACAAATATAAATCATAATAACACTTACACGAGGAAGATCTGAGCAAAATCCCTAAATTTCTTCTTCGATCTGAGTGGAATTTTGGTTAAATCAGGGTTATTCGAAGAGAGTGAGAAAGAGAGTTAGCATCGGGGAGAGAGAAAGTTATCCGTCCAAATGATTTTTCGATCATTTAAATGTAATAAGGCAAGTATATGTGGATTTAAGTAATACACATGGAGAGGTTTAAGTGGAATAGTTTTCTACATCAGCAGCGTTTGGACACACACGCATGGGACCTGATGAAAATAGGGAAAAAAGGGCCCAATTGGATCAAAATTCGGGTGGGTTAGGGGCCTGATAGGCACAGATCTTAGTTGAGGGGTCTAAGTGAATTTTTGGGACAACTTTGAGGGTCTGTCGATGACTTAAACCTATATATTTAGTTACAGTAATTTTCACTTTTTTAATACAACAAGATGAAATAAGCTATTGAATTTTGTTGAGCCCATATATATATATATATATATATATATATATATATATATATATATATATATATATATATATATATATATATATATATATATACTAGTATAACCGCACGTGTAGCGTTTGATAATTTAAAATTAAATAATTTTGTCTATTGCAGAGATTTTTAATAAAGTTTAAAAGTTCAAATCACTTTTCAAAAATCTTTCACACTTTAATATAACAATGTAAACATAAACATATTCACATATATGTTTTACCAGTTTCAAGTGGTTGATGGATCATCACATTTGTGTTTGTGTACCTCTTTCCCTTGTTGCCACAAGTTAAGAAAGATGTATCAATTTGAACCATATTCGTGTTACGATTATTATTTTTTTATAGTTAAAATCTTTCCTTATTTTTAAAGTAAATTTTTTACAAAATTATTGATTACATTCTTATTATGTACTTAAAAATTTTAAAAATCTGCTACTTTTAAAAATTTTCTTATTCAGTTTTATATTTATTTTTAGATTTTTCAAATCTACATAAAAATCAAATTTAGTTGAATTAGAATTATTAAACTAATGGAAAAAGTATCGGCAGTCATTAATTTTGATGACTTATAATAAGGAAAGTTTTACCATAAAATATTTAATTAATTTTCATCTCTTAAATTAGGAAACAATATTGAAATTCTGATGACTTCTAATAAGGAAAAGTTTTTACCATAAATATGTTTAATTAGTTTTTAATTCTTAAATATTAGAAAATACTCTCTCCGTCCCAAATTGTTTATCGCTATTTCCTTTTTGGCCCGTCCCAAAAAGAATGCCGCCTTTCGTTATTTGGTAAGTTTTTAAGGACACAATTAAAATTTTATCCTTAGTGGTCTCACTTGATTTTAAATACTATTACTCCTTTTTTTATTTGTCTTTTCAATTCAAAGTGGTTCCACTTGATTTTAAATACGATTACTGCTTTCTTTAAGAAGGGTAATTTTATAACTTTAACAAAGCCAATAATTATTTCTTAAATATTGTGTCCGATCAAATGACGACACATAATTTGAGACGGAGGAAGTAATAGTGAAAAAACGATTTTGTCTAAAGCAAAAACTTTTAATAAATGGCAAAAAGATCAAACAACATTTCTAAGGTCCTTCACACTTTTAATATATTATAGAATAGATATATCTTTAGATGCGGACAGTATTACAGTATCTCAAGTAGACTAAGCTGTTATATTAGATCTTAACTGGAACAAGAAGGGGCATGCTCTTGTCTTGTTATATTTTCCTCAATGTAAGGGAAAGTTATTGATGAACCTCTAGTCAAAGCCATCTGTGTTTTGATTTTTGTCTATTTTGCAATTTTGGTTTCATATAGTCCGTGATACATGGCAAATTTTTTTGTCTCTATACATGATCAGTTCGAATATATTGCTGATCAGTGTAATTATAAAGTTCCAAAGTCACAATTCTCAAAGCATGTTTGGTAGTATCACATATGCATTCATGTGTAGTGAATTTGTATATTTAAAGTATGACTTATGATTAGTGTTATGGCAACTTAAAAACTGAGTTATTGTCTTGAAGACATTAGACAATACTCATCTATTGATCCAAACTTCCATACTAATTTCATGGATCTATATATTTATGCCCTCCGTTGCAAGTTTATGCAAGCGGGTTCTTCAAACTGGATTTCGAAGTAAGAATAGGACTTACTAGGGAGATTTTGCACAAACAGAATCATTTTAGATAACTATTTAACTTTTATCTCGTTTAATGTTTTGCAAAAGTAGGTTGGTGCGACATGACTTGCTCAAAATTATACCGAAAGAGACACAGATTGTTCAAAGTGATGGCTTGTCCAACACAACTTTGAAGAAAAACACGGGGCATAACTATTGTGCAAGCCTATGTCCGTTCGAACATATTTTCAAAAAAGATTGTCACTTGATCTTATGTCTATAACTTTTAAGAAACAACACAAAAAAGACTACCTTCAAAAGGAACACCTGTTACAAATTAATCCACGGACTATCATCGGAAAATGACCGAAAAATAACATAAACAAACACCTTAACATATCATATTTACACAAAAGTCTCGTTTGGTCATGAAAATCATAATTTTTCGAAGTTGGAGTTGGAGTTGAAATTGAAATTGGAGTTAGAGATGTGTTTGACCATAAATATAAATTAAAGTTGTTTTTGAAATTTTGTGAGAGAAGTATGAGAGAAGAAAATGAAAACAAGCACTTTTTCAAATACAATTCCGAAATTGTATTTGAAATTTTTATAGTCAAATGCATCTTGTTTTAACTTTTTCACTAAAGTGAAATAATTTTTCGAAAAAATGTAAAGAATTTTCATGTGGCTACAAAATTCCACCCTTACAAAGTAATTATAAAAATCTCAACTAATTATGTTATCAGAGCTAATTATGTATCTCAAGAGACTCAAAATCGGAAAGAAATGTATCAGGAGTTAATTATGTATCTCGACAGGCCCAAAATTAAAAAAATATATATCGAGAGCTAATTATGTATCTTTACATCGGATGTCATTATGTGTCTCGACAGAGTCAAAATTGAAAAAAATATATCAGAAGCTAATTATGTATCTTTGTTGGATGTACCGTGAACCAATTATGTATTGGGACAGAGCCAAATTAGGATTTTCTATAATTCAGCAAAATATCAGAACTCTCTGTATTTAAGTTTCAAACTGTCGGAATTTATGTTGTTTTTACAAAAATAATGAGTTTATAATGGCCTTTTGAAGCCCAAAACAGGCCACCTTAATGGATGGGCTTCATTCTTCAGTTCTAGGAGGCGGCCCAACAAGACTGGATAGGCTTTGGTTGCATCTTATTCGAATTTTTCGCTATCATATTGGGCCGAGTATCTTGATAATGTGCGCATAAAGGTCGTTCTATTCAAAACAAGTAGTCTCTCTATCTCTACGAGATACATACGAGTAAAAGTCCACGGGTATGTTGTTGTGCATAAAGTCCATTCTATTGGAAGCTAAAATATGGTCCTATTCATTTATCTAGAGGGTCATAAATCCTAATTATAGTACTGGTGTCCCTTACCTTTGCTGATATTCCAGCAAACAATTAAAGGTCTAAAACAGACCAAGGATCATTTGACATTGCTGCTTCATCTTCGTACAACAAATAAAATAAAATCCAAATCCTTCTTTTATACACTAGTGAGATTTTATGTTTCTGTTGTCATCTTAAATTTCTATCTAAATCCAGGGCACGAAAATAAAATAAAAAGTTTTTCCTATGCTTCATTTCAGATTTAAAAAAGAGTTTGTTCATACAGCCGTAGTAAATCCTGCGTATCGCATGATATTGCAACTATTCTTCTTTCTATTCACGATCGGTTGAAGAGGAATATGGATGTTAATCAACTAGTAAACATTTCATTTCAAAATAACATATTTTTGTGTTCTATATATCCTGGGTTAATATATTTGACATTGATAAATTTACTAGATTGTCACTTTCCCTAAGTATAGTTTTTGCTTCAGGAGCGACTACAACGCGAACAGATTTTAGTATAATTTTACAAATAAGATTCGAGGAAAATAATGCATACGCAGTCTTACTTCTAATTTTTTGATTTAGGAGTGACAACAACGAAAATAGATTTTAGTATAATTTTACAAATAAGATTTGAGGAGAATAATGTATACACAGTCTTATTTTCCTACATTAAGAAGGTCAGGGGCGGACCTAGGTTCAAAAATGTGGTGTTTCGTGATACAAGATCGACAAGGAAGACGCTAACACACACCAAAACAGTCCATGATTTGAAGAACCGAGGACCCCTTTTGGTGACCCCTCTCGGATTCACTACACAATAACAATACAAGCACGATAACAACAGCATTCTAAGGTGTTCAACACCTATAATCAACGAGCCACAAACTAAGATTACAACACAATAACAAGAACAAAAATGACACAACAAGGTCTCGGGTTTGGACACCCAAAACCGAGAATGAACACAACAACAATAATAAGATAGAATGATAGATAACTTGACACACAATGCACAAACACTATGAACCAAAGTGTATATTGAACACTAAGACCCAGGAATTCATACAAATAACATCAAGTTCTTACGGTGACCTCAAGGGAACGGAATCCCCAAGCAACCAACACAAGCGATTCCACACTTGTATGAACACTCTCAAAGATCTCTCAAAATATCATCTAAGTTATGACAAAATGACCTAACATGTTCTATTTATAGCCAAGGTTTCAACTTAATACAAAATGACTAGAATGCCCTTAATGAGCCAAGACAAAAGGGAGGCCTTGGAGTGTGCATATTGGATGACTTTGGAGTGTTGAAACTTGTTCTCTACACTTCAAATCTTGTTTCATTGGTTGGGAAACCACCCGAGCTCGAGTCTTTACGTATTGATCCACAATCACGATCGTACTTGTATTATCCTCCCCTTCTTGAAAAAAGATTCAACCTCGAATCCGAACCTTGCAAAACAATAGAAAGGACAAGCAAACACAAGTTCCTCAAGGTATGAGGATTAGGATTAGTGTAATCAATCATAGCATCTTGCCAAGGTGGCTAAAACTTCACATACACCCAAATATCCCTCTTACTCGAATACCCTCCCAAGAAAGAGTCAACTAGTTTATCCACATAAGTGTGACAAGAAACAAGGAACAAGAGTTGCTCATCAAGTGAAAACATAGACTCTTCTTGGAACAACAAATAGGCTTGAAAACCGAGATAGGAAGGCCATAAATTCCATGCACATTCAAGTCATTCCAAAAGACATCCTCATCATTATACTTTAAATGATCATCGGGATCAAATGGGTGGAGTGTCCATGGACATGGGTTTAGGATGCATTTTCTTTTCCCAATACTACCACTAGTACAATCATATATCCCACTTATTCTATCATGGTCTACGACAAAACCAACTAGAGGGTCATCCATAGTCAATCGGCCAACATGTTCAACATCACCGTTTTCACACACAAGTTGGTCTTCATGACTTCCATAAGACAATGTACTATCATTTGTCACAATGACCTCAACACTAGATGGATCAACTAGTGTATCCACAATCTCAAGTTGTACATTATCATCACCAAATGGAGGCACATTCGGCTCACCTAAAGACAAACTATCATTCACACTTAGTTGGCTACTAGCCTCATTCACTAGAGTGCAAGAGTTAGTTTGATTACCTTATAGCTCATGAGGAGCATGTCCACTCACGGGAACTTGATTAGGAAGGCTTGGATGCTCTTTCAAGTTATCCAACTCTTTGCAAAGAGAGTTTTCTGTCCCTTTCATTTTTCCTTCCACTCGATCCATTATTCTTTCCATTCTCTCTATTTTAGTACTAAGGTCATGTTTCATACCCATTATGGTAGCCATCAAATCATTCATGGTCACCTTTTCCAATGCCATAGTACCTAACAAGAGAAATTCTAAAACAAAAACACAAAAAACAGCAAACTAGTTAATGTTAGAAAAGAAAACATCCTCACGAGCTCTCAAGCTCTCACACTTTGAAATGTCTCTCAATTGACCTCACAAGTGTTGGTAACTCGTTTATACTCCAAGGAGATCACTTGGTACCAATTGGGGCTTGAGGTCGGAATAGATTCTCTTTTGAAACAACTCAAAGAAAATACGTACGGACTTGAACCAAGAAACTACAACGAATTTCAAAAAGATAAAAGCACACAAAGAAACGTCGACACGAATAAACGGACCCAAAAACTAATTTACAACCTAGTAGACAATTACTAGTTTGTTAATTAGCAATAGAATCAACAAATTGCAACTAAGAAACACAGATTAAAAACTAAGAAATCAAAAATTTGAGCCTAAATTTGTCGTGTGAACAGTAAAACGTGACGTGGAAGCCACGTATTGATTGCGGTCTTAACAAATTTTATTTTTCAAAATTGGAAGTCTTGAACAATTTGTGATTTGGAATTGGTGGGAATTGATTTAGGAGGGAAACAAGTCTTGAAATCTTATTGTCAAATTCAAAAGTGGAAGACTTGACTTTTTTGTACCATCCCCTTAAAACAAAGCCCTTAAAACAAGGAAAGTTGTTGGGGAGTGATTGACTAGTTAATGGGTGATGGTAAGTCTTTCAAGACTAACAAACTTTCACCTTTTTCTCTTCAACTTTATAAATCTAGTATTCACTTTATTTTAACAAGTCTTGAAAGGGATGAAGAACATTAAGAACAACTTCAACTATCATAAAAAGCACAACAATCCCAACAACCAATTCCAACAACAACAATGTCAATAAATCACGGCTAAGTCCACCAAGATGACAACACAACCGGCTAAGGCTTTAAGTTCACAACAACACTTCAACAAATGGAAGCTCAAATTTAGATCTTGACTCAAGAGTGTTAGTGATGAAGAAAACTAACACTTGAAACACCAAGACAAACAAAATGACTCCTAGATCTAATGTTCAAATCTCGACCAAACACAACAAACTTTCAGCCAAGATCCAAACTCAAGAACACTACTTTTTTTTTAATATTTTCAAGCAAGCTAGTCAAAGATTGATCTTGTGGGAACAAAATCAAGCCATGCTCTGATACCAAATGATACAAGATCGACAAGGAAGACACTAACACACACCAAAACATTTCATGATTTGAAGAACCGAGGACCCCTTTTGACGACCCCTCTCAAATTCACTACACAATAACAATACAAGCATGATAACAACAGGATTCTAAGGTGTTCAACACTTATAATCAGCGAGCCACAAACTAAGATTACAACACAATAACAAGAACAAAAATGACACAATAAGGTCTCGAGTTTGGACACCCAAAATCGAGAATGAACACAACAACAATAATAAGATAGAATGATAGATAACTTGACACACAATGCACAAACACTATGAATCAAAGTGTATATTGAACACTAAGACCCAAGAATTCATAGAAATAACATCAAGCTCTTATGGTGACCTCAAGGGAACGAAATCCCCAAGCAACCAACGTTTCAAAATAAGCAACCAACACAAGTGATTCCACACTTGTATGAACACTCTCAAAGAGCTCTCAAAATATCATCTAAGTTATGACAAAATGACCTAACATGTTTTATTTATAGCCTAGGTTTCAACTTAATACAAAATGACTAGAATGCCCTTAATGAGCCAAGACAAAAGGGAGGCCTTGGAGTGTGCATATTGAATGACTTTGGAGTGTTGGGACTTGTTCTCTACACTTCAAGGGCAACCACCCGAGTTCGAGTCTTTACGTATTGATCCACAATCATGATCGTACTTGTATCATTTCGGCACTCATTAAATTCGATGTAAAATAGGTATAATGATACTAAGAAATGCATTAAAATTGGTTAAAAGATGAAAAAAAAAATTCACGAAACCAAAGAAATAGTTAGGAGTTTTGATTTTCAGGCGAAACCTTAAAACTTTGAATGTTAATTTGTGTGTTTAAATTTTTTGAATATCCACGAGTCTTAAATCATGGGTCCGCCAAAAAGGTAGAGAAACAGCTTCAAGAGTAAGAATCAAAGTAAGCAGCACTCAAACTGTATGACTAGAAGCATCTTGGGTTGCCTCAAGACAAGAGAAAATATTATGAATCAATTATCCCACATTGAAAAAATAGAGAAATGCTAAGAAGATTATAAGTCAAATGAGTTCTCCTACCTATTAGACTAGTCTTTTGGATTGAACTCTCCCGTTTGATTTATAATAAAAAAGGTTGAGTTCTTCCATTTGATTTATAACAGAAAAGATTGGGTTCTTCCGTTTGATTTATAACAACAAAAAAGCAGAAAGATAGGAACCATGGTACACTGCATCATTCCACATGCTTTATTTATTTTTTGTTACTTGTAAAAGAGAAAAAAACATGACAAAGAAATATATAATTGGTTTGCTTTTTTCTCACTTCACATGGTTTGAAATGTTAAAGGTGGATCCCACTCCACCGAACCCCCCATTTTCCTTTACTTTTTCCAACCATTGTGACTTCTTCGAACATGGATATTATTTCACAATCAAAGCCAAATTGTATTAACAAAATCCTATCTAACCCTCCGTTTCATTTCACATTTAACAAAAAGGAAAATAAAAGATATTTCGGCATTATACTTCTCCATTTCTTTTGATTATGATTTTAATTCTAAATAAGTATATAGTTAAATTGTTAAGAATAGTTTAATCATTCAGATTGAATACTTTAATCACAATCTTCCTAATATTTTCTTGAATTTAAGTATAATAATTAATGCAACTTTAATAAAGTTATTTTAATTTTTTAGGAGACATGATTTATTAAGAGTGTACTCAAACCACAAAGGTACTTGTTCAAAAATGAAGGAGGTACAATTTTTTTGCACCAACATACATCCGGTAATGGAGAATAATAAAAGGATAGTTCGATGGCACTAAAGTGCTCTTTATGTGTAGGGTTGTTCAGATAAGAATCGAATCGCAAAAGCTATCTTATATTTTTGTGAGAGGTTGTTTTCAAAATTTAAACCCGCAACTTTTAAATCACCAATTAACTTTTCTTTTAATATAAAATATTAAATCACCAATTAACTTTTCTTTTAATATAAAATATTAAATCACATGAATGAATTGAGACTGACTAAGTAAAAACTTACACATAAAGGTTAATTTTAATCTCCAAAGTAGTAAATCTTGAATACGCGTGGTACTACGTACTAGTGTTGCCAACTCTATGGCAGCTGTATTTCCCTTTGATCAATGAAACCAAAGCTTTTATAAGAATTTTCCACCCACAATAATGTTTGTTAGGCCTATTATTTTTTTCCCACTTTTGTCCCGTCGGTGTGTAATAAAAATTATACTAATAAAGCGCACACAGTTTTAGTTGCGTCCACCAAAGTACTATGCACTACTTCTTTCATTTCTTTTTACTTAATTTCCATATAATAAATAATTAATTTAATTATTTAATATATAAATTAATTTTTTTTTTTATATTACTTTAACATTAAGTAATTATATAAAATATTAATAACTATTAAAATAGAGTAGTTAAATGTATTAATATTTTTGTTATGCGTGAAATTTTAAAAAGAATTAAATCATAAAAATCTATTGCATATACTAAAATTTTTATTATGTGTGAAATTTAAAATGAATTGAATCACAAAAATTTATTATGCGCATTCTTATCTTTTATTTTGGCTTGAGATTATTTCAAACTCTTGACCTTGTAATAACAATTTGTTAAAATATAATTAATAAAATTAATTTAATAAAATATATTCAGAATAAATAATACTACTACTATTTTGTTAAATGAAGTGCAAATAAACAGGTGTACTTGCATTTTGCATATTAAATTCTACAAAATTGGTACTTTCCCGATTTCACTATCTACACTCAAATAACAACTTTCTTCATTTTTTTCCTTTCATCAATTTCTCTTTAACCAAAAATGCACACAAAAACTGATTCAGAAGATACAAGCTTAGCTCCATCATCGCCGGACAATAACCGCCGGCCGGTATACTACGTACAAAGTCCTTCCCGTGATTCTCACGATGGCGAGAAAACAACGACGTCGTTTCATTCGACACCCGTCATCAGTCCAATGGGATCTCCTCCTCATTCTCACTCTTCCATTGGTCGTCACTCTCGTGAATCTTCTTCTAGTAGATTCTCCGGTTCACTTAAACCTGGATCCCGGAAGATTACTCCGTCCGCCGGTGTTGGTGGCGGCGTTGGTGGTGGTGGGAGGAAAGGGCAGAAGTATTGGAAGGAATGTGATGTTATTGAAGAAGAAGGGTTACTAGAAGAAGACGGGGGGAGGAAGTCGCTTCCCCGTCGTTGTTACTTTCTGGCGTTTGTTGTTGGTTTTTTTATACTGTTCTCGTTGTTTTCGCTTATTCTTTGGGGTGCTAGTCGTCCTCAGAAGCCCAAAATTACTATGAAGGTAATTCCTAATTTTTGTTTCCGATCATTATATAATTTTTTGTTTTGATTTCACTGTTGAGAGAGTAATTCCTAATTTTTTGTTTCCAAACATTTTGATTTCACTTTGAGGGTGATGCTTAATTTTTGTTTACGAGAGCATTTTGATTTCACCATTAGAGCAATTCCTAATTTTTGTTTGTGATCATTGTGATTTCACTATGAGGTAATTACTAATTTTTGTTTTCTATCATTTTGATTTCACTGTGAGGGTAATTTCTAATTTTTGTTTCCGATAATTTTAATTTCACTATGAGGGTAATTCCTAATTTTTGTTTTCGATTCTAAGAATAAGATTTTGATTTTGATTTGTCAGAGCATTAAATTTGATCGATTTGGGATTCAAGCTGGTTCTGATGCTACTGGAGTAGCTACTGATATGATCTCCGTGAATGCTACTGTGAGATTTCTGTACCGGAATACGGCATCATTTTTTGGTGTACATGTTACATCATCTCCTTTTGATCTTACATATTCAGAACTCACAATTGGATCTGGAGCTGTAAGTATTTTCAACTAACTTTTATCCTAAATCAGAGCTCCTGTGGGTATCAATATGAATGATTTTTTTTTTCTTTCTCAATTTTGTTCATTTTTTGTGAAATGGATTGGTTTAGTTGTTGTCAAGTGTCCAAGAGGTCACGGGTTCGTACAAAGAGTCTAGCCTCTTGCAGAAATGCAGCATAAGGCTGTGTGTGGTCCGATCCTTTCCTAGGGTCCCGCTTTAGTTTAGTGCATTGGAGTGACCAAAAGATCACTGTTTCGAGTTGTGGAAACAAACGAAATGCAGAGTAAGACTCTTATACAATAGCCCCTAGTTGTCGGGTTCTTTCCTGGATCCCGTACAGAGTGGAAGTTTAGTGCATCGGGAGTGACTAAGTGGTCATGAGTTCAAGTTGTGAAAATTGCCTCCTGCGGAAATGAGGGATAAATCTGTATACAGTAGACCCTATTAGTCTGGTCATTTCTCAGATCCCGTGCACAGCGGGAGTTTAGTGCGCTGGGATTGTTCAAGAGGTTGCAAGTTTGAGTTGTGGTGACAGAATTTGCAATAATGTAGAATAAGATTCTGCATAAATGCCCCTAGTGATATAGTCCTTTTCCAGAATTCTGTGCGTAACGGAAGTTTAGGCTACCAAGCTGACTTTTGATTTGCGAAATGTGTTTGATGTAACAGATGAAGAAATTCTACCAATCGAGAAAGGGCCACAGAGACGTATTCGTATCAGTGATAGGAAACAAGATTCCGTTATATGGAAGTGGAGCAAGCTTGACCACTCCAGCAGGGGCAACACCATTGCCAGTGCCACTGAAATTGAACTTCAAACTCCGATCAAGAGCTTACGTTTTAGGCAAAGTGGTGAAGCCCAAGTTCTACAAAACAATTGAATGTTTAATAACTCTTCGACCCCAGAAGCTGAATGTTGCAATTCCACTAAAGAATTGTACCTACACTTGATGATTATTGAGCTATCAGAGTTGGTAAAGTTTTAATCTTTTTCTCAATCTTGATTGTCAACAAAGTGAATTGATAGCTACTGGAGCAGCTTGTCGTCTCTATCTTTACCCCACTTAGGAACTTTCTCTGGAGTGGAATATGGACAGGCTGTTACATGTTACAACAAAAATTTCAAAATATAGCTGGTACTGGATAATGGACAGAACAAGGATGTGACAATTATTCGTTTCTTTTGTTAATTTATCATGTTATTATAATCTATATTACCTAGATTGATTTGTTTATTTGTTTGAAAGTTGAATAGAACTTATTTTTATTATTAGTAAATTATTAGTGTGTTATACAAGTTGTTAATTAATAATGGTTTCTTGAGTGCTCCACCATCGGCGTATAAGTTTTAATATCAATTTTTTTAGTCACAGTTTGATGGTGACAGCGGTATTGACATTCAATAGTCCACTTAAAAAGCCCGTAAAATCTGCAAACTGCAGATATTATCTTTTACTATTTATGATGCTTTGTATATATCCTCCTCTATGTCTTTGCTTTCAGAAGATCTTGCAAGAAAAATCAAGAAAAGAAGTACAACTGGTATTATACTGATGAAAGAAAAAAGAAGCAGCAGCTGTTCCAATTTTACGTTGGTGATATATAAGTCAGATACAACAAGGATTATAGTGGGATGAATACAACTCTTTTGTTCTTAATCAGAGTCTTGGATTTGATCCTTGAGAAAGATCTTCAAAATCATGATTGGAAGCGCATTTTAATACGTCTTACACGATGCAATTTTAAGTTAATCATATCCAAAATCAATATTCAACACCAAGTGAAAAACTAAAACAGACGATACATAAGTTTGGTATTTGCCCAAATTCAAAGATATCAAACGAAATCAGCTGTTAAGCATATGTTTGGCTCCCTCTGCTTTAAAGTGTGGTTTTCATTGTGTTACCTAGAGACATTTCTCATCAACATTGTCTGACGTGTGGAAGGGAGACAGTTAAGTAAAATAGTATTTTATTTACCAAAAACGATTAAAGTGTACAAGGTCTGTGATGGTACAGCCACAAAACCCAGCAGGCATCAACACACACTACCATACCACTAGTTCATAATGTGACTATTTCTACTAGGTCAGTTATCTTCAAGGATAGAAACTGAGTCTTGCAAGGGCACCTGCTAGACATTCATTTGACGAGCTTCTATACATTATCTCTTGGACAATCGTCCTAATGATCTTCTGGGGTTTACTTTTCTTCGCCTTGAACACGCTACTAACATCATCTTCGATAAGACATGGTAATAATACTGGTTGGATCCGATTATCAAATTGAGTTTAACAATGTACAAGAATTTTAAAATTGAGACACAAGTAGGAAAGTAGTTGTTTATGTCTGCACATTTAGCTTACAAAAATTGCTTTAAGGGTCACATGGGGAATGAGGTCAAGTTCAGTTTGTCAGTAACGGATGGGGCACAGTCACGAGTATCCTCCTCCTATCTTAATTCATAAGTAGTGGTAGTTTTAGCTTTCGTGCACCTAGACTACATCCACGAGATAGTTATCATCTACCATCAACAATAGATATATGAGATAACTCTGTCCTATCATAAGTAGTAGTAATAATTTATGATGTCTTAAGAAAATAGGTTTCAATCTTCAGAGCAGAGAATTTCGTGATTGATGATTGGATCATCAAGTTGTGATAGTGTTGGGGATGAACATTTTAAGAATTAATTGATGGGTATTTAACTCCATATATTTTACAAATTGGAAAAATCATCCTAAATCAAGACTTCTATTTAGCTTTAATAGAAAATGACATGTGCTTTGAGAAGTAAGGCAATCAAGGAAACCAAATAGCCTCGGCTGTTGATGACTTCCATTTTCAATCAAGGAGGCCCCTTGAACTGGTTTCAAAAATATCTTAAGCATTTAAATTCCTAAGTTTGAATTGAACAAAAATACTTTACTCACTTCGTCTCATATTAGTTCGTCATTTTTCTTTTTTACGTGCATGTAAGACACCACAAATAAAAAAATAATTTTACTAATTCACCCCTTAAAAAACTTTTTGAAAATTTTATAAACAACCATGAATACTTTAAAAAGTAATTCATTGTAAGAGTAAATATGAGAAAAATGTGCTTAATGCTTTCTTGATGAAGTAAAGTGAACAACTAATATGAAACAATTATTTTAAGTAAGATGACCAACTAATATGGGACGAAGATAATAGAATAATATCATGAAATTTTGGTGTAGAGCTCGAACTTTTGAGTAGTGTCCTTCTGAAATTTCAATTGCACTTGATTGAACTGTTTTGAACCATTTTATGTGCATCAACTCTCTTTCTTGCATGAATAAAGTAGAAGAAGAAATTACACATGGTAGCCGCTTGTGATAGCACTATTTAATACATGTAAACCGATTTTTGAAGAGCTATTTAAAATCTAGCTACCAAGTAAGTAATATTTTGACAATTCAAACCAATGAGTCTGAAGTTACACTCTATCAGAGCCCAACTTCAAATTCGAAACTCTGAATTTGAACTGTATTCAAACTTCAAACATCAAGATTCATCTATTTTTCCATTTAGGATGTTTTTTGTTATATTAGTTACTTATTGCTATAAAGTGACTAACCTTTAACTAGTCTTAAAAACTAATTATGCTTTAAATGGTGCCCCTGACATTGGCTATTTCTGCACTTCTGTCGAATAAAAGTAGTGGCTCGTAGATGTAGTCCCTCTTTTACGATGTGGCTAAACTTTAAATACTTCGCCAACATTGTTCACCATTACGGGCCTCTCGGATCTGTCATGGCCCAACTAATCAGGACTAGCCCAATTTACAACTCAGATCCACTTAAACTCCTCCCATCCCATGCACCCAATTCAACAATTCCTTAAATTACCGGGACCAAACAGCAAACACATCAGAATCTTTTTTTCCTTCTGGAACCACCTTCCTATTCTCACAATATATTCAATATTGAGAACCCCCCTCCCCCTTTTCCTCCGCCCCCCCCCCCCCCAGGCCCCCACCTCCAAGAAAACCTAGCTATGGCTCTTCCTCATCATCATCTCCAACTCCACATTCAACAACAACAACCCCATCAACAACAACAACAACAACAGTCCAAATCTTACAGGTAATATATATAAGCAAATTTCTAGAAAATCCCCTTTTTAACACTAGTTGATTCTTTCCATCTGTTATAGCTTTTTGGACAGGGTTATTTGATATCTGTTGTTGATTTAGTCGAGTTGTGGCCCAGACACCACAGCCATCAAAAGAATTCCCCCTTTGTTGTCTAAAAATCTCATCTTTTTTTGCTGTTTTTAATGATGTTCCCCCCCCCCCCCCCCCCTTTTCAGAGATATGTACAACAATATGGATGGTCAGATTTCAACCCCAGTTGCTTATTTCAACGGCTCGAATCTTCCTGAACAGTCTCAACACCCTCCTTATATACCTCCATGTATTTCTTCTCTTCCTAATTTTAGCTTTTTTTTTTTGGATTTCTTTTACTCCGTTTCAGTTTGTTTGGCCTATTTTGACTTGACATGGAATTTAAGAAAGTAAACTTTTGAATCTTGTAGTATTAAATTAAAGATATATCAAATAGTACCAAAATGCCCTTTAATCTTGGGGTCGTAACCGTGATATATGGAAAGTTGAAATTTAAAAGTTGCTAAAAAAGTGAAGGGTGATTCTTTTTGAAACGGACTAAAAAGGAAAGTAGGCTAGATAAATTGAAACGGAGTAAGTAATTTTTTTTTTTAAATCTTATTTGTTTACTTATTTATGCAGTTCAAGTAGTGGGGTTAGCTCCTGGTACAGCTGAGGATGGAGGATTGGATTTACAGTGGAATTACGGGTTGGAACCAAAGAAAAAGAGGCCAAAAGAGCAAGATTTTCTTGAAAACAACAACTCTCAGATATCTTCTGTTGACTTATTGCAGCGGCGATCAGTGTCTACTGGCTTGGGTTTGTCTTTAGATAATGGTCGTTTGGGTTCATCTGGTGATTCAGCATTTCTTGGGCTTGTGGGTGATGATATTGAGCGAGAATTGCAGAGACAGGATACTGAGATTGATAGATACATCAAAGTTCAGGTTTTTACCACGTCATTTGATTAATTATTAGCTAATTTAATTAGTTTGTGGTTGAATATGTGATTTTAGTGCATCCATTATCAAAAAGTAGGTTGTTTTCCCTGTGTTAGTGTGTGTGTGTGTGGGAAGTGTTTAGGTGAACTTAAAATAATTACTGCCACAGTGATTCATATGAGTTTTCCTTGAGCTGAGGTTCTATTGAAAACGACTTTTCTACCTCCATTGGAAGGGTAAGGTCTGCGTATGCCAAGTCCGGAGTCTAAATGAGCCCTCAAATTTTAGAAGTGACGGAAATCAGTATGTAGTTAAAGTGTGACAAAAGAGTCTTAACACACTTTTTTTGCGCAATGCCTCATATTTTAACGGGCAAAAGTTAATGGGCATTAACTTTTTAAAAAGTGCATAGCGCATAATATGTGCGTTATGCATGTTTTTTAATATAAGAGAGCACAAATATGTGCGTTGTGTTGCTTTTTGCAAAACCTCGACTTCTTCCTCTTCCCCACCACTGGTCCCCCATTGCCAAAACCTTAAAAAGGGTTGAAACCTCCATGACCCCCCTCCAAATCCCACATTTTGTTAAAAAACACGTCCAATTCAATATTCAGGGCGTGTTCAAGGCATAGGTCAAGAATAGTGTTGAATTTTGGGAAAAAACAATATTTAGTTGGATTGTTTTAACATAATGAAATTTAAGTTTGTTTTTATGTCAGTTATTTTTAAACCACACTGATTTAGTTCACTAGTTATTTAAGACATAGTTTGATACTTAGTCTAGAATAAAAATGTACTTTAATATTAATATATATAAACAAGTACGATGCAAACTATACAAATTTGATTACAAACTATAAAATTATTACAAGTTAATTACATAATATCAAGTCTACGCCCACAACCCTTATGATTTAAAGAAGCCTTCAGCCCAAGTCCCCGCGCTTCGCATTGTCTCCATCCTGGTCCTGTCTCCTCTTTATAGGATGCTCATCCGCGCAATGTATGTCTAAGTTACGCTTCTTCTATGCTTGTTTTAAGTGCATGATCCCCCCCCCCAAAAAAAAAATACTTAATGTTTAGTTAGATATAATAAATACGAGATTCGAGAACTAGTTTAAACTTAAGTTTTATAAATATTTATCTGGGTGTCCATGGGAAGGTCAGTGACGGGATGAGATGATGCTAAGCGTGGGGGATTTAAGCCGAAGGCTTCTTTAAAGCGTAAGGGTTGTGGAACATAGGCATTGATATTATGTGATTAATTTTGTAATAATTTGTATAGTTTATAATCAATTTGTATATTTTGTCATCAGACTTGTGTATATATATTAATGTACATTTTTATTATAGACCAAGTATTAAACTTGGCTCTTAAAAAATTAGTAAACTAAATTAGAATGATTAAAAATGATTGACATAGAGAAAACTGACTTAAATTTCATTATTTTGAAACAATCAAAGTGAATATTGGTTTGTCCCAAAATTCTACACTAGATTCTTAACCTATGCCTTGGACACACCTTGAATCTTGAATTGGGCGTTTTTTTTTTTAACAAAAGATGTGGGATTTGGAAGGAGGATTGTTGAGGTTTCGACCCTTTTTAAGGTTTTGACAATGGGGAGACGAGTGGTGGGGAGGAGGAAGAAGTCGGGGTTTAGTAAAAAGCAACATAGCGCACAAAATATATGCGCTTTATTTTAAATAATGCATAACACATATTTTGTGCGTTATGAATTTTTTTACCATTAAAAAATCAGTCATAGCGTACAAAATATGTGCTCTAAGCCTATTTTTGTTACACTTTATATACGTGGCCTATTTCAGCCACTTTTTAAATTAGAGGTCCCAGTTAGGTTTCAGAATTCACGTGCACTCTACCCTCCCCAGGTCCCACTGGGGAAATTAGTGATGCACATGAGTTTACCTTGAGCCGAGGGTCTATTGGAAACAATCTCTCTACCTTCATGGTAGGTTAAGGTCTGAGTACACTTTGCCTTACCCCGACCCCACTTTGTGGGATTACGCTAGGTATGTTGTTGTATAGTGATCCATACGAGAAGCAGTTGCTACTTTGAGTCTCTACAATGAGGAACTTATTAGTATGTTGAATGCTTAATTGGTTATTTTAATTACAAATTGATTATTACAGTATTTAGTCTTTAAGATTTTTGGTAAATTATGTGCTTTAATCCCAAAAAACGTACACTTTCACTTCAAATCTCATGGAGCTTGTTGTTGGTTTTTTGGGTTTTTAGCTTTTGAAAGCGCCGTGTCTGTTTCTAGCCTTACGTTTTAAGGCTTGGAAATTTTACCATTTATAAGGGTGAAAAGAACCCCCATCAGGGAGTGAAGTAAAATAGAACATGAAACCGTAAGCTCCCAAGTAGGATCCAGGGCTCTGACCACGTGCCTGTTGAAGAACGATCCGGCGACTCATAGGCAATGGCTTGGTTAGGGAGCTCACCAGTGTCGTAGCGAAAGCGAGTCTTCATAGGGAGGTTGTCACTGCTTATGGACCCGTACCTCGTTGATCTAAGAGTGCAGTGATTTGGGTTGGTAGCATTTCGAGATTTGCTTTATCATCTCTGAGATTTGTATGTCTGAAGGGTGTTTTTTTCCTGCCCTAAATAAGTTGAATTAGCATACATATTTGCCCTAGTGCTTACTGAAATTTCCCTTTTAAACCTCGAGTTTGACCTAGGCTAGTTGTCAGAAATTCTTGAAACAAGCGTAAGACAAGGATATTACTGAAATGGTGAATTTACAGCCTCGTCGTTATTCAGTCAGATTAACGTCCCATTAATATAAACTTCTTTCGGGGAAATTTGATCCCATGTCTGGGCTTGCAGGCATGAAACTTTTTGAGAATTCGCTTCTGTGAGAGAGAAAAAAGCCAGTGGATTGTGTTTGTTTGGGCTTTTAGCTGTGTCAATTTGATGTTCTCATTTATCTCGAGATAGTTTAAGAGGTATCTGAAATGCATGGATGTAGCTTTTTCTACCAAATGTTCTCATTTATCAAATGGTGATATTTGATAAATATTCAAGTTTGGCTGTTATGCTTGTTTTAGGTTAAGAATTTGTGAATTATTGATCATAAAAATGGAAGTCCTTATATACTCTTGTTGTGGCATCTTAAACTCCTGCTTTAGATATTCTAACCACTAGTTGAGATCTCGAGGCAGGAATTTGATCATATAGTTGACATAGTGGCATTAATAATAATTATGAGTGTTGATATTATCTTCATTATATATGTTCTGTTTAATACTCTTGTTTTTTTCTTTCCAAAAGGGTGACCGTTTAAGGCAAGCTATTTTGGAGAAGGTTCAAGCTAATCAGGTTCAGGCTATCACCTATGTTGAAGAGAAGGTCCTTCAGAAACTTCGAGAAAAAGACGCCGAGGTTGATGATATCAACAAGAAAAACATGGAGCTTGAATTGCGAATGGAACAAATGGCTTTGGAAGCCAATGCTTGGCAACAGCGTGCCAAATACAACGAGAACTTGATCAACACACTTAAGGTAAATCTACAACATGTTTATGCACAGAGCAGAGATAGTAAAGAAGGTTGTGGTGACAGTGAGGTAGATGACACAGCATCATGCTGCAATGGACGGGCCACAGATCTCCACCTGCTTTGCCGGGATAGCAAGGAAATGAAGGAGTTAATGACGTGTAGGGTCTGTAGAGCCAATGAAGTTTGCATGCTATTGTTACCATGTAAGCATCTCTGCCTGTGTAAAGAGTGTGAAAGTAAGCTTAGTCTTTGTCCCTTGTGTCAGTCCACTAAGTATATAGGTATGGAGGTTTACATGTAGTTGGATATTGCGTATCTAATGTACATGTCTTGGCCAATGTTTATGTCCTATGTCCTGGTCAACTGACTTGTTGTATACACTTTTATCCCCACCTTAATATTTTGGAAAACTGTCTTAGATATTCTTGGCAGTCTAATTGTCATTTAGGATTCTTCCTTGGATGGAATGACAGTTATTGTCTGGTCTGATGTTACATTTTCTTCAGAACCAGTAACAGTATATACTGGATGTCTATATCGGCTTGCTGGTAACCATTGTGTAATGGCATCATATATTCTCTATAAGCAGCGTTGTGTAATGGCATATTTTCTGTATAAGCAACACTGTGTACTTTGTAGTATCTAGTTGCTTGCTAGATTGCCGCTCCGATAGATAGCAAACTACTTTTGGGATTGATGATGCTACTGTGATGCTCGAATATTAGCAGTCTTATATCATGGTTGTAAGAAATCTGCTTGTGTAGGAATACCGACAGATGATTTAGGTTTTGAAGCTTCTGCTGAGACATTGATTCTGAGTCAGGTAGGTATTGTTTTTTTACCGTTAGTCATGTTGCAGTAAATATTAGCTTCCCCTCATTTTTAGCCATTAAGATTCTGGTGAAGGCGAGTTCTAGCGCGAGGGTGAATCAGTTTTACTGCATAAATAGTAAAGCTAGAGTTTGGCGAGGCTGATTTTATGCTATCAGTGTGAATAGTTTGCTGGTTTATGGGACCAGGAGTTTATGGGCTGCATCCCTAAAAAGAGTCACGGTTGCTAGTGCTTCCAGAAGTTGAAGCCGTGGAGAAACAAGAGTAGAGTTTTGGAACAAGTGAGCTAGCAAATATGCATTGCAAGTTTAGCATCCACTTAGTGAAACCCCCTCTTTCATATGTCGGAAAGAGGTTGATCCATCGGGTTCAGTATTGGAGAGAGTTGGGTTGAAATGATCCATCGGGTTCAGGATTGGAGAGGGTTGGTCGATTGGGGGAGGTCCAGACATTGATTCTTCATTGTGTCAAATTTGCTCCTCTTTCAGAATCTACTTGTTTATCATTCATATATGCTGGAAAATTTTTGCCCAACAACCATACCTCAACAATCCCTTAAATGTTTCTGCCGGAACTAGGACCGCACCCACAATTACTTGGGTTCTCATCAGATTCAGCCCAATAATATATAAGTTCAATTACACATACTAATTATCAAAGCCCATTTGGACTCTTAACCATACACATACATTTCATTCCTTGAGAATCAACACAAAGCAAGTAGTGCCTCCAAAATGTATCATTCATATTGCACAAAGATTTTATTCAACTCATTACAAATGCAATCTCGGTAAAGTAAGAAATATATTTTCAAAGAGCACATTCGATTATTGAACGAGAGAAAAGTAGCAGTTGGTCAAATTGCTGTCCATGATTACCAGCTTTTGGCCCATCAAAATACCTCTGTAATTTCAACATTCTGTTGGGCATTTGGTCTTTGTTCAATCACAGTGTTGCTATCTTTAACTGGTTTTGGTCTTACTATTCTTGTATAGCACTGAGTTAGAACCAGACAAGCCCATCTAAGAGCTGGTTTTGCATTATTTGCAATTATAGAGCTTATATATAGCCAGTATTTTCTGACAAAACGAGTGATTGAGATCAAAAGTACAATCCCACATATAACACCTGAAATCAGTAATGGACCTGAGAACAACTCTGGTCCTAATCCAGGACCCTGATCCTCAGCTGATGAAGAAGAGCAATTTGAAGAAATAAGCATTTGTTCCTCTAGTTGATTTATCTCTCCACTCTGCGTGACTTTAAGAACAGCTTCTGAGATATCAACTACTAATGGAGAACCCTTTGGAAATACCTGATACATTAAAATATCAGAAAGTTAGAAACTAGTAATTTCATTTATGCTCACCAAACTTCGTCCATTATGATAGAGTAACTAAATTATGTTGTCATATTAGAGTAACTATAGCAGTAAAGACGCTACATTAGTTCTGCCACAGTATAAGTAACTCAATTATACTCTGTGACTTTACAGTGATACCGGGTAAAGCTCAGTGAACATACGTGAAATTAGTCCACAAACATGGAGATCATAAGCAGATTGAAAAGATAAAAAGATGCAATGTTGATCTTACAAAGCCAAATCCGCCAAGTTTATAGACAGGTCCCGACTTGGTGTAACCTTTGCAGTACTTAGCAAGGAAAACTTTGGCATGTGGAACTTCAAAAAAGGCAGCAGAAATTTCTCCCTTCTCAAAAGCTTTAGGATAGTCACTGAATGAACTGATTTCCTTGATGTTCTCTGGCTTGAATTGCAGATTCACCAGATATCTGATTATAAATGACTTGTTGTTGCAACCAACTGCAGCATTAGTCTTTATAAGATAATCGACACCTAGTACTGAAGGTTCCAGCCTAGGAACCGTCATGATGGAGGAAAGAAGTGCAGTAAAGCAAGCTGTGACAACCACAACTACACATAACCATGTAGTCAGCACAAGTCGAGATAGATTGCTTTTGATCGATTCTCCTGTAATGATTTCCCAACTTGGAGTTATAAGCTTTTGAATTAGACATGAAGTGTAAACAGTAGTCCTGTATATAACTTTATTCTAAAGGGAAAAAGTTCAAATTTATCTTTCTGTACATTACCATCCGTTACACTTCAGGTGGAGTTCCGTTAAGGTTCAAGGACAAATACTAGACAATTTGCTAACAATAATAAGAGTATAATGAAGAGTAAAATTAAGATATTTTGTATTGTAAAAGAGTATTATTAAACCCTTTTTTCTATTCTATCCTCCCTTTCTTCCACTTTATTTGACATAGTTTGACTCTCCATGTAGTTCAGGGAAAGAAATGAAGACTTACAAAACTAGTGGCTTTAAACTCATGTGCTATAACAGCTTTTCGTTAAGAAATTATTGAAACGTGACATTCTCTGTGTACGAACTGATAAGTAAATAGTGTCAAAGAAGGTGGAAAGGGAAAGTATTGAAGTATTTTTAAGTTTGGAACTTACGTTGTGAAAAAGAGAGAACAGTCACAGAGAACCAAAGCATGGATCCAATCAGCTGAGGGAAAGAACCACTGAAATCCGGGTTGTCATTTACGTACTCATTTAACCAGATGACAGCCCCTGTGGACATGCTCATCACAGCCAGAAGAATCCACAACTTCAACTTGAAGGCTTTTATAACAATAAAATGGGCCTTTTTGAGTCTTGGTCTTTCAGCCACTACCATGACAAGTCCCGAGTCAATATAGGGCTGTGAAAATTCTGCAAGCTCATAGCGATAAGGCATTATTTCTGTATCACCTACTGCTGCATCCAGACTCTATTAATGAACTGGTGAGTATTTGCAGATGTTAAAACACAAAATCAACTAGCAACTATGAGTTCTAAGCAGCACACTTTACTGATCGATGATGATGAAAATCTGAAGGAAAGTTGGTAGAAAATTCTCCCGACTATATGAAATATCTTAATTTTACCTT
Organism: Capsicum pubescens; assembly: GCA_030864215.1. Classification (NCBI taxonomy): domain Eukaryota; kingdom Viridiplantae; phylum Streptophyta; class Magnoliopsida; order Solanales; family Solanaceae; genus Capsicum; species Capsicum pubescens. The sequence continues at coordinate 13,075,908 of CM061541.1, read as the reverse complement.
TCCTTATACTTTGTGGTCATTCATACCCGTTATTAGCAAATGCCCAAGACCATCACCTGATTTGTTTCGAAGAGAGGATTCCAAAATACTTATCAAAATCGAATTTTGATGTTGTTTGCCTTGCCACTACTTACTTGTACTTCTATTAATGATGATGTTGTCAACAGAATTGAATTGTTAGCTCATTGAGAATAACTTCAGTATTCTAAGTTTTTTCTAGAGCAGCATTTTATTTTACGAGAGGTGTCTTGTTACCCTTGACCTTAACGGATCTCCAACTTGAAATATAACAGATAGTACTAATTTTTCCATGTATATGGATACATTACGACCTTTCTCTTGAACTATTTTGACACGTGGAATCTACAGTCCAAGATGCAGTTCGTTAAGGGTACGGAGGACACCAAGTATAACAGAAGGTAAAAGTCAAATATTTTGTATGGCAGAGGAACAGTTTTGGAATATGCTGAGAAATGCTATGCACCAAAAGTAGATGCAATGGTTAACTTAAGAGTCATGCATGTACATACCTTGTTTGAAACTCCTACCACCATATCATCATAAGTACCATAGAAGGGAACAAGAACATAGGGCAGATAATATGGAAGTTGCCTCACTACTGCTTCAAAAACATGAACTGAAAATCCACTAATCAGAGTCTCATTTCTCTCTTGGTTAAACTTAATTGTCACAAACTGATTAAATACACCACCTGCAGGTACCCCAATCTTTAGTGGTTTATCTAGGCCTCCTATAGTCCACCCTTTTGGAACAGTTTGCTTACCACCAGGCCACAAAATTGACCCCAAAGTCCCTCCTAAACCGTTTTCAATTCTCATTTTCACCCCATTGTATTCAACTAGATCAGAAAAACCAAACTCTGGTGTCCAAAATGACACTTCTCTGTAGCTTTTGCCAAACACATTAATGATCCTATAGGTTTGGTTTTGATATAACTTGCCATTCTTGAAACTAACTTTCCCACTTAAACCTTTAAAATCACTCGACAAAATGCTTTTCACTAGTTCACTTGAATTGCTTTTGGATAACTTTTGCATGGCCTTAGCAGTTGCCCATGTTGCATCATAAGCCTTGAGAGCATATGAGCTAGGACTTGGATATCCGTCTTCTTCAGGATATTCTGATCTGTACTTTCTCCTGAACTTAACATTGAACTCACCAAAAGACTCAGTTTTTTCATTAACATTTGCCTTAAACCCGATCACACCTTGCATATTTAGTAAAGCAGAAGGTTCAACAGAGTCGAGAAGACTTGCCATATTGTCTGAAATAATCCATACATAATCTTTCCTCATCATTCCCATTTCATTTGCCATCTCAAAAAGAACTAAACCAAAGTCTAAAGAACACCGTATCACCACAAAAACTTTAACGTTCTTGGTTCTCAACTTCACCAGCTCTTCTTGAATGAATGATTTTGAACTCGAAAGAGAGGACAAAGGAGGAAAAGCTAAATGATGTTCAATGGAGGAGTCAACAACTTTGAGTGAATCAGAAAGGTGAGTGATCAGTTCAACATCCATATTGGAGAAACCGTTACTAATTTCATATAAAGCTATCACCTTTCTCCACTTGAAATATCCAATCAAGGCAGCAAAGCATTGCATTTGTGAGTTAACATCACTACTCATTTGTATAAGTGAAGGTTGTTTCGTGGGTAATATTGTTGAATATGAGACAGATGAACTTAGAGAAATAATGGGCATGCCTTTGTAGGCTTCATCACCAAAGTCAGAAAATAGAGCAGCTTCTTGGTGTGTCAATGGTCCTAGGATGGCATGTACTTGCTTCTTGTTGACAAGATAATTTGCTGCAAAATTTTAAGGTCAGTTCACCAAAGCTGCATTAGTATGTAGTGGATGTCGAACATAATCAAATAAATGTCTGTATAAAATGCATGTCGGAGGAGGGAGGTAACTCAACCTCAAAAGCCAGCTCTCGGAGTCGAGGAGACTAAATGGCATTGCATGCTTAAGACATCTAGAGCATGAACAATATAAGATGAGGCCCAACATTCAGTGAAACAACAATTGGACAGGTATGTTAAATGAATCTTGATCTAACTCAACATAAAAGCTAGCTAGCTAGGAGGTGAGGATTATCCAAAATCAAACGAGGAGCCCAAATGAGATGCTCAACAAAGTGTGGTTTCTTTAACAAACTTTTAGATGATATGGTTACACACTTTAACATGATATTATGGGCGGCAAGGGTGGTTCAGTGCACATCCTTTGTCGAAAAATTATGTGGTGTGCAAAGATTAAATGTTAACTACTATAAGTGTTTATTTAATTTTACGGCACCCTTAATACAATTGACAGGAAACTTTGCACACTCTTGGACAAATATCTGGCTTCAACTATTAATCTCTTAGCCAAATTTACATGGTATGAGATGATTAAAGCTAAAAGGTTGAGTTCAGCTAAATCCAATGTCCAATGATGTATGATTGGGAGGATAATATATGGGCTTAACAATATATAAGTTAGAATGTCTAATAGTCAAATCCAATGGTAGTCCAAACACATTTGTTTTTTTATACTTTGATGTGAAAGGATAGCTAACCAATAGTATAAACAAGTATATGCTTTGACTTCTTGAGTATTTTAAGGGGTCATTTGATTTTCGGACAAAGTTATCTCAAAATTATTGTAATGAGATTGTAGTTTTTTTTAATTACGATAACACTAAGTTTGATGGAACAAATTTATATTTTCAACCAAATAACGTTTAAAATTAGTCCCAAACTTAATCCTGAGATATCAAGAAGACAAGAACCCTCACTCCTGAGATATCAAGAACCCTCAAGTTTCTCGAATTAGTATAAACAAGTACTGTAACTTTAGAGTTTCTAAAGCTTGTTTATTCTGTTTGTGAGCATTTGAAGTTGATTTTTCGAGTTAATACGAAAGAATTAATAATATGTTTACACGTAAACTTATGAAAACAAAAATTTTCGTTTATAAGCTTTTCATATTATTTAAACATAAACTTATGATCAGAATACTTGTTTGATATTGCAAATTATTTAGACATAAACTTTTGATCAGAATACTTATTTGATATTGCAAATTATTTAGACATAAACTTATGATCAGAATACTTATTTGATATTGCAAATTTTGTGCAAAGATTATGTTCCTATATAGGTGAAAGTGTGACACCAAAAGGATTCCATATGTGCTTTTGAGGACTAGAGGGTCTTCCTCATTACCCCCTCTAGATAAAAAAACACAAGCTGATTGAGGATTTGAAATTTATGAATTTTAAATTTGAGCTTTGAAAGTTATTGAGTTTTGAATTTATAACTTGTACATACTAAATAAAAAAATTTCAGATAAATATAAGGTTTATATCATAATTGGTGGATTTTTAACGACATATTCACACCTAGGGCAGGAGAGAAGAAAATAAAGAACTTTCTTGTCATAATTTCCTGTATGAATACTGCGTCGAACATGAATATTGTGATTGGTAGTAGAACACTGATTCAAACACTGATTCCCTAGTTGAGACCTAATTCGATCTTTATGTATAGAGTTGATCTTGAGATATAAGAAGACAAAGTACAGTGATATATAGGGAGTAAGAGTTTACCAAGGGAAGCTGCAGGAGCATGGGAATAAGCAAAGTTGATAACTAACTCTGAACATTTGGAATTTTGGCTATTAAAGTCATCAACTGCAATCTCCATTGCCACCTTTCGCTCTTCACCAACTCTTGTTGTTGGATCAATGATTGCTCCTATTCTCCACATTATCATGTTACAATCATCATCTATTGAACCAATCTTGCTATAATTACCCAATGAAAATGCACCAATAAGAAATAGACCAACAAAGAGAAGGCAGTGGTAGTAGCACTTCTCATTTTTGGTAGTATAAAATTAGACTTTTGGTTGGCGGTTGTTGTGTCATATATGAAGGGACCGGGCTAAGAGATGGACCATAATAGTAATATTTTTGTCCTAGTTCCAAATAATTTAGAATCGACTATATGAGTCCTCACTTCTCATTTAATCTCATATCATCTCATCACGATAATGAATAAAACAAAACTTAGAGTCGAAGAAGAACTTGAGCAAGCCATCTCGAGCGATCTTCTCATATTTTATCCTCGTGCTACTTGCCCCTTCAGAGATTAATCACACTAAAGTTTAGACAGATGAAGAAAATTACTAATAATAATATTATTTTTTATCTCAATTGAAATTTCAACTTTGATTTTCTATGATTTTCACCTATATCATTGGTCCCAAGCCCAATTGCACAACGACAAAAACTTCAAGGAAATTATAGAATCTGACTTTTTTGAAGAATCTTCCTTAGGACTTGTTCAAAGTTCAAAGAGATGGATTTAAAGAACAACTGATAAGATCGGCAATAATATTCCAAGTTGAAATAAACAAATCCCTGTATAGTTAATGAGTTAATATAAACATGTCACCAATCACTACTAAGAAATGCAGCCAGCCCCGTGCACTAAAGCTGCCACTATGCGCAGGATTTGGGGAAGGGCCCCACCACAAGAGTACACAGTCTTACCTTGCATTTCTGGCGGAGGCTGTTTCCACGTATAGCAATAGTTGATCAGCTCAACAAAGCTATTGTTAATTTATGTGTTAGTACATAATTTGCATCAACTTCTAAAACAATCTCCTGGTTTTGGAAGCTGCTATGGCTCCTTACTTCTAACCATGTTTTTGTTTTTCACCCGGTATCTGATATCCTTAATGAATTAATTATATATGGATCTCGATTAATTCTAGTTCGAGCTGCTTAAGACCCATTAAAGATAAATTAAAAGCCCTCCCTAACATTATTTTTTTCAATTATGGTCAGACTCTAGGTTGGCAATTGCGTATCACTCATATATTAAGTAGCTCACAGAAGAACCAATACTAATATCAATGTAATATATTTGGTCTACTTAAGTCTAGATGAATGAGAAGAAATAACACAACATTTTTCTTTTTGTTTTTGCTAAGATTTAGACCTTAAATTTTATCCTCTTCGTTATCATGCCATGCACACAAGAGGAACTAAGTCTATGGAAATAAATTTGACTCTGAATCTTCCCTAGGACTTATTCAAACTGATTGAAAAAGAAAAACCACTGCTCACAGTAAGGCAATTGGTATAAGAAAGTCATATAATATTGCAAGTTGAACTCAAAACATCCATAGTTTGTCAATGTTTTAGTATAAACATTCACTTAAAATAAATTATCTGGCCTTTCTAGTTGCCTTTGGTTCATTAAATAATATTTTATTTAAGTTGTATCAGTCTAATTTATTGAGTATTTACGATATTTTTGGTCCACTAAAAGAAAACATTTAGTCAAGATCAAAATTCAATTCAAGTACCCATTGCGAAGGGTCCACGAATCTACCGATAAATAGCAGTGCTACCTGCCTCTAATCAATTATCAACAGAGTATATATGTGTATATATCTGGAGAAATATGGATATAATTAATAGTACATTCAAAGAACGAATAATGGAAGTGCACCTTGGTGCGCGGATCATTAAGCTACCATGACCGTTGTTTCAAAATTGTTAAAAGTAAACATATTAGTTGAACTTCATGTTATAAGAAAGTAAAGTTATTAGCTTAAAAATTATATTTGTTCTATATATTTATTTTCTCAGTATTGTTCATGTTATTGACGACCAATCGAATATGATAATATCCCTTAATCGACAGTGAAAGTTTTGTTAACGTTTATATTAAGATAATATTGGCGCACCACATTATTATCAAAAGAAAAAAGCACAAAAAGCTTTAAGGTCCATTGTGTTTAAGCATAAAGTACAAATAAAGCGCGAGATTTAATGAAAAAAAGTCATAAAGAGGGAAAAAAATATAAATATATGTCTAATCCAAGACTAATAATATAAGCATGAATGAAAAATATATGAAAAAATAAATTGATTTTTTTTTTGATAAAGTGAAATATCAATTGTTTAGTGTTCGTCTCTTCAAAAGCTTCATTGAAAAGGAAAAGTATGTCTTAGAAATTAGAACCTAAACTGCACATTAAGCGAGGCGAGTGCACAACACATTTTAAGTCTTGCTTTAGGGCTTATTATAATGACCCTTCAGGTCATTAGCCGTGTTCTTGCTTACTTTCGCCGATAGAGCTCCTCCATAGCCGTCCCAAGTCATTAGTAACTTTTTGGAACCGATAGTTCGGTTACCTGATGGTTCGTTTGGTTTTTTGAACCACTTTTTCAATTTGAAGTCTTCGTCGATTCCAAATAGCCGCTGAGCGAAAAATTCAATAAAATGATTTCGAATGCAAATTTTGATTACGCCAGCAGCTATGTAATATTGATTTTAGGATAGATAGACCCTTGGTTCGGATCCCATAGCACCCGAGCTCATTTCGGCCCATTAATCGAAAAAGTCAAAAATTGAAATATATGGGTGTGGGACCTATAAGTGGCCTAAATGACCTCTTATGGAAAATTCGACTTCACCAATACATCCAAAATGTCGAATTTAGTGGGGTTACATAGTTTGTTTGCAAAAAACGGAGTCCGAATGAGCCCGGGAGGTCAAAAATAAGTTTTGACCTTGCGGGCCCATCTAAAACCGTATAAAAAGGTCCTTTTTTCAGATTTTGGGGCATTCTTCATTTTTATTAAAACCCTAGCTACCTTAGGAGATTGGTGACTAAAAAAATGAGTCTTGTAGGTTGATTAGAAGCTTAGCAACTTGTGCAATCCGTCTTTTTATTACGAATCCAAGGTAAGAATTTCTCTAATTTGATATTGATTTCGTGATTTCTTGACTCAAAATCCTAAATCATTGTGGTTCAATTTTAGCCCCAAAAATGAATGATTGACTCAAATTAATTACTTGAGGGTTTTAACTTTTAACTACCTAAAAACAATTAGGTTATGAGTTGGTCTTGAAAACTCCTTTTCAAGGGTGAAACCCAATTGGAGTTTTGGTGTCCATTTGAAACCCATGGCACAATGGTGCTATAATGAGTATTGTCATTCTTGTTGTAATTCATAAATTATATTGTTGATAGCATTGTTTGTGGAAGGGGAGGCTTCTTGGAAAGAAAATGAAAAGCTCGTTGGTTCGTGAGTTGCTTGAATTCAAGGTTGGTTAGTGTAACACCCCGTACTTAATTACGTGCATTAGCCATGGTTATATGTGTTGGAGTATATGTATTGATCATAAGTTAGGTATATATGAGTTTAAGTATGAGTATTGATTATTTTGAGATGGCTTCAAGTGTATAGTTTGATTATATGTGTATAGGAATCGACTTTATTTATACCGGAATTTGCTCGTCCAAGTTTCTATGCGAAGTTTATCGAGTTAGCTTTCCAACGATATAAAGATTTCTAAAACCAGATGAGTATCGGATATAAGCGAGCATGTTCGAAACTTGAAAACGGTGGACGCAATGAACAGTAAATGTGCAGAAATTTTCTGCACACAAAAGTACTGCAGTCAAACAGATTTTTGGGTCGACTTTAAACGATCATAACTCCTTGTACAGAATGAACTGTGTGAGATGCTATATATCGATGAGAATCCCCGAGAGTCTTCTTTCTAATGCAATTGGTTTCACCCAAATCCATTATCGGAGCAAAGAGTTATGGTCGATTTACTTTAGCCTATCAAAACAGTCCACCATGGACAGATTCGGATTTACTTAAATTTTAAGGGCAATATGGTCATTTTCCATCACCTCATGGACGAAAATTGGTCATTATATACATATAATTAGCCTCATATCCATCATTTATCATCCAAATTATTGAAGAATAAGAAACCCTAGCCTAATTTCAACTCCAATTATCTTGTGATTCAACCATAGAAAATAAAAAATTGATTCCGTAGTTGTGTTCACCGTCTCGAGGGCTTCGAGAAGCACCCCTTATTTGTGCCAACAGGACTTCGAAATCAAAAGGGTCATTTTATGGTAAGGATGTAAATTATGTTGGTGTTATTTATATGGATATGTATATATATGCATGTGAGCATAAGAAGTATGTTATTTGATTGTTGTTGAAAGATGATTGGAAATGATGTTGGATTATTCTTGTGCATGGTTGGATTATGTTGAATTGTGAAGGGATTTGGTGTGATGATGTGGTATTGAAATGATTATATATATATATATATATACACATAAACCTATTGTTCAAGTTGGTTTTTGGAATGCTTTGCAAATATTGGTTGTATGGAATTATGGAAGAGAATTGTGGTGTTGGGTTGCTAATACTAGATGCCAAACATTTCATTGTAGATAAGTGATTTGTAAAGGCGGAAAGTTGTGTTGAATTGATATCGGAATCTACAACGAGGTATGTAAAGCATACTCTAACGATGTTCTTTGGCATGAAAACACCAATGTTCCATCAAGTAAGATTCCGAGGTTGTCCAAAAACCATGTATTGTTCTACGTTACCAACGAAGTTGTTTCCATTCTATAAAGTGTCAAAATGTTTCATTGATATACCAAAAGGCTCCTATTTTATTGTTGTGATATTGATGATTCTGAAACTCATTGTTGATATACCAATGAGTCTTTATTACATCGTTATTGTATAGAAGGTCTATTACTTGGTTCCTATTGATGTATCATTGTTCCAAAGGTACTATATTGGCATGAACACTAATGTAATAATCTCAAAAGCTTTTGAACTAAGTTATTGGAAAGATCTCTTATGTGTGTTACTTGATATACGTGTGGGTGGTAGCTCAGGGGCGTAAGCCTAGCATGGGCCGATCCCGATATTTGATATGATTACAGTTGATATGTACTGGGGGCAGCCTAATGGTCACAGTACGGTACAGTATTGATTATTGTTAGGTGGTTGGAGGTTCGGGAGGAGGAGGTAATGGCGAATGATAATTGTAAAGAATGAAATGAACGAAGGTATACCGTTCCACAAATGTGTTTGAATTCAAGAACCCAATTCAGATTAATGATAATGTACATGATCCTAAAAGTGTTTATAAAGTGTGGTTCACTTCTATTATGATTTATTCACGTGTGTCTGATTTTCTTGATCCCCCATATCACATATGATTATTTACAGCTTTACATACTCAGTACATATTTCGTACTGACGTCCTTTATGGGGGACCTGCATTTCATGTTGCAGGCACAGGTGCTTCAGCTTATACACAGCATAGATAAGAGCCAGGTCATACAACTATTGTTGGTGAGCTCCAGTTTGCTTCGGAGCTTTCCGAGTCGGTTCCTTATGTTTTGTTATTGTACAGGAGTCATGATAGGGCGGGAGGTTTGTCCTGACCCTAGCTATGTCATGTATATCCTAGAGGCTTTGTAGACATAAGGAAGGGTAAAGTCATAGAAGTTTATATAGTGATGTTATATTTGTATATGTGGTGGCCCCGACGGCCAAGTATTATATATATATATATATTTGTGCGTGTTGTGCTGATACAGGTAATTAGACCCTTCTATATGCAACGAAGTTCTGTCCAAATTTTTGGCGACATATAAGTGAAAGTACAGGTATTTGAACGGGTTCTCCCGGTCCTTCTCGGCTTCGGGTGCCAGTCCGGCCCGATGGGATTTTGGGGCGTGATAAAAGTGGTATCAGAGAGGTTCGTCCTAGTGAGTCTACAAAGTCGTGTCTACGTAGAGTCTTATTTATCGGTGTGTTGTGCACCACATCTATAAACAGGAGGCTATGGACATTTAGGAAATTGTTTCTTTCCTTTAGATCATAGATCGTGCCATAGATCTTATATAGCAAATGAAGTCATAGTTGACCACTGAATCCATTTGTTTCTCTTACTACAGTAAGAATGCCGGATACCAGAAGTAAGAATACCGGCGAGCGGGTAGATGTGGCTGCCGGAGAAGGGACTAGTAAGTCACCACCTGTACAAGTTAATTAGAGTGAAGCTCAAGCTGAGCGGGTATCTGAAATGTCTTCCACTCCAGATGAAATAAGTGGGAGGCGAACCACATTCACAGAACCACTTGTTAATGCTGCTGATCAGTATATGAGGGATGCAGTACAACTTTTGACCCGGATTGTTGCCGGTCAAGTCCAAGGGCAAGCTATTCCTGCCGCGGGTTCTAGCGGTACTGATAGGGCGGCTAGTCTTCGGACGCAAGATTTTCTTAAGATGGATCCGCCTACTTTTACCAGATCCGATCTTAATGAAGATCCGCAGGACTTTATTGATCATATCCATAGGGCCCTAGAGGTGATGCATGTATCGGGCAGAGAGACAGTGGAGTTAGCCGCGTATAGATTCAAAGGTGAGGCTATATATTGGTATGAAGACTAGAAACGATCAAGGTGAATTGATGCACCCCCAGCTACTTGGAAAGAGTTCAAAGAGGCATTTATTTATCATTATCTTCTATATGAGACTCGTCAGGCCCGTGCGGATCAGTTCTTAAATCTTCGACAGGGTAATACAAGTGTGAGGGAGTATAGTCTTCGATTTGATTCTTTGTCCAGATATGCTCCTAATGTTATAACTACTATGGATGATAGAGTTCATCGGTATGTGGATGGATTGGATCCGTATTTGGTTAGGGATTGTACTATTGCTGCACTGAATAAATAAATGGATATAGCTAGGATCCAAGCATTTGCAGAGAAAATGGAAGATTAGAGGCAAAGAAAAAGAACACAGGAATTTGAAAGTGGATATTCTAAGAGGGCCAGATCTACAGGGCAGTTTATGGCGCCACAAGGAGGTTTTAGACCTCAATTTTCTGCTAGACCACCTAGGCCATTATTTTCTTATTCTGCAGCTAGTGCTCCACCACAGCATCAAGGGTTCAGAGGCAGTCAATTTGGGCAAAGAAGTGAGGGTCATAGTTCGCGATCAGTGGGTTATCATGGGCAAGGGAACATGAGCCAATCGAGACCTTCTCGAGAGCTATGTAATCGATGCGGAAAACATCATATGGGCGTATGTCGAATAGGAACAAATGTTTGTTTTTGGTGCGGTATGACGGGACATATGATGAGAGAATGCCCACGAAGGGGCGCAGGTGGCGTAGCACGACCTTCAGGATCAGCTGTTGCATCATCGTCACCGGTATCTTATTCTGGTAGGGGCGCACAACCTGCGGGTCACGCTAGAAATGAAAAAAGAGTCGCCAGTTCCAGCGGGACTCAGAATCACACTTATGCTTTAGCGGATCGACAGAATCTAGAGGCTTCCCCAGATGTGGTCACGGGTACGTTGTCCATATTTTCATTTGATGTATATGCTCTAATTGATCCCGGTTCTACATTATCATATGTTACTCCTTTGGTTGCTGGAAAGTTCAAAAGAACCCCCGAATTGTTAGATAAGCCGTTGGAAGTGTCTACCCCGGTTGGGGAATCTATTATTGCTAGAAGAGTTTATAAAGATTGTATAGTAACTGTGTGTGGTCGAGACACGATGGCCAATCTTGTGGAACTAGAAATGGTAGATTTTGATGTTATAATGGGTATGGATTGGTTGGCGTCTTGTTATGCCAAAATTGACTATTGTACGAAAAAGATGTATTTACATTTTCCTAATGAAGAATTTATTGAATGGCAAGGTAAGATTGGCGCACCAAGAGGTAGATTTATTTCTTATTTCAAAGCGAGAAAAATGATTTCCAAGGGCTACATATGTCATTTAGTTAGAGTAAAGGATACGGAATCAGAATCACCAGATCTTCACACTGTACCAGTAGTAAGTGAATTTCTTGATGTATTCCCTGAGGATCTTCCAGGTTTACCTCCTGAACGAGAAGTAGAATTTGGTATTGATGTGATATCAGGCACTAAGCCAATCTCAATTCCTCCGTATAGAATGGCCCCAGCCGAATTACGAGAATTGAAAGGGCAATTGAAAGATTTGCTAGAAAAGGGGTTCATTAGGCCTAGTATTTCCCCTTAGGGAGCACCAGTGTTGTTTGTGCGCAAGAAAGATGGCACATTGAGAATGTGTATTAATTATAGACAGCTGAATAAAGTGACTCTTAAAAATAAATATCCTCTTCCAAGAATTGATGATTTATTTGATCAGTTACAGGGTGCCAAATGTTTTTCTAAGATTGATTTGAGGTCAGGTTATCATCAAGTGAGAGTCAAAGAAAAAGATATACCCAAGACAGCTTTCCGAACAAGGTATGGTCATTATGAGTTTCTAGTTATGTCATTTGGGCTAACTAATGCACCTGCAGCTTTCAGGGATTTAATGAATAGGGTGTTTATGCCATTTCTAGATGTATCCGTGATAGTTTTCATTGATGATATTCTAATTTATTCTGGATAAGAAGAGGATCATGCTAATAATTTGCGACAGGCGTTGCAAACTCTTCGTGATTGCAAGATGTATGCAAAATTTTCTAAATGTGAATTTTGGCTAAAGTCAGTGGCATTTCTGGGCCATATTGTATCAAATGAAGGCATACAGGTTGATACTCAAAAGATAGAAGCTGTGAAGAATTGGCCAAGGCCCACAACGCCTACGGAGATTCGTAGTTTTCTTGGGTTGGCTGGTTATTATAGAAAGTTTGTTGAGGGTTTTTTCTTCTATTTCAGCACCCTTAACTAAGCTAACGCATAAAGCATCCAAGTTCCAATGGAATGATGCGTGTGAGGAGAGTTTCCAAGAATTGAAGAATAAGTTGACTTCTACACCTGTGTTGGTACTTCCAGAAGGTATAGAAGGGTATACAGTGTATTGTGATGCTTCGAGAATTGGTTTAGAATGTGTATTAATGCAACATGGTAAGGTGATAACATATGCCTCAAGGAAATTGAGGCCACATGAGAAAAATTACCCCACACATGATCTTGAGCTGGCAGCGGTTATCTTTGCTTTAAAAATATGGCGCCACTATTTATATGGGGTTCATGTTGATATATATACTGATCACAAGAGCTTACAATATATTTTCAGTCAGAAGGATCTAAATCTGAGGCAGCGAAGGTGGATGAAACTATTAAAAGATTATGATGTTGATATTTTGTATCACCCAGGGAAAACGAATATAGTAGCTGATGCGTTGAGTCGTAAGGCTATGATGACACCTGTAGAAAGGCAATGGATGATTAAAGATCTTCATAAATTAGCTAGTCTAGGAGTTCGTCTTCTCGAAACTCCGGACGAGGAGCTTATTGTGCATAATGCCGCGGAATCCTCATTAGTAGCTGAGGTGAAAGAGAAGCAAGATGCAGATCCTGTTTTATTGCAACTCAAGGAGAATGTTCAAAATGGTGCGACGAAGGTATTTGAGCTTTCGCAAGGAGTACTTCTATGCCAAAATCGGCTATGTGTGCCTATTGTTGATGAGCTAAGAAAAAGAATTATGACTGAGGCACATTTCTCAAGGTATTCTATTCATCTAGGGTCAACCAAAATGTATCAAGATTTGAAGGATGTATATTGGTGGAATGACATGAAAAGGAACATCGCAGAATTTGTAGCTAAATGTCCAAATTTCCAATGAGTTAAAGTGGAACATCAAAAGCCCGGAGGCTATATGCAATGCATAGATCTTCCAATTTGGAAGTGGGACATGATCAACATGGATTTTGTTACAGGTTTGCCTCGTACAACTCAGAAATTTGATTCTATATGGGTGATTGTGGATAGGCTTACTAAATCCGCACATTTCTTACCCGTTAAGACCACTTACACAGTTGAAGAATATTCGAAGCTGTATGTTAAAGAAATTGTCCGATTACATGGAGTGCCAACTTCTATTATATCGGATCGGGGAACTCAATTTACCGCAAACTTTTGGAAGTCTTTCCAACGGAGTTTGGGAACACAAGTGAATCTGACTACAACTTTCCACCCTCAGACGGATGGAAAAGCAGAGCGCACCATTCAAACACTTGAAGATATGCTACGAGCATGTGTTATAGATTTTAAAGGCAGCTGGGATGATCATTTACCTCTTATTGAGTTTTCCTACAATAATAGCTATCATTCAAGTATCAAAATGACACCATATTAAGCTTTATATGGGAGGAAGTGTAGATCACCAATAGGATGGTTCGAAGCGGGTGAAAATCTTATGTTCGGACCGGATCTTGTGTATCAAGCTATAGAAAAAGTCAAGGTGATTCAGCAACGGTTGAAAATAGCCCAAAGTCGACACAAGTCATATACGGATAGTAGAAGAAGAGGGCTAGAGTTTTCGTTAGGCGATTGGGTATTTTTGAAGGTATCACCAATGAAAGGGGTGATGAGATTTGGCAAGAAAGGAAAGTTGAGTCCATGATATATAGGCCCGTATAAGATTATTCGAAGATGTGGGCAAGTTGCTTATGAATTAGAGCTACCCCAGGAACTCTCATCAGTGCATCCAGTATTTCATGTATCAATGCTTCGAAAGTGCATCGGAGATCCGTCCCTTATTACTTCTACTAAAGATGTGCAAGTAACAGAAGATCTTACCTATGAGAAGATGCCTGTTGCTATATTAGATCGTCAAGTTAAGAAGATGAGAAATAAAGAAGTAGCATCGGTGAAAGTACTTTGGAGAAATCAATAAATGGAAGAGATTACATGGGAAGCGGAGGAAGCAATGAAATCCAAATACCCTTATTTGTTCAAAGGTGAAAAAGAAGTGCAAGGAGTGGAACTGGGACACTAACAAGTAAGTTTTTACATATGCATAATATCTATATGATGACGTGAATATCAATTATGAATTCGAACTTGTTTCGGCTAAATAACTACATTCACATTCGAGGACGAATGTCCTTAAGGGGGGAAGGATGTAACACCCCGTACTTAATTACGTGCATTAGCCATGGTTATATGTGTTGGAGTATATGTATTGATCATAAGTTAGGTATATATGAGTTTAAGTATGAGTATTAATTATTTTGAGATGGTTTCAAGTGTATAGTTTGATTATATGTGTATAGGAATCGACTTTATTTATTCCGGAATTTGCTCGTCCAAGTTTCTATGCGAAGTTTATCGAGTTAGATTTTCAATGATATAAAGATTTCTAAAAACAGATGAGTATCAGATATAAGCGAGCATGTTCGAAACTTGAAAACGGTGGACGCAATGAACAGTAAATGTGCAGAAATTTTCTGCACACAAAAGTACTGCAGCCAAACATATTTTTGGGTCGACTTTAAACGATTATAACTCCTTGTACAGAATGAAATGTGTGAGCTGCTATATATCGATGAGAATCCCCGAGAGTCTTCTTTCTAATGCAATTGGTTTCACCCAAATCCATTATCGTAGCAAAGAGTTATGGTCGATTTACTTTAGCCTATCAAAACAGTCCACCATGGACAAATTCACTTCTATTATGATTTATTCACTTGTGTTTGATTTTCTTGATCCCCCATATCACATATGATTATTTACATCTTTACATACTCAGTACATATTTCATACTGACGTCCCTCACGGGGGACCTGCATTTCATGCTGCAGGCACAGGTGCTTCAGCTCATACACAACATAGATAGGATCCAGGTCATACAGCTATTGTTGGTGAGCTCCAGTTTGCTTCGGAGCTTTATGAGTCGGTTCCTTATATTTTGTTATTGTACAGGAGTCATGATAGGGCGGGAGGTTTGTTCCGACCCTAGTTATGTCATGTATATCCTAAAGGCTTTGTAGACATAAGAAAGGGTAAAGTCATGGAGGTTTATATAGTGATGTTATATTTGTATATGTGGTGGCCCCGACGGCCAAGTATTATATATATATATTTGTACGTGTTGTGCTGATACATGTAATTAGACCCTTCTATATGCAACGAAGTGCTGTCCAAATTTTTTGTGACATGTAAGTGAAAGTACAGGTATTTGAACGGGTTCTCCCGGGCCTTCTCGACTTCGGGTGCCAGTCCGGCCCGATGGGATTTTGGAGCGTGATAGTTAGGCTTACCTGTAGACTAGATTGAGCTTATTTGTAATGTAATTATTGATATCTTGCGAGATTGGGCGGGGGTACCTAGACAATAGTTGATTAAATGGTGAACTTGAGATTTATTAATTGCTATAGACTATTAATTTGTAAGGTATGATATTTGACCCTTAGCCTAGGACCTCAGTGAGCCTATTTGTGGTCTCATGACTAGTAATTTAAGATGAGAAAGCAAGTTTCTGTGCATCATAAAAGATAAAAGGAACCTTAAAACACTTGTCAACATGCATTTTCACCTTACATTCCAGCAAATAAAAAATCAGTCATAAATCTCAACCAATCTCATTGTACAGATTGATAGATTATAAGGTAAGTTGCGGTCAACAATAAAAGATAAAGGAATGTTAATACACTTATCCACTTGCATTTTCACCTAAATGAAATTTAACCAAGCAGATCAACAATTGCAGCAAACCAAATCAATCATAAATCATCAATTTTCAGCAATCTTATTATATACATTGATATCATATCTCCCTAAAACTAGAAATAAGCAAAAAGTTATATCCATACCTGTCGCACCATGAGCAAAATGACACTTGCTGCCAAACGAGCAATAACCAGTAGTCTCCCACTTATTGCAAATTCTTGTCCTCCAGTTTGAAGGCTTTTGTGTATGTTCATTGGTTTGTCTATGCATGTGGATGTATGTTGTTGTATCCGGAGAAATATGTGATATTATGATGATGTCCGGTTCTAGTTTGGAGGAATATGTGATATTATGATGATGTCTGATTTGAGTTCGGAGGAATATGTGATATTATGATGATGTTCGGTTCGAGTCCGGAGGAATATGTGATAGTATGATGATGTCTGCTCCGAGTTCAGAGGAATATATGTTATTATGATGATGCCCGGTTCGAGTTCGGAGGAATATGTGATATTATGATGATGCCCGGTTCGAGTCCGAAGAAATGTGTGATATTATGATGATACCCGATGAATCCGGAGGAATATATTGATATTGTGATGATGCCTGGTGAATCCGAAAGAGGTAAGAACATTATGATGCCATGTGGGGCAAATTTACTTATATGCATTGATATTTATAAGGTTCGGCCGTGTGGGGTCAACTGCCTATGTGTTTGAATTATGAGGTCTCTCTACGTAAATTGTTATTGATTTTTGTTCCAAATCGCTATATAAGAGGGGTGACCCTTGTTGATGCTAAATTAACTACCAGAGAAAATTTATGCCTAATATTGAGTTAAGATTTAGCGTTATGTGTAAACTTGCATAAAAATTCAAGGGCTAACCTAATATATATATACTTGACTTGAATAAGAGGTTATATTATGAAATCTTGTCTAGTAAGGCGGCTTATGTGATAACTAGCTACTTCTAAAATATATGATTATTATTTGGAACCTAGAAACCTAGCAAACTAGTTGGTGGACTTTACTTGATTAAAATATGGAAACTAGTCCTTAAGGTTGTGACATGCTTAGTGATGATGGATCTAGCATTGCGTGATGATTAGTTAAATTATCTCCTAACATGTGAAGTTGAGATGACTTAGTTGATAACTCATGTCATGATGATGCTAGTTAAAGAATGGCCTTATGATAGTTGATTAACCTATACTATGGATGTAACGTCCCAAATCTGAGTACCCGGAATGCTACACGGTGCTCATGACCCCAAAGAACCACAAGTTAACCCATGATTGATATCTGTAACTGAGCACTGAATAATAATAATAATAATAATAATATCATAAATGCGGAAATATGAACTGAAAGGTCATAAGGTTCAATACTGATACATAACTGAAAATATGATATAACAATACCAAAACAAATGAAATAACTGTCTGAACATACTGTAGTCTGAAAGCCTCTAAACTGTCTGAATAAGGAGTTAATGGGACAGGTCCCCAACTAACTCCAACTACTGAAATATACTGAAAACTGAAATAATAAAGTAATCATCATGTCCTCGAAGGATGAGGACTCACTGTTGACTCTGACTGCTGAACTGGGACGCTACTGATGTCCTGGAGCTCGTGCTTCTGAACATATGGCGTAAAGTAAAACACCATAGTACAAATGCATCAGTACGTTGGAATGTACTGGTATGCAAGTGAGGTAGGTTGAATGCATGGGGTTCATATCACTACTAGAAATACAGTTTTTTGTGATGACTTTCAGTGGCGACACAAACAATTGTCACTAAAGCTAGCATTTCTGTGGCGACATATAAGGTTGCCACAAAAGGTATAAGATTTAGGGGCGACCGTCAAAGTCGCCACTGTCAAAGTCGCCACTAATAGCGACATATTTAGTGGAGACTATGCGTAGGTCGCCACAAAAAGGTATAAGATTTAGGGGCGACCGTTAAAGTCGCCCCTAATAGTGACATATTTAGTGGCGACTATGCGTATGTCGCCACAAAAGGTATAAGAATAGTGACATATTTAGTGGCGACTATGCGTAGGTCGCCACAAAAGATATAAGATTTAGGGACGACCGTTAAAGTCGTCACTAATAGTTACTATATAGTGGCGACTATGCGTAGGTCGCCACAAAAGGTTTAAGATTTAGGGCCGATCGTTAAAATTGCCACTGATAAGACTCTCAGCTCGAGATAATTTACAATATTAGTTAGAAATAAAAATTATTTACGATAATAATAAAAATATAGAATAATTAATGATATAAATTAAAAGGCCGAAAAGTTCAAAATGTAAACCAAATCAAAAGTTTAAATTTTTATTTTGCATTGTTTTTTTCATAAAAAAATAAATTAAGTTATTTGTAAATATATTTTGGATATATATTTTATATATAGACAATCCATATTCATGATTTAAAAATGTACAAATTATTCTGGTAGTTTTTAGTATCATTTTTTAAAATTTATTAATTCAAATACGATATTTTACATTATTTTATTAATATTTATTAATTTTTTTCACGTAAATGTTCACACTCACAATTTACAAATATATTGTCTATTATTATTATATTTACTATAATTGTTCTTGTTCTTGTTATTATTATCGACAATTTTTATAATAATTTTGACGTAACATTAATTTATTTTAATGGGACGTCTCATTATTATTATGATTATTATATTTATTAATCTAGCAGCCACTTTTATCCAATTTTTCTTTCTTGTGTTTAATTTTTGTAGAGAAGTATTATGTTATTTATTATTTACCTAAATTTTGATGAATACAATTATTGGATATCTAGTAAAAAATATTTTCTTTGTCCTACTTTATTAAAATTATAAAATGGAAAAAAAGGTCAATAACATACCAGAAGAAAATAAAAAGTGTAGTTACAATAGGCAACAACAAACTCATATAATCTTTCCATTTCATCTACATCCAGAACAAAAAAAAAGAGTGGATAAATGGAGATTTGAGAGAGAAATTGAGAAAGAGAGAGGTACAGAGAGAACAGTGAGAGGGGTGAGATCGAAGATGGAGAAAGAGAGGGGTCAGAGACCGGAGAGTCTTCGCCTGAATCTCATCGGAAAAGGGGTCATCCACCGCCGAGAAACACCACCAGCCCCTTTCCCCACGTTTTTCGATTGAACCATCGCCAGAAACGTCCCTTCCCCAAAACTCGATCGAAACCAACTTCAACGCACTCCAAATCCCCTCGATAAAAACCCGGCCAATATTCAATAAGAACAGTTAGCCCGTTCCCTTTTCGGCGACTATTCATCGACAATCCCTCGGAAAATGATACAGGATGGGTTCTGGTCTTTTCAGTTTGTGATTCTTGGTTCCATTTTGGTGAGGCAATGCAAAGGTAGTTAGATCGAAGTTGGATTTGTTCGTTTGGTTGACGTTTGTTCGAGATTCCGATGGCGACGTCGAACAAGTTGGATTTGAAATAAATTGAGGTCCATTTCTTATCTCTCTCTCTCAATTAATTTTAATTATTTAATATTTTGGTGTGTTAAATTCATATTGTGTGGATTTTGTTTTTATTGATTTTGAGATAGTATCGCGATAGGTTGAAGTTGGTAGGCAAACGTTAATTCTTGCTAATTCAGCTCGCTTATGCAGATTCTATTGCACAAGGCCTGCAACCAGATCAAATTATCTTCACAGATGTTGCAATGAAACAAGAGCCTAGCGTTCACTGGACACTGATGGTATCTTGGGTTTGAATGAATTATAATGTATACCTTTTTCTGTCTGACCTGCAGAAAGTTATGCCCGCGCTTACATTTCTCGAGATTAGGAATTGTGTCCGTTTGCAGTCCTTTATATGATTTGGGTGTTGTTTCGTTCATTTTTGCATTTGGGGTTTGCTTAGTTTTGACATATTAAGGGCTAACCACACCATCTAAGTTTTGTTGTTTCTATATTTTTCAGTAAGTATTGTTGAAGTTGTGAACTTTATTTGATTTGGGTGTTGTTGAGGTTTACTTAGTTTTAGCATGTTAAGGCTTAATCACACCATCAAAGTATTTTTGTTTCTATATTTTCAGCATCAAGTTGTGAACTTAATGGGATTTGGATGTTGTTTTAGTGTTGTTTTGTTCATTTTGTCATGTGGGTTTTGCTTAGTTTTGACTTTGAACTTTATGTGATTTGTTGGGTGTTATTTTAATGATATCTAGTTCATTTTGGCATGTCGGATTTAGTTATTTTGTGTTGCGCACTGATTCAGTAACTGACCAGAAAAAAAGATAGCATATTAAGGTCTAATCACACCATTAAAGTCTTCTTATTTCTATATTTTTTCAGCAGGTATTCTTGAAAGTTGTGAACTTTTTGTGATTTGGATGTTGTTTTAATGTTGTTTTGTTCATTTTGGCATGTGGGTTTTACTTAGTTGGCTACATTACTAATTTCATTAAAAAATGGCTTTCACCTTGGTTCTTCATTGAACAATAGCTTATCTAGAGAAGGCTTAGCTACAAGGCTAATTCTTAGCTCTTCACATCTGCTCTGCTGCTACTGGTTTAGTCTGGAATGAGCAAACCAGAACTTCATTTTTAGTTGCGGTTGGAGGGGTGTGGAGGGGCTTCTTATCCTTTGATAAACATATAATTTTCGTTTGCACAAATTGTAAAAGTAAAGCAGATTCATATCTGGTTTAAGAAATTTTTCTCATTTCTGTAATCAATTTGCATAGAATAATAATATATACACAAATTTTGGTAGCCTTGTCAAGTTTATTGCCCCACTGAGTTTTATCTCGTTTCAGTGTAAATAACTCAATACCAAAGAAGATGGATCATATGTTAATGAAGTGGCAAAAGAGATTTGTGTAAGTACTCTGTTGAGCAACTTTTATCGTTTTAACATTGTGTTGTTGAATCTATAGTCTAGTGAAGCCGTGTGGGACTCTTTCGATTCACTAGCATTGTTGCCTTTTTATTATTTCATCTTCTTGTTCAAAACACAAACTCAAAGTCTAGTGAAGCCGTGTGAGGCCTATTTCGATTCACTAGCATTTTTACGTTGTCTTTCATCTAAGTTTTTTGTTCAAACACATAAACTCAAAGTCTAGTGAAGCCGTGTGAGACCTATTTCGATTCACTAGCACCTTGTTGTTCATCTTGTTGTTATTGTGTTGGTTGGAATCTGTTAGTACACACATAGTCTTGTATCAATACGGCATTACAATATCCATTGTTGTAACGCTCTGTGAAGCGTATTTATATGTATTCTGGTTAGCTGACAGGTTTTTGATAGGCCTATTTACAAAGAAATCTCTGGCAAAAAAATTTAAAATTTTTGAGAGTTCACAGAATTTTAGGACCACATAATGGATAAAATGAAGTGGAAGTTAAGTAAATGATCTCATGAATGTCTTAGATAATTCTTAAGTAGATCTTTAAGAAAAAATATATTAGGAATTGATATGCCTAGCATGAATAAGTTTGGTGGTATTAGCTGAATTGAGATCTTTCTTTTTTACTGGCCAGATCATTTTGTTAGTTTCATTGTCCTTTTAGTCTATTTTGGTTTAACTAAGAGTAGTTAAAAAAGTTCATTTCCTGGAAAACAGAAAAGGGTAGAGATTTTATTGAGTCAAAGTTCCTAAGTTTTCTTAATGTAATTCATCATTTGAGGAATTAAAAGTCTTATCATTTTGGAAGAGCTAGTCTGATAAGTATGTTTTTATCCCCATTTGTAAGATGAGTATTGAGGGAGATTACCACAGGGGGCAAACTAGTTTGTGCATTCTGGAATCTTTAATGTATTCCGTAGTATTTTAATTCAAAGATATTGTTGCCATATCTTTTACAAAACAACATTAAGATTTCTCAAATCATTTCTTGCATTTTAACAAGTTAGAATTGAAACTTCGCTTTATTTTTTATTTCAGGGACAGGTAATTTCATGATGGAAATTGTTAGCCATGAGAAGTTTGAAGATATTTTGTGATTTTCATTCTCATATTTATATCACATTGATTTGTTACCCATTAAAAACTATATAATTCTCTTCTGGAGAAATATATTTTAATATCGTCTTTGTACCTTTAAGTACTGTAGTTATATTTTTGACAATGAAGTAGACAATATATAATTTATATTTTTTTTTTGGGAAAAAAGTGAGTATTAGTGGCGACCCAAAGTTGCCACAAACAGGGAGTATTAGTGGCGACCCATAGTCGCTGCAAAAAGTCATTTTAAAAAAAATAAAAAAATCAACCTTTTGTGGCGACAAAAGATCGCCACTAAACCATTGTTTTGTGGCGTATTTGCTTGTTTTTTTGCGGAAACTTTTGTCGCCACAGAATGTATGTTTTGTGGCGACTTACATATGTCGTCACAAAATACTTTTAGTTACTGAAGTAATTGCTACGACTCTAATGTCGCTGCTAAATATATTTAGTGGCGACTTTTGGTTCTTTTGCAGTGACTTTTGTTGCCACTAAAAATTAGATTTCTTGTAGTGTATATGCATGAACTATACTAACTGACTGAATAACATGAACGTGAGAATACATGCATGAATACGTGACTGTAACTGACATAGTGATAGGACTGAATACTGTGTTCTGACTACTGAGTCTACTAATAACATGGATTTACTGATATCTGAGTTTACTATTACTGTAATATAGATTAACTGTATTACTGATAAGCTGACAACTGAGTTTACTAATATGGATATCTGAATAATTGTTTTTGATAGTTCTGATTATGAAGAACTGACTTGATTGACTGTATCTGACAGTCCTGAGTCTGAATACTGATAACATGAGTTTTATATAACTAGTATACTGATACTGAGTGACTGTATCTGACAGTCTAAGTTCTGATGAAACTAGTTGAGTTCCATACTGTATTGAGTGACTGTATTTAACAGTCCTGAAATCTGTAGAACTATCTGAGTTATTTTACTTAGACTGAGACTGAGACTGAAACTAAGACTGTGGGAGGTAATCATCTAACCGACATGCCCCGGAACTGAACTGGTAGGATCCAACCTATAACCCCAGCTGGAAGGGTGTCAATACCGTGCCACGGGTAAAGACTAGCTGTGAGTATATCCTCTCTGACAGGGAGCTCTTCCGTCAACCTCTCCTAGTAGGTAACCCAAATGAGATGTATAAATCCCTAAACGCGTAGGGTGCATTTCAACCTACGCTGGCTACGTAGTTCTGAAACACAAGGATTGTTTCTAAGGATCACACCCTCTAATGAATAACAACTAAGTCCCCATCCTTGGGTTCACTCGGTGCTGAATCCTACTCCCAACTGGATAGACACTGAACTGTTTAACTGAATTGAACTGATACTAATGGTATTTTTTAGGCGAAGCTAAACTGAGTTCACTGAGTTTCGTTGACTGATGGCATGCTACTGAGGTCTGAGGACTGACTGAGAGTACTGAAGTTACTGAGATTTACTGGGAATACTGAGGTTACCGAGATTACATAGTACTGAGATTACTGAGATTTCTGGGTTTTCCTGAGTCACATAACTGACTAAGTTCTATGGATCATGGCTTGACTAAGAGTGTCGTGAAATCATGATACTGGCTCTAGGCACACAGCTATATCTTTTTTGGGTACAAGTACCCCCAGGACTCGATGGAAAGAAACTGACAAAGCATGACTTTCTTGAATACATGACCAACATCACAATCCATAATACAATAAGTTGGAGATTTCATGAAGTACAAGTTCTAAAGAACCACAATGGCTACACATATATCCATAAGTCATTGACTAAGACATTTCATCAAACATTTGACATGCATAAACTTGTACATGAGTGGGGATTACATATTATTATACTAGTATGACACTTTTCCTTCACATAGTCATTTAATCAAACACATGGAGAGCATGTTTTGGTTATGCAATCATCAACACATCTAATAATCACGGATACATCAATCAACTTGTAAATTGAAGGGGTTTTTAGCATGATTACTATGCAATTCTTCATATACTAGGGTCAATAATTGGAATATGTAATTTAAGACATGAATCATCACCCCACAACAACATGAACATGAATTTCAATTCAATTTAAATCATAAACATTCACAAATACCCAAATCTTGGATTTTAAAAAGAGATTCTTGAGCTTCATGGGTGAAAGGAACCCATGAATCAACACATGACATACACTACAAGAAAATGTATCTATAGTTACGAAATCTAAGCTATGAATTTAAATTTCGTAGCTATTATCTAGTAATAGCCACAAAAATTTCAATCTGTAGCTATTTACTAATTTGTAAAATTTCTCAGCCACACAAATTAAATTGACAAAGCTAATTTCTCATATTTGCTACCAGTATTATTAATCGTGTTAATAATTTCCTAATTAGCTACAAATTTATTGCTACAGTAAAATTTTGTAGCTAATCATAAGTTTTTGTCACACCATAAAAGTTATCATAGCAATAGTAACTCTTTTAGCCATAAGAAACTATATGAAATAAAATATGTAGCTAATATATATTTTTTTGCTTTAGGATATAAAACTTGTAGCAATAATCACATGATATAGCCACGTCTTTTTTTTCTATGATAAAATTTTGTAGCTAATTATTAATATTTGCCACAAGTTGAAACGTATTGTAGTAATAGAATCTTTTAGCCACAAAAAATATTTAAAATAAAATATTATGGATGAATAAATATTTTTACTTCAATTTTTTATAAAATTATTGCAATAGTTAAATGATATAGCCATAAATATTTTTGCTACGGTAAAAATTCGTAGCTAATTATTTATTTTTGCCATGTATCAAAACTTGTTGTAGCAATAATGACTTTTTAGCAATGAAAAAGATTATTTAAAATCAAATAATATAACTAAACAAATATTTTTGCTCTGATTACTAATAAAATCATGCATGGCGATAGGTGACTTAATAATAGCTATATTATTTGTCATGACAAATGATTTAGCCGTAAATTTAATATTATGACAAAATTTGATGGCTAATAATTATTTTTTACTATGAGTTGAGATTTATTGTATACTGATACAATTCTAGTGTAACTAGAGGTGTTAAACATTCATTTTGATTCAATACTATATATCTATTTGTTGAATTTCGAATATAATTTTAAAAAATAAGTGATCATATCTAATTAATTTTGATTAACTAATTATATCAAGCTTAAATATAATTTTACCAAAATTTTCTAAAGTTTCATCTTGATCATGTGCTTCTGAAATTGTTATTTGACTCAAACTTGTTTTATCACAATAATATGTTTATCAATTTAATGTGATTTGAGGCATTAATTGTTAATTTAATTCAATTTTATAGCTTATAAGTTTTAAATAAATATTTGATTATATTTATTTTAACTAACGTTAAATTAGGAGAATTTCAATAAGTCTCGTTCAAACTTCATCCTCGCCAAGTATTTTCAAAATTGTTATTTGGTTCACACATATATACACACACATACACACACAATAATTGTGTATAAACAAAAGAAATAATTAAATTTCAAATAACAAAATTAAAATACAAAAGAAAAGTGTAATCTTCAATAATAAATATTTTATAAACCTACTTATAACCTTAAAATTATCATCTGCCTTTCTACATTGTTATCTCAATAGTTTATTTTTATTGCAACGTGATTTTTTGGATGTTTATTGTATTTTTATTAATTGCATAGTCAAATTTTTTTACTGAAAGTTATAAAGATGTTTATATATGCTTGGTGCTTTATTATTTTAAATTAAGTGCATATTTTTTTAATATGGGATTATATATGATATTAGCATGTACATTCTACAATGTACATACATGATTAAATTATTAAGGAATTATAATACTTGTAAATATATGTGACTATTTTAATATATTAAATTATAAGTATTTATTTTATGTTTTATTAAAAAAATTATATTATAATAACTTTTGCGTTATCTATTCTCCTTCTTATATTTTTTAATATCTAATATTTGCATGAGTTTTTTGATGCAATATGAATTAATCTAGTATATAAATAGACAAGTCGACCCTTTAGCGAATATAATTAAGATATTATTTTAAGATACACACAGTATTTAAGAAAGTGATGTACATTGACATTTTAATTAAATTTTTTTATTTTTTTATTTATAATTTTATTTTATTATTAAAATTTATATTTTGAACTTGATATTTAACTCATATAATTCATGTAATTTTTATATTTTCAAATTAAACTATATATTGCAATGAAAAATTCATATTTTCGTTTAAATTCAAATAAAATAATTGAATGTTGTGAAAGTATATTCCACTGTAATAACATACTTTAATTTGAGCTTAAAATCATGTTATTAATATAAAAATAAATTAAAGTTACATTTTTAAAAAAATTTATCGCAAAATAATTTTCAACGTGAAATTTTAGTTGGATGACACTTGCCACCTCAATATTTTTTTTTCACCTATTAATATAGGTTGATTTTCTAATCTTAATTTTATTTTATTTTTGAATTTACTATTTTAAACTTGAAATTTTGATCCATATAATTCATTTTAAATTCATATACTTTATATTTTTTCAATTCGAACTAAAAAGTATAATTCATAATTCATATCTTAATCTTAAATCAAATTGAAATAATCAAATATTGTAGAAGTATGATTCCACCACAACAGAGAACTTAAATTGAATTTAAATTCACGTTTTTAATATATAAAAAGTTGAATTGACATTTTTTTTTTGAAATTTCTATCTTAAAATAATTTTTAAAATTAATTTTATGGTAATTGATACTTGTTATCGAAATATTATTCAGTTTCTCCGATTTATATAGAAAAGTTGTGTACATTTTATGATATTCACAATTTTATTTTGTTTTAAGATTTCCTATGTTAAACTTGACATTGTAATCCTTATAAATCATTCTAAATTTATATAAAACAACACACTCGATATAGTCCCATAAAGTGAATTTAACTAGAGTAGAATATATACACACCTTACTCCTACCTCATAAATTAAAAAAAGTATTTTAAATTCATATATAGCATTTGTCAAAAATAAAGAAAAATATGTACATATAATAATAGGTAAACACAAAAGGTAATTGGCCAAAAGAGAAAATATTATCATTGGCTTTCTTTTGTTTTAAATTTTAATACAATTGGATTTCTTTTGTTTTAATAAAACGAAAATTTTCGTCCCATATTAAAAAGTTTCCTCCAGCCACAGACCTCCACCCTTCCCATTTCAAAACCTAAAATCTCCCCCCCAAAATTAAAAAATCTCAAAAGATTAAAATTTCCCCCCATAATTTTAAAATCTAATTAAATAACCTAATCCTACTTCACACTTAACAAACACTCATATCCCTTTACCCTCTCCCCAATTCATTATTGCCCCCCCCCCCCCCTTCCCCCTCCCCATTCGTTTCACCCGTATTTTAATTTGTAATTTGAGTTGAAATTGTTTATTTGATATTTTGCTAAATAACTTTTTCTTTTGTAGGCGTTACAATATAAAATTCTCCAAGTAAAGGTAATTTTCTATTCGTGTAGGTTTTAAAGTATTAATATTGAAATTGACATCTTTCACTTGTGAGATTACATTAAGTATATTATTATTGTTTTATTGAAATTTAACATCGATAACTATAGGTTTGAAAAAATTTATAAAGTATGCAAATTTGTTTACTTCTTTGGTTGCTTTGAACTTTTTCTTGTTTTTATTGGTTAAAAATTTTAGAAATGAATTATCTAAAACATATTTTTTCTATTGAAATTCTATGTATACACACAATTGCATATATAATCATTATTCTTGATATTCTTGATGCTAATATATTTTACAATTATTGATAGATATATTAGTGAAAAAAGAACATATAAACGACAACTTGGAATGGATATTGATCAAGTTAAGGTGCAATTCAAGAACGTTGAAGGAGAGAAGACCATGCTGCTTTGGATTCAAATAAGATGTTGTCTTAAAATAATTGTATATTGTGACAATTCTCAAAATTGTAACAATTGTATATAACTTGACAACTATTTGGGATTTGTAGCTACATTATGTAACATTCCGATGAACAAGGCAAGTAAAAAATTCTTTAATTTGTAAAAATGAAATTGTTGAAAATTATTTTGGATTTTAATAGTTTTTATTTTAGTTATATTATATGAATTCTTGAGATTAATAATGCTTATGGCAATATTCTTCTATTTATGGCAATGAATTTTGGTAGTTTAGCCACATATATACTACCAAAAATATAAATATACATTTTTACTTTTCATGCCAAATTAAAAGAATAATTATAATTTATGTATTTCATGACAAAAATAATAAATTCTTAGCCATTTACAAAAATGTTTCTAACTAATTCTTTAGTTGATAGCCACAAATTTTCTAACTGATCATAGCTAAATACAAGTATTTTTATCAGTCTCAACAATAAAATAGCCACTTCTTTTAATTTTCGTAGCAAATCTAGTCTTTTGCCACAATAGAACATATTGTGGCTATAAATTTTACTTGTCGTGGCAAAAGAATAAAATTATTTACTATAAGTATATATTTCGTAGCAAGAATTTATTACTATCACAGCTACAAACATAATGCTTTTATAGTTATAAGTATTAGTCCTTAGCCATAGGCCATGTAAATTCTGTAGCTATCTTTTAGTTACGCCACTTCTTGCTACGAATGCTACGGAAAGAAAATTTGTGGCTAAAGTGTTTAGCCACAGACTTTTTTATATTTAGCTACCACATATTATGTAGCTATATATGCGTTATGTTGTAGTGATACCTGGGTTGTGAGTTTCTTGATGTTCTTAGACTTGAAGAACTTGAATCTCTTAGTTTCTTGAAGAAGGATTTGGATCTTATTCTTGGGGATTATATTTGAGAGAAAACCCTAATTTTTGATATTGTAGATAGATAATGAAATTATGAGCCTTGATCTGATATAATTAGGGGTTATAACAGGTGAAAAAAGACCCAAATGCCCTTTTAAAAATGACATAAAATAACTGACCGAACTATGCGATGGTGGGTGCGAGGTCCGTCGCTGGATCGACGGTCCATCGGTCCTGACCGTCGCACCTGGGAAGAATAAGGGTTCACTGCCTCTTCTGCGACGGCTTGGGCGACGGTCCGTCGGCCTGGGCTGTCGCTCTTAGGAAGACTGTGGTCTCACTGCCTCGCTGCGACGGTTTGGGAAATGGTCCGTTGCTAGCTCGACGGTCCGTCGGCCTTCACTGTCGCACATGGGCAGTTTTGACTGCTTTCTGTATTTTGGCCATAACTTTCTCTTTCGATGACGGATTTGGACGAAATGGGTATCGATGGAAAGCTTATACAATTTTTCACTCAACAAAAAGTGAATTCCATATGTATAAAGTGGATTCATCCTTTAAAGTAAGTTTCTAGCATTCTTGGAACGTTTTCAAGTTAGGTAGAAGTACGGGGTATTACAATGGGTGGCTTGTAGTTTTTCCCCAATTTGATGACTAGTGATTTTCAGACTTGTAAACTTTTGACTTTTGAAAAAATAAGGTTAATTAGTATGGACTTTTCGGTATTTATCAATGAATTATAGAATTAATGATTACATACCTATGTTATGACAATGTTGCTTTCTTTATATTGAATTACGGTATGGTTATTTGAAAATGGATTTCGGTAATGAGTCATGGCAGGGTTGTGCTATCCGTGATTTTCGGTAAATTGATGAAGTAGTTGTGTTTTATTGTATTATTGGTTGTATTTTTTGGTGTACTCTCCGGTGGTATGGGACGTCGTGATGGGTTCTTGTTTGATATTCTTTTGTGTACTCTCCGGTGGTATGGGACGCTGTGATGAGTTCTTTATTGTGCTCTCTTTCGTGTACTTGGGCGTCCTGGTAAGTTCTTCTGTTTATGTTCTAAAGATGGTTGATGATGACTATGGCAAGTAGATGCTTTGAGATTAAAGAGTATATAGAGATAGTATGTCATGTTATTGCTTTAGTAGTATAGATATTGTTATAGTGGTATCAAAGCAGATTTAGGTTCGATCCTATCCCTTGACTTTAAGATTATTGTCTAACTTTATATCGACCTTACATTATATTTGAGCTCAGTCGGTCGATGATGCCTACTGAGTACCCGTGTTTTGGTACTCGTACTACACTTCTGTACCTTTTTGGTGCAGACCCAGGTCCTAGTTGCCGTCGTTGAGCTAGTTTGTGTGAGTTGACTATTCGGAGATAGGGTGAGCTCTTGGAGATCGAGTAGCCCTATTTCCCTTCTATCCTTATTTGTCTTTTGCTTTCGAGACAAATGTATAGGATTATTTAAGACATTTTAGATTCTAAGATTGTAAATTCCTCTTGTCAAGTTTAGAAGCTCTTGTATTAATACTATCAGGTCGTGGGATTTGTGTTTGAATATAGGTTGTCCTTACTTGTGAAATGTTGTTGTTATATATTGTGTTCATGCATAGAGTCCATGTTGGACGTTCTTACCGAGGTAATCCATTGCCATAGCTCTGGGTTACGGTATCGACTTACCTGCCGGTGAGATGTGGTAGGTGCCATCATGACATCCAAACGGGGTCGTGACACTTATGTGCGCCTTTGACAACACTGAAGCGTCCACAGACTTCAAATCTTGGGTTCACCTCTGCTAATCAATAGCTCATCCTATGACTAGCAAGAAAAGAAACTATTTTGCAAATTAATTTACAATTGCCACGTCATCAAATAGGAATCGAATATAATATTTTTTGGAAATAATGATTATGGAAGCTAACTTGACAAAGTTAAATGTCTTTTGAATGATGAAGTATAGTTGAGTGACTATGAAGGCCAACTCCCAAAGTTGACCAACTTTTGAAAGACAAAACAAAGTTGATTGATTATATATGCCAATTACCCAAAGTTGAGTTATTCGCGCTTGATGTTTATACTAAATAATATTAATTTGTCAGGGTCAAATAAGAAATTAAGATTAAAAATTAAAGTAGTATTCAGTATCTATGATATAATGATAAAAGCGTATATGAAGACATGTATAAGAATTCATCGGATTGATATAAATACTTGGATGCAGATAAGTTCTTGTGATTAATATTTGACTTGTTTAAATCATTCAAACTTTCGGAGATTAGGTGATAGATATCTTTATTTATAGGTCAATTTGGGTTTAATATACATTAGCTCATTTATTTAAGGGATTCTTATGCAAATGTACCAGTCAACAATTTTCTTTCAACTAATGGCCCAAAACTTCTATAATGTATATGTAATGTATCTCCATTGAATAAATAGTGTAGAACTATGTATATATAGTGTATAAATATGTATAATATGTGTATATAAATCCATATACACTATTATACAATATTTATATACATTATGTAATGTAATTATATTGAACAAATAGTGTATCATAGTGTATATATGATGCATAAAAAATGTATCCCACTATCATACACATAATCAATGTGAGATTATCATATTAAAGTGTAGTTGTACCATAACTTATGTTCAATTTTCATTTTTTATTGAAATTAAATTCGATCAATAAATGTTATATTCTACGGAAAGAACTTAACGTCCTATATTTGCTTTGGTCATTTGGTAAGAGGCCGAAGAAGAAGAGACAAATGAAGCATGCCCAAAAGTATAAATTATGGATCCACCTATTGGTGACCCATTGATTGCACTATGTTATTTTTCACAATACGGGTACGTAGAATATGTATAACAGAACAACAACTTCAACTCGAGTTCAAGTATGAACAAGAACACAATGAAGTATTAAATACCCTCAACACAAGATCAAAAAAGACCTTTCCAAGAGGTGTATTTATTTTTCAGAAAATAAAGATGAAACAAAAATGATTAAGGCCAAGTCGTCCGAATTCACGGATTTTCCTTAAGGAATAATTCCCCTCACTGTACCCGAGGTTATGGAATCTTCCTCCCAGGATAAAATGGCCTTCAATCCGACTATAGCGGTACCTCAAATAGGCGAATTCTTCGAACGCACTCACGGTTAGAATGATCACACTTAGAGTATTTTTTTAAGACAAGAAGAAGAAGTTTTGTAATCTGAAAATTTCTGTATTTTCCACCTCTAACCTGTGGATGCCACAAGATGCCTCTTTAGAAAGGAGGCAATGATTCACTCCAAAGGTTGCACCTTTGCTGTAAATTCATGTCTGTTCATTAAAGATTGCATCCTTTCCTGAACAGTCATATCTTTCCATGAATCAGTGTGTCTTTTGCTGAATGGTTGCATCTGTTTATTCAACCAGTGCATCAGTTCAATTAAGTACAGAAAACAGTGCACCAGTTCTGAAGCAATGCAATAGCATCGCGTCACTGTTACAACATGTAAATGAAGGATTAAAACTCAGAAATATTTCCTGTGTTTTTCATCATTGTTCAAATTTTGTCAAATAAAATTTGTCCAAAAAGAAAGATCTCATCGATCGATCATTTGCCAAATCCAAATCCAAATCAGATGCCGAGCCGAGCGAGCGACGACAACGCGAGACATCTCTATTTCCTTGCCTCACTTACCATGTGGAGTAAGTGTTTCACAATATAAACACTAAAAAGTTCTCTTCTTTCACCAATGTGGGAGAAAGAGTAAGCTTTCCAAATTAGGAGTACACTTTCCAATTTGGGTGTCTCCTTTTCCTACACCATTTCTTCTCCATTTCTCATTCAAACTTCTATGAACCCAACAATCCCCCATATGAATGGGGAATGACTATTTTTCGTAAAACTTTTACGGACAAGTATGTGATCATCAAGCAAAGACTGATTGCATCTGGATAAGTGGGTTTCCTTTTGAACTTTCCATAGTGAACATGCATCGGATGTTCTCGGTCAATCGGTAGATTTGATATCTTTGAACCATCGAGTTTTAATGTACACCTAGACAACACATGTCACACAAACAGCCTTTTATCGTTTATGGTTCTTACAGTTTTGTTCTTTTCATCCATGAACACGTCCCGGTTTTCATGAGAACTTAGAGAATAGACCTTTACTAACATTCTCTTTGAAGCGGCTTTCACTTCTCCCACACATAGGTGATTTCTAAACGTTCAATCCAGTAGATTAAACTATTTGGTCAAATCTGCCAAATTTAGATAATTATTAAAAAACTTTTCACCTTAAGTCTCATCCTTGTTTACTATACATTGTCAACATCATGAGAATGGGTTGGGTAATTGACAATGTTGAACCTGTCAGACACAACTTTGTTTGATCTCCTTGAACCTAGCTCTTGGGATCTCCAGTCTTCTAGGTAGAGTTACCGCCATGCTGATTTGTCCTAGGCCTTAAACCCATTCCCTTGGATGTCCTTTCTACTCCTTCTCTAGATAGGCCTTTTGTAAGTGGATCTGACACATTATCCTTTGACTTTACATAATCAATAGTGATAATTCCACTAGAGAGAAGTTCCCTAACGGTATTATGTCTCCATCGTATGTGACGAGATTTACCATTATACATCATGCTCCCTGCCCTACCTATTGCCGCTTGGCTATCACAGTGTATACATACTGGTGCCACGGGCTTGGGCCAATACGGAATATCTTCTAAGAAATTCCGAAGTCATTCTGCTTCTTCACCGGCTTTAGCTAATGCGATAAATTCAGATTCCATTGTAGAGCGAGAAATACACGTCTATTTGGATGATTTCCAAGAGACTGCTCCTCCACCAATAGTAAATACATATCCACTTGTGGATTTTACTTCGTTTGATCCGGTGATCCAATTTGCATCACTATATCCTTCAAGTACCGTAGGATATTTATTATAATGCAAAGCATAATTTTGAGTGTATTTAAGATACCCCAAAACTCTTTTCATTGCCATCCAGTGAGTTTTGTTGGGATTACTCGTGTACCGACTCAATTTACCGATAACGCATGCTATGTATGGTCGTGTACAATTCATTATATACATTAAACATCCCAATACTCTTGCGTAATCCAATTGCGAATCACTTTCACCTTCATTCTTTCGAAGTGCAAAGCTCGCATCCAATGGAGTCTTGGCAATACCAAATTCCATATACTTGAACTTGTCAAGTACCTTTTCGATATAATGAGACTGTGACAATGCCAACCCTTGTGGAGTTCGATGGATTCTTATACCTAAGATCACATCTGCAACTCCAAGGTCCTTCGTATCAAACTTGCTCTCGAGCATTCGTTTTGTTGCATTTATGTCAGAAATATCTCTACTGAGGATCAACATATCATCCACATATAAATATACAATGACTTCGTGATTTGGAGTGTCTTTAATATAGACACATTTATCACATTTATTTATTTTGAATCTGTTTGCCAACATGGTTTGGTCAAACTTCGCATGCCATTATTTTGGTGCTTTCTTTAGTCCATATAATGACTTGATAAGTTTACACACCTTGTTTTCCTTTCCTGGAACCACAAAACCCTCAGGTTGTTCCATGTAAATTTCTTCCTCCAAATCTCCATTTAGGAATGCGGTTTTCACATCCATTTGATGGATTTGAAGATCATATACCGCCGCCAAGGCAATTAACATTCGAATCGAGATTATCCTTGTTACTGGCGAGTATGTATCAAAGTAATCAAGGCCTTCCTTCTATTCGAAACCTTTTACTACAAGTCTTGCCTTGTATTGTCAATAGTACCATCCGTCTTCATTTTCCTTTTGAAGATCCATTTAGAACCTAAAGGTTTATTTACGGGAGGAAGGTCAACCAATTCCCATGTATGGTTGCTTAAGATTGAATCTATCTCATTATTGACTGCCTCTTTCCAAAAGGATGAGTCTGACGACGACATCGCTTCTTTAAATGTTTGAGGCTCATTTTCTAAGAGAAATATTACAAAATCCGATCCAAACAAAGTTGACGTTCTTTGACGTGTACTACGTCTTGGATTTTCTTCATTATGTACATTCTCACTTGGTTCATCTCGAGGTCGTTTAGATCCTCCACTAGACTGTTCATGTCTAATTTTATACGGGTAAATGTTTTCAAAGAATTCAGCATTATCTGATTCAATTACCGTATTTTCATTTATATCCGGCTGTTCGTATTTATGAACCAACAATCGACATGCTTTACTGCTTTTAGCATATCCTATGAACACGCAGTCCACCGTTTTAGATCCTATCTTAACCCTTTTCGGTATAGGAACTTGAACCTTCGCTAGACACCCCCACACTTTGAAATATTTCAAGTTAGGTTTTCTTTCTTTCCATTTTTCGTAAGGAATTAATTGTGTCTTACTATGGGGAACTCTGTTGAGTATACGATTGGTCGTAAGGATGGCCTCCCCCATAAGTTTTGCGGTAAACCAGAACTTATAAGTAAGGCATTCATCATTTCCTTCAAAGTTTGGTTTTTTCTTTCCGCAATTCCATTAGATTGAGGTGAATACGCGGCCGTAGTTTGATGGATTATTCCATTCTCTACATATATTTGCGCAAAGGGAGATTCATATTCTCCGCCCCTATCACTTTTTATCATTTTGATCTTTTTGTCTAACTGATTTTCAACTTCAGTTTTATATTGCCTAAACGCATCTATTGCTTCATCCTTACTATTTAGAAAGTAGACATAACAATATCTAGTGCAATCGTCAATAAAAGTTATGAAATACTTTTTTTCACCACGTGATGATTTTGACTTCATATCACAAATGTCAGTGTGTATCAAGTCTAAGTGATTGGAATTCCTTTCAACGGACTTATAAGGATGCTTTGCATACTTTGACTTCACACACGTTTGACACTTAGATTTATTGCACTCAAAGTTTGGCAAAACTTCTAAGTTAATCAGTTTTCGTAATGTTTTGTAATTAACATGGCCTAAACATTCATGCCATAAATCATAAGACTCAAGCAAATAAGAAGAATTTGAACTTTTATTTATTTCAACAGTCATTACATTCATCTTATAAAGGCCTTCGATCAGATAGCCTTTTCCTACATACATTTTTCCTTTGCTAATTACAATTTTTCCAGAAACGGTTACACATTTGAATCCGTTCTTATCTAGGAGTGAAACAAAAATTAAATTCCTACGTAACTCCGGAACATATAACACATTGTTCAGTGTCAAGACCTTGCCGGAAGTTATTTTTAAGCAAATTTTTCATGTTCCCTCCACCTTAGCAGTAGCGGAGTTGGCCATGTAGAGCATTTCTTCTACTTGAGCCGGAGAAAATGATGAGAACAACTCTTTGATTGCGCAAACATGGCGTGTGGCACCAGAATCCATCCCCCATTCGCATGGATTCCCCACCAAGTTGCATTCCGTGAACATAGCACACAAATCATCATATTCTTTGTTGGACTCAATCATATTCGCTTGGTCCTTTTTCTTGCCTTTCTTCGGGGCTCGACAATCTGTGGACTTGTGGCTAATTTTGCCACAATTGAAGCATTTTCCCTTAAACTTTTTCTTGGGTTATTTGCTTCCATGTTCAACTTTTTTTCTTTTCTTCGAGTTGTTTTGGCCATCTTCTACAATATGTGCTCCATTCATTGTAGAATTTCTCTTTGACCTTCTTTCAGCAGCTTTATTGTCCTCTTCAATACAAAGTCGGACAATAAGATCTTCAACGGTCATCTCCTTGCGTTTATGCTTTAATTAGTTTTTGAAGTCTTTCCACAATGGTGGTAGCTTCTCAACTATCACTGCTACTTGGAAAGCATCATTCACAATTAAACCTACAAAACAGTTTATGTGAGTATTAAAAACATTTTTAATTTGTTCTACTACGGTATTTTTACAAAATATACCTTCTGCTAGGAGATCATGTATGATGACTTGCAACTCCTGTACTTGAGAGACAACAGATTTGCTATCAATCATTTTGAAGTCCAGGAACCGTGCAACAAGGAATTTCTTAATTCCCGTATCCTCCATTTTATATTTCCGTTCAAGTGCCCCCCACAGTTCTTTTGATGTCTTGGTTCCACTATAGACATTATAGAGGTCGTCTTGGAGACCACTCAGAATATAGTTCATGCAAAGGAAATACGAATGTTTCCAAGCTTCTACAATAACGAAGCGGTCTTTGTCCGAGGTTCCCTCGGGCACCTCGGGAGTATCTTCGCTAGTGAACCGTTGTAGACATAAAGTGGTGAGATAAAAGAACATCTTTTGTTGCCACCGCTTGAAGTCAATGCCAGAAAATTTTCCGGGCTTCTCCGCCGGTGCCATCGTTGGCGGAGCATTTGTGCGACTTGATGTGGCAATATTGTTTGCCCCCACAGACGTTGTCGCATCCATCATTTGACTTTCAGTTGTCATTTTTCCTGTCACCACAAGACAAAAAACTTAGTATTTTTCATAATACTATTTATAAAGTTAAATAACTTGAAATTCTTCTTCTTGTTTCTAGTTAACGATGAAGTTTTTATTACTTCGAATCGTCAACTGAGTGAACCTTAACTTGTGATGAAGATTTTATGTCTTCTAATCACTAGTTAAATTCAAGCGGAGTAGAAAGCCTAAGCTTTAATCTCCAAAAACAAGCAATACAGATTCTTATTAATTTATTCCTTAAGATTGTTATTTTCCACAATACGGGTACGTAGAATCTTTATAACAGAACAACAACTTCAACTCGAGTTCAAGTATGAACAAAAACACAATGAAGTATTAAATACCCTCAACACAAGATCAAAAAAGACCTTTCCAAGAGGTGTATTTATTTTTTAGAAAATAAAGATGAAACAGAAATGATTAAGGCTAAGTCGTCCGAATTCACGGATTTTCCTTAAGGAATAATTCCCCTCACTGTACCCGAGGTTATGGAATCTTTCTCCCAGGATAAAATGGCCTTCAATCCGACTATAGAGGTACCTCAAATAGGCGGATTCTTCGAACACACTCACGGTAAGAATGATCACACTTAGAGTATTTTTTTAAGACAAGAAGAAGAAGTTTTGTAATCTGGAAATTTTTGTATTTTCTACCTCTAACCTATGGATGAAAACCAGGTTATTTATAGACACAATATGCCTCTTTAGAAAGGAGGCAATGGTTCACTCCAAAGGTTGCACCTTTGCTGTAAATTCATGTCTGTTCATTAAAGATTGCATCCTTTCCTGAACAGTCATATCTTTCCATGAATCAGTGTGTCTTTTGCTGAATGGTTGCATCTGTTTATTCAACCAGTGCATCAGTTCAGTTAAGTAACAGAAAACAGTGCACCAGTTTTGAAGCAATGCAACATTTCCGAAGCAGTGCAACTGTTCTACATCACTGTTCACGTAAAGCAGTAGCATCGCGTCACTGTTACTACATGTAAATGGAGGATTAAAACTCAAAAATATTTCCTGCGTTTTTCATCACTGTTCAGATTTTGTCAAATAAAATTTGTCCAAAAAGAAAGATCTCATCAATATCCGAAGCCGAGCAACGACGATGGCGTGAGGCATCTCTATTTCCTTGCCTCACTTACCATGTGGAGTAAGTGTTTCACAATATAAACACTAAAAAATTCTCTTCTTCCACCAATGTGGGAGAAAGAGTAAGCTTTCCAAATTAGGAGTACACTTTCCAATTTGGGTTTCTCCTTTTCCTCCACCATTTCTTCTCCATTTCTCATTCACACTTCTATGAACCCAACACACTATACAACTTGGGTTTTTTTCTTCTTCAAGCCCACAATAAAATGACTTGACATTATCTGCATTTTATATCATTACTGCATCTGTATGTACTGTTTGACATTTTGATTGTGAAGTGCCTTGGATGATTGCTAATTGACTATATATATATGTGTGTGTGTAAGAAAGCTCATTGTTTCTATTCTGTATGATGCTAGCTTGAGATGAATTTAGATGGGGAACATGCTGCTGAAGATTCATATAGTTGGTTTCAACTTGCTTGGGATTGAGTTGTGATTGTTTGGTAAAAGAAACTAGCTAGGGTCATTACATGAAAGGCAGATCCATAGTTTCTACTTAACGAGTTTAATCTATGAACTTCTTAGCCTCGAATACATTGTACTTTTAGAAATGTGTTCATAATGATCTAATATTTGTTATGGTTAGTGATCGATCTTCTACATATATATATATACAACTCAATTGAATCGATCGATTGAATGAATGCTGCATCCGTCTCCTTGACTACATGTCTTAACTATATGATCCAAACAGGTTAATAACCCGCTTATATTATTATCTCAGTCATTTTGACGTCGGTTAATAGGTAGAGCTTCTTAATCAAGAAAGTTTTTCGTGAGTGATCGATATTATCCAAAGGTAAGAAAATGGTGGGTTTTTACTGTAGAATGACTGCAAAGCTAGCTGTGCACCTTTATATTTCACTAACAATATGAGTGGAGCAGGCGTCAGAAGAGTATGAAGTGATTAGACAGTCAAAAAAATGATACAATATGCTCTTTGGATTGCCAATTTTTTTACTGAGTCCTTTTGCTTTTTTGAGCCGATTTAACCGGAGATAAAGCCATCTTCTCCCTCCCCCCTCTGTACGTCCTGCTTATTATTACCATTTCAGTGGTCTAGTCAAGTACCTTTATTTATTTCATGAGGTTAAAACTTGGAGGGAAAGTAAGTGGAAAATGGATATATTGTGTGTTAAACAGCTGGTAAACTAAAGAGATAAATGAAAAGGGTGATATATCAATAAATAAGGATTTTTCTAGTAATAGCGAGCTTAGTGGGAACAAACCATCCTTAGAATGGGGCGACAACTGTTGGCTTGTATGCGTCCACCACGATATTAGGGATCAGGTCTCTTAGTTGATTTGCACAATAGATTATAAGGAGTTAGGATTAAGAGTTTAATCCTTGTGATTATTGGAGTTTGTAATCACGTTTGGCTTTGAAGTTAGTGGACAGGGGCAGATGTAGCACTATGAATGCGGGTTCCCGGGAACCTCCAAGCATTTTCGTATACTTTGTAATTATATTAAAAATATAAGAATTATAAGTGAGGAACCCATAAACAAAGTTGATAGTTGGCTTATTGGTTCAAAAAGGTTTGAAGTAATGCCCCACATGCTTATACACCAGTTCGAATCCCCTTGGAACGATTATTTTTTTTATTTTATTGAACTCACAAACTTAAAATCCTAGATCCGCCTCTGTTAGTGGAGGTGCTAGGAATTCTGTGAGACAGGTCGTGGTTCCTCCCTTGAGTAACGAGGTTGTGTTCCATTTACTATTCTTGCATCTAACTTCATTATTCTTTACAACTGTCTGTCAAGGGACCTGGTCTCTCTCGACTCTTGTTGTTGTTTATGTTTCTGCACCTAACTTCATCTCTTGTTAATCTGTTGTGCAAATCTGTTAAGGGACCTGGTCTCTATTATCGTGATGGATGCATACGTTGTTTGAATTGTAATTTGGAGAAGCGTCCTCAGCGGATGAAGTGTTAGTTTGTTGAAAGTGAGCGTATAGCCTCATTATACGCAGATGTTGTCACGCTATGGAGGGCGTTATTTACGAATCATGTAATTGTTTGGAAATGCAACCTAGATAACCGTTGAATTCCTTTCAAGGCTAAATATAAGAGTGATATTGATAGCGAATAAATACCGAGAAAAAGATAGAAAAGATTGGGCTCAATATTATAATGTTGCATGTAATATGCTGTATTGATGAGAGCTTTTGAAGTTCATCACTATCTCAAAAGGACATGGAGACGTAACGTATTATGCAAACGTATCAGTTTCATTGTAGTATTATTATATATCATACATTTGCTCAATGACGAGGCTAAGTTATTTCTTCAACAATAGTTAGTTGAATCTTCTTCGTCGAAAAATTATATATACCAAGCACAAGTAAAAAAGTTTTTTACTTATATTAATTGTTGAATGCTGTTTAACATAAGAAAACTTTTACAGCGTATTGCCAAAAAGGTGCAAAACCTATGTACGTAGTATGAGTATGGCATATAAGATGTAGTGGGAAGAAAACAAGTTGCAAAAAGTATTGAAGTAATTGTGATGATAGAACATTTAGATTCTTTGTTAATGATGCTGTGGAAAGTGATGACAAAGAGGAAAGTGAATAATGCATCGCATCTTCCATGATAATTATGATAACAACTAGTAGTATATTGTTATTATTATTGTATCCACCTTCTCATAGTAACCGACTTCTGTCATATCACTATCTTAAATTCTTCTATTCATTTTACCTGCAATTTAAATTATATATAGTTTCATTGATTAAAAAAAAAAATACACTATAATGTAGTTTAAATGATATCTATGTGTCAATTCTAATTTAAAAATTAAACAGATCACTCGTTAATGAGTAAATCATTTGTAGTGAGATAAATTACTTCGCCGAGAAAAGGTTACTAGGTTAGCATATTTTGAGATGGTAACTAAATGAGCGGATTGAGTCAAATTTGAGTAAATAAAAATGAAGCAAATTAATATACATGTTAATTGTCACGACTCATTCGCAAACATTTGTTTGGATCAAAATGGACTCGATGAATTAGTATAGTTTTATGTGTCGTCTGATTTATCGCCTGCTTTGTTTGTAATTATTAATTTTTGCATGACGCTCTTTCAATTTCGACCCCAATAGGCAGAGCTACAGGAGAGGGCAGAAGGATTTAACCAATTTTATATGTATATACAATAATATTGATTAATCCCCTTAGGCTTAGCTTCCTTTTTTTATATGTTTGATCTCTTAGTGAAAATTCCGACTACTGATAAATTCAATCATCATGAAATTAAAAGCGGCCAGCTCCTTATTTTCATAAAGCTGTTTTTCTTCTTATCGTTTGTGGGTGGTGTTGATAGGGGGTGGGGTCTTGAGAGCCTCTTCTAAACTTCCACTTTGTATATCTTTTAGGCATGGTGACAGAGGGATGTTGATGTTGTACCTATTATATGTGGATTTTTGTTCTGGAACCCAAAAATAAATATATGTATATATGTAATTCCATTCCTTTATACTCTGATCTGCCAAAGTTTCATGATCCTTTTTTTGCAATCTTTGTGTGTTGGTCCACTTTACTTCCGACTTGTTACATGCATATGGGGACTACTTATAAAGGCTGAACATCAGTCCACAGTTAAAAGTGACTAAAATCATATTTTATGGACCAACAACAACACCATATAAGTGTA
The DNA here is from genome assembly GCA_030864215.1 of Capsicum pubescens. Classification (NCBI taxonomy): domain Eukaryota; kingdom Viridiplantae; phylum Streptophyta; class Magnoliopsida; order Solanales; family Solanaceae; genus Capsicum; species Capsicum pubescens. The sequence continues at coordinate 13,033,431 of CM061541.1, read as the reverse complement.
ATATCATAAAGTGAGATCTGAAAATAATAGAGTATACGCAGTTTATGCCTTTACCATATGTGGAAAATACTTACTCAAATTTTAATTATACCTATTATTTGTTTTTTTTTAAATATATTCAATGTCTTTCTATCTCACACAAAGTTTGAGTTAGATTCTGCCATAAATAATTGTGTTTGGTATGGGAATTAAAACGTTTTTCTTGATATAACCATTTTGCTTTCTTGGATTGTTTAAAAGGATCTCTTCATCAAGAGATAAGTTTTATACACCAAGGGAAGAAAAAGGATTTCCACTTACTATAATTAACAATTATTTGTAGTCAACCTTCATTAGTACTTACAGAAGTATCACCAAAAACACTATTGTCACACCCCTTTTTCGCCCGAAGGGATCGAGTCGAAGGATTTTTTCAATTAAAGTAACGATTTTGAATAGGGATTATTTTATTTACAGAATCGTCACTTGGAATTGAGTTTTGGTGTTCCAAGTCACCTTTTTGAATCCCTAATCAAAAGGAAAAGACTCTTTGTTGGTCTGCGAAAACAGAAGACCGGGTAAGGAATTTTGTTGACCGAGGGGAAGGTGTGAGGCACCCCTCGAGTCCCGTAGTTCTAGCACGGTCGCTTTTATTGACTTATCTTAACTTAAACTATTTTGAATAAAATGTGTTAAGGCCTAAAATCGCTCATTTTTATTATACTAAAATGATTTTCTACGTTTCTTATGTTAAATAAATTGAAGAAAAGTATTTACCAAAGTGCATTACTGCATCCTTGAATTTTAAATGTCTCAAAGAGATGCGTACACCGCATTCTTAATCGAGATCAAATATTTTAAAACACCTAAAACTTATATAATGTTAAAAAACACTTGTTTGTCTCTTATAAATTCGTGATAATTTTTTCTTATTCATACCTACTCTCTTCGTTTTTTTTTTTTTAAATTTACAATTCGCCTCTCTTACAAAAAAAATAAATTCTCTTTTCTTTTATCAATTATGATTATATATATTTCTAATCTTTTTAAACGAAGAGAATTCATCTTACTTCTGCGAACAAATTATTAATACATAAACTTAATAAAATTACTTAAAAGCCTAATTAACATAATCCGTAACAAAATTAATAATAAAATCAAATTTAGCAAAAAACTATCGTCACGAAGTTAACAAACAAAAAATAATAATAATAATTAAATGATCACATATTACAGTTAACCAACTTATTATGACTAAATTAACATGAATATATATATATATATATATATATAAAATCATGCAATTTTCTTTTCTTAAAATAAAATTGTCGTCCCCTTTTTTTAAAAAAATAAAATATATATATATGTAAAACAAAAAAAAATTCTTCACTTTGTTTTCTCTAATTTTCCATTTCTTGCTTTCCTTTCCTATGTTTATTTTCTTGTTTTCCATTTTTTCTACGTTTGTGTGTGCATGATTTTACATGTGTGCATGCATATTTATTTATTTATTCGTTTTGGTTTATTACACGAATACACACTAATTACTTGTAAAGTAACACAATTTACATCTTTAAACACAAATAACTTTAAATATTATCTCATTTTTAATTCAAATCCAATCTAATTAACATTATTTCGAAAAATAACATACGAATTATAAATAAAGACGTAGAAGCAAACTACATATAAATAGCAAATTGTCACACACCTTTTTCGTTCTCCAAAAAGATAATTCAAAGTTTGAAAAGGTTTTTATTATTAAAATGAAAAAAGATTGAAAGTTTGTTTCGAAAAAAGATTATTTTTACATTCAGAATCAGAGTCGCCACTTGGCATAATTCGGTGTGCCAAGTCACCATTGGAAAATTCTTTTCAAAACCATTTGACTCTTGAAACTGGCTTGCGAACAGAGATTCCGGCTAAGAAATTCTGTTGACCGAGGGGAAGGTGTTAGGCACCCCTTGGTCCCGTGGTTCGACCACAGTCGCTTGGTAGAGCGTATCGGCTTATTTGACACTACGAATGTATAAACCACACAAAGCAGCAACAATCAAGCAAACAAACACGAACCAAAACAAATTCTAAAAATATAGTGTTCAGTCCAACTATACAGTCCCGAAATAGAAGAATGCGGAAACATAAACCTACTCTATCCTAGGCTAATCCTAAACTATGCTCCATTGCCTTCTCTACCCGACGTTCCGGGCCTTGAGCGTGCGTCATCTTTAAGTACATGATGCTTCGGGGCATTCCTCGGATAAATCAATACAAATCCCTCGGGGCATTCCCCAGCCGAATGGATTCAATAGATCCCAATGCATAAATCAAAACCACTCCACAAATATTTCATCATTAAACAATCACAGATCCTAAAATTTGCCTACCCAACCTACCTTTTGCCTACGCTTTTGACGGTCTTATCATGATACTATCGAATTCATCAACATTAATGAATCAAAACGACAATATGCACTTTATCAACTTTTAATTCCCGTCCCAATTTCATTTACCTCAAACGAATTCAAGTCATTATCAACCAATTAGCCAATTCAAGTGACCGATAAATCAATATTCATGATCTGAATAACACCAAATCAAACAAAGCAAGATCCACACATTATCAATTCACCGCATAAGGCATCAAACGAAAAAGATTAATCAAAAAAATGGGATGAGAAATAGACCTCAATTTTATTCCAAACACTTAGCGATGGATTCGGAGCTCACGAACCAAAACCTCGATTCAATGAACTCAACATGGACCCGACCCGATAATTGAACGAAACAGCCAATTGTTCTTCTGGCGAGATGAGGACGAATTTGGAAAACAGAGAAGTTGATTGGTAGACTGTTTTCGGCGACTGTTCGACCGAAATCCAGCTGGTTTGCCGGCGTTTCCAATAGATGCGGTGGGTCAGCCGGAAAACGCCTTAGGAGCTGACTAGTTGATGACTTTTGGTGAAAGAGAGATGGTTTTGGGTTGTTTTAGTCGTTGCGTTTAGCGGTGCACTCGCCGGAGCTCCGGCGAGCTCTGGAAGCGACGGAAATCAGAGAGAAGTCGAGTTTTCGATGACGACAGAGTATTCTCTCCCCTTTTTCCTTTCCTCTCTCTCAATTTTGATCCCTCTTTGCTTCTCACTACTCCCGATCTCCCTCATATCCCTCTCTTCTTCTCTCAATCTCCCTCCTATCCCTCTCTTTTTCTCTCGATCTCCCTCTTATCCCTCTTTTCTTCTCTCGATTTCCCTTTTTTTTCACTTACTTCTTCAATTTCCAGTGTGAATCGAGTGTGGGCGTGTGTGTATGTGCGATTTTGGGTGAGAATCTGTGAGAGGTGAGTGTGTTCTTCGTGAGGAATGTGTGTGTGCGCGCGTGATTTAGTCTATAGGTGTGTGGGTGTATATGGTGAGAGAATTGTGTCTTGGAGAAGAAGAAGGGAAGCTCCTTGTGTGTGTGCGAGATTCGTCGGTTTCGGTGTGTGCTCTTCCCTTTTGTTATTGTTGCTGACTATGTATATATGCCTATGGAATTGTGTGGTTGTGGGGTAGGGTATGTGGGGTAGTGAGGTGGGGGTAGGGGTAGGGTGTGATGTGTTGTCCAAAATTGATAGGAGGAGTGATTAATTTTGTTACCAAAAGAATAATTGAGGATTAGGTTTGTTAGTGGGTTTGTTATTATTATTATTTTTTGTATTTTTTGTGGGGTATAATCACATGGGTAAGGGTGCATGATAAAGTGAGGTAAAAAATGAATAAAATTGAACTTGGAAGGGACAAAATTAGGTGTCTACACAAATTACACATAATAAATAATGTAAAAAAAAACACATAAGAATAACTTTAATCATGCTTCAATCAACTCAAAACTTATAAAATGGTACAAAATGGATAAGAACCTGAAAGATGAACTGATTAAAGAAAATACGAACAATTTCCGGAAAACTCGAACGGAACCTCAACTCATCGCGATTTTATTTTTGTTTTCTTGCATGCACCTGTTTCTAATGTTCTTGCATGCATCCGTTTCTAATTTTTTCTTTCTTTTTTTTTTTGGTTTTTCTCCTCGCTTTTCTCACTCTTTTTTTTTGTTTATTTTGCTTTTTCTCTTTTTTTTTTTTTTTGGTTTATCTCAAGTTTTGTGTGTGTGTTTTTTTTTTTATGTTGAGGGGTTGAGAATCCTTTTAAGTAGAGGAATTTGGGTGGGGGGGGGGGAGGATGGGGGAAAATGGGGGGAGTAGTTATTTATTAGGATAGGATAGAATTTTTTTTGAATTTAAAAAATAAAATATATATATATATATATATATATTTATTTAAAATAACAGAATACAATAAAAATAATAAATAAAAATAATAAATAAACAAAATAAATAGTAAAATAATAATAATAATAATAATAAATATAATAATAATAATTAATTCATTTTTATATTTTAACAAAACATAATAAAATTTAAAAATAATATTAAAACTACTAATTTATTTATTAAAATTTAGAAAACAAAATAATATATATATATATATATATATTTTTTAATTTTTGTATTAATTTAAAAATTAGAATAAAATAAAATATTTAGTTATTTATTTTTAACTAAAAATTTATTAAAAATAAAATAAGGGTTAAAATAATATTGAACCAAATATAAATATTTAATATCGAAAAATATATATATTAAATTAGGGGAGGGTCAGAATCACGTGCCTACATTTTGCCCCTCTTTGTTTGAAATCTCAAAGAGTTTTCATACAAAGAAGTAGACAAAGCGGTGATTTCTAATCCTCCAATTATTCGAAAAGTAAAGATAAAATTAAATTAAATTAAATTAAATAAAAGATATGACCGAGTCCTGGTTTTGGACCGCCTACATATCCCGGGTTATAAGGGAATCAGGTCACATGTAGTTCAAATAGGGTAACATGAAGTGGCAGTGAGTTAGAGATCGAGTCAGATTCTGTCGAGTTTTCGGTTGACGACTTCTCTTTTTACATTCACATGAATAACAAAAATAAAATTGAAGATACAAGTGAAAAATCCTATCTATTCAGCTATTCTGGAATTTTGACTTGAATCTTCATGACTTCTCAAATAGTGAGATAGTCGTTATTCTGAGTTGAACTTGAAACACGAAATGTTCCTCCTCGTTAGCTTATGGCATTAGAGGGGAACTTGAAAATTGATTTATCTTCAGATTTTCTTCTGGCTTGGACTTGAAAAAATCACCCTATTCTTCAGGCGGGCTCCTGAATTTGCAACTAATAATGTTCACCCTATTCTTCGGACGGGTTCTTGATCTGCTATTTCTTCACCCTATTCTTCAGGCGGGCTCCTAACTTGTTACTTCTTCACTCTGTTCTTCAGGCGGGTTCCTGGAGTTACTTTTTCTTCACCCTATTCTTCAAGCGGGTTCCTGAACTTTTTTTTTCTTCACCCTATTTTTCAGGCGGGTTACTGGACTTTCTCTTTCTGATTTTTCAAATATGTTCCTGAACTCAAAATAAAAGGTGACACAGAAAAATAACATTTCATTCTTCAGGAGGGTCCTGTCCCATTCTTCAGGAGGGTCCTGAGCATAAAATAAATTCTCATTCTTCAGGAAGGTCCTGAGCAATAAGTAAATTCCCATTCTTCAGGAGGGTCCTGTCCCATTCTTCAGGAGGGTCCTGAGCATAAAATAAATTCTCATTCTTCAGGAGGGTCCTGTCCCATTCTTCAAGAGAGACCTGAGCATAAAATAAATTCCCATTCTTCAGGAGGGTCCTGAGCAATAAGTAAATTCCCATTCTTCAGGAGGGTCCGGAGCATTAAATAAATTCCCATTCTTCAGGAGGGTCCTGTCCCATTCTTCAGGAGGGTCTTGAGCATAAAATAAATTCCCATTCTTTAGGAGGGTCCTGTCCCATTCTTCAGGAGGGTCCTGTCCCATTCTTCAGGAGGGTCCTGAGCACAAAATAAATTCTCATTTTTTATGAGGGTCATGTCTCATTCTTCAGGATGGTCTTGAGCACAAAATAAATTCCCATTCTTCAGGAGGGTCTTGTCTCATTCTTCAGGAGGGTCCTGTCCCATTCTTCAGGAGGGTCCTGAGAACAAAATAAAATTCAATAAACACGAACAGAATATTTGCCCTAGTTTGTACTTAGAAAATAAGTCGACTAAAAGGTACGTCTTATAGGAATCAAGGAGAATGATTCGACTAAAAAGTACGTCTTATAGGAATCAAGGGGATGACTCGACTAAGAGGTATGTCTTATAGGAATCACAAGGAGTGACTCGACTAAAAGGTTCATCTTATAGGAATCAAGGGGATGACTCGACTAAAAGGTACATCTTATAGGAATCATGAGGAGTGACTCGACAAAAAGGTTCGTCTTATAGGAATCAAGGGGATGACTCGACTAAAAGGTACGTCTTCTAGGAATCATGAGGAGTGGCTCCACAAAAAGGTTCGTCTTATAAGAATCAAAGGGATGACTCGACTAAAAGGTACGTCTTATAGAAATCACGAGGAGTGACTTGACTAAACGGTTCGTCTTCTAGGAATCAAGGGGATGACTCGACTAAAAGGTACGTCTTATAGGAATCACGAGGAGTGACTCGACTAAACGGTTCGTCTTCTAGGAATCAAGGAGATGACTCGACTAAAAGGTAAGTCTTATAGGAATCACGAGGAGTGACTCGACTAAAAGGTTCGTCTTATAGGAATCAAGGGGATGGCTCGACTAAAAGGTACGTCTTATAGAAATCAAGGAGAATGATACTAAAAAGTACGTCTTATAGGAATCAAGGGGATGAATCGACTAAGAGGTATGTCTTATAGGAATCATGAGGAGTGACTCCACAAAAAGGTTCGTCTTCTAGGAATCAAGGGGATGACTAGACTAAAATGTACGTCTTATAGGAATCACGAGGAGTGACTCGACTAAAAGGTTCGTCTTCTAGGAATCAAGGTTCAATTTAAGAAATATATCATCTCGCAATTACAACTGAAATACCTGGACAAAGAAGTATACTTTTGAGGGATATATGATGATAAATTTTTATCATAATTTAATTATCAAACCTGTGTAACAACATTGCTTCTTACATTTGTGGAAATGAGGCATTGCAGCCCTTGATATTTATACCCTGAAGTTCTTGATTTGAAAGTAACATGTTTTCTGTTTCATCAAAGAAAACTTGTTAGTTCAAAAACATGGTGGAAGGTTTGTGGCTTTAGCTTTCGTGGCAATCACTCTTGCTCTCGTCACATTTAACCTCGCTTTCAACCATTAGCATCTGTCACCGACTTGCGGCATCGTTGACCAAAATTCAGATTATTAGAAGTGACTCTGAAACAAACACAGTATCTTTGTTTTGCCATGCTCCTCAAATAAATCCTTTAAACCTTGGTATTTCCATGAGTTTCCAGACTCGTCTGTTGACAAAACTTTTTTGCATGCCTTATTTTGGCTCACAATCATGTCTCTTTCATGTGTTGGCTTTTTGTCTTGCTTTGTGCAATTGAATTAGCTAGTAGCCAGTTTTAAAATCTTTTCTCACTTATTTTGACACAGACTCGACTCAAAGACACGAGAAAAGTGACAATAATTTTTATTTGATGGCAAAGATACCAAAAAAAAAATCAAAAATAAAAGGGAAAAAAACAATAGGCATCTTTTAAAAAGAAAAAAAAAAACTTATTTGGGTGTGGTAGCCGATTTCAGCAATCATGACATGCATTTTGAATTAAACAACCAGATCTACCCACACTAATCATTATCAACTTTTGTCCACTTATTGATCTTGATATTGAGCCAATCTTGAATATGCTCCCTCTAGATCACAATCCTCCTTCGGCTAGTGGCACCTCAATGGGTTTTGTCAACGCCTATCTCATTTTCATTTCTTTCTTAGTTCACTGTCGCCTTATGGTGCCTAAAAGGGTTTTCACCAACAAGACTCTCTCATTTTTACTCATTCATTTTTTTTATTTATTTTTCATTATTTTTTTTATTTTTGAAAAATAATACCCAACATACGAAACATCATGCACCCATAACATGTTTAGCCTTGACATTCTCAAAGATCGATATGAAGGTCTTTCTTTGGTTGTAACTTGGCTTTTGAAAAGGGTTAAAAAGAAAGGGAGGCATGAGGCTCAAAAATTTACATAATATTGGGTGAAACATACAACTTTTGGAATCGACTCTATTAAAGAAAATAAATTTTGCCCCAGTTTCATTTTATTCCGGGTAATTTGAATTTTCTTTTGGATGGACCGAACCCCAGAGTAGGGTTACCTACGTATCTTGTCATAACAAGAATCAGGTCAAACGTAGTTCAGACAACTTGTTCTTTTGCTTGATTTTCTTTTCTTTCTATTTTTTTTTTACTTTTCTCTCTTTTTCTTTTTCTTTTTTGAGAGAGAGAGAGAGATATTTTTCCCGACTCTATTTTTTCTTGACACTTTTATGATTATTTTTTTTCTTGACACTTTTTTTTTGAATTTTTTTTCAGACTCTATTTTGATTCCAAAAGAGGGATATAAAAGAAATAAAACAAAAGCTCAAAAGAGATAACAAAGGATGACACAACATTTGGATAGCAGAATGAAATGCCTTCATCATATCAATCCTTAAAAATACAAGTGCATAACATGCAATCTAGGAATGAAACATGAAGATCATACACATCTTTTCAATATTAACCGTGACTAAGCATATGCACGTGTATCACTTCTTTTAAACTTGTAAACCATACAGGTCTACTTGTATTGTACTTTCCTCACAACAGATGACTCTTTTTTTTAGCTAACTTTCTTTTGCTTCTTCTGACAATAGAAACTATATATCCTCTGGTTGATCTCATTCAAAAATGCTTGAGTTGAACTTTCTCATTGAAGATCAAGTCATTTTTTATTCGCAAAGTGATTGCCTCAATATATTCAAGTGAGGTTGTAACTATATTCCCAAACACCTTAATATTTTACTTATTTTCTCAGATGCTCTCTTTTTCTAACTTTAGCTCTCCGATTCAATATTTCATGATTAAGCTGGATTTTAAGATCTGGCTGAAAATTTTGCAGGTATGTCATAGCACTAGAATCAACATAAAATGTATTGTAAAGAAGATAAACAAACAACTTTAAAAAAGAAAAAAAAAATAAGGACACCACATTTCATTAAAAGAAAAGATAGAAGGGTTTAAACGAAAATGACAAACAAACAAAACAAGATAGATTTAAAACTACAATCCTAAAATAATTCGAAAAAACAGAAAGGAAAATAAAACAAACTACCAACAATCCTTCCAAGTAAGGAAAGAGGAGTGACTTCACAATTGCTGAGCTTGACTTCTTAGCCACCAATTTGCATACCAGCATGACTAGAGCTTTCCTCACTGTCAATGTTCTGTACCATAATTGATCTATCTTGAATCATCTTTTTAATTTCTTTTTTCAAATCTTGATAATCTTCAATACTATGACCCTGAGAATCAGAATGATACGCACATCGTGCATTAGGATCAAAATTTCTTGAACGAAGATTAAGAGTGTGCCCAAGGAGAGGAGTAATAATGCCCTCATGTATCAATCTATGAAATAAACTGGCATATGACTCTTCAATTGGTGTGAAGCTATCTCTCGACTTCTGCCTCATTTCATCATTTGGTTTGGATCGAAAATCGGGCCTAGAAGGGCTTTGGTATATTTGTGGAATTGGAGGATGACTCTGAGGAGTTGGTGTGTGCCATTGTGGGTAAAATGGGGGTTGAACATGTGGTTGTGCATTATACACTAGATATGAAGGTGGGGGACTGGAATATAATGGACTTAGAGAGTGATTATGTGGATCTTGGGCATGAACGTGGGGTTGGGCCTGAGAGCAACAACGACGTGGTTTTCTTGATCGTTCTCGTTGTCCAACTACAATAGTAGATGCATCTTCCTCATTCTTCTTCTTCCCAACACTTCCTGAACCCTTTTGAATTGCTTGAGTAGTTGTTTTTAATGTTGCAAAACTCACAATGCGACCGGACTTAATTCCATCCTTTATGATCCCACCTATTTTGAGAACCTCAATAAATGGTTTGCCTAATGCAGGTAACAAGTGTTGATAATATGTTTCATCCTGTGCTTGAATAAACACCTCCACTATCTTGCTTTCTTTTATTGGCGGTTTCACCCTAGCAGCTTGTTCACGCCATCTAATCGCATACTCCCTGAAATTTTCATTGTTGTTCTTCTTCATATTAGTCAGGGATTTCTCATCAGGAATCAAATCGACAATGTACTGAAATTGTTGCACGAATTCGTTAGCCAAGTCATCCCAACTACTTCACTTGTCGATGTCTTGATCCACAAACCACTCTGAGGCTAGACTCAAAAGGCTCTCACCAAAATAAGCTATGAGTAATTTTTCTTTACCTCTGATAACTCTTAATTGGTTACAATAACGCCTCAAGTGTGCCACTGTTGAATCCCATAGGCAAATAGACATTCGGAAACATGCACAAATATTTATATGAAACACTTTTTGGTCCTCCTAATCCTTGCGTACTTCTCATACTCTGCTCCAAGCTTCTTACTTTCCTAGTCATCTCCTCTTGTTCTTCATTCTTAATAATTTTCTTAATCACGATAGGAGAATCGTGTTGATGAGCATGATAGTATAGATTTTGAGGTTTGAAAGTCATTTCAGGAGGATACAACAGATCATGACTTGGTTCTCCCATATTCTTCTGTGTTGTCGATTGAAGACCCGCAGAAGCTGGTGCTACAGAAGTGAAAAGCGAGTTATTTATGACAGACAGATTTGGTGGGCGCATGGTAGAAGTACCAGCAACGCCAGTCACATTAGCATATGGGCCGAATCCAGGTGGGTATAATGGATCTCTAGTTTGAGCTTGAATAGGATTTGGATCATTCGTAGTCAAAAGTCTAGGGATTGAATAAGGTGGGGCTTGTCCATTCATCCAATCTTGGTGCATTTCAACCATCTGTTGTTTCAATAACTTAATTTCTTCCATTGATGCTAATTTCTGCGAAATCAACTTATTTTACTCTTCTTCACTATCAGACCCTACACCCTCTTTGTAGGTCATCTTTCTCTTTCCTTTGTGTCTAGTGTTATACGGATGTGATGCCAGTTTAAACCACAAACCAACCACCAACTACTTTATCTTTCTGAGACCAAATAGTAAAATGGGTGAGTGTTATATTTTTAACACATTATAATGTCACGTTGTATGTCATGATTTTATATGCATTTCTCAACCTATCATGGAAGGTTTTGTGTTTCATCCCGGCTTTTCTAGGCGTATTTTTCAAAAAATTATGATCGAACCCTTTGGAGGGTTGCCTACGTATCATGTCAGGACATGAATCAGATCTTGCGTAGTTCGAGAAATATATGTCGTACAAAACTCAACCTCAAAACCCCTAAAGGTTCAGAACTGTTAAGATTTATATATATTTTTTATTTTGTAAAAACTTAGCCTCATGATCCCTAAAGATTCAGGGCTATTAAGATATATAAAAATTGGACTTGAGGATTCGAATAATAATTATGAAAGTAATCATATTTTTAAAAAATATTCTCCAATAAATCTATGAATAATTTTTAAAGATAGAGTCGTATCCTGGGAAGGACTTCCTACGTATCCCACTAAAGAGTGAGAATCAGACCCTCGTAGTTTATGAAGATCGTAAAATTGTGTTACTAAAATTTTTTCTTTTTTTTTTTAAATTCTTTTGAAAAATGATTCACTAAATTTGAGGATAATATAATCTCTTGCATTTTAAAGTTGTCTAAAGTCGGTCAAAAAACAAACAGTGTTCCAACCAAATGTCAAAAAGCACGTAGGATGCACATGTTGGTCTTTATAAAGTAGGTCACCTGTCCTAGACAGACCCAGCCCCTGTGTCGAGTCCCGCTAAGTCAAATGCATATGATGCAAATAAAGCGGCACATAATAGGGATAACCAGATTCTGAGTTTTCAGTTCTTCTAAGTTTAAGACTAATGTTGATAAGTGTCTAGACTGGCTTACCCGAGCGGAAACTCGAGCCGGGGAGGGACAACTTGGTCGGTAGCAGGGCAACACCGCCTTCATCGTCGATCCGAACCCCGCCTAACATGTGTGACTATAATCCTTCACCAGTTGCCTTGACACTCCGGTTATCTCAAAAAGAAAGTAGGATGCATGCGCTGCATTCCTTCTATCCTATTTCAGAAACTCAGAAGGGATTCGCAAGAGAAGATAGTATATAGTACAGTTCAATCAATATCAAAGCGGTAAATGAGCGACAAGTAGCACATAAGGCCAAAAAACACAATATCAACAATAATTACAGCAAGTATAAGTCAATATAAAAAGCTCAAATTCTTATTAATTCTCCAGCGGAGTCGCCAGAGATGTCACACCACTTTTTCGCCCGAAGGGATCGAGTCTAAGGATTTTTTCAATTAAAGTGACAGTTTTGAATAAGGATTATTTTATTTACAGAATCGCCACTTGGAATTGAGTTTTGGTGTTCCAAGTCACCTTTTTGAATCCCTAATCAAAAGGAAATGACTCTTTGTTGGTCTTCGAAAACAGAAGACCGGATAAGGAATTCTGTTGACCGAGGGAAAGGTGTGAGGCACCCCTCGAGTCCCGTGGTTCTAGCACGGTCGCTTTTATTGACTTATCTTGACTTAAACTATTTTGAATAAAATGTGTTAAGGCCTACAATCGCTCATTTTTATTATACTAAAATAATTTTCTACGTTTCTTATGTTAAATAAATTGAAGAAAAGTATTTGCCAAAGTGCATTATTGCATCCTTGAATTTTAAATGTCTCAAAGAGATGCGTACGCCGCATTCGGAATCGAGATCAAATATTTTAAAACGCCTAAAACTTATATAATGTAAAAAAGCACTTGTTTGTCTCTTATAAATTCGAGATAATTTTTTCTTATTCATACCTACTCTCTTCGCTTTTTAATTTTTTTTTACAATTCGCCTCTCTTACAAAAAAAAATTTCTCTCTTTTCTTCTATCAATTATGACTATATATATTTCTAATCTTTTTAAACGAAGAGAATTCATCTTACTTCTGCGAACAAATTATTAATACATAAACTTAATAAAATTACTTAAAAGCCTAATTGACATAATTCGTAACAAAATTAATAATAAAATCAAATTTAACAAAAAACTATCATCACAAAGTTAACAAACAAAAAATAATAATAATAATTAAATGATCACATATTACAGTTAACCAACTTATTATGACTAAATTAACATGAATATATATATATATATACATACTAGTTTAACTGCACGTGCCTCGCACGTGTAACAATTGATTATTTAAAATTAGACGATTTTGTCTATTGCGAAGATTTTTAATGAAGTACAAAAAGTTTAAATCACTTCTCAAAGATCCTTCACACTTTAATAAAATAATATAAACATAACATATATTTTATTGTAAGCACATATATATTTTACCACCAGAAGTTTCAAGTGGTTAATAGATCGTCACTTCTGTATTTGTCATGTAATACCTATTTTCCTTGCTGCTAGAGGCTAAGAGAGACGCATCGAGTTGAACCATATTTGTAGTATGATTATTTCTTCTTTTTTTCTATATTAAAATCTCTTCTTATTTTTAACGTTAAATTCTTAGAAAATCTTTGATTACTTAAAACTTTTAAAAATTTGGTATTTATTATATTTTTCTTATTCTAACGCTTTCATATTTATTTCTAAATTTTTTAAATCTTCTTAAAATCAATTTTAATTGATTTATAATTCTTAAACTAATGAAAAAGATAGTAGTTGTCATTAATTTTGATGACTTCTAATAAGGAAAGGTTTTACTATAAAATATTTAATTAATTTATAACTCTTAAATATTAGAAAAATAGGGAAAAGACGATTTTGTCTAAAGTAGAGTCTTCTAATAAAGGGCAAAAAGTTTAAACAATATTTCTAAGACCCTTTACACTTTTAATTTAATTATACGTAGAACCTTCTTTTCTCTCAGGTTTAGAGGAAAACTCCTAGTTAAATCTCTTAGCGATTTGGATGGATGCACACCGATAAGAGGAAAACTCAAAATTTTGTCATGTATGTGGCACACAACAACTTTTATCTATGTGAATGAAAAGGTTGATATATTAATCATTCAAATAAAAGTTATGGATATTAAGATTCAACACTTTATGATAATGTAATATTTCAAACTCAAGTAATAATAAGTTTAATTAAAGATTCAACTATAATACTAATGATTCAAATAAAAGTTATGGTTTTTAAGATTCAACACTTTATGATAACATAATATTTCAAACTCAACTAATAATAAGTTTAATTAAGGATTCAACTATAATTCTAATGAATAATATTTCAAAATATCGTCAAACAATATAATCAAAACTAAGACACTTAAATTTAAAAAAAAAAAAAAGGAAAATAAATCTTTGATTTTTCTTTTTCACTTCATTCGACGGCGACATGCTTACTTCTTTTAATTTTTTGATCAAAAATTTTCAACTGAAAGAGAAACAGGAGAAATTATAGGAGAGAATTTATTATCAATACCGAAGTAAGAGGGAAAAGTAGAAGTCGAGCGTATGCATGTCTTTTGTAAATTTTGGTCTAAATATTATTTATATAGAATTATAGAATTTTTTTATATAAGGTAAAGTCATGTTAAATATTATGATTTCTTACCTAAATTAAAAAATTATAGATTAAAGAAGTCGCCGACAAAATTAATTGTAAATAAAAAAAAATTCAAAATCTAAAAGAACGTATGAAAAAGAAGTACTACTAATTAATTGAATTTTTTAAAGATTTACTTAAGGTTAGAAATTTAATTGAATATGAACACTCCCCAAAAAAAAAAACGTATGACAATGTATATTATCAATTCATTACTTTCTTTTAAATGATTTATTTGAGGTAAAAATTTAATTGACTTTTACTTCCTAAATTTTAGGTACATAATTCAAATAAGGAAAAGTTTTACTATAAATATTTAATTAATTTTTAAATATTAAAAAAATAATGAAAAGACGATTTTGTCTAAAGCAAAGATATTTAATGAAGGACAAAAAGTTCAAATCACTTTTCTAAGGGCCTTCAGATTTTTAATATATTATAGATATATATAAAATCATGCAATTTTCTTTTCTTAAAATAAAATTGTTGTCCCCTTTTTAAAAAAAAATAATATATATATATATATATATATAAAAATAAAAAAATTGCTTCACTTTGTTTTCTCTAATTTTCCATTTCTTGCTTTCTTTTCCTATGTTTATTTTCTTGTTTTCCATTTTTTCTAAGTTTGTGTGTGCTTGATTTTACGTGTGTGCATGCATATTTATTTATTTATTTATTTGTTTTGGATTATTACATGAATACACACTAATTACTTGTAAAGTAGCACAATTTACATCTTTAAACACAAATAACTTTAAATATTATCTCATTTTTAATTCAAATCCAATCTAATTAATATTATTTCGAAAAATAACATACGAATTATAAATAAAGACGTAGAAGCAAACTACATATAAATAGCAAATTACACATAATAAATAATGTAAAAAAACACACATAAGAATAACTTTAATCATGCTTCAATCAACTCAAAACTTATAAAATGGTACAAAATGAATAAGAACCTGAAAGATGAACTGATTAAAGAAAATACGAACAATTTTCGGAAAACTCGAACGAAACCTCAACTGATCGCAATTTTATTTTTGTTTTCTTGCATGCATCTGTTTCTAATTTTCTTGCATGCATCCGTTTCTAATTTTTTCTTTTTGATTTTGGTTTTTCTCCTTACTTTTCTCACTCTTTTTTTTTTGTTTATTTTTTTTTTCTCTTTTTTTTTTTTTTGGTTTATCTCAAGTTTTGTGTTTTTTTTTGTCGTGAGTGTTTTTTTTTTATGTTGAGGGGTTGGGAATCCTTTTAAGTAGAGGAATTTTTATTTTTATTTTTTTTTGGGGTGGGGGGTGGGGGAGTAGTTATTTATTAGGATAGGATTGAATTTTTTTTGAATTTTGAAAATATATATATATATATATTTTTAAAATAACAGAATACAATAATAATAATAAATAAAAATAATAAATAAATAAAATAAATAGTAAAATAATAATAATAATAATAAATATAATAATAATAATTAATTCATTTTTATATTTTAACAAAACATAATAAAATTTAAAAATAATATTAAAACTACTAATTTATTTATTAAAATTTAGAAAACAAAAGAATATATATATTTTATTTTATTTTATTTTTAATTTTTGTATTAATTTAAAAATTAGAATAAAATAAAATATTTAGTTATTTATTTTTAACTAAAAATTTATTAAAAATAAAATAAGGGTTAAAATAATATTAAACCAAATATAAATATTTAATATCAAAAAATATATATATTAAATTAAGGAAGAGTCAAAATCACGTGTCTACAACTATATTTGGGGGGAGATCAAGAATTCATAGAATTAAATACTACTGTTTGTGTTTGCTTACATCATATACCAAATATTAGACTCAAAAGGGGAAAGAGCACTAAATTAGTATAATAGTTGTTTGTAGTCTGCAGAGAGTGAGAGAGAGCACGTGACTTTCTTGGCCACTAAAATACTAATAAATCTCCCATTGGGAAACCACAGTTCTATATATATATATAACTCACTAAGTTACCGACATGAGTTGTGGTGTAGCGGTGAGATTACTCCATTCTTAATCAGAGGTCATGGGTTCGAGCCTTGGGTATAGAGAAAATCCTGTTGGGAACGCCACTCCCAGAATAGGCCTTGCAGTACGCGATTCGAATTAGTAGGAGCTCCAACAGTGGCGGAGCTAGGATTTTCATTGAAGGGGTTCAGAAGTAAACATATCGAGTAGTCGAAGGGGCTTCAACATCTACTATATATACATAAAAATATTTTTAACCGTGTAAAAATAGTATAATTTTCTATCGAAGAGGTTCGGATGAACCCCCTGATTACAAGGTGGATCCGCCACTGAGCTCCAATGTGAATACTGGACACCGGGTGGAAACCCAAAAAAAAAGACTCACTACGTTTGTATTACAAAAAGTTGCAAATTTCAATTAGTAGTTTCTTGGCTTGTCCTTATCTTTTGCAAACTCCACACACCATAGTGATAGTGCTCTAAGGAAGTGAGTGTATATCTAGCTACTTTGACGAAATCTATGTATCTTTTCTTTTCTCTTCTTTTGCATGTATAGAGAACATAATTATGGCTGTATAACCCCACAGGCTGCACCAAAAAAGCACCACATAAATATATAGTTGATACTTACATTACGATACTCAAAAAGGAAAAACGAAAGTAGAAAGTGATGCTATCACTATGGTATACTTTTTTGTTTATATAATTCCAAATATAAACACTTCACTGTATTTGTTTACGCTTGGTAAGCACTTTGTTGTAGCTAAGCTTACTGCTAGCTCATTGTACTCTAAATCTCTAATCCACGTATCATAAATTGGAAGGGATCTAGGGAGTGATAAGTGATTGATTCATTTTTCTTCACATAAGATGATTCGGACATGTGAAGATCCGAATGTGTGAGGATGCGTTAGTAAGGAGATGTGAGAAGTTGGTTGTAGCAGATGATATGAAAGGTAGAGATACACTAAAAAGGTACCATGAGGAAGTGATTAGACGGGACATGACACAATTTCAGCTGACCGAGGACATAATATTAGAAAGGAAGGTATGGAGGTCGAGGATCAAGGTGGAAGATTAGTAGGTGACTGAGTGTTTTCGCACTTTGTGTGAGAGAGGACGGGGCCTAGACTCCTCTTCTCCCTGTTTTAATAGTTTCGTGTAGTTATCTCGTAGTATAACTATATGTTTCAATGTGTATTTACTATAGGTTGCCTCACTTGTTTTGTATCATACTAGTTTGCGGTCTTATTTTTAATTATTATACAATCTCGAGTCGGATACTTTCCTTTTGAGCTGAGGATCTATCGAAACAACCTCTCTAACTCCTAAATAGGGCTAGGTCTGCATATATCCTATCTTTTCTAAATTCTATTTGTGGAATTGAACTGGTTAATTTGGTGGTGGTGGTGTTGTTACCGAAAATATGATGTTCTAAGTAATAATCTTGGTAACTATTATTTAACATATTACAATCCTACTGAGGGGTTGCATGCTATTAATGTAATCAATAGTGATATTAATTAGTTTGTTGTTCATTTAGGAAGTTTATCATTCTATCTTATGGATAAGCTAGTATATTCATCGAGATCAAAAAACATGAAACAATAAAGCCTAAAATCCTGTTAGTTATTGGAATCTAATGATGTGAAGAAAATAAAGAATGTTGAAGAAGTAAAGTTACAGAATTTTACCACCACATAGATTTCGACTTTGCGGTGATATGACAATATTGGTTTTCAGTCTTTGGGATTATCCAGGCTAGGCTAGGTGAATTCAATTTAATGTGGAGATCAAGTCCAAGGCTAATATAATTAAAAAGCCACCACTTTTGCCTTTTGGGATTTGATTGTGCTTCAAAAAATTAACTTTATGCATGCAAGAGTTTTAAATATTTCACGACTAATGAATGTTAAAATCAGGTCCTTCGGAACGACTTAGTTGATTTGGAGGGTGGTTAGTCATACAGATGATTCGGGTCCGAGCTTCCTCAATGTCTTCTGAGTCTAATCTATTGTATAGGGCTTGCCTAGTGCGGTTTACATTCCTCGTATGATTTGCTATTACGCAGTGGGGGTTTAACCCAGTGCTCACCGCAGAATGCTCACCCAAAAGACAACGACTGCGGATTATCCTGAGATTTCAAGAAAAAACATATGTTAAAACCAGAAAAATAATGAATTGTGTACCGTACCAAACATCAAGTCTAATCACCGCAATTCTTACCGTTTAAAACGGATTATGTTTCCCTTTCCATTGACGATTAATGTCTAATGACTAGTCAAAATTAACAATACTCGTGTAATTAAGGAGTTTGGCCATATTTTTAAAATATTATATTCATTTAGTTGAAATTTATGGAGTTGGAGTTTATGAAGTTGTGTTTGATTATGTATTTCACAAAGAATGTTTGAAATAATGTTAATGTACTTAAAATCTTAAATACAACTTTAAAAGTGAAAAAATGAGTTGAAAAACAGTAAACCAACTATAGTTGCTTTACAAATTTAAAATACAACTTTAGATTGAATTTGAATTTTCATGGTCCAACACTGATTTTCAAATAAAATGAGAAATTATTCCCAAAAAATGAATACTACTCATTTTTTATGATCAAACGGATCCTAAATTAATTTGTACACATATATGAATGTTAATTATGAAATAGGTATATATTACTCACATTCGACATTTGAATATGAAAATAATCCTGATGAGGGCATAGTTTTTTCCTTTAATTTGCTTTGCACGGTGTGAATTTGAATTAATAAAAACTTTAATACTAGTATCGAGAAATTAAGGTGAAAAATATGGGGAATCTTGAGAGAGACCAAATGATTCAAAATATAGTTACATTTAACCCTTTTACCTCCTATCACCGAACCCAACGAAGAAAAAGCAAAAATAAATACTCCACCAAAATGATTTAGTGATGATATTTTTTTCCCTTTCTCCAAGATCGATATGCATGGTTTGATGAATGAATAATAACCTCATCAAAGGGCTCATAATAAACTCCATCGAATATTTTTGATTTTTTGTTTCCCCATATAGTATATGATGATGAGATGTTCATTACTCCAATCAAATTAAAATTCATGCCTTACCTAGCTTCTTGCATTATTGGTAGTTGCCATATATGCCCTATGATAAAACAAAAAAGTGAAAATAAAAATCTAAAAATATATTCTGAACTTTAAACATGCTTTGTGAGTAAATGGACATGAGTTGGGTTGGGTCTTTCATCTGAACGAAATGATTACAAAGATGATGGAGGGACCCTAATGTGGGGTTTTTCTTTTCAAGTTCCTTACTTTAAAGTTTAAGCTAAAGAGTTCATAGTTATATCGAGCATTGACAGTATAAAAAATATTTAAATAATTAGATCATTTATAAACAGAAGCAACACTAAGATTTGAAGATTATGAATTTGAAATTTTAAGTTACTGAATTTGTTATTTAATGATTTACATTTAGACGAAAATTATTGGATTCGATGAAATTGGTATTTTGGTCTAGCTCCACTCTTGCTTCTAAGGTAAGCATTTTTTGACAATCAAATCAGGTAAATATTGCAATGTTATATAGCTTGCTATCACACGTCAAACTACATTAATGGTATACAATCTTTTCGTCGATAACATTTAGAGGCATGCAAAGCAAGAAGGGTCGAAGAGAGTTCATCTAAATCTCCTTTACAAAAATGTTATATTATAAATATACAATAATTATTTTTATAAATATACATTATTATATAATAGACGATGAATCTCTTATGCATTGGCTAGCGATTGCTAGTATATACTAATTAATCAAATCCTATAATAGTTATAGGAATCCCTTGGATTGAGGAGGTGGAAGGAGCAGCCTTGGTAAGTGTGGGACATGTTATATATTAATGACAAACTTTTTATCTTTAACGTTGGTTGCACACTCACTCACTCACTCACACAGTATAAAAAGAAGAGCAATAAACAGAAGAAGAAAAAGAGGTGATATGCATGTGATCCAACAGCCTTTATGTTCCCCTCTTCTAACCTATTTTTTACCCTTAGCTTGTATTACTATTATTCATGCCTCTCTTTTTTGACATTCCCTCACTAATTCCACTTTTATGTTTAATCATCCTAACTTCTATCTTCCTTTCATACTTTATTTTGTGGGTCCTATTATCATATCATGTCAATTACCTAATCCAATCATCTTTTTTATAAATGTTTGTCCTTCCCTTTTTACTATGTGTATTACGTCTCCGTTTCGTTTCAGTTGGCTCTTATTGACTTGATACAATGCTTAAGAAATCATTTAATAGAGACTTATTTTACTAAAATAACTCTATTAATTATTCATTGAAAATATGAATTTGAGTAAATACACTTTTTTTAATCATTTAATGTTGAGGATAATATTGGAAGAACATAATAAAGTTCTCTTGATTTCATCAAAGAGACAACTAAATTAAAATAAATATTTTTAAAAAGAGGATCAACTTAAATAAAACGGAGAAAGTATATACTAAAAAGTTATTCGTTACACACACGCTCACGAGTGTATACACAGTCTATTCTACGAGTTCCGATGAAATACAGTAAATGTAAAGCTGCGAAACCAACAACATAAACAAGTGAGGACGTATTCAATTCATAAATTTTAAATCTTGTATTTTCAACTGCTTATGTTTTTGTGGTAATTTAGTATATACACTTCAAATGTCACATCGTCCTAGGGAGGAAATGGTTTTAATATAATCTTTTATTATTTGAATGCGAGAAAATGACTCTACAAAATTTCTTTTGAAAATTTTGAAACAAAACTTTTTAAGAAAAGTTTATAATGAGCTATAAAAACAATCCAACCATAGCTTACTTTTTCTTCCTATTCTCTATAGTTAGTTCATACTTTGGTTTAATTTTACCCGGAAATCGGAATGTACAAACAATATTTTATTTTTTACTTAGAGGGGTCATCAAAAAAGAAAGGGAAAAAAGTAGAATAAAAGAGGAAAAGAAGGAGAAGAAAGAAAAGAAAATGGAGGAAAGACAAGCTTTGTTTTCTCTACTTTTAATGTAACTCCAATAAAGCATAGTAAAATGTGCTTTCTTTAGTGTTGAATAAAAATAAACACAACCAAAAACCATGCATGCAAGTCTACACATTTATATTTTTTTGGTGTAGAAAATTCCTTTTGGACCTATGTTTGTAGATTGAGGGAAATATTTTCTCTTGGAGGAAGCTATAACTTTTTATTGGTGATTTTTCACTTAAAGGATCTTTTGCATGGAGACCAAACCAAAACACCTTTATTATTCTAATCCATCTTCTACTTAGAGATGCTTTAATTTCCAATCAACCAGATGATTTTTTTTTTTAGTCTGACCAAAGAAAAATAAAGGGAATTAACACTATTTAAACAAAGTTCCCACTTTTTCTTTACTTTCTTTACTAACTTTTTCAATTTGTTTTTGCTTTTTAAAAAAAAAAAATTGATAGCTTAAAGATAACCTTGACCGATCCCCTTATGGTTGACAAAGGGCTCTTTTCTCCCCCTAAAAAAAATTGAAGAAACTTTAGAAACTAGCAACATTTTCTAACATAACCTTTAATATTTCTATGGAGACATGTTAGTAAAGTAAATGTTATAAGACTAGGTTACCACATTACATTGGGTTATCTTTACCAAAAAATAAATAAATTATTCTTCTATTGTACTCAAGTGGACTTACTGTATAATTTATGGGTTTACGTAAATTCAATAACTTTTGTTCAAACTCAATCCCAAATCCGTATCTGATTTGTAATATATTGGTTCTATTATTTATTTGTTTCATTTAACAAAATGAATATAA
Organism: Capsicum pubescens; assembly: GCA_030864215.1. Lineage (NCBI taxonomy): Eukaryota > Viridiplantae > Streptophyta > Magnoliopsida > Solanales > Solanaceae > Capsicum > Capsicum pubescens. Next base: position 13,010,899 of record CM061541.1, on the reverse strand, counting down.
GTTCATCTTTCTTACGTTTTGGGTGCCGCACCAATTATCTCAGATAATTTTAGTTATAATTCGAGAAAACATAGTCAAAGGAAGCGACCAGTTCAACTTTCAAAAACATGAGATGATTATATTCGTTTTTTGGGAAATCTACTGTGGAGAGTCTTGACAGAGAAAAAAAAAAACAAGGTGAAAATGCAATGAAAAATAACGTGCATGCATTAATGTTATGGACGTGTTAATTCTCCATTAATGCATGCATTAATGGAGAGTCTTGAAGGTTATGGGTGCTCGTTTGCTTTAACGAAAAAAATGTGTTGCAATCAGGGATCGAACCCACACCACTTTAGGCATCAAGGTGCTTAGATTTCACACTAAAGCCAAAGCACCCAACAATCATTTTTATCCATAATTGCTTAACAATACATTATAATTAATTTTATTGTATTTTTTATATAATTATATAAGAAATTTACCGAAATTAATGGGTGCTCAAACACCCTAAACGAATGATGTAAGTCTGCCCCTGGTTTCAAGTTAATATTGGACAACTAAAAATGACAGGAGGGAGTAATATGTAGAGAGAGATGTGGGAAAATAGTAAAATGATGAGAGAGTAGACAGAAGGATTTTGTCATATTATTAGAAAGCAAAGGACAAAACAAAAAAGACAGTGAGCACAGTGTGTGTGTATAGCAGAAAATAACAGAGAGAGAGACTATGTATTATTTTTTGTGTAGAAAGAAAGAAAGACAAAGAAAATGGTACCTTCTTCTCCTGCCCATTTATTTCAGATGGACACTTCCTCGTGTGTACTCTTTAATTTTATTTTTTTCATAATTGTATTCATTCATTCATGTATATATGTATGTACCATTTTTAAATAAATTATTATTTTATCATTTACTACCCACCCCCTCTCGTGAACAATTTATCTTCTCCCCTCCCCCCCCCACCCCACACGTCTTTCGTATATGGCCAAATTGCAGAGTACCAGACAATACCATGCATCTTGCAGAAGACCAACTTTGACTAACCCTATTTGATCCCAGTTTAGAAAGTAGATTACAATCATATACCCATTTTTATACATATAAAGTTATATATATATTGATAGTTTATAGTACCTATTATAACATGTAGTAATATATCTTTGTTTTCAGGTTACTTATCCTATTTATATATGATGAACCATTATTTCTAATTATTATTAGTGATCTCACATTGTAAAAGAGTTCTTTCACTGCCTATTATAATACTATAGCATAATTTTTTTGAAAAAATTACTAGTGGCGTAGGTCTACGTAGTCGAAAATGTGAATTCCACATAAAACAATAATTTTGACACAAATCCTATATTTGTTTTGAATATATAATATATATATATATTACTCTATAGTAAATGGCAGATCCCCCACCATTTTTTTATAGAACACCATTTCTTCACAACTGTATTGTATGCCTTAATAGAAGCGCAAAATTGATATCGAAATTATCATTTAGCTAAATGGCAGGGAACCTTAATAGACTAGCCTTTTTTTAAAAACAAAACACTATAGTAAATGGCAGATTACCAAGTGCTTACTTTGGAAACATCTCATTAATCTTGAAAGTGCAAGAAATAATTTTAAAACATATATTACGGTTAAATTTAGAAGTGGATTCAGGATTTTAATTAACTTTATGAGTTCTCGATAAATTTAAATTTAAAAACACACTTTTATCATATGTGCTAAAGAGATATGGAACCCTCATCAAAGAAAATAGCAAAGTTTAAGCAAGTTCCATTTTTATCATCGGACTAAAAGACTATTTTGTTAGTCGTTTCTTAATAAATATTTATTATATATTTAATAAATATTTTAATATAAATATAAAATCTACACAAAAGTTATCGAGTTTCCATAAATGACTCCCACTACCCTAGATCTATCCTTGGTTAAAGTTTTGAAATTAAGGGGGTGGGGGGATAAAATGTGGAGTTTGTCACCCCTGCAGAAAAGGTCCAATAAATGGGACAAAAGAGAGTGTGAGAAGAGACAGAAGGAAGAACCTTGTAGCTTGTCCTACACTAAATTCATATTGATTCTTTCTTCTCTCTATTTCTATTTCTATTTCTAATTTCTACAGCTTTATCAAAAAGGTGTGCATTTGTGTCATTATTCACATAATAATCATACATTAATTAACTTAATTACTAATTAATTAATAAGAAGTTGAGACTACAGTACAAGTATCTAGGTTTAAGAGAGTAGGTGTTTTTATCCGTATTCAGTCTGTGTTTTAAGCTGTCTCTCCTTGGAATTCTCTCATTAACATTATTCTATCATAATGATGATGATAGGCTTGAGGATTCTTTATCTTTTATTTGACTATTTATTTTAATATTTCAAGCGGAGTCTTAAAGTATAATCGATAAATTTATTGTCATGCGATCAGTAGGTCACGTGTTAAAATTGTTGAAAGAACCTCTAATAAAAACATCAGGTATAAAGCTACGCATAATAAATCTTTATGCTCCGAATACACACATAACATAACGGAAGATTTAATATACCGAACTAACTTTTATTTTCTTCTTTATTTGAATATATAGTTTCTCTGTATTTTATAGTCAGTGGTCATGTGAGAGAGAGGGTACTATTGCCCAAGTGGGGTTCACTTTTCACTGCAAAAATATTAGAGATATACAGTAACATAATAGAATAGAATCTTCTTGGTTCCTCTCACTATCTCCTTTCTTCTCCCAAGATTTTACATATATACCCAAAACTAAAACCAATGTGTTTGCATGTTCCTTACTGATATTCTCAATTTAATAGTGACTACTAACCTTATCTTTATTATACTCCCTAGTTTAGTAAGGTGTGGGCTCCCTCCATATGTTCTCTTAGATTTTCATTTTTCACACTTTTTATTAAGGGAAAAATTCATACATTCTCTTAGGTGTCCTCTCTCTTAAACTCATCCATACCTACTACTTAGCTAGTCAAATTATGATAAATAAATTGAAATAAAATATATAATTTTTTTATGTGAATATGGCTACAAGTAAATTTGATGTAAATATAAAAATAAAAATGAATTTCTCGTGAAATTCTTAAAAAGGAGAAAATTACAAACCCAACCACAATCCTATTACAGTTTCATGCTTAATTCCCTTGGTAATTATCCTTGACAAAATATGGATCAATATGAAATATTGAGGGCCATTTTAAAATGGACATTTATTTCTATACTTAGAAATGAAATGCGTTATTTAAATGTGTACTTGAAAATTTTAAAATTGGGAGCCAAAGTAGTGATTGTTAGCAACAACAATAATTACAAAGGAAATTATTTCATAGAGAATATTAGTTTTTGATATGCCAAGGGGCTTATTAATTTTATCAGTAACTACTTCATAATTATCCAATCTAAACTTGAAAACATTCATTCTATCATTCTACAATGATATCACAAACACAATGACTTAATTATTTGATCATTTCTACACAACTGAAAAATACTAATTGCTCATTATAGTGCACATTTTGTGGTTGATTGATCAACAAACTTCTCTACTTCATAATTTCATAATAATGAAATATCTCACATAGCTAATCATAAACTCATATTACAGCTATATCTATCACACCATTCATTTAGCTTCCTACCAACTTACTAGAATATAAAACTAAACAAGGAAGTTATCATGAGCAATAATGTTTCTAGAGTTATATGGCTGGGGAGATTTAGTTACTGATTTAACCAAATTCGTATATTTAATATTAGAAAAAATTAATATAGAGAGAGAGAGATAAATATATATTATAATTTATTTAAAATCAGTAAATCGCCGTTTTAAAATTTCTCAACACATCAACTCAAAAATCTAAATCTTTATCTCTAATTACTACTTCCTCCTCAAATTACATGAACTTTTTTCCTTTTTAGTCCGTTTAATTTCAGCATTCTTATTTTGTAAGTACTTATGAAATGGTTTAATATGAAAGTTACTATAATTATTTCATACCACAAATTTCAAACAAAAAAAAATTCTTATAATTTGCATCGAATCAAACATGTTTATTAAAAATAAATAACGTCTCTATTCTCACAAAGTAGAATTAAGATTGCAGACATATCATCTTTTTTGTACCACTTGGAAAATTACAGTGTTAAATATGTTATTATTATATCGAGTCTAACTCTCATATAAATTGAAATGGAGAGAATATTATTTAGGAGATGAGTTTAAAATGGTGAAAAAATGGAATGTACATTAGCGATGGTACATCTAGATTGATGCAAAGGGAGAGAGGTTCATGTGAAATATTCCCACATATAAGCTTGTAACATGATTAGAGTAATAGTGAGGTGGGAATAATATATAGGAGGATGTGGAAAATTCCAAAAAGCAAGAATCACGAGAGTAGCATAATAAAACAAAGTTTTAAAAAATTAAAATTATACATGAAAAGTAAAAATAAAAAATAAAAAATAAAAAATTAATTAGTTAAAATAAAAAAGCAAGGACCCTGTCTCCATGTCAGCCGCTGAAACAGTGTACAGTGTGCAGTGGCTATGCAAGTGTGAAACTGTAAAATTTGAACTACAATAGCAAATGGGGTAACAAAAATTAGTGAGGAAAAGAAGGTTTACGAGACTTCTTCTCAGAATTAGAATTAACAAAAAATATAGGAACTTGAAATATTTTAAAAAAGAAAAATGCTGACAGTCAATAAAATAACAAGTAGCTAATTTAATAGTATAATTTTAGAGTTGGAGTCTGAAAAGAGTAAAACATACACATTCGTATTTCTATTTTGGATCGAAAAGTTATTTTCAATTGATGATCTTCGATAAAATCTTCGTCTTTAACATAACTTGAGATAGACAATATAAACGAGCTCACATAGGCTAGTTAAGCTAATAAGTTTTTCTCTAAGGGGTTGTTAATATAGGGGATGAGATAGATAATGTTATCATAAATTGAGATATTATCTTGTATAATTAGCTATTTTATCGTATATATAAGAAAAACTATCTCATCGTTATCGTAAAAATGGTGAATAAACTATTTTGAGACTAATAATGCTCCTAATCAAATACAGAATAAAATAACTTTATATTTTATCTCAGAATTATTATCTCTTATTTTTCGTACCGTACAACCCTAATAGTTTTATTTTAAAAGGTTAAAAAAAACTGTTTGTGTTTTAATGTATTTTTCCAGAAATATATAGACAACTGTACCGATATTCAGAGGTTCTTTAACTTTAATGTCCTATTCAATATCCATGTTGTATATATGGTCAAATTAAGGTCTACCCCCCATGTTGTTGACGTGTTCAATATACGGACTGCATGCTGTACATTGAATTATTCAGAAAATTGTAAAAATAAATAACAATAAAAATATTAATTTGGACAAAAAAGATCTGTATTTACATTACAATGGTAATTCTTTTAATGTTGTATATATGGTGTTCATCATAGAAATCGGAATAGTATTACTTTAGTTGGAAACAAGTATGATAGAAATTGATTACAAATTATTTTTATACTATTAGATACACTTGTAATATATACAATTAGTGCTTGAAAACTAATGGAGGTAAATTTTTTGTAATAGATAAAATTTCACTTTGATAGTATAATGAATAATCAATAATACTTTATGTTGTTGGCCGAGTTAGAGCTAAAATTTTGAATTTATTGCTAGATTTTAGATAACTTATTTATATATATTAAGTGAAGTTTTTAATACAAATACAAAGCCTTGATCGAAGCTATTCTCTCTTGCGTGCCATAATGTATATAAATTAGTAGTAACTTTTTTTTAATGATATTAACTTAATTATTACGTCAGAGGCTCTCCACATTTGTTATGATTTCAGAATTAAATTTAAACTTTAGGATAATTTTCTTACTAATTATATGCTATAACTTCGGAAGCAAAAGAGAGATTAACCGAAATTAATGGGTTATTATGAGAGATCACCATGAAATTAAGGAATATCTAACTGATTAAGTTTTGTCTTCAAAATTAATGATGTGGTTCATGAAAAAAAAGAGACCCATGATGAGATACTATATATTATGTTGTCTTGATGATAATAATGTTGTAAAATAAAAAGCAAATCACTTTTGGATAATTCAGTTTAGCTTGTTAAGGAAGATTGCTACTATTCAAGATTTTTGAGGATGTTATGGATAATTTGAGGACAGAAATTAGTGTGGAGAACAGCCAAAAAGAAATGAAGAAAAGGTAGAAGTGATGATTGGCGTGGTGAAATAGAGAAAATTTTACTTTCTTTTAACAATAATAATTAATGAGTATCATAGATAGCCATGATCAAAATAATCAGTTGTGGTATCTTATTGAAATAATTAGTCATCATTTTCCTATATGGTTTCACTTTGGGCCATGTTATATATGTCCCTACACTTTAATGTCAACTATTATCACTTAACCAAAATTAAATCAATGTCTTTTTATTAAAACTCGATTAAAATTAAACTCACACTAAAATATCTCATATTATAAATAAAGCATTCTATAATTAAACTAACATCATATAAATGGATCGAGCTCGAAATTTCGAATTAAGGACTACTAACTTCTTATTGTCAATTCTCCAATACCCCCACCCCTAATGCATGCATTTTATGAACCATGTTCGTATTCTGACACTAGTTAAGGAAGAAGGAAGTGACTCTTGATGTATAAAAGAATTCCATTATTAAATACTAGTAGTACTATTAGGACTTATAGCTTTGGTAATTCTTTTTTTTTTTCTTTTTCGAAAAAGAAATTCTTGGGGCATTACAAGGAAAGAAAAAGCTATAATAATTTAATTCGTTTTTTTTTTCCAGCTATTCATGAAAAACTTTTTAGGCCAATAATTCAAAATACTCCACCTGAGGCACGTCAAAAAGTGAACCAAAAAAAATGTTATTTGAGGCAAAGGGCCCAAAGCTCAAAGAAGCCTAGAAACAGTCTAAAAAGTGAAGAAAAAAGAAAATAGTAGTATTCAATAATAAGAGTTAAATCATCGTATTATTTTGTTGCATTGACTATACCTTTTCTTCAGACTGTATTCTCATGTTTGCTATAATATTTGGTGATGACTTTTTCACTTTTATTTTATATATTTTGTTGAATTGCTTTTACATGAGTCGAGGATTTAAAAATCTCTCTACCTTCAAACTTCAAAGTAAAGATAAAATTTATGTACATTTTTCCATTCAAACTCGATTTATAGAATTACATTCAATATATTGTTATTGTTATTATTTTTTATTCATTAATAAGAGTACTGATAAATTTCAAAAGAAGTTGCATTTGTTGATGTCATATTAAAGTTTGGAATATTTACAAGAAGAAGAGAAGCAAATAGAAGAAGAAGAAGAAGTGAAATGTTGTCACACAGTAACAGGCTTTTTGAATCATGTCACGTAGTTCGATGGATGCTTTTGTAATATTTTTTTAACCATATTATGCTTTTATGCCTGCAAAATAACAGTAAGATGAGAAGTAGAAAAATTAAAAAATGATTAGATTCGAAATTGGGAAGAGAGTAACAGTGTGGTATTGTTGGGTTGGTGCCATAACACAACAAATAGAAACATACAAAATGTAGTCACTCGTTAGACGTGAAGTTAAAATAGACCACTCTTCTTCTTCTACTTCTATTTCTTTCACTTTTTCTTGTAGTTTTCATATGCTTCTAGTTGGCTTCTAAAGGGTTAAAAGTGTCTAAGAAGAGGACCAAATTGTCCTTCTTAGTCTATACAAACAACAACTATTCATTTTGAACCCACAAGTCTTACAATTAACAACGAGTTTTGAGCATCTCACAAGGGAAGAATTGTCTAAAGTGCATACAAGGATCCCATGTTCCATCGATCGATAAGGGACTCCAACACTAACGTATACATGTTTGACAAATTTTTCTACAAAATATTAAAATAGCAATATTCCTAATTTCCTACCAAAACATATCATCATGTGGGATATAGCAAAACAAAAACAAAAAAAATGATTATTAAAGATTATCCAATCCTACTCTTAGAAAGTTGGTCAAAGATCCCCCCAAAACTTCTAAAAGAAGAGTAGGCCGAATTGGCATTTTTAACATTTTTAGTTAGTCGATTACCGAAAATTCACCCTTCTAACAATTAGTATTTTGTAGTAGTTACCGATATATATGGAATATATAATTATCGATTACACACAAATTATTATACGGTGCTTAAATATTTAACGACATGCCAACTAAAATCAATAGAAAAATTAAATAAATACTCCATTAAGTTTATATTTTAAGGACAATTCTTTATTAATTTCTTACTCCCAATTAGTAATACTTCTGACCAAAGTTACTGGATTGACCAAAAACCTTTCCTGGAATCGTAGCTTTTAGAACTTTTAGCTATGCTATTCCTTTGATATACTTCCTAAAATATGTCACACGTCAAAAAAGTTAGTCCTAGCTAGTCAAAGGTTGGTAAAAATAGAGAAACTGAGGAAACTTAGCTTAGTTTGGAACTGTAGTAACACTAGTTTTTAACAGAAGTAGCAGTATCAGGTTTTAAAGAACATAAACAACCATAAAGAAGAGAGATATTTTATTTTACCAATTAAAAAAAACAGTAAAAAGGGGTGATAGAATGCGTATATAAATAAGCAATGGCACGTCAAGTTTATCATTTAACAATAGTAGGGCGGAGTCAAAATTTTCATTGAAAAAATTTAAAATATAGAAAGATAAATGAACAAATTATGAAGTTTCAACAACATTAATATATCAACATGTGATTCTACAATAGGGAGGATAAATTAAAGTGTATAGGCCGATCATATCGCTATCTTGGGAGATAGAGAGATTGTTTTTAACAAATTTTTGGTTCAAAAAATATCATCAACGCAGGTTTGAAGAAAAATAAAAAATTATCAAAAATACAAGAATCATGACAAAATATATATTATAAAAAACTATTATAATTTTCTGTCGAAGAAGGTCGAGGTGAGCCATTACATTCAATAGTTTCTCCCCCAACTAAACACCTTTCAATGTGTAATTATGATTTTGTACAATTTTGTCATTATTACGAGTAAATAAATTCTCCTAGTAATTTAAAATCTGGTAAACTTATTTACTCGTAATTTAAACTTAACTGATTTTTTTTTCTAACATTAAAGTGATAAGTTAAATCCAATTTTTTTTTTTTAGTTTTCATTCGGTGTCTGGTACCCGCATTAGAGCTCGACTAATTCGGATTCGCGTCGGGTAAGGCCTCATTCGGGGGTATCGCTCCCAACAGAGTTTTCTCCATATCCAGAGTCGAACCCTCGACCTCTGATTATGAATAAAGCAGCCTCATCCGCTACTCCACAACCACAACGGATGTTGTTGGTAGTTAAATCCAATTTTAATACATAGTAGTAGTAGTGTGCGTGAGAGAAAATGAAAGTCAGTAGAAAGAGAAGAAAAAGAAATATATGTCACGGGTTTGTCTTGAAAGGCCCTTATTTCACAGTCCTAGACATACAGACACTTATTCTCTCTCACTACATAACCGAGGTGCCTCTTTCCCTTCACTATATTATATATTTAAAAATATTAAATCTTTCTTAACCCCCCACCCCACCCCACCTCAAAATAACCTCCTTATTATTACCTCCCCCATTCTCTCATCTCCTAACATTTTTTCTTGTCATCTTATTTTTTCTCTCTAAAGAAAGATTCAAGAATTTGCAACTACTTAATTTTCTCCCTCTTTGTTTTTGCTTCTTGTTGTTTCAATGGCTTTGATGTTGGACAATTGTGAAGGCATATTACTATCACTAGACTCACACAAATCAGTTCCAGCTCCATTCTTAACAAAAACATACCAACTTGTTGATGATCCTTCTACTGACCATATTGTTTCTTGGGGTGAAGATGACACTACTTTTGTTGTTTGGCGTCCACCTGAATTTGCTCGTGACCTTCTCCCTAATTACTTCAAACACAACAATTTCTCTAGCTTTGTCCGCCAACTCAATACCTATGTAAGTTAAAAAAAAAAAAAAAAAAAAATATTACTACAATTTTTTTTTTTAGTTACATATACTGATTACTGATTATGAATTTAATTTGTTGTTTTATGATTAGGGTTTTAGGAAAATCGTACCAGACAGATGGGAGTTTGCAAATGAGTTTTTCAAAAGAGGAGAAAAACATTTGTTATGTGAGATCCATAGGAGGAAAACTGCTCAACCACAAAGTATTCCAATGAATCATCACCATTCATTTAACCATCATCATCAAATCACTGGTCCTGGGTTTTTTCCAAATTATCCAAGTACTACTTATAACAGGCTCAGTATTTCTCCACCTGATTCAGACGAACAATTTCTTCCACAACATCATCAACAACAACATAATGTCAATTGGTGCGATTCACCATCATCCAACAACAATGCCAACAACAACAGCAACAGCACCGTTACCGCGTTGTCTGAGGACAACGATAGGTTGCGTAGGAGCAACAATATGTTAATGTCTGAACTAGCACACATGAGAAAACTTTACAATGACATTATTTATTTCGTCCAAAATCATGTCAAACCTGTTACACCTAGCAGTTCGTACAATCCATGTTCACTTTTACCTGCTTCAGCTACACCTATAATCCAAAAAAATATTCATCATCAACAACAGTTCAGCTATCAACAAATTACAAACCCTAAGAATGTTCTTATGGGCAACTCGAACACCAACAACAACGTCGTGTCACCAAGCAAGACATCACAAAGTAGCAGTGTAACAATTCTTGATGAAGCAGCAGGTGGTGGTGCTACTACTACTACTACTGCTAATGGAGGTGATAATAGAAGTACAAAATTATTTGGTGTCCCACTTATGTCCAAGAAAAGAGTGCACCCTGAATATTCTTCTACTTATTATTCTACTACTAATATGGTGGAGACTAATAAGGCTAGATTTATGGTCTTGGAAAAAGATGATCTTGGATTAAATCTCATGCCCCCTTCTTCATCATCTTAATTAGACTTTATTATTATCATTATTCACCCACACTATCCTATTATTATATTATTCAAGAAAGTTCTGAGTTTTTATTCCTCTCTATCTTTACATTATTCTCAAAAATGTTCGTGGATCATCATGAGATGTTGTAATACTTGTGAGTTTTTTTTTGTCTGTGTAAATATAACTTATTTAACCATGAATGCAGGTGGGTTTTTGTTAGAGTTGAAAAAATAGTACTCCTATATAATTATTTCTTTTTAATTCTACTTTTTTTTGGTGGTCATCATTTATTTTGCTTGCTCTAATTAATGGTTTTTTTGTCTTGTAAGTGTTCTAATTCTCCTTTATTTCTGGTTTTAGATGATATCTGAAAAAATTTCAGTTGCATTTATTAATGCACACGAGAGAGAAAGTAAGGCTGGCTAGCTAGCTAGCTCTGAAATATGCTTTCTTCTTTTTCAGTTTCAACTTATGTAGAAAGCTTAACAACGTTCAGTCGTCCATTGACAATTTTTTTTTGCTCTGGGGGTTTCTCTCTGATCAATACATTAATGAATTGTACGTACAAATATGGACACATCTTTAAAAATAAAAATAAAAAAATTACGTGTAAAAATATGAAATCAAGAAATAGGAGAGAGAGAATGCTTACTAAGCGTAGTACTTACTATTATATTTTAGTGGAGTACTATATGATATTGTTATTGATTTATTTTACATGCTTGATTTTAATATATTTCTACTTGAGTCGATTTGTTCTCAGAGTATGGATAAGACAATGTACATACCACCCTCCTCTTGATATGTTTTTGTGGAAAGTTTTAGAGAGAGAGAAAGCTTACTGTATTTTAGTATGACTTCGTCAGTTCGTTGTTATAATATTTTGATATGTTTTACTTGACTCAAGATTCATCGAAAACAACTTTATTAACTTTATTCTTAAGGTAGGAATAAAACTGCGTACACACCACTCTCTTTAAGGTGATATTGTTGTTGTTGAAAGTTGCTGACAATCCAAAAAATAGCCGGTTAATTATTTCAAGATTTTTATTTGTTCGGTGAATATTACTCTAATTGATTAGCACTAAGGATTGTGTAATTATTGAGGTAATTATCACAATTATTATAAGCAAGAAAGTTAAACTATGATTTAAGAAAAAGAAGGCTTAAGCCATCATTATGATTTATGGTTTCTCTGATTATTAAGATTGTGTTGTAGCATCTCAATTTCTCGTTTACTGAAACTGCACGGTCAGACACTTAAAAGTGAGGAAAAAAACACAGAGATGAGAACAAAATAATGTACAGGAGCAAACATAAAATAAACATTATAATATGGTTGGTTATTCGATGATGCTGAAATATTTTTGAAAAATAAAAATGAAAAACTGACTGAAAAATGTGTTTTTTTTCTTGATACGTTTCTATCAATGCTTCTATACTTCTTCTGAATGACCAGAAGAGAAAAAAAAACCTATGTCTTTTCCCACTTTAAGCATCTAATTTTGTTGCCTTTGAAACACTCTATGTGTCCACTTCTTCTTCCAACTTCTTTTATCATTAGTCATTCTTTGGATTTTTGCTTAAGGGAAAGGGAAAGAGAAAGGGAGTTGGAAGATAGGTTTTTGACTAGTGGTTAAGAAAACCAAATAGTATCTTTCTTTTCTACTCCCTACTTTGCTTGTTCCTTTGTGCAACAATCATACCAAGTAAAGTTTGCTTTTGCTTTTCTATACTACTCTCAAATTTTCCCTTTTCACTATTCCTTCTCTCTTAACAAAATTCAAATTAGTAAGTGTTCCTGTTCGACCATGAAAATTATAATTTTTTCGGAGTTGAAGTAATTGGAGTTGTGTTTGGCCATGAATATAAATTAAAATTATTTTTGAAATTTTGTGAGAGAAGTATTTACTTTTTCAAATACAATTTCGGAATTGTATTTGGAATTCTCATGGCCAAGCACTTGCAGTTTTCACTTTTCTCACTAAAATAAAATAATTTTTGGAAAAAAAGTAAAAACTTTTCATGACCAAACGGCTACTATATTGGAGGACTATAGGCAGTAACAAAGTCAGGTTTTGAGTTAGAAACTTGTCATAGAATCTATATCTCCTTTTAGGTATACATTTGTAATTAAATAATTATATCTATTTAATAAATTTTCTAATACATATATAAGATTTAAGCAAAAGCTAGTGTTGAGATACTAATTAGGTGAATATATAAAAATATGCTTTATCTAGTAGCTCTGAAGCATTTAAATGAGATAGATCAATTATTCAATTACTTCAATATTGGGTTAGTTCAAAACCGTATATAATGTTGTAGCTATATTGTAGTTGTAGCTCTACACTACTTGAATACTATCATCTTATTATACGTGTTGATATGCTTTTTAATCATTTGCTTAACATATTTATACATAGTTTAAATAAAAAATAATGAATTAAATTAAAATTAATCGTATATCCACCTCAAGTCAAATACCATGAAAGCTAAATGAAAAAGTAATAAATGAAAGAGGAGAAAAAAGACGTTTCTCAAATCTTGTATAAGTTACAAAAAAGTGGTAGGAAAGTAAGGTGAGAAAATCTTGGCTCATGCTATTACTATTTGATTTTGATCTTATAATAAGAGAGAAAAATATAATAATAACCCTAAACCTATCTAAGTTTGAATGAGAGGTGGGCTTCGTTCTTTAGACTTTCCTTTCTGTCCTTTTCTAACAAGGAAGAGGCACGTGACAGGAAGCTGCACGTGTAGTGCATAGAATTTGTAGAAGAATAAGAATATTATATACACACACTTAGGGGGTCATTTGCTGATTGTTTAGAGTTATATAAGTATTAGTAATAGATGAATTAATTATTAAAAACTTAAGTATTGCGGGGTTGTTTGATAGTTGGTTAGGAGTTGAGAGGGTCGTCTAATAGTTGGTTAGGAGTTGAGTTATGCAGGTATTCAATCCTACATAAGTAATACTATCATATTTGGTAGTTAGTTATAAGGAGGTAAATTATTCATGTATAAAATTAATACAATATTTGATTTGCAATTTCATAGGAATCACCCCTAATTGCATAAACTAATACATAGAAATTAGGATCCCTCATAATTTATACGTGTATCAGTGATGTAATTTCTAAATTACAAATCAAATATCGTATTTATTTGGGAAAAAGATCCAAATATATTTAATCTTTGCTGAAATTTACTATAACACGCTTGAACTTTGTGGGGTCCTATGACCCTTCTGAACTATTTATTAGTACATTTTATTGACATTTATAAGTTAATAAATAAATAAAAGAGTTTAGTGCAAATTGTTAGAATTGTGACCCGAATTTTGTTGATCTGGCCTTGAAAGTTTCGCGGTGCGATTCATATTTGTGATTTTTAATGGGGTCTGTATTGGTAAAGTGCGATTTAGTGGGCTGTTTTAGGTCATTCTTATACACACGAAATTGAGACTATCGTCTCCAACATTGTACTCTCTCTCCATTGTAGTAAATTCTTCTGCTTCTGCCGGTGATTTTTCTCGCAAGGATTTCTACGTAAATCTGTGTATTCTTGTTTTTCTTTTGCTTGTGGTTTGCTTATTTTTTGCTCGATCATAACACAAATAAATATTAATAAAATACGCTAATAAATAATCTAGAGGGATCATGGACCCCCGCAAAATTCTAGAAGAGTCATAGGACCCCTCACAAAGTTCAGACTATTCTAACAAATTTCGTCAAATTTTAAATATATTTCAGACCATTTACCCTATTAATTTTATACTTGAACAACTTACTTTTCTAAACAGACTACTGAATATAATACTACTATACAAATCGATCCAAACTCACCTCCTAATCAGCTATCAAATGGAATCTTTTTTTTTTGTTTGTTTTCCATTCGATGTCCGATGTCCGTATTGGAGCCCCGATTAATTCGAATCGTGCATTATAGGGCCCATTAAAATGAGTGGAACAGCCTTATCCACTGCACCACAACTCATGTTGGTATCAAAACGAAATCTTACTTGATAGAAAAAGAAAAGAGAAGATGAAAGTAAAAGGAAAAGAAAAGGTGGTGGAATGGGAATATTTGGCTCTATAGAAAAAAAGTGAAATACGGATCATCCGGTTAAAGATACTTTAATCGATTGTTGGTGTGTTGCTTAACAGCCGTATTGGATTTGGACCATCACACAATTTTTGAAATTTGAGAAAAAGCAAAAAATAAAGTTTTCAAAAAATTTTCTATAAATATATATATCTATCTATATTATTATTAATAATAAAGTGAATGTAAAAAGATTGAAATTTTCTATGTCGAGTCTTTTTAGTGTAAACACTTTATTGACATTTTCCTTCGAAACACTACCTTTATTGTTGATTTAAACTTTGAATAGTACTACTTGTACAAAGTACTACTACTAATTAAATTACATGTATATATTGTAAAGTTTTTAGAAGAATCTTTTTTTCTCTACTTTAAACGAGTAGAAGGTTTGAAACTTTTTCTGTTTCTACAATTTTTCGAAACGTGCAATCATGGAGCTAGGCGGCACTTGTTTCCTAGATACTTGTAAGTAGTGCTAATTAATTAATTAATCAGTATCAATGTAATTACTAATTATTACTAGTTTGAAGACAATGGAATATAAATTCAGAAAGAAAAAAAAAACACTGGCCCTATAGAAGAATCCATGTTGGTTTCCATTTAGGATCTTAGTGTCTAAATCAGTTATAAACCAATTGATTGCCTCTATTTGACTTTTCCATATTATGGGGGCATGTCTTTGAATACTTATTTGACTAATAGAGTGAAAAATGAAAATAATTCCAAGATACAATAATTGATAATGCATCATCCATAAATTTTGCTCAATGTTCCAAAATGTTTGTGCTTTTTTTCTTCTTCATGTGAGTCAAACAACTTAAGTGAACTGTGACTACGAAGAATACAAATGCCTCAGAGAACTATTTACTCACAAGTGGAATAATATTTACAACATATTAAGTAAAATTTCACAATTATGAAAGTGATTGAATGATTGTATGTAATTTTATTCTTAACTTGTAACGATAGAGAGAAGATAAGACGCTTTTTCATTCCTTCATAACTAATATAATCCCAATAATCTCCACAATATTTGAGTTACCCCTCAACCTACAAAATAAAGTAATACTAAATACTTAATATATATATAGATAGATAGATATAACATCAAATTTGACTAGAAACAAAAAAATAAAATAAAAAATCCTATATTGGTTTGACAAACAAAACCTAATTACTTAGACATTATTCAAATTTCAAATAAACTACCTAGTGCAAAGTCTTAAATGATGCCAAATTACTAATTAATCTAGTAGTAATCACATGAATTATTGTCAAATTTTGAATATTATAGGAGTCCTCTTTGCATCTTATGATATTAATTTAATTTATACCACAACAAAAAATTACTCTACCTTTGCTTCCCTTCTCCTCTACTTTTGAATTCTACCTTTCTTGATTTCCTTTTGCCAGATTTATTAGTGTCTCACTTTTTTCTTTTTCTTTTTTTGTTAATCATCCTTTATTTGCAATGTCTACTCTTCTGTCACATCCTTTGTATCACCAATTCATTTTCTAATATCAGTTCTTAAAGTATTAAAGACCTCGTTAGACTCAACAATATAATCTCCTTTTTTGATATGAAACTTTATACTTAAAGGTGATAGTATATCTTTAACAACTTTTAACTTCTTCAAAAGAAAATTCTCTATTAATCCTCAAATTGTTGTCAATATATGTTTAATTCTTGTAAGAAGAATTCCTATAAAGGTTCCATTGATTTCATCTAGCTAGCTGTTCAACTCATACCTTCTCCTTAAGCTCTTGTAGTTTCTCTTTCTTTTTTTTGATGACGTCTACAACACTTTGATGTCATCAACATTGTCCAAATTTCCTTTGTCTAATTTCCATGCAAATACTTGTAATATAAATGAATTTAGGATCTTTAATTTGGTGTATATATCGGGTACCCATTAAGTTTTTAAACTTTGTGTTGATATATATATAGTGGTGTTAAAATTGGTTTTGGGCCTAACTCATACCTCAAAAGCTAGTTCATAAGGAGGAAGAAATGAGAGAAGAAAACTAATCTTTTCTAACTGGCTAATGCTGCAGTACAACTGTCTATTTATAGACTACAATAACCGACTCAACAAACTAAGGGAGTAAAAATAACTAAACTACCCTTAGGAAAATTAAATGATATCTATATTGCCAATAAGTGGCATGCATGTCTCGCTATCTACTCGCCTATTTTTCTTTAGTTATGTAGCTGTTCCATTGGTTAACATTATGCCTAATGAGGTTTTCATGAATATATTCTTAGTCAGCAATAGACCAAAATCCAATATCACTAAAAAATCCTTCATTCGTTGAAATCAAGTTTCAATATTATTTAAGTCATCTGTTAAGTATCCCACGTCGAAAAAGGGATGGGTAATTGATCTCCTTATATGGACTTGGACAATCCTCTCATCATGAGCTAGCTTTTGATGTTGAGTTAGGCCGAGTTAAGCCTCTAAGATCCATCTTTAGACCATCAAACAAAAATACAAGGCAATGGAATTTTACTGATGAATAATTTAGGGGATGTTCGGATTAGTTTTTTTTAAGTCACTTATAAGCTAAAAGATAAATGTAGGTACGTAGCAATCAACTTTTGATTTTTGGCTTTTTCTTGGTTACTTCTTAAGCCTAAAGTAATGTGCGTACTTAACATCTGAGAAGGAAATTTGCACACTCTTAGTTAAATTCCTGACTCCGTCACTAATGTCTTTGTCAGACATCTCTAAAATTAAAAAAAATACTTAATAGCTAGAAACACCTAAAAACAAACCAATCCAAACACACTCGTAGCCAATACTGACTATATAGAAGGAATTAATCAAATTCAAGAAAGGAAGATTTAGAAAGCTACTTAATTTGAAATTCTAGGACAATACCATCCATGATTTCAAACTTATAAAAGTGAAACTCAAGTGTTGTGAAGTTTGAACTTATACAACCAAACGTTCAAGCTCTAATAATTTTTTTCTGGAGTATTTCCATGTTTTAACTGACTCTAATTTTATCTTCATATCAAATTTTTGGTGAAACAGTAGCGGTCTGAAAAGTGGTACATGTCTTATTTAAAAAAAATAAAAAATCAAATGAAAATCACGCCCAATTTCAACAAAAGCAGGGATGCGACACAAGGACTTCCCACGGGGTCACTCCTCCTATTACTATTCTGGTCCAAGCACGTATAACTTTCTCCAAAATAATTTGATTGGTAGTTGCTATAAAGAATGAAAAACAACATAAACACACATCCTAATTTATCATATTTACACAAATCTTCACCCTTATAAAGTAATCACAAAAATTTCAACTAATTATGTATCTTCGTTGAATGTATTCGGGAGATAATTATGTATTTTAACCGACCCAAAATAGAAATGTATCGCGAGCTAATTATGTATCTTTACAAAGGAGAAAAATATTTCTTCGTTGGATGTATTATGTATCTACATAGATCCAAAATCTAAAAAAATGTATTGTGAGCTAATTATGTATCTTTACAAAGAAAAGTTATATCTCCGTTGGATGTATCGGGAGCTAATTATGCATTTCGACAGACGCAAAATTAAAATTCTCAGTAATTACGAAAAATGTCTGTATTTTCTATAATTAAGCTTCAAACTGTCGGATTTATGTTGTTTGCCCAAAAAGAATTGCTGTGTTAATGGGCCTTTTGGGTCGTGCTGCTAGAGGGATCGCGAATTGAAGTGTTAATAGGCTGGGCTTTCTTCGGCCCAATGGATAGCTTATTTTCCAGCCCAGATATTAATAGACCCTGCAATACCCGTTCTTCAAAATTTCAAACTCGCGCAAAAACTCAACTAGTACAGTGAATCCCCTTGCAAAACCTACCAAATGACGGAGCAGCCGGAACTGGTAATAGCTTCGTCGCCGACCGACGCCGGTATTGGCTGTTGGGACCTCCATACCGGCGCCGAGCACCTCCGTTATCGCTCCTGCTCCTCCCCTTCCCACGGCCTTACCTGTGTCGGCGGCCGCTTTCTCGCCTCATCTCAATCTCAACCTCATAATACTAAATCTTCTTCATCAGGCTCTATACTTTATTGGTCCTGGAACAAGGTAATCAAATACAAAAAAATAATTATCACTCGTATTTCCTTAGTTTTGTTAAATTCATACTTTCCGAAGTTATGTTGTGCGTGCAATGGCGTCTCAATAAAATTTGCATCGTCTCAATAAAATTTGCATATTGCTTGATAATGTATTTTCATATATAGTACTGTATTGTTTTACTGAATTTACCGGCGCCAAGCACCTCTGTTATCGAACTTTACTAGTCCTGGAACAAGGAAAAGATCAACAAGTAATTGTCACTTGTATTACCTTAATTTTGTTAAATTCATACTTTCCGAAGTTATGCTGTGCGTGCAAGGGCGCATATTGCTTCATAATGTATTGTCTTATATTGTTTTATATCGTACTGCATTGTCTTACTGATTTTACCGGTGCCAAGCACCTCCGTTATTGAACTTTACTGGTCCTGGAACAAGATAAACATCAAGAAGTAATTGTCACTTGTATTACCTTAGTTTTGTTAAATTCACACTTTTATTATAGTTCGAAGTTAAGCTGTTCGATTAATTGCTTGCAAGGGCATCTGCTGCCTAACGCTCTGTTTGGATGGTTGTTACAAATAGTATCATAATGTATTGATTTGTTATTATGTGTTGTATTGTATCGTACTGTATTGATTTAATGAGTATAACGTTTTGATAGATTGTATCATTTTCTGTCGTTACATAATGTCACATGCTAACAATTTGAAGAATTCACAATGTTTTGTGAATTCATACTTTTATTATAGTCCAAAGTTAAGCTGTTCGATTAATTGCTTGCCAGGACATCTCAATAAAATCTGCCACCTAACACTCTGTTTAGATGTTTGTTACATATTATATTTTATCCTATTGTATTTTAATGAAATTAATGTTTGGATAGATTGTATTGTTTTCTGTTGTTACATAATGTCACACACCAATAATTTGAAGAATAAAGCTAAAAGAAAATTAGGGTACAGGGTAAAGCTACTATACAAAGGTAAGATGAAGGATAAATAAGATTGTTAAATAATAAATAAAGAGTAAATGCGAAAAAAAGGTACCGACATGATCATACCAAATTGTTCGTTCCACAAAATGGGAGTTTTCTTTGTTACCTAATGATGGATTTAACGATACCATATAGCAAAATTTAAGTAACGATCAAAATAAACATTATATTTAGACTAACAAAACGATACAATGCAACTCGTAACGACCATCCAAATAAGCTGTAAAACTAACTTTAAGAAGAGCCATTATGTTGGCTCCTCAATATTTTTTGAAAGAAGTATTAAACTAGGTCATAGTCGGGCCTCATACTCACTTAACTAAAGGTCTTGGGTTCGAGTCTCAAAATGAAAAAAGATTTTGCTTGGGAGCGCTTTCCTCCTTAATTAGTCTTGTGTGTCTCAATACCTTCTAGCCAGTCCTGATTGCTTGTTAGAAAACCTAGTTTTGATAAAGCTGTTAGTGTGTCATGTTTGCACACGTTATGTGTAGTGCTGCAGCTATTGATTTTCATTAATTACATTTGTGTAGCCTCAAGTGGAAGTTAAAAGCTTCCCAGCGGAACCAATAAATCCACTTGTTTCCAACAGTGAGGGAACTTTTATAGCCGGAGGAGGTGCATCCGGTGACATATACTTGTGGCAGGTTTATACCAAGTTTTTCTTTGTCATTTTTTTTTTTAAGTAGCTCATTGTATTTGATGAATAAGTGTTCTATGTTTTTTTTTATTTATAGGTTGCGACTGGTAAACTACTTAAGAAGTGGCAGGCCCATTATAGGGGGGTTACTTGCTTGTTATTCAATGATGATCAATCACTTCTGATTTCTGGCTCAGAGGATGGATCTGTTCGAGTTTGGTCGCTTATTATGTATTATTTACTTCATATGTTTTTCTTTTGTCTAGCTTTTGTTTGATGTTTTGAGGGCTAATATATGAAAATTTACTAAAATTAGGGTATTTGATGACTTGTTGAGGGGAAAAGCAAGACAACCTTATGAGTATAGTTTCTCTGAGCATTCTTTGAAGGTGACTGATGTTGTCATTGGATACGGCGGAGCTAATGCTATTGTTGTTTCTGCTTCAGAAGATAGAACTTGCAAGGTTTGCCTTGTACTTTCCCAATTTATTGATGGTTAAGTAATTGTTTGTACTTTTTGGTAATTTTGAAGAACCAGTTGCTAATGAACTTGACCACTATGTTTGATGTCTATCATAAAGAATTAAGTCAAGTGACTTTATGACAAACTCATTTTATTTCAATTAGATGCTACGGATGTTTCATTTTCTTACGAATTTAGTATGTTTTTATTCATTCTTTTAATGGTTTCAGAGTGTTGTTTGCTTTGTGTTGTAGTGACTGTCAATAAATAATTAGTGATGGCAGTGTATACCTTTGTCTGCGTCTCAATATTCTTAGTTGTCCATTTATCCTAGGTTTGGAGTCTTTCGAGGGGAAAATTGTTGAGAAACATTGTGTTTCCAACAATAATTGATGCAATTGCATTGGACCCTGGAGAAGATGTCTTCTATGCTGGTGGTAGAGATGGGAAAATATACATAGCAGCACTAAATGCTGTTGCTGACCCCAACAATAATTATGGATTGCACATTCTTGGGTTTCTGTCTGAGCAAAGGTTTGCAGTATCTATGCTTTGTTATGTAGATATTTGTGTGCTCTCGCTAAAGTGAACATCTGGTTTTGTCTGTATGACTTTTTATGTTTCATGAGCACCACTATATGGTTCTTTGCTGTCCTGTAGAGTACATGAAATCACCCTATGACTTTGCTTTATATTTGTTGGCATCACTAATCGCTTCATGTTGAAGTGTCAAACATGAAAAGGTTGTTGCTTGGAATCTCCATATTCTTCTTGAATGCTGAATTTCAAGAGCTATTTAGTAGGAATCTAATAGTTTAGGCATGTAGCATATGGAGTTTGCACTCTGGTGAATGCTTGGTTGAATTTGTGACTAGGGAATTTATCTCAATATGTTTATGGAGTTAATATAGTCTAGTTGATGTTCTTATATGGGCTATGACAAAATATTCCAGTGGACATGCTAAGCAAGCTATTTTATAAACTGTGCGAGATAGTCCCAGTAATGTTGAACTTCTCTGGCAGCCATTGCCTTATTCCTGCAGATACATGCTAATTTTTGTCTTCCCATTTATCTGTTGTGCATTTTCCTTGAATAAATCTACAATGATGCATGAAACAGTAAGGCCATTACATGCTTAGCATTAAGTATGGACGGGGGCTTGCTAATTTCTGGATCAGAGGATGGCATGGTTCGAGTGTGGAACACCAAAAACCATAACATCGCCCGAATTTTTAGGCATGCAAAAGGTACAGTTGATATCCTAAGTACTTCTTCAAATGACTCATTGCTGCAATTTTAATATATTCTGTTTCTTGAAATTCTTTAAAAAAATTGTTAGTCATGCATAAAGATCAAGTAAGGTTTGTATAAGTGATTCCTTAGAAAATATTGTGGGTCACCATCAGTCCATCCTAAAAATTGTGTTTCCCCTCTTGAAATCCTATTGTCTTGTTGCAACAGTTAATTAATGCAGAAAGAATTAGAATAAACCTATTTCGGTTAGGACACTTGGTAGTATCCACACGTGATAAATATGATTATTCTTTAGCAATATGATTCATTTCAGTGGTTTCTTAATTATATCTAGTTTCAACCTCTTCTATTTTCTTCATTGTCCAAGTCAATGAAACATCTTCTCATTGTATTAACTTCAACAGTAACTTTTAACAGGTCCAGTTAACAATATTGTTGTTGTTAGACAGCAATCTCTTCTGAGTTCCAGAGGATCCGTGAATTCCCAAGTGTCCTCCGTAAAGAGGCATGGGGTATCATTAGCTCCACCATTGGAAAAGTATGCTAACTCAGCAGATGAAAATGACTACAAGGCAGTAATTGGCCCCCGCAACGACCCTGATAGAGCTGTTGAAGCTTCATATATCAGTATCCAGACACTAAACAATCAAATCTTAGAGCTTCAGGTCAGATTTTCTTGTTCAATGTGCATTTCCTTTTTCTTGTTGCCTGTTTTGTTGTTTCAACTCCCTCTTACTATTATTGTGTGTTCCACATTCTCAAGTTCTATGGTTATAAATAGGACATTTTCCCAATTAACAGTCCTTGTTTAGTTGTTTGACTTGGCATGACTATTTATGAGAAGTATTGAAACTGTGAATTATTCAAGTGTTATTAGGGGACGGTGTTGTCCATCTCTGAACTTTCTGTTTTGTACGGGTAGAAGGAAATGGGTAAAACATGACTTTTTATACTATAGGTTTGTTAAACATTTTATTTGAATTTGATCCAATTTTGGGACGGTAAAAAAGGAACAAATGGATCTTTTCTGGGAAATAGGGAATAGGAAGTACTTTACTTCGTTCATGTCTTTTTGACTGGGAATAGATACTTTCAAAATGAGGGAGTTAGTTTGTGTCAACTGACACCAAATTCTTATCTTTTTTCTTTATTTATCCTATAAGACCAGTTGATAAGATCCGGGATGCATGCAATATAACTAAAAAACATTGACTAATGATAATAAAAGGATAGGAATTCCAACAGTAATTGCAGAGCACAAAGAATCTCAGGCAACAATTGGTACGTGAAACCAATCACCCCTAAAGAACGACAAGAAAAAAATATAGAAATCTGAAAAAGAAAGTACTACCATCAAGAATCAATCCTGAAAGTAATCCCAAAGTTCAATCCAAACAAAGAGGGTTCCAAGCCTCACAATGATGTTTATCAATCTCAAAATATGCAAAACTTCTCTAAAAATCGAGCTTTAACTTCATTTATACTTAACAAGAAAATTCAATAAAAAGACATATTATCCCTAAAATCTTTCAACCCTTCGGAAATTGGAACTGAAATCAATGATCTGGATGCTCCAGCAGACAGACTTTTCCTCTGTTGCTCCCACACATCACGTAGGTATTTCTTAGCCATAACATATCTGCACTGATTGATCTGTTGACCACCATTTATGTTCTAATGAACTTACAAGATCTAATGAGACAGATTCCACCTCCTTGCCAAACATGTTAAAATTTCCTTTTAAGCTATATCTATTATTGTAAAGAAGTATGTCGCTTTCTTGGGCGTTATTTTTGGATATAAATCGCATATGAGAACTCTTGGTGATTTTCACTCGTGTAAATATTTCTGGATAGAATTTCCTCATTACTTCTGAAACCGGTCATAATACTTACCTTACCTGGTTCAAAAATCTAGCAAGTAAATTGTCCTGTTGCCTAAACAGTACAGGCAAAACCCAGTAAACTTTGGCTCAAATTATGTATTTATGATAAAATTAGTTTCACACAAATCTATTCATAGAACCCAGTAATCAAAAAAAGTTATGATTTAAAACCCATAAACTAAAATCCTGTCTTCTCCCATGTCAATGAGGATCCCAGATCATTTATCTTGTCCTTCCTCTGTCGCTCTTAGTTCAAAGTCTTCTCTTGTAATCAGGTCATTGGTTTTGAGTATTTTTAACCCAAAACTTGAAGTTCAACTGGCAATTACGAAGCCCCCCAAACGTGGTATCTTGGCATGAATCATCAAAATGGCTATCCAAACACCTTAAACCAACTCTTGATATCATGCAACTCCTTTGTGTGCAATTCTTGGACGCGTTAGATTTGGAACAAGTCAATGATCCACTTGACGTCTTGCATTCGTCCACAATTAGCTCCGTATCTTGTTTCATATCACCTGTGTTGTGGCTCTGCAGACATAATTTTGCGGAACTCTTCATGTGTGCTGCACTGCTTTCAACAACTACTTTTTCATGGCACATTCACAAAAGAAGGTTTTGGAGGAAAATGTCTGTAGTCAACAATTTTTCTACAATTGATGTCATGATGTGTGTATCATCTAAAATTTTTATTTTCCACACTTTTTACTTTAGTCATTATACTTAACAAAAGATTGATCTTGCCCTCAACTGCAATATTGCACTTGAAGGGCATTCCTACTGTTTAAGTGGTAAAGGGCAATCTGACTGAAGAAAGACTGCAGGCAGATTTGCTGAGTGTACTGATTATATCACACATAAGTATTGTCTTCAAGAAGCCGTTAGCTGTCTCTAGATGCTACTTTCAGTCACATTACAGCTAGAAGAGATGTGTGTTCTTCTTCGTTGGCTGAAGAATGTAAATGACTTGTTAAGGTTCAAAATATATATTTACAAGACATCTCAGAGGTGTATTTTGTTTATCGTGGCTATATGCATCACTTTTGACTTTTTATGCGGCTACAACTGTTTCTACGGTTAATCCCATTGCTGTAAATATGTCATACTATTGCGAATTGCAATTAATAGTGAGTTTTTCCTGCATATAGAGACAAGGGTCTTCTGCTGCTTCTGAAATGGAGATCGAAAGGCTAAAACTTGACCGCAGCAGATCCATTCAAATGATTCAACAGTGGGAAAAAAAGTTCCAAACTCTACATCAGTTTTGTGTAACTGAGCTATTGGATGGGGAACAAGCTGGAAATGCTTAAGGACAGAGTCCCATTAACATTATTTTTCTAAAACATGGTGATCGAAAGAACGAAAGCGAAAGCTGTTTATGGGATCTGAAACTTCTGCCTACATCATGGAATGTGAGGGTGCTCACCAAGTTAGCCAGCTCTTAACCCCAGCCTATGACATACCGATTCCTACCTGCAGCAACTTAATTTTTTTTCACTATAAGGTTCAGCTGCAATCAGTTTTGACAATACAGATGAAATTTGATTATGTTTTACAAGAAGTTTTCCGTGCATAAATAGATTTAAATTGTTGAGTTTAACAACCTCTATACCTCTAAGGTAAGGTCTGGTTTGTATTATTATACCTAGACTGCATTTTGTATTATTATACTGTGTATGTTGTTGTTGGATTGAGTTGATTCCAATACGGCCGTGACATTTTTAATTAGTCTCAATTGTAGCATATTCTCGTGAAATCACTTTCATCTGAGTTGAGAAACTCCCTTAAGATTACATATATTGACTGCAAACAGTGATATTAGTAGCGGGGATTGTAAAACTACTACTTTTTTCTTTCTTTTGGGGTGGGGGGTAGAGGGGTAATCCTAGGGAAGCCCGCAACGTGGGCAGTGGGTAAACACAGTACTGTGTGATCAATCGCAAACCATGGTTGATCGCAAATCACATGAGAGACTAGGCAAGTTTAATGCGACAAGCTCGACTGAGAAGGGATCAAGTGGGGTAGATCTCTTGGCACCTCTTTGAAATGTACGTTGAATATCCTTTGTCCTCTTTTAAATGCTACAGAATTCAAGTGTGACTCAAAAATTTACTACTTGTCATGATATATCCATTAAGAAAATAATTACGGATATAATTATTTTATCATACTATCTCTATTAATTGATTTTTAGTATTTATGTTTTGAAAATGATTTGAAGAATAATCAATTAATGTTTGGCGTAAAATAAGAAAAAATATTATCCTTTCTTGACATGTTAAAAGTGATAAATAAAAATATAAATTTAATTAGAAAATATAGTGACAAGTGAAAAACAAGTGGAGGAGTAATATTCTTGGATCGTATAAAAAGATTATGTTCATATTTCAAAGATGACCTTTTCAACAAACAAAAGTGACAGCAAAAGTAAGCCAATAGCAGTAAATTTTGAAAATCCAATATCTTGGATAGATGGGAAAAGTTGGATAAGACAAAAACTGCAAGAACAAAAGAGTTGAAACTTGAAAGGATTGGTTTAGTGGTCCCTTGTAAACCTCGAGGACACTCGACTCTAGCAAGATAAAAAATCGTTTTCAATGAAAACTTTACATGATCACACTTTTGCTCAATTGTGTGATGAGATTAGTGGTGAGTTGTTCTTACTCTCTGCTCTTTTCAGATTTCACTTATAGAATTTGATTGAGCGTATTGTTGTTGTAATGTTGTTGCTCAATTGCATGTTTTAATTATGTCAAAACAAGAGAGCGAAATCTAACCATGATTCAGAATTTGATGTTTATGAGTTTTATAACGATCTCAAATTAACACTATACTGATATTCATATTGGGCATTTCGATTTTACAGACATCTAGTAAACTTCTTATTAGTACAGAAATACAGAGTAAGGACAAAAGCTACTGAGTTGACGTGAAATTGTAATTATAGTGGAGTCACAGTCTCTAGATCTGCCCCTGCCTCCTATGGTACGTAAAAGGGAATTGGAAAAGCACGTGCATGGATCAAAAATGGAAATCAAAAACTACAAGTTTGGTCCCAAAGTTTTCCCATACAGAGAAAACAATATAGCAAATGGAAAATATTGATGACATAGTCAATGCTGTACCTTCAGGTTTAAACAGAAAATGATTTGCCAATAAGAATCAAAAAGGAAAAATGTGAAAGAAGGAATTCAATTCCTGAACTCAATTTCCTTTTCTAGAGAAGTGGTACATTATGAAAATGAAAGCACAAAGCCAAACAATTGGCATATCATAGCTTTTTTGACTGTTTGATTGCACAATTTGGCAGTGAAACAATCCTCTTCCCAACTTGTAGTGATGAAAATCATGTGGAAAAGAGATTTAAAAAAAGAAAAGAAAAACAAGTTGGACCACTATTATTGATTTCTGATTGCTTTTCATAGCTTTAGCATCCAGGACTGTCGGTGGTGGCGGAGCTAGAATTTTTACGAACGAGTTCCAAAATATGAAGAAGCAACTGCACAAACAAGTCGAGGGGGTCATGAATATCTACTATATATACATAAAAATAATTTGAACTGTGTATAAACAGTACAATTTTCTGCCAAAAGGAATTTGGATGAACTCCTCGATACTACCTGGCTTCGCAGGTCTCGGATTTGAACTCTAAGTATAGAGTCGTGCGTTAAGAAGCTGCATTACTTCCAATGTTGAACTTCGTCAAGCCTTAATACGAGTACCGGACAATGATAAAAATCAATGATAATATTAGTATTTTTATTTTTTTATTTTAAAATTTTCTTTAGAACAGTGTCTGCAAGTCCCAATGAGAAAGGAAGAAATTTTTAAAAATATTTTAAATACAAGAATTTAAAAAAAGGAATCTAGGAACAAAAGATAAGATGATGCTACCGGTGATAATGAAAAGTAAAAATTTCATCCCCACCCAACAACAAATTCTGCCTATTTTTGGCCTCTTTTTATCCAATCGAACCCCTTATGCAGAGAACATGTCTCTTTTTCCTATTAAATTATAATATCTTATTCTATCCATTTTTAATGCTTGAAAAGAAAATAAATGATTAAAAAAAAAAAAGTGGTGCTTACCCCCTCCCCCACCCCCACCCCCCAAGCCAGCGGTGGCACTTATGATCATCAATTTAAACACTGCTAAGGTCTTCATTTGTAAATGTATTGAAGAAAAACATGTATGTTGTTTAGTTTTGATGATTAAGTTTTTGTTTGGTATAATTTTTTTAATTTATGTATAATTTATAATTTTATTTGGTACTATCCTATGTTATAATTAATAAAATGATAAGTAATACTTATAAATCATGATATAAGCAATACATGAGTTTTTTGCCTGAATAATCGTTCTTCCAACTAATTAACTAAAATTAGCCGATGGGTGTATAATATATGTATGATGATATAATGAATATATAATTTATGTATATCGACTTGAAAAAATAATCACTAATAAATCTGCTCGGTTATTCAGGTAAAGATCCCTTTTTAGTAAATGCATAAGCATGGTTAAAGAGACCCCAAAAAGCTTTGTAAACAAATAAATGAGCATAACTTAAGTCAATATAGCTACTCTTTGAATTATTAATCTCAATATTTTTTGGCAATTAAAATATCATTTTATTACCATAAGTATTTATATTCAGCACAATCAAACTGCATTGGCATAATAACCAATCAGTTAGCCATTCTATCAACCATTACATCTAAGCAAAACTTGAAAAACCAGAAAATTAAGGATAGTAATTGAGATCTGCTAGTTTGCTAGTGAGCTTAGGCTTCAGAGACCCTCTGTGAAAAATCTCCTGCACTATTCTTCTCGTTATCATGTGTGGCTCGGTGGATTTGGCTTGGAAAATTCTGCGGTTCCTTTCTATCCAGATGTGATAAACTATGGCTGCGACGAAATAATCTCAATATTACAAATATATTTTATTCTAACACTATTTTATTATACTTTATCAAACTATGCCTAGATTTCCTTGAATTGTTTTGCAATACTCCAAACAAACAAAAAAAAACATGCTTATTTTCTCTTTTATCTTTCTTTGTTGCTTCCCTTTCATATTTTACGTCTACCATCTCTCTGCAAAAGTACAACTGTCATCTTATGAGCCAAATAGACATTAAAATTATATGTATATCTTTCAGCTTCTTCCAGGTTCTTCTAGTCTTGCAAGTTTAAATTAGGAGCAATAAAGAACTGATTTATAAAGTTATATATACTCATGATATAAACTAACAATGCAATGCTTTCTACATGATAGTACTTCTTTATTAACTATTTTTTACTATAGGTATTCTTATTACCACAGAAGCTTACAAAATAAGTGATCACCTTCATCCTTAATCAGATGTCTTAGTTTCGAAACTTGAGAACGAAAGGTTTGTGGTAACTGATAAGGAGCACTTCCTCTATGCAACGAGAATCTGGATTGATCGGACTAATAGATTCTAAATAATAAACTATTAAATTAACATAAGACATTATAAATTTTGATTCAACAACAAACTAGCTAGTAGTTTGATATTTAGACTCATGAACACCCTCTTGGAATTACTTCTAGAATGCTATGTTTTAAGAAATAAATTTTGCACAAATTATGTGTGTCAAAAAATACTATAATAACTATCAACCTGAAGATTCAGTACGCAAATTTTAAACAATATAAAAGTTTTGAAGGGGATGAATCTAGGGTTTATTAGATTAGTCGTCATTTCATAAATTTGTTGCATTGAATATATAATATCCATGCAGTGTATATATATATAACCTGCATAAGAAGTTCCTACTTAACGTTTTTGGTATTAAGCTGTTGATTTTATTAAATGCTCTGACTATTTAATTCTGTAGAATATATATAAAATTTACTTTTCGTTGGTTGAGTCATAACTAAATTCACTATCCTTTACCCGGGTTCACGCTCCTAACAAGATTTATTATATTTTCAAAGATTCAAATTCGAGATCACGCTAATAGTAGGTGAAGGGATCCCAACCATCCAACCGTCATTTCCGATAGGTTTTCTCCTCCTTGGATTATAAAATAAACATTTACTTCGTATCTGCCCGTTAAAGTCCCCATCAACGTCACTATCATCATAATCTATAGCTGCAGTCTCTCTTTCTATTTTGAAAAATAAATAAATTTATTTAATTTCTATTATATGGAGTGAATTAGCTAGGAAGGAGGTAAGAATTAAATATAATGATATTGAGAATGGAACTTATATTTTTTGTAAAAAGAGTTCTTCAGTAGCCCATCTCAACAATGACATGATTTATTTTCATAGAAGTGAACCCCCGTACACGATAAATGTAATGAATCAATTTAAGGAGGAAAAACTTTAGAAATTAAGGCACCGTTTGGTCCTGAAAATAATAATTTTTTGAAGTTAGAGTTGGAGTTGGAGTTGGTGTTGTGCTTGATCATGAATAAAAAATTGAAGTTGTTTTTAAAATTAGAAGTGAGAAAAGTGAAAATAAGTAAAAACTTGTTTTCACTTTTATAAAAATAATTTTCACTAAAGAAATAATTTTTATGGTCAAACACCACTATTTTCAGTTTTTTCATTAAAATGAAATAATTTTTTAAAAAAATTTCCATGACCAAACGCCTACTTAGTCTAGTGGCTATAAATTACATCGTGAATATATAAAGAGAATTTTAAAATTGAATTATGTTGCAGTTATTATAAACTGAAAAGAGTATACTATAAGTTGGGTGGTAGAAAAGTGAATTTAATTAACCTTAGGGGAATTTATGGGCTTTATTACAGTTTACAAGTAGATGGCAGGGGAAATAAATTTGATAAATTTATTAAAGGGAAGGGAAGAAGCTTACTACAGTTCACCACAGGTAAGTTCGTTAGCATAAAAACAGCACATGAAACAGTGTGTAGTCATCACTGCACTAGCTGATCCACCTCGAAGTGCGTTCCCAACCCCCCAACCCCCCCCCCCTAACAATGGGCTCAAAAACCTTTAACCTGTAACTTGCAGTCCGGCCATAATAATAATGCAACCACCTCCCTCGACCCTCGTAGAGACAAATTTAGAATTTTATTTTCACATATTAAGCAGATTCAGCTAGTCATCACCCCAAGATATGCAAAATACTAGATGGACGAGTTCACAACTTTAAATTTTGATGAACTTCAAATTTTAAATTTTTATCAACATTATAAAGCAAAAAGGGATATATAAGACAGTTGAGCATACCCCAAACTACGTACCTTATTGTACAAAGTAGGTAGAAAAAGATACATGACATTGCACGTCTCTGGTTTCTAATATGCTTTTCAGTAACATTTACTTAGATTAATTAATCTCACATATATTATATAATAATCTGAAAAATTTATGCTTCTGTTACTGAAAAAGGAGATGATGTTATTGCATTTTCAGAATTCTGGTTACAATTTTAATTTAGTTCTTTAATTTGTTCACACATTCATTTATATACATGTGAAAAAATTGAATTTAGTATTTTTAACAATATATTGAAAATATCGATCTTTGATGAGTTGACTTATTTATGTTTTTGGTGGGAGGGGGTGGGGGGCGGTTGAGACCTCTGACTTGTGTCATGTGTGTGGGGGGTTTTAGCTAAGGTCTTATTTATAACAAAGTGAAATTTATTTAAGCTAAAGTTGGAGTGATACATTTATTTACTTTTATTTAAATTAATATTACACTGCTAGAAGATGGTTTCATGCACCTGCATCAAAAGCATTTATGGGATCCCTGCTATAGTTGGTAGATCTAAACCCTCCAAATGGTGGGCCTACCTATATAGCCCACTCATCTTTACCTTCTCAGAGAATAATCTTACTGCCTCTTAATTACTCCATCTATTTCACTAATTTATATCTATATGTTTTGTAAATTAGTCAATATATATATATATATATATATATATATATATATATATATATATCTTTCACGAATGTGGTGAAGTGGATGGAATTTTTTTTCGCCCTACTCAAAGATTTCGAGTTCGGGGCATATGAACAAAACTTCAAGATCAACAGTTCAAAGCTTCAAGTTAATAAGTTTTGATTATTTACTTTGAAAGTTTGCCCATTGGACAAATGTAGAGATAAAAGTTCAAGATCATCAATTTAACGTCATTAAGTGTAACTTTTTGAATTATTTATACATATTATGTGAACTTTCAAACATAAAAATACGATTTGGGTAAAAATTATTGAGTTCTGTCGTCGAATCTGTAGGCAGACTTGAAGCTTTGACCCTATATACGAACGAAGAAATGCTTAAAAGAAAATATCGGAACCTTATACCAGGGGCTAGCGCGCAATGGTAAACAATGAAAAATAAGTAATGATTATAAACAAAATTATAACTTGTTCCAACAGATCTTAGCTGTAAGTCTGCAAGAGAAGATTGTGTTTTTTTTTTTATGTTTTTCTTAAATTAAAGTCTATTATACAGGAAGGGGAAAGAGTTTACGAACTTTGATGACATAATAAAAGTTGGTAACAGTACTATATTCTTACTGAATTATTTATCTGCTAGCTACAGCAGCATATATATCAAATCAAAAATATCAAATATATACTATACTATATAATAATAAAACAACTTGTTATATATAGCCTTCAATTCCCCACTGGAGCTTAGATGATCTGTTTCCATTTTTCCAATATCACTATTTTATTCTTTTCCAATTTCTTCACTTCTCCCCAACCTGTTAGCTACACCAAAAAAACACTAGCTAGTAGTAGTACTAGCAGTACTACTAGCTGTAGTAGTTGTACCATTTCACTGCAACATTCAGATAAAACTCACAGTTTACTCTTCCTTCTCTTCTTCTTACCCATTCCTCTGTCCCAATAACCCAATCATCTATAAAAGTGAGTGATTTAAAGATACAAAAAAATAAAAAAAAATAACACTAGTCATGGATATTGATATGCTCAAATCAGCAGCAGGTTCTGAAGATCAAATGGAAATGATGCTTATGATGCAGTTGGACAAATTTCCTGACTTCGCCACTGGTCAGTAACGTTGAATTGTGTGACTATCTTTATCTGAAAGAGCTTTGTACTCGTCTCATAGTAACAATGAGAAATATCTTCTTTAACTTATTAGTTATATTATGATGCTAGAAACATGGAGAAAATATATATTTTCTAACTGATTAAATTATATTATGTCTCGACAGGTAACAGTTCTGAATTGCCAGTGATGGAGTTTAGTCCACAAGGAAGTTGCAACAACAACTACAATTACCATCAACTTGACCAAAATTCACCTAATTTCCTCAACATGCCATCTACTATTTCATTCACAGACTCTCTTCCAATGCATCAAAATCCAAATTTCTTAGCCAATTCTGGTGCATTTAATTCGCATTCGATGAATCGAAGCAACATGGCAGCAATGAGGGAGATGATATTCAGGATTGCAGCAATGCAGCCAATTAACATTGACCCAGAATCAGTGAAACCACCAAAGAGAAGGAACGTGAAAATATCGACTGATCCACAAAGCGTCGCGGCGCGTCATAGGAGAGAAAGGATAAGTGAAAGGATAAGAATATTACAAAGATTAGTACCAGGTGGTACAAAAATGGACACTGCATCAATGTTGGATGAAGCAATTCATTATGTGAAATTCTTGAAAAATCAAGTACAATCTTTGGAAAGGGCAGGTGCAAATAGGCCATCTAATGGTACTGCTGTTACTGCTGCTGCTGCTGCTGCTGCTGCAGGATTAGGATTCCCTGTACCAATGTCTTTAACTGGGAATTATAATTTACCTATGAGTACGAAAAGTTGTTATCAAAATATTCAACAATATGCAGATGTTTAATTAGTTTGATTATAAAAGAAAGAAAAAAAGAAAGAATTGTACTAGTTCTTCTTTCTTGTGTTAGTATAAAATTGGATTTGTGGGGTTGTAAATTAGAAAAAGGAAGTGCTTACCATGCATGTTGTATTTGGTAGAAGAATAATTGATACTATATTATTATCACCATGGTATATAGAGTAATCGAGCCCCTATTATTGATCGATCTGTAAATAAAAGTTTATGTTCTTTTTCTATATGTTTAATTATCTGATCATCTATCACGAAGGATTATTATAAAGTGATAAGTATTTATTCATCTTTAATTAGAGGTTTCATGTTAAAGTGCTCCGGACTAGAGTCGCCTTTGATGGGCGTTTTACCCTCAAAGTAGGACTTCCCTATACAAATTATTCATCGAGCCTCAAAGTAGAAATCAAATACTCATGCGTTCATCTTATCTAAAAGTTGAAACAATTAGTGTATATTAGTACATATTTTTAGGAGTTCTTATAATTATATATTCAACACGTTCCTCTGTGTGAGGGCCTAATTATTTTTCTTTCAAAGACCAAACAAGTTAAATTCTTTTGATAATGAGCGGCACTGAGACCCGAATTCAAATATATACCTATTTGCTTTGATCGATATCATATTAAATTGTTCGTGTTTCTCATTTAAAATTTCAGCGATCAGAGAACACATACTTATTTATTTAATTATATCTTCAACTCTCTTATTGAGATGTATAAAGAATTAAACTGAAACCATTTTTGTTGGTTGACAATAGCCATGTGCAAATTATCTCTGCAGCATCTTGAAAACGAGATATGCTGAAAAGGATTTTGTTTTCTTTGTATATATTTTGTCTATTTACAAGTTTCTGAAAGCAACGGTAAATTTGTCTCCGTGTGGTCTACAGGCCACACAGATTCAAGCCATGTAAAAAGCCACTAATAATGTTGCATTCATATCACATCACGTCATTACGGTGCGACACTTCCACGAACCCTGCATGAATGCGGAATACTTTGTGCACCGAACTGCCCTTAACAAGTTATGTGAATCGGTCTCTGCGCAATTAAAGATGAGAAAAGGGACCATTTAGGACTTTGGTTGTACATATACACTGAAGGTCAAATAGCAAGTCATGCCCCTTAGAAAGACAACTTGTAGGCCCTTGTTTGAAATTACCCCCAGTTTTCTTAGGGGTCTTTTGGTTCCCAATTTGAACAATTGTAGGGCTTTTTTGGTTCCCATATTTGAAATACAACAACGTTGGGACTATTATTTGCCTTGGAGTTGGACCATCATAATATCCTTCACTTTCTTGACGAATAGAAAGCTTAAGTTAAGTGCATGCCAAAGTTGAAACTAGTGGTCATTTTAATTCCCACAAGCAAATTATGGAGTTATAATGCATGATATTTTTAGTGGGGCAACCCGATGTACTACAGTTTCCGCTATATGCGGAGTTTGGAGAAAGGAATGATTATTGTTAGAGTTTGTGATCCGAATTTTATTGATCCGGCCCTGAAAAATTCGCGGTACGATCCATGTTTGTGATTTTTTGTGGGGTCTGTGGTGGTAGTGGAGGCATCGGGTCGATATGAACCTATATGTTTTTGGGCTTAGGATTTATTTGTACGCACGTATTATATAAGTGCATTTAGTGGGTCGTTTTGGACGTAACATAAAATACGTCATTGAGACTTTCGTTTTATCATTGTACTCCTCTCCATTATAGTGAATTCTCCTCCTCTGCCCGTGATTTTTCAATCAAGAGTTTTCACGTAAATCTGTGTATCTTCTTCTTGTTTTCTTTTATTGTGTGGTATTGCTTATTCTATCCGATCATAATGGTCTAATTGCAAGCAGTTTTATCTAATGTATATTTCTGTAAGAGGCAGTTTCCACAACTTGATCTGTGATTTTCTTGTCACACAATTGCTTTTAATATAGTAAATACTCCATCTGTCCATCTTTACTTTTTCTACTTTTCTATTTTGAATATCTAACAATACTTGTTCAATTTGCAAAAAATAATGTATAATTTATCAAGGAAAAATTACAGAAACTAGCATCCTTAAGAATATAATTATAATAAATAGCAACACTTTTTCAAAATTACAACTTATAACAAAAGTAGCAATATTTTACCCACTTCATAGTAATAGAAGAATATGTATTTTTCAGTTGTGCATATGTATTTATGAGTAATACATATATATTTATATAGCAACATTTTACTTAAATACAAAATACAATTTGCTACTTTTCGTAATTATGAAACTGTTGCTATAAAAGTTATAATTAAGGCTACAGAGTTGTTATTTCTGAAATTTTCCCATTCATCAATGTCTACTCATTTTACCCCTAGCATTGAATTGAATTTATTGTCTAATGCATTTCTCAAAGAATTAAATTTATTATATTCAAATGGTGATACGGTAAAGTTATCCCTATTATTTATTATTTTTTAATTTCTATGTCAATAGAAAAGTAGACAAGTAAAGACGGACGGAGGAAGTAAAAAATAAAGGATTAATATTTATGAAGGAATTAATAATGAAAAATTTGTACAACAATTACTTTAAAGGTATTTTTATCTTTCGAAACTTGAAGCACAATTTTCTAGTTTTGTTTTCTTCCCATTACCCATATAGTATATGATTTATGGCAACTCATCAAAGCTGTAAAATTTACTTCATCATAAGATAAGAGTCAACTTGAATGTTTTTCATCACGTGCCTCTACCAAAAAAAATGAAAGATAATTTATCCTGAACATTTTATCTTATTAGCTACTAGATTTGATCATATGAAGAAAAAATAATAAAGAATTCACTAATCAAAAACTAATTTCTTTGAAGAATGAATGTTAAAAGAAGCATGTCTTATCATTTGTTTTTGTCTAACTCAAATGTCACTTTTGGGTTAAAAATTAAATACTAAGAATAGCATTCTTCTAACAATTTAAACCGTTAAATCAACTGATGATCACATAATTTAACATATTACTTTAACAACTTATTTTATAATCCATTTATCACCATTCTACAATTCGTGTATGATCTATATATTGTACATCATCAAATATTTTTAATTGTAGAAAACGCTTATCAAGGACTTGCTTTTCCAGTGACATTGTCTATTCAGTAAGATCTATTTTGCGTTTTACAATTCATTTTTCTTAATTCTTTACTTCAATAATTATTTTTAGAAGAAAGAAAATTTGGTCTTTATGTATATTCAGTCCCCTTAACTCCCCAATATAAATTCATCAATTGTTATTAATAGCTTATTCGAATCAATTGGTAAATGATTATCGACACGAAGGATGGAACCAGCCATCGAGTTAGCTCTTAGTTACGAATTCGATGGAATTTAATAATTTTAATCTAAATTTCATGTACTGTATTAAAGAATTTATTAAGTTATTTATAAATTATTAATTTAAAATTTAATAAGTTTAAATCAAAGAAGTAAAATATTGATCCCATAAATCATAATAATCCTACTCTTCATTTTCATTCCTTGATTCAAATGTATGGTGAAAATTACTCCCTCCGTCTCATTTTATGTGTCGCGATTTTCTTTTTTGTTCGTCTCCAAAAAAATGTCATCTTTCTTTATTTGATAATTATTTAAAGATACAATTTTATATTTATTCTTACTGATTCCACTTATAAGGTCTCACTTAATTAAAGATATACTAAAAGTATATATTTTAATAAAAATCATCAAATCTTTTCTTATTTCTTAAACTTCATATCCGATCAAATTATGTCACATAAAATAGGACGGAGAAAGTACTAGATAAGACAATCATTGATTGACTTTTAGCAATTTAATTGAGATGATAGTACGATTTAACATTTATACTATGCAGATAATTAATACACGAAGGGATAAATATATCTAACATGTAACGCATGATATATAATAATCAAAATTTCGACGATAATTAAACGTGGGTTCATCATAACTTGAAAAACTATTGTGTATTTTATTTTATATCGAAAACAACCTTTTTACCTGGAAATATAATTTGGGTACATTCGATTAGTCACTTCCACTCACGAAAGTATACTAAATATTTTATTATTTTGTAAACTTATCTAATTAATTAGAATGATGAGATTTGAATAAGTGAACGAAAAAGAAGGGACAAAGGGATGAGGGAAGGGAAAATGCATGAGAAAACCACGTGAAAACACTGACAATATGCGGTGCTCTTTTATTTACACTTATTATTACTTACTACTATTATACAATTTTAATTATTATTATCATTATATCATATACTGTACATTTTTAATTAGATGCTCATGGTGACGTTCTTTCTTCATCCCCCTTTGCCACGTGAAAAAAATCTATTTGGTCAATCTTTTTTCCTACATGGCTTTCCACCTCATAATCATATACCTTCTTCCTACTATTTAATTTTCTTGTTGTGTTCCTTTGCATTAGCAATGTCAATATTTTTATTGGACTAATGATTAATTATGTAGTTGTTACTCTCTACACACTATTTCCTTGAAGAGTACGTTAAAATAGTGCGAGCTCATGGGTTTTGAAATCTTCAATATCAGATATCTATGTTACTTATTATATTAGTAGGTAATGAATGATTTGATAGTGTAAATTTTACTATATTTATATTTACGTGCATATTACTTAAATCTTTTACTAATAATTAGCAGTACAGTTTAGAAAAACTATCTATTCTTTTTTATTTTATCCTTAATAAGAAGAGTTTATAATTGTACAAATATTATGAAATGTCAAATGCAAAAACCTTCAATATTCATAGAAATTCTATGACATATTTTAAAACTCTTTCTTATACATTGTATTTGTTCACGCCATATCACATTTTAACTGCCCCCTCACCCCACCCCACCCCGGCCCCCCACCCCCCAACACACACACACCCAAAAAAAAAGTTATATCACATTATTTGCAACAAAAGGAGTGACATTTTAGTTTGTTTGGTCAAGTACAAGAAAATACAAATCACTTAGTTTGGGCAGAAAGCAATTTTTATGAAAATTTGAAGTGTTTGCCAAAAGCCTAAAAAATAGTTTTTTATAATTTTAACTTATTCATGATTACATCCCTTATATAAAAAAAAAAAAAAAAAAAAAAAAAAATCAATAGTCATTTGATATAGAAACCAAAACTCAAAGAGTCAATTCTTGCAAAGTATCATAAAATAAAATGGTCACTAATTTCAATTCAAGTGTATCATCAAGTCATGCACCGACACTCATCAAAGAGAAGGAAAAGGGGAAAAAAAAATAGGAACTAGCAAAGGTGTTGCCATAGGCTCATAGTCATAGCTAAAAGCATATTTTATGTATTAGGGTTAGGGCTTCAAGATTTTATTGTATAATGGACTTCATGAGATAAAAAATTTCTTGTGAATTAAACCCTTATAATTGTCTTTTCTACTCGTATAAAATAAAAAGAATTCCATAAAAAATGATATCATCTCCCCCACCTCCAATATTCAATATTCTTCTATATAGAACTTCCTATC
The DNA here is from genome assembly GCA_030864215.1 of Capsicum pubescens. Classification (NCBI taxonomy): domain Eukaryota; kingdom Viridiplantae; phylum Streptophyta; class Magnoliopsida; order Solanales; family Solanaceae; genus Capsicum; species Capsicum pubescens. Next base: position 12,971,098 of record CM061541.1, on the reverse strand, counting down.
AATCAAATGCGCAATCCACCAAAAAGAAAATCTATCAAATGTAATGCACCCTTAAGATCAATGATAAGATTGGTTTTTTAAATTTTTAATTTGTTTGCGTTGTTTTCAGATCTCACTTCATGAAAATATATTGGATATTATTATTGTATTTGTTTGCGTTGTTGATCATTTATTTAGAGAGAAAAAGATATTAAGGGTGATGGAGAGAGAAAACCTTCCTCATACCCGGTTTATACCTAAAAAAAGAGATCACCTTATCATGGCAATGATAAATTTTGAGATTATAATGCATATTATTCAACTAAGATTAATAAAAAGAAAACTATATATTAAACCCATATATATTATATTATAGATATATCAGGTTGGTATAATACTAAATATGAATGACAACTACTCGAAATCAGTCAATTTTCAACGAAAATACCCTACAAATTTGGAATTTTAGATGGAATGTTCATCTATAAGTGACATTTTTGCTAAGCGTTCTTTTGACGGATTTGAGACGTAATTCATTCATAGTTGAATAACTTATTTGAGACTGAGACGTGATTAATATTGTCATAATATTGAATTAAAGGAGAAAGAAGGGTTAGGTGTGCCTCCCATGGGAGGATCCAAAGAAGGTAATGTTTGTGTCTAAGGCATCATGCTTCACTAAAAGCCATTTATTCCTCTCATCCATATCCCCACCCAACCTTATCAAATCTAGGAACATTGCACTCTATTATATACTATATATATACATACATGATATACTATTTTATATGCTGAATTAAAGTTAACAAGTACATAGTATCTATGCATATATTGTATGTGGTATAATAAATTTTACGTCAAACTCATCGATAGGCACTCAAACTTGTTTCGAAAATTCACTTAGACCCCTCAACTATGAACTGTACCTATCAGACCCCTAAACCTCCCGAATTTTGATCCAATTAGGCATTTTTTGCCTATATGGCACTGCACGTGCAATGCACTTGCCGTAGGCGCGTGAGATTTTTTTTTTTACTAAATTACGAATTGAAATGTGCCAAGTGGCACTGAGGGGGCCCAAAAAATATTAATTAAATTATTTATTAATATAATTTTTAATTATTATAATCTCTTAATTCTTTTTTAAAAAAAGCACCCCACCCCCCTATGTCATCTTCTTCACAGCACCCCACCCCACCCCCTGCGTCTTCAACCCCACCCCGCGTCTTTATCGTTTCAACCCTACCCCACCCCCGCGTCTTCGTCGTCACCCCAATCTCGCGTCTTCACATGAACAAATTCTTTTTAATTCATCATAATTATTTTCATTTCTTGAAAATTTCCAACAAAATTCACTTTTTTTCCTCCACTACTATCACCATTTCTTGAAAATTTACAAAAAACATCACTTTTTTTTTCATTCGTTGAAAATTTTTACAATAAAGATCACTTTTTTGTTGAAAAATTACATGAAAGATCACTTTTTTCTCCATTAATATCACCATTTTATGAAAAATTTCAATAAAGATGGTTTTATTCTAGTCCCCTTTTGAATTCTTGAAGTAGATTTAAACAAAAATTGTGTGTGTGTTTTTGAGGTTCACAGAAAAGTTTAATGGAGAAGAGGAACGTCGGGGGTGGGGGGAAGAAGATGAACGCTGGGGAGGGGGGGGGGAGTTTTTTACTTTCATTTTTAAAAAAAATTTATAATTTCTTTTTAATAATCAGTTTTTTATTTTTATTTTTTAAATAAGTTTATAATTATTTTTTAATAATTTGGATCCTCAATGCAATTTTTTATTTTTATTTCTGAAAAATTTATAATTTCTTTTTAATAATAATTTTATTATTTTTTAGTGTTTAAATTATTTTATAATTATTTTTTAATAATTTAGATCCTCAATGCCATTTTTTATTTTCATTTTTTAAAAGATTTTATAATTTATTTTTAATAATCAGTTTTTATTTTTATTTTTTAAATGATTTTTAATAATTTAGATCCTCAATGACATTTTTTATTTTTATTTTTTTAAAACTTTATAATTTTTTTTAATAATCAGTTTTTTATTTTTATTTTTTAAATGATTTTAGAATTATTTTTTAATAATTTCCTCAATGCCATTTTTATATTCTTTTTTCAAAAAATTATAATTAATTTTTTAATAATTATTGGACCCACAATGCCATGTGTCAGCTTTCAATTAGCTCGTTTTGCCACATCATCGCGTGTGTGCAACACACACTTTGAGCTTTTAGCTGATAGGGGAAAAAATGTCCAATTGGATCAAAATTTGGGGGGGCTAGGGGTGTGATAGGTACAAGTCATAGTTGAGGGGTCTAAGTGAATTTTCGAAACAAATTTGAGTATCTATCGATGACTTTGACCTAAATTTTATATATCTATCTAATAGAGAAAAGATGAAATACCTAAAGTGGTCAAAGCACAAGATGAAAAACCCATGTGAGGCTTTTCAGTAATGTCCCAACATTATACTAAATATAGAAGAAGCTTCTTTTGCCAATACAAAATGATGCCTTCCAATCCTGGTACATTGTATTCTAATATCTAATCATTAATTTATATTTTGAAAAGACAAAAGAGAAATGGAGAGGTAGTTTTCGAAAGATCCTCGGGTCAATTAACGTATATTAAAATAATTTGTAAAAAAAAAAAGTAAATAAGCTATAATAAATAAAAAGAAATTAAAGCATTATATAGCATTTTGGAAAAATTAATTCTCGGATATCAAATATTAATAAAAAATTGAAGCAGATATAAATTTTCAGCGTCTTATGGGAAATTGATTTTTCTAATAAAGAATAGCATGGAAGATAAATCCAGGAACATGCCATTTTTGAAAGGAAAAAAAATGCATTTCTCACACCCTTACACTACAAAACAAAACATAGAACAACCAAAAGAAAAAAAAAAAAAAAAAAAAGAACTTTGTCATCTATTTAATACTTAATAATAAAAAAAATCAAATGTCATCTCATGTAGTTAGAAGTCAATTGCGTTTTCCCTATTTTCTTCACATCTACCAAATCAACTGTATAGTTACAGAGACAAGTCAAAACTTTTTCTTACTTAAAATAGCCCTTTTTCACCTCTCCTTTTTCTTTTTGTTTTCTTTATTTTGACAATTTTTTTTTTATTGAAAACACTATTAAGTAAATGAATATATGCATTCTCTAGCTGCTTAAACGTCAGGGGTGTGGCTCAAGCACTTCGATGGCCTAAGGCAAAAATTGAACGAGGCTTTAAATTGTTTTTAAAAAATAAATATTTATTTTCTTAGAAAGTCTATATCTTAGATATATTGAGATGCAAAGTTGTTACGTAATATTTTTTTTATAGTCGATTTCTTCTAATAATTTTTCCTATTAATATAACTGATGCATTGATTCTTTCTTGATACATAGCACTTAAAAGTTCATTACATCAAATTTCTAATAATTCTCTACTTTTATATAAGAAATTTATTTTTTTTACGAATAGTATTTAGTAGTTTTTGTCATAAAAAACTTATAATTTATTATAGTGAAAAAATGAGGCCCCTCAAATTTAGGGGCCTAAGACGGTTGCCTATTTTTTCACTATGTAGAGCCGACCCTGTTAAACGCTTCGATGAGAAAGACACATAATTTTACATGGTAATAGAGTAGGTAAAGGTTTAAGACTTTAAGTTTGTGTTTTATTGACTTTCATTATTCAAAAGAATTTGTAAGTGTTCGACCCATAAAAGGAGAAAAAAGTAAACTCATACATAGCACATTGGAAGGTGCCTTCAAGATATAATTAGGTAGATAAAAATATACTACTCTATTAACTTAAAAGTGTTAAAATAAGTTGAACACACGATCTCATCCTTTCACTATTTATTCATGAATAATAAAACTATAATAATAATATACTCAATATACTTTCATCAAGTAGGGTCTAAAAAAGATAAGTGTATGTTATTTATACCAGTGCCTCGGAGGTGAGGTAGAACATACGATATCACCCTTTCACTATTTGTTCATGAATCATGAAACTACAATAATAACATACTCAGTATATTCTCATCAAATAGGGTTTGAAAAAGAAAGGGTTGTTTGGTGTGAGGTATAAGGGATAAATAATTCCGTGATAAAAGGAAGGATTATTTTATCCCATGTTTGGTTTGAAGTATTTGTTAGTATTGTGATTACTTATCCCACCATTTACTCCATAGTGATGAATTAAGTTATCCACATGCATGGTGGGATAACTAATTCTGAGATTAGTCGGGATAACTCTTTTCCAATCAAACGACCACTAAGTGTAAGCAGTTTATACCGCTATCTCATAGGTGAGGTAGAGAAGTTGTTTCCGATATTGAATGATGAAACTAAAAAGAATAAATGGGTTGGTCGGGTTGGAATTTAGTGGGCCTAATTTGTTTAAACATTGAAAAGGACAAAACTCATCTAATGCATCCAAACTCCTAAATTCTCTGCTTGTCCCTTGTGCTAGATGCAACGTATTCCCTTTGCCTCCATCGCCATTACAATCTTCCCAACTCCTACATATATTTATTAAATTTTAAAAGAGAAAGAAAAATTAATTTTAAATTGTTGAACATTTTTGGATGCGTTATGTTTCTTTAATATGATATGGAAAATAAAATAAGTAACTTATTTTCTCATAAACGTCATTTGGCCCGAGTTAGGGGATATAATAGACGATTTGGGTCAAATTTGAGCAGGTCAAAATGAACTGCATCAATAAGGGTCATTGGTCAATTCTGTCAAAGGTTAGATAAGTTAAGGTGGACTTGTTTAAGATGAGCTAAAAAATGAGTCATAATTCAACTCGTAAAGTGTTTACTAACATTCAATTTCCTCGTTTGTGTTCTTATTTCTAATTTAATTACCAAACAAAATGAGTACAATTTTTTTCTTCTTCTTTATTATAGCTCTACATAACATTTATTTAAATATTTTTGATATTGCTTCTTATATATCAATTTGGACTACATACTTAGTCAAATCCAACTTTTGGATGAATCAAGCTGGATTGAGTTAATAAATGGCCGATTGACTGCTCAAACTTGACCAAATCGGGCAGATCATATTCTTATGTGCAAATTTTGTCACCGCTATCCCGAATCAATAAAATAAATTCTTTTAGATTTAATACTTTAATTGATCCTTTATTTATTAAAAAAATATATATTGTGTTTAATATTACTCATTTTTCACGAAAGAAAAATTAAGTGGATCTGGTATAGAAGGCCTGAAAAAGTAAGGCCCAATATATGAAGCTTAGTCCGCTAACCTGTTCAATTTTTCTTGTTCCATGGTACAGCATAGGCCCATTTAGTTGTGAGTCCACTTAACCCAAATCTCAATGTTCAATTTCGAAGATGGCATTCATATGGGCCCACTAAATGGACTATAATTTGTGGCACCATATCCTACCTATGCCAAAGGGACGTCTCTAAAGTGGGATTGTATGTTAACTAAGGGTGTGTTTGGTATGAAGGAAAATATTTTTCAGAAAATGTTGATTTCCTGGAAAATGTTTTCCTGGAAAACAAGTTGATTTCCTATATTTGGTTAGTATTTGATTGGTGAATGAAAAAATATTTTTCAAAAAATATATTTTAATGTTTAACTAAAGGTAAAAATATATTTTAGAATCCCTTTTTAAAAAATAAATTTTAAAAATTAAATTTTTTTGGGAAAGGATTTGGTAGGTGGATGGTTGGGGTGTCAGAATAGGCAACAGGGGTGGGGTAAGAAAAAGTTTTGAATTTTTTTTGGTTAAAAAAAATTAAAAAAATTGGGGGTGGGGAGGGGAAGGAGGGAAGGGGGTTAGTAGGAGCTGGGGGTCAAGGTAGGGGAATGAGGGGGAAGAAAAAAATTGAAATTTTATTTAAAATATATTTTTATTTTTTTTTAGGTTGAGGGGGAGGGGGGGGGGAGGGGGAGGGAGGAGGGAGGGTAGGAGTGTGGGATAAGAGAAAAGTTTGAAGTTTTTAATAAAATGTAGATATTGTTTTTAGAAGGAGGGCTGGTGGGGGTAGGGGATAGATTAAGAAAAAAATTTGAAATACTTTTTAAAACAATTGAATTTTGGGGAGTGGGGGGTTGGGGGTGGAGTGGGTGTAGGGGTGGTGTCAGGGTGATAGGGTATTGGGGGCGGGATAGATGATTTTGAGAATTATATGAATATTTCAACTTTAAAATGAGGTTGAAAGAGAATTTTGAAAAATATTTTCCTTACTTTTTGAAGGGAAGTCATTTTCCTTAGATTTAAGAAAAATAAATTGATTTGAAAAATATTTTTCAAAATATATAACTCAACCAAACATAAGAAAACTGAAAAACATTTTCTTCCTTCATACCAGACAATCCCTAAGTCTCCAACGAAAGAAGGTTCAGGATGCTGGCATCTAACGCGGACTCCGCTCGTTTGTAAGCTGCTTTAGAAATAGGGGCGAGCCACTTTCCAGTTCACAGCAAACCTGATTTCCTCTTGATCCATCTGAATCACACTGTTGCTGATCCAGAAAGAGCACTTTCGTCTGAGTACTGTTTCATATAACGGCTTTCATGCAGTGTTGTGCCCTTGCTTCTTGTTTTTGAGCCGGAGCTTGCTGGCAGTGAAGTGATTCGTGAAGATTAAATAAGACTTGTATTAAGTAAGCAGAGTAATTGATTTTATTTTTATTTTCCGTAATTGCCACTGCCACTTGCTAGTGATATTTTGCTTAAAATTTTTTTTCTTTTTTTTTCATTTTTCTTATTTTCTGGTGTTATAGAAACAACACTTATCAGGATAATACTTGACATATGTCTAATCAAATTTCTTCACCTTCGATATATTCGACCAATACAGAGTTAACAATTCTACATTAAGATAAGGGACAATGTAAAGTTTAATTTTATTATCTGGACTTATTACACACTTCACTAACTGAATATTATAAGCAGTTAATGTCATCTTACTTTCTTAATTTCTTTTTATATAATAATGTTTGATTGATCACACAGTTTTAGAAAGAAGAGATATTGTTTTCACTTGTTAAAAGTATTTTTAGAACTAATTATTATAAAAATATATGTTATGTCATTTCAATGGTTATAAAATTATGTCATTGGAAGTAAATAAAATTCAAATTAAAAGAGTTTCCACATAGGACCGTGTTTCAATTGGTTTATTTGATTTTGATTTAGTATGAAATTTTATAGAAAAATAAAGGAAATTTTTTAATCTTGTAGTTAAACTAAAGATATGTGAAATTCAATTTAATATAATTGACCATTACGGGCAAAACTATTTATGGAGTAATAAGATATGGGTCGTGTCGGACCTGTGAGATGGTTAAGGATTCCTCTGCTCTTAATCAGAGATTTTGAATTCGAGCACTTTGGAATAGAAAAAGTTTAAAGGCGAGCGTCTCCTTTAGAAATGGACTTTATAATGTGCGAACTCAAAATTAGTCGAGCTCTACTATGAACATCGGATACCGTGGGGAAATAAAAAGAAAATGTCATGCTTACTGTGACCTTATTATATATAAAGAATAAAGATATTTGACCTTGTAAACTTTTCATCTGAAACTATTAGCATTAATTAACTCAATGGGTTGCCACAAAGAATTCTGTATATATGTTCCTCCTTTTTGTATTTCATTTTTCGTTCTATATTGTCTGTGACTGTGAGGATTCATTCTAAATTTACTATTAAAAGAATGTGAATTTCTTCTTGCTGTACGGATGTCCAAATATTGGATTTCGATAGAGGATGTCGGTTTGACGATTTTTGTCAAATATAGCGATCTTTTAGTGGTGATTGATTTTATGATTATCAATATTTACAACAATCTTTTTATTTGATTGTGAAACCGGCAATGTGAGCAAGTTTATGCAGTCCATGGTAAGATCAACACACAGTTAGTGTTCATATAGTTGAGTCCAATCTATAATTGGGATTAAGGCACAATTGTTGTTTCTCTATTTTTGTTCAAATCTTGAATGTGAAAATAAATTAATAAAGTGAATTGGTCATCTAAAAGAAGAAAATGCTGAACATGTTTATTGACATAGTATTTTATGAAAATTTCATTTCTATAATTATGGTATTTTACTAGAATACATATAAATGTTTTTGAACAATATTTCTTTACTTACTTATCCAACACAAGAAAATAAGGAAAAATAATCATGTGTTCTATAAGAAAACATTTTCAAGAAAAATCTTTTCCATAAAAAAAAACATTTTCGTTTGTGTCAAATATAAACCCTTAAAATATTCTCAGTGTCGAAAGATAATGTGTGTGTTCTTTGTGATTTTAATTAACCAGACGTTACTAAGATATTTTTATTCTTTTTAATTGTGATTCAGTTTGATAATTTTTATTCTCTAGTCCGTGACAAAATACTATTCGATATCAACGTTTTTATTGAGGAAACTCCTTAAAGACATTATTGGAGATTTACAAGGACCCCAGTTACTACAATTTTTCATATCATTATTACTATTATCTTAAAAGACAAGAAAATCAATAAGATGTAATATGTTCAATCATAAATCATTAGGTCCCCTACTCATAGTGATCCGAAAAATATACATTGAGTTGGCTTCAAGCAATTCTTTCTTTACATATTTAGTGATCCCAATATGTCCTTTCATAGTTACTTGGTCTCAGTTATATGGATTTCGGACAATCCTCACGTTATTAGCTAGCTTTAATTTGTGGTTGAGTTATAGACTCAAATGTCCATTTCTTATGTTTAAAAGACTTTGATTTATGCACACTATTGTTTGGTTACTTGACGAAATCACTCAATTTCCCGTGGATAGCAGCTTTACCAGGAATTATACACCACACAAACCATTACGTTCCAAGACAAAGTCGAAGATTCAAACCTAGTTGTTGTATAGCATTTAGAGGGACCATCCCACATAAAGCAGACCACTGGATAACAGATGTGGACCTTTCATGGTACGAACTTGAAGGTGTAGGTAAATAAACTACATGCTGGATTCATGAAAGCACTGGGCTTGCAAAAGAATACAGGTTGGCCCAAAGAAATAGATGTAAATCCAGGCCAAAAACTATTTGCATATTGTGAAATCAGAAAAGAATTGAATAGGATATTGAGCAAAAATGACAAGGCAAAATTTATACTGACTGGACATAGTTGGCAATTTTATTGACTTTGCATGAAGAGGAATGGCTGTTGGATAAATTGGAAGGAGTTTACACATTTGGACAACCTAGGGTTGGTGATACATAATTTGGGAAGTTCATGAAGGACAAGCTTAATAAGTATGATGTCAAGTATTATAGACATGTTTGTTCCAATGACATGGTTCCTGGGTTGCCATATGATGACACAACCTTCTTCAAGCATTTTGGTATCATGTCTCTACTATAACAGCCTCTGCAATGGCAAGGTAAAGTTTCTGCTAAAGTTGGATTACACTGTCTTTTCTATCTTTTTTCAACAGCGCGGTATCAAAGTCAGTTTGCACTCACCTTAAACGTTCCACCCGGTACCTGTAACCTCTCACTAGCAAAGGTATCAAATGCATTGTCTTGTCCCCTAAGGCCTGGGTAGAAGGGAAGAAGTAGTGTGACTTTTCTTGTCTTCGTTGAAATTTGAACACGGATCTCCCGTGACTTTCTTTCCACTAATTGACAACTAGATAGCACCTTGAACTTGGATTTGGTTCACACTTCATTTCCCTAAAAATCAATACATGTGCATGTTTTCTGAAAGTCTGATCGTTTTTTTCACATCGCGGGGGTAAGGGGGAAGGAAATGCTACGCTATTGATGGAGTTTGAACCTCCACCTTAACTGTGAAAGGCAGGGGGCTCACCAAGTGATCTAGCCCTCAACGCCTAGTTTGATTAATTATTTATGCATCAATTGCAACAACTCAAGTTTTGTTTTAATGCAGGTGGTCGAGGAAGAACCAAACAAGAATTGCTATGGTTTTTGCCCACGTTGCGTTGATTGTGGTAAATGAATTTATTAGGGGGTTCATGCCCCCTTGGACAAAGGGCAGTCATTACAGAGAGGACTGGTTCCAGAAGATGTTTAGGATGGTAGGATTGGTGATTCCAGGATTATCTGCTCATACTACTATAGATTATGTTAATCTAACTCAATTGGGATCAGTTCTTCAACTTCCACAATCAGTTCATCAAGAGTGTCTTGAAGACGATTGATTTTCAAGATTCAGAGTCGTTGGAAACAACCTTTCTACTTCATCTGACGTATTGGTATGGACTGCGTACACTTTACCTCCCCAGACCCCACTTGGTGGAAAACAACCTTTCTACTTCATCTGACGTAGTGGTATGGACTGCGTACACTTTACCTCCCCAGACCCCACTTGGTGGGAATACACTGGGTATGTTGTTGTAGAGACACTTAAAGTGAGAGAGGATAATTCCAAGCCATTGTACAATCAAGTTAACGGCTTAAATATTTTATTTTGTTATTGATTTGTGTTATTTTGTATTGTATCGACTTAAGATGAGTTTATATAATGTAATATGACCAATAAGGATGCATATAACCAACCTCATTGTAATTATAGAATCAGGTCAAACGACACATAACTTACCTCGCGGATCAAATCTGTGGATGATGCTCTTTTAGGGGTTTCAGATTTTTATTCCAATGCTCTTTTAGCCTTAATTCCCACTGCCCGCTTAACAACATGCAAGCAGTTCAACTTTTGTTTCACGTACTAAATGCGAAACTTCTTTTGAGCCGAGGCTCTGTTAGAAGCAACCTTCTATCCCACAAGAATAGGAGTAAGATTTGTGTGCATCCTACCTCCCCACTTATGCGATTACACTGGGTATGCTGTTACACTGGGTATGCTGTTGTAGCAGCAACTGCCTAGGCCACTCAAGCTTTAATGGTTAATGACCTTATTCCAGTTTATCAGGTGAAGTTTGGTTTCCCACTCTATAGACAGTATAGTTTCTTTGAGTTGTATCATGTTCTTTGGTGATGGAAGCAGGGATAAGGAACCCATGAACTTGTTATTCGAATTATAAAGTAGCGAATTTGCCATTTGGGTGTAGAATAAAGCAAGAACAAATTTAAAAGAGCTCATGGATTATTGGTAAATTCACTACATACAGATCGAATCATAGGAGATGTTTTTAGAATCTTACAGAGCAACGAGATTTTGGTTGAAGATATAGGTGCTTGAAGTAGAACAAAAAATAACCCTTGTAATTGGAGCATCAAGATGGAACTTGAGTTGCACTTCAACATCCATGGACAATGGAAACTTTTCATTCTGTTCATGCTTCTGACGTAAACTATTCAGTAGGCAGATACCATCATACAGGGGGGGAATTCGATTACCCTACAGCACTGGTTTCCGGAAAGCAGCCTTGAAAGTACCATTTTCAAATCAATGCCACTTATTATCAGAATTACATGATCTGATCCATTCATAACCAAAATGCAAAAAAGTTATCAGGAAAAGAAAGGATTCAAACATTCAATACCAGTTTTATACTTGTGCAAGGATATCTATGTAAAGGTAGGAGAATACCTGATATATAGAGGGTGGTTGTAAGTTGTAAAATCAAAATGCATGGCATGTAAAGCAGCCACTCAGAGACCCTATTTGACGTGTACGACGGAAAGATAAAGCCTTGCTGGATGATCTTGTTACTTCATGTGATTGGTTGGCTAACATTGAGCTTCTCATTTCATGGGCCTTTTTCTGTGCCGACCTAAGTTTATTCATAATCTTATCCATGGATGACGATCTCTTTTTCTCCAGTTTCATCTGCATTATATTTATAGAGACAGCATGTTTTCAATTTGCAAACAGAAAACGCTTTCATTCTATTAGTGTATATGCAAGCCCAGTCCATTCTTCTGTCCTCTATATAATTGTAAAATATGAAGAACAGATCTTCCTTCCTGATTACATGAAATAAGAAAACTACCAACAGATTGTAGTATCCACCAAGGAGAGAATAGTAGAATACGTATCTTGATGGTTATGTCATAATCCAATTCCAAATTGCAAAGAAATAAAAGATAAGGGAACTACATTAAAACCTTTTATTCCTTTAAAGATAATTTATGCTTATCATGTAGACATGGGAGAGAAGAAATTACCATGCAGTTAGGAGGTACAGTTTTTGGAAAGATTCAGGACCTTATCTAAAGAAATCATGCATAAACGCTAGCACAAGATAAAGTTCAGGGCGAGAAGAACATTAAAAAAGGTCAGCATATTTAACACTTGAAGACCCTACATCCTAATCCCCTGTGTCAAGAACAATAACCTTCCTCTGCTATAGAAGACTCGTTCACTAGGCCAGACATCTCGACAGAGGATATTTGACTTTCGAGATAAAAGCAAATTCTACAAGCACTGGTGGAAGTTACTAGATAGGTTACCACTGCGCAATACACTCAAGTGAATCCATATAATTGATAGGCTTATGCTCAACGAAAAGAAACTTCAGAAACATAAAAGTGCATGGTGGAAGTATGTGACTAGGGACCAACCTCTAGTTTCCTCATTGCTGCCTCTGCTTTTGCCTTTTGCAGGTTCTCCCATGCAATGATTCTCGCTTCTTCCCTCTTAATCCTAATATTTCAGAAGAGAATAGAGACAATTAATAGCATGAATTGAGAAACAAATGCATTTTGACACTTGGCTAAAGCATGAATGTGGTCTATCCTTTCTCAAACTGTACCGCTTATTGAAAGTTTTACTGATCACATCAACTTGAGATCAGATATATGATTAAAATAATGTACATACAACAACAACAACAACAGTCTCAGTATATTCCCACAAAGTGAGGTCTGGGGAGGGTAAAATGTACGCAGTCCATACCGCTACCTCCGAAGAAGTAAAGAGGTTGTTTCCGATAGACCTCCGGCCAAAATAATGTACATGTAACCCAATATTTTAAGAGAACAATGCAAATGAACAAAGCAACACAACGAAGGTATATGACAGTCAGCTGGGTGTTTTCCCTGCCATTGTGTTTGCATCCAATACTTTAGAACAATGCCCAATGAAAAAAGCAACACAAGGAAGGTATCTGACAGTCAGCTGGGTGTTTTCCCTGCCATTGTTTTTGCATCTTCTACAAAAGATCTATTATCTTTTCCTTTTTTATTTGTAATACTTTCAATCGCCTTAAACAAACATCAAACAACTCTAATTGACAGTGCTTCAAAATAATTTACTTACAATTTAACAAATAAAATAGCATCACTTACTTTGAAATACTTGTTGATGTGTCTGAAACATCCCAACCTGAAGACCGGATTTCCATAGCTTTCCTTTTCCAGTCATCAAGCTCCATGCTCCTACCTGGAATTCGAGCTTTCTGTTTCTTTGACCACCTGGTCACTGTAACCCGCTCATCAATGGGAACATCTCTAATTTCTGCTTTAGAAGAAGGCACACTCTGCAATTCTACAAGTGGTAGAATAGATGGAGTTGAAGGAGAGAAGGATGACTGTCTTATGGGAGATGAGGAAGGGCTTCCCTCGGGGCTCATTTGAGTGGCCATATCCCTCCTCGAGATAACTCGTGACACCCCACTGTCTGCGTCTTGAATATCATCCCCACTCGCATCTACAGATCAGATTTACAAGAAAGTTAAAACGAAATCAGACGGCTCGGTCATTATTTCTCAACATATTACACAACCCACAGTTATGAGGATTCAAAGGGTGGAATAGGTGGACTTAAAGATGTGTATAACTTTTTCCATGTAGGGGGAACTCCAAATTGACATTAGTCAGTGACAAATAAGTTTATTGCACCTCCAAAACAAAAAGATCATGCAAAACTACCAAACACCACCCTGGAAATTGGGTTCTGCAACATGGTTTACAGTTAATAGGTGTCTCCTATGGTTTTCATAGGAAAAAGCTAATGACCAGTGTACTTGTGCTACCAGTCTTTACTTCATGTCGGAGTAGGTGCTTCCTGGTACAGATTTACTTCAAGGAAGCTGAGTTGGTCTTCATCATATATCAAACTACTAAATCATATATCTAACTACTAAACTTCTTTAATGATATCATAAAATAAACTTCTGTTTCTTTCTTTCTGGTCACTTTTCTAGACAGTGCATCCCACTGATGTAAACAGGTGCACTTTCAGTGACATAGAATCACCAGCCAAAAAAAGTGGTTAACCATTTTGGTAGAGCCCTTAGAAGAAAGTTGTGCATTCAATAGTGGAAATATAGATCTCAATCTTCCAAAGAAACAATCAAGTAGTGCAACCAATTAACCAATGGGCTCTATTTGTAATCTTCTTGCATGTTACCTCTTTCTTCTAGGAATTATCGTCTAAAAGTATGCTCAATGTTACTATTATGATGCTGCAACGCAAATCAATGAGCAATGAATAGTAAGCTAACATCTTATTTACATTAAGCAAGCAAGCAATCAACGGGAAGAAAATCAGTACCTTGGGAACTAGGCAAGGTCGATAAACAGACCAGCTCAGAGCATCCATGTACACTAACGGACCTTGCCATGCATGGTTCTGTGAGCTCGTGGAAGTTTTCACTGCCCAGGTTGCCTCCACATCGAATTGACAAACCATCATTTGTCATCACTCCGGTTGAAAAGGGGGAATTGGCTAACAGATTACCACCATTTCCTCCCTTAAAAACAGGTGGTGCAGGAGAATACATTGAATAGTAAGCTAGACCAGGAGGACCAAGAGGCCCGCTTTTGGATTTAGGCCGCCTTTGTGGCTGCTGTAATGAATTTCTAACAGAACCATCTCCTGAGACCGGGCTAAATATCCACCTCTCTGCATCTTCCCATTTGGAAGGTAATGCCCTTCCATTATTATAAGGCAGCAATGCAGTATTTACCTGCCTCCTATTAGCAGCTGGATGCAACGGCACACGTTCTGAACTCCACCCTTTTTGAACCCCAACACTGGAATGACGATAATTTGGCGTTCTTGGACTTGGAAATGTGCCAACTCGGCTAGTCGTAATGGGAGTCTTCTTCATGACTCCAAAACGCGGAGAAGAAGAATGACAGGTATTTATCACAGCATTGTTTAGATCTAATGAAGCAGGTCTTCGCCTATCTGGTTTCTTCAATAGAGATCCTGACCCAAACCTCCGGTTTTGACATTCTATTCCAATGAATTTTGCAAACCAAAAACCCACAAAAAGAAAAAAAAATGCTTACACACAATGTGAGGTAAATTGCTTTGTACTAAGAACAAATTGAGTCTATAGCACCTTTAAGAGCTTGAGAAAAGGAGCTTCTTGCGGAATCTAAGTACAGATTTTCATCCTCTGTGTCAATCTCGTTGTTCTTCTCTGCCTTTTGAACTGGAAGACAGTGAATAAATGTGTGACTATCACATGAATGTTGAAGAATCTTGTGTAGGAAGCCAGCTGAAAGAGTTGAAAAAAGAGTCAAAAGAGAGTACCTTTTGCTTTTTCCTTTCTGCTAAGGTTACTATTTCTGTGTACCATTGCTTTGTTTGGATCTGTAACTGTACCACCCGAAGCTTCACGGCATTCACGCCCTGCCAAATTCTGGTTCAATGAAACATTTCAGATTCTTCGAAATGGACAAACTCCAAAAAGTAGAGTTAGTAACAATGTATACCACCAATTTCCACACAAAAAATAAACAACTAAGCCAATACTTGTTAAAGACAATTTCTCTCAAAAATTCGTCATCGAAAATTCTGAGATGATGCATGATGAGATCTGAATATATATGATTGATTCAGCTTTCTCCAGCAGTATAGCTCTAGTCTTCTAGCCCGTGTACTAAGCTTAAGCAAGCTGAAATTTGTCATTGCACCGAACAGAATAGCAAAAAATAAGGCTGAAACAAATATCAAAACAATGCGAGTAACACGGAGATGAAGTACTTGAAAAACATGAGAAATTTCTCAACAGAATAGCAAAAATAAGGCTGAGAATAACAGAAAAACAATGCGAGGAACACAGTGCTGCAGTCAGTACTCGAGAAACACAAAAACAATGCGAGGAATACGGAGCTATTTGCAAACCGAACAGCAAAAAATAACGCTGAGAATGACGGAAATGTGAGGAACAATGAGCTGAAGTAAGTACATTAGAAGCATCAGAAACGGAGGAATCTTGATCATGAGCATCGGAAGCGAATGAACACCGGTCAACGCTGCCGGAAGCAGAAGAGAAGATGCTGAAATTAGAATCGCCGGTGAAAATAACAGAGTCCGGACTAACATCACGAACCGATCTCGAATCCTGAAATCCTAGCTCCGGCATTGTCAATTGCTTTTACAACTTCAAGTTCTCCGTCATTACACCGGAATCTCAATCTCCGGCGTAGCAAATATGCAGTGATAAGTGGAGAAGAGAGAGAGAGTAGCAGACTATACAAATTACAAAGTTACATGAAAAATGGCAAGTGAAATATAGAATGTGTATATGTAGGTAGTATAAAGATGGTTACTGTTACTGGTAAGAGATTGTAATTGGCGTGTTGGTCACCAGTTTTAGCAACATGATGTACGCAAATTGCTCCTTCCATACCGATATTTTTAAAATTAATTTAGATTTAATTAGATTAATTTGGTAAATTAAAATTTAGACACAAAAATATTGTTAAAATATTAATTAAAGCCAATATTATTTCTCGCTTAAAAAAGAAAATGTGACAAAAAATTCGAACGAAGAGAGTATTCTCTTACTCCTCTATTTTAAATTAATTGATTCTCTTTTTAAAGTATTTATTTCTATTGGTTTCAATTTAATTATTTTATTTATAAATTTAAGATAATTTTATTATATTTTTTAATATTATTTCTATCGTTAAATAACTATATAAAGTGTATATATTCAAATTTATCTTTTTAAAATATAACTAATAAAATTAGTTTGATGAAACAAATCTTAAGTAAATATTTTTAAGAAAAATACCAAGTCAACAAGAGTAAACTATTTAAAACAGATAGAGTACTATTATTTTTGAAACAAAATCAAGAGGCTTATTAAGTGAATTATCTTTATTTATAATTTATTTTTATTTGATATTTTCATAATATTAGTATCTTTATGTTTATGACTAAAGATAAATATGAAAAAATATAAACTAATTATGATTCATTTTCTAAAATTACAAATATTCTGTCACTTGCAAATTACTCCATATTTATGTGAATTTGTATTATTTGCTTAATTAATTGAAGTTGAGATAGTGATTTAATGATTATGTTGTGTTATTCATTCGCACAATTTAACAGTGGGATTCGCTTCTTTCTATGTACGCTGCCTTTCAAGTCTTTTCTCCTCCATTTGACCGTCAATTTGACAGGGAAAACTCACGCTTTCAAAGTGATTTAACAAAATTTTCCAATCAACTACAGTTAGATTGTGTGTTACTCTCTCCCTTTTATTTTACTCAA
Source organism: Capsicum pubescens (assembly GCA_030864215.1). Taxonomy (NCBI): domain Eukaryota; kingdom Viridiplantae; phylum Streptophyta; class Magnoliopsida; order Solanales; family Solanaceae; genus Capsicum; species Capsicum pubescens. Next base: position 12,953,683 of record CM061541.1, on the reverse strand, counting down.
ATAATTACGTTCATATTTACTTATTCATATTTTAAATTTGACATATTCATTAATAAAGTAATAAATAATTTTTCAATTTATGATAATTATAGGTTATTTAAATATTAAAAAATTTAACTACTTTAATATACTCCTTTCATCCTATTTTACTCATCTCAATTTGATATTACACATTAATTAAGAAAAATAATTAATAACATAATTACTTTACTATAACATTCTTATTAAATGACATTTACATTTTAATTTGGAGAAAAAATAATTAATATTAAGGATAAAAAAAAAAAAAATTATCTTGTCTTGATTAATGAAAAATGACAAGTAAAATAAGAAATCAAATGAGGAAATTTGAGACGAATAAAATAGGACGAAGGGAGTACTAGACAAATAAAAATAGACGGAGGAAGTAAATAACTTTTTTTTTAATTTCCCATTTGATGTCTGGTACCCGCATTGAAATTCGACTAATTTGAATTCGCACCGAATCCCATTCGGAGGTAGCACTCCCCATCAAAAAAAATTTCATATCCAAAATTCGAATCTGAAACCCCTAATTAAGAGAGGAGCAGGTCAGCTCAATCGATTGCACCACATCTTTCCCTATACAGAAGGAGTAACATGAATTAAGGAGAAATCAAAATCAAAGCCAACAACAACAATTATTGATGAAACAGCTCTAACACATCCCAAGAAAAATAGAAAAGTAAGAGTGACTAATGTCGTGGTCAAATTTATGAAAGAAAACAAAAAGGCATAATGTCATGAGTACCCAGGGTTGGGCCTTGGAGGAACATATATATGTTGTTGTTTTAGTAGGTAGTGACATTGAATTATGGGTAAGTTCCGTAAAGCAAAGAATTGAAAAATCAACACCGTAATTTATGCTCCATTACATTTTGAGGTAGAGGTAGAATTCTAACTATTAATTCTACTACAAAATTTAATAATTTAAGTCAAAAATATATATGATTCTCTTCTCAAAAATCAAATTATGTATTTTTATCAATAGCTTAATATATATATATATATATATATATATATATATATATTTATTTATGTATGTATGTGGGTGTATATATATATATGAGGAGTGGATCTACAATAGACTTAGGGGTTATTCACTTAGGGGTTATTCTCAGAAACTCCCTAACTTTTTTCGAAACTCTACAATTAGAATGCTCTTAACGTATAATAAAATATTGGTAGAAACTCATAGCCAAAGATGATGAATAGTCTAGCAGTTGTTATCGCTATGATGAGGGATTGAATCTTAAGTGGCAACATCAATTTTTTTTTAGCCTTTTTCCCTTTAATCTTTTACCTTATTTACGTATCTTTTTTTTGCTTGGATTTGTTACAATTGAACCGAGAGTCTTTCGGAGTTCACAGTCTGCGTATATTCTGGTTTACTCAAACTTTACTTGTAGAATTTCACTGAATATGTTGTTGTTATAATTCAATTGAGCCACAAATTAATCAAACTAACTCTCGGATAGGAAAACATGACCATCAATTATGGAACGGCTGGAGCAATGGATACGTAATACTTAAATTCATCCAAAATTCAGCACTAAGTTTTTCTTTTAAAAGAATATCCGAATTCATAATCATCTCAAAACATTTTTTTTATTATTATATCTATATGGTTCAGGTTTCACTACTGCTGCACCTGTGATTCTCACACATTATTTGCTTTTGTTGAATCAAATTTTGAGGGGTATGGAGGAATGGCCCCCCTTGTCAAGCACCAATAAATGTTTCTAAGTCAGACAGTTGGTTATATTTTACGTTAGGTTCAAGTTCAACTCACAAGTAAGATGACAAAAGTCCCACATTTATTGCTGCCATTTCCTGTCTCTTTCCTTTGGATTTTCCATGCAATAATTCCTTTTTCTTCAAGGTTAAAAAATGCTGTTTGCATTACACATAAGTAGTACCTCTAGTATATTGTACTCCCTTGCCTGTGCGTCTACAATATGATTTGGCATGATATTTGAGAAATGATAAATAAAATTATAATTTATTATGCCATTTTAATAATTAATATAAGACATTTAATATTGGGAAATAAGGATAATTTAGGGTAATTAATGTGAACAATTTAGTAGAACTATCTTTTGAAATAATGTTTTTTGCTTGCATACTTACCTAACATCATAAACTAAACAAGAAAATTAATACTCTCGCTTTAATTTATCAATTTATGTGACACCTCTTTTTTTTAATCCATTTAAAAAAGAATGTCGCATTTCCTTACTTGACAATGACTTTAATAAGGATAGCTTGATAAACAACAACAAAATATTCCCTTACTCCGTAAACGAATCACATAAATTGCGATAAAAAGAAAATTTTAATTTTTTAAAAATATTTTTCTAAGTAAACATTCTCATACCTACCAAACACACCCTTTTGTGGCAAAATTGTTAGGTCAACAAGGATCGCGGATCGGCTTGTAGACCAAACAGAAGAATCTTTTTTATTATTGGGGTTTACTTTGAAGTTTGAATTAAGTTTTTTAAAAACTTCTCTAAGTGTTACGTTACGTTATCCACAATCATAAACAGATAGCAGTCCCCGGTCAAAATAAAATAAACAAAGTTCTATGAAGTAAAGAAAGGGAATGAGGGGAAAATGAAAGAAGAAAAATTTGAATTACAGATGAGGTATTTTTTTTTTTTTCAAAAATAAAAACGCATGGACTCACACAAATAAACGCTAGACATTGATCTTTTATCACGTATATTTGCTTTAGGAATTTGATTTTTTATATGTATACAAATGGTTTGATTCGACATTTCCTAAGAATTAACTTAATGAAATCCCCTATTTCTTATATCGGGCCTCTCTAACCGGTGAAAAGTGGTGGGTGTCCACTAACGGTCATTCCTGGCTCGGCTCCGATAACGCAATACCGGGAGGAGTCGGTAGTTGGGCATGCAGTGAAAGTGAAAATACGATTGATTCCGTCGATCGAACGAGAATCGCTTCTTGCTTTTTTGGCTTGATTGCTTGCTTAACACAAATCTTATTTAACCTTCACGGACCACAACTTAAATCGAAAATTTATCACATATATTATAAATAGATTCCAATAATAAATATGTGCTCCATCTTCTTCAAAACTTATATATAAAATTGCATTATTACGTTGTATAGAGAGTCTAGTGAAATGAATAGGGTACTTGACTTGTAGTTGTCCAAAGAAATAAATATTTGCAGGCCTCGTGAGCAGAGGTTACGTAGTTAATGGAGTTAGCTGGCCAGCCTGGATTCAAGCAGGTCAAAAGGGGGACGTGCATGAAAATGGACCCAAAATATATTACTACGAGTTTAAGTTTGGTGCATTATTGGTGTATTTTTTTTACACCATCGTATGATTTTTATGTATTGTAGCAGGTCATTCATTTTTATATTTTTATCTGAAAAATGAATGACCTGCTAAGTTACCTAATAGTGCACAAAATTTGAATTCATATATTACTCCCTACTCATACTCGCAACAAATTTTTTCTTTGTAAACGCATGCTTATTTGTCTTAATTTGATCTAAAATAAAGTTAATTTTGTATCTTAAACATGTCATACGAAAGAAATTTTCACATAACTTGTAAAATTATTATTATGTGATCAGAAAGTTAAAAATTCGAGCTATGAAGACAATATGATTCAATCCTTTCTCAGCTTCCGCCCACAGCAAAAGCTCTAATAATCTGATTATTTTTATCTTAAATACGTCACATGAAATGTTGAAATTAAATTATTATCCAATAAGAAAAAATAAATAAACAGAATGAAGTACTTGGCAGTTGGAACTTGGAACCGACTCTCATCTGTCAATTACCTACGGGTCCAGCACGTACTGTTCCAATTCAAAGAGGAATATAAGCCATAATTTTATCCTTTTAGGACCGACAATAACAAGTTACCCATTCTATAAAAGGGCACAGCGACCGTCAAAGGATATGGTACAGTGAATCAGATTATTCCTTCTTTAATTCGAAATTTCAAATTCAAGCTTTGGATATAAAAAAATTCTTGATAGGAAACGCTATTCTTCGAATGGGGCTCTATCCGGCATGAATCCGAATTAGTCGAGTTTCAATACTGATACCACACTGGATAGGAAATTTAAAAAAATAGGGCACAGCCTGATGGAGCAAAGTGGGATTGGGGAAGGATGGATCTTAAAGGTTTGATGCATATAATTTCATCTTATATTTTTGCAAGGGATTATTTTCATTATTTGAGCCCATGATCTATCAATTACATGATAATAATTTTACCGATTATTTCAAGTTTCACATTCTACTCTAAAGAAATATATACTACTATATGGTACGTAAACTCTTTCATGTATATGTGTTGGGCGGAGCTACTACAGAAAGTAAGAACTTGTAAAATTAAACATGCATATTTATCAAGAAATTTATTAAATATATGTATTTAAAAAACATTAGAATATGTAAACTTCAAATTCAAAACTCAAAAGCCAATGTTGCCTCTATCAATGTTGAAATAGGCTTTTTGTAATTTTATACTGGTAAAGATATTTGATTGAACCCATCAACCTTCGTTATTATGAGGACTTGACAGTTGACACCTTTTGAATTGTTTCAATAGTTACTAGTTAGCATGACTCCTTTAATTTATTGGGTAAACCGACAAAGTAATTAAATCTCAATGTTTACTTTTACGTTGTTGTTTCCTTAATTACTTTCCAAGAAGAATTTGGTTATATTTCAGTTTATAATTAAGGTGGAGTGACAAAGGAAGCAAGATTGAAATGGTTCGAATTGTAGCTGGAGTTCGGAGAGGTTAAATTAGAAGGTTTGTAGGTAGTTAAGCCCAATATGTGGAATACACTGGGTTTGTTGTTGCTGTAGGTAGTTAAGTGTTGTCGTACCTCTAGTTATATGATTATGTATCACATACTAGTTTCTTTTTTCACTCGAGTGTGTATCAATGTCTATTGTTACACTTGTCTGTACATTGCTATTTTGTTAGTATCTTTTTCTTTCTTACATATTTGTATCGACGATTATATTTTATTTGAGTTGAAGTTCTATAAAAAAACATCTCTACTTTGTAAAGATAAATATGAGATTTGTGTATATCCTATCCTTCGCAAATTTCAATATGAAATTACAGTTGTTTATGCTGTTGTGGCTTAGGTATTGGCCTAAAGTAAGTGAGATTTGCAGTTATCCCAAATTGGACTTTTTCCTAAACGCTAGTCATTTTCAAATATGCCAGATCAAGGTTATATGACAATAAGATAATTGTGTTTAAACTATGATGTCATTGGGATTTTGGGAAATATTTTGTGATACGAAATAGTATATATTATCACCAATTGATTAAATTTAAGCCAGCACGCTATATCACCTAAAGGAAATGCATGAAAGAGACAACATAAAAGCAATTGCACAATTATTAAATTTGGCGTGGAACTCTAAAATATGTAGTATCATAGAATGTCATATTTGAAATATTTTAGGGACGACACAAACAGGAAAATGAATCAAAAGAAGAAGTTTGATCTATTTGAACCGCAAACTAAGGGTGTGTTTGGTTTGATGAAAAATATTTTTCTGGAAAATAAGTTGATTTTCTACTTATTTTCTCATGTTTGTTTGGTGAGTGAAAAATATTTTTCGGAGAATATTTTATGATGTTTGGTTGGTGAGAAATATTTTTTAATGTTTGATTGATGAGTGAAAAAAATATATTTTAAAAAACACTACTAACTGTTAACTAGTATGTCAGTGCCTCTAGCAACTCAACAATTTGTAAGAACTAATTTAAGCGTAATAAATAATATCAATATCGAATACTAAAGTATTACAATCACTAAATTTAAGCAATTATTAATTAATAAATATAGGAGAGATGTAACGAGGAGGAATCATACTGATAAGGAGAACCATAGTACATATATTGAAATAAGAATTCACCATAGAAACAAAGTGGAAAATAGAAAAGAGAGGTTCCGGAATGCTAAAACTTTAGCTAAGAAAATAAAAGACAACTTCGTAACATAAGCTCTAATAGATTATATTCCTCTACTATATATAGACATCTTCCCGGGGTCCCAAATGTAATTTCACATATTCACAAATAGGACAATGACAAGATACTACAATCAATAGAAATATAACGGAATGACAAGCTTATTCAACCTCGTGAAACAAATTACATCGATAACAAAATGAAATATGCAATTAGCAAAAGTAACATAGGTAAGTCTTCTTCTATGAATATGAAAATAACAATACATTCAACGAACATTGAAAATGAAAAAAATTCGGGTTTCACTATTTTTTATTTCAAGCAGTGAAAAATTGAAGCAAAGTGCAGTGAAAAATATTTTCGAGTAATGTAATTTTTGAGAAATGTGAATTTTTTGAGTCATGTGAATATGAGTGTTGTTGAGATGGGGAAGGGAGATGAGGGTGGGGGCATAAGTCACATTTGTCATTTTTTGAAAAATGATTTCCCCTTGGTCCATGAAGGAAGTCATTTTCCCTCAAATAGAGAAAAAAAAAATCTTATATAAAAAAAAATGAGTTATCTTGAAAAATATTTTTTCCCAATATTTTTCTATAACCAAACAAGGAAAAATAGGAGAGAAAATATTTCCCATCATACCAAACACAAATTAAATAATGTGCCATAATTAGTTTGAAAAATTGTCAAACTGAAAGTGACTTGTTGACCTTGAAAACAAACAGAGAAAAGCCCAAAATAGTCTATTAATTAATATTTGGACTTCGGCTTAAAATGATCCTATTTCCCACGTCACATTGTGCCTAAGTCGTTTGATTAAGTGGATTAGGGGTTTATTCCAGTATTAAATTTGTTCGTGCTTGATTGTGACTTGTGAGTAGCAGGTAAAATTCATACCAAAATCTTGGGATAACCTATCTTATATGGGAATTAAGTGGCATAATGATCATAACATTGTCTTGAACCAAACGATAACCATATTATATTTAAGTTCTCACATTTTCTTGACAAAATATGTGAGTAAAAAGCATGGCTCACTGCACAAAGTCCAAAATCTTTTCACAAAGTTTCTCAGCAAAATTTGAAGAATCTGGACCGCCAAATTAAAAGCTTCTTTTCACCAAAAGGGGTGTAAAATGTCTGAAAGAAATCATTAATGATGCCAATTGCCACACTTTAAAGCTTGGAGAAACATACATTGACTATCCCTTTGGCCATCAAAATTTCAAGTCCAACATGAAGTTTTATTTTAAATTTGAAAAACAATTTATAATTTATAAACTTAACTTTAAATAATTGTATCAGTATAAATCATCTCTTTAAAAATAAAATAAAAATTTTAATTTATAAAATTAATATTCTTTTTATGATAAATAAAAAAATAAAATATGCAATAAAGTGACCACTAAATTTATTAGATATTAGATAATACAAGAAAGTTGAAAGTTTTTCCCTTTCTCTGAATATATATGCAATGCCATTATTGCGATATTCACTTTGTTGATTATTGTAGTTTGCTTATTGTATGTGTTGACATGTAATGTTGTGTGCGTACTGTTTATCTTGTCATACAACATAGTTAAAGATATTAACGTAATGTATATATTGCATCCTATGATTCAATTATCAAGTGTATTGTGATACATGACTTAAATTTTTACTACTAGTTTTCTAAGCATGTCGCCATATATGATTGGACTTTGGTTATCGATCGAGCACGTAGTGTTACTTGATCTTGGAGTACGAAAGTTGTGATGGTAGAGGTAGCTGATATAGTGACTGATGTGATAGTATGACTGATAATGGTGGTTGGGACGGTAGAGATAGCTGATATAGTGACTGGTGTGGTAGTGACGATTGACAGTGATGATTGTGATGGTGAAGTTAATTGATGTTAATAGTTAGTTGGTGGTGTGGATGGTTATTGATGGCTAAAGTATGTCATGCGGTGGTTGACAATGTATTGACAGTAGTTGGCTTTCTAATGGTAGAGATGGTGGTGAAATGGTGGCAACAAATATTATAATTATAATGATTGAGGCGGTAGGTGTACTAGAATAACAGAAGTGGTTGGCAACGATGATGGTTAATATCATTGATTGTGATGATAGAGGTAATTGATGCTAGTGGCTGGTGATTGACAATGTTAATTGCAGTTGTGATAACAAAGGTCGTTAATGATAATGATTGTAGATAAAATGAAGGAAAAGTTGCATCACAACACTAGTTATCTTACCATATCTACATAACATCCTCCATCTTTTATTTAATATATCACATCCCATATTTTAAGTAATGTCCGAGATAACAAATAACAATGTATCTGAAGATAGTATGCATCAGAAGAAAATAAGTAATTAATGTATCCAATAGAGTATGTATCATGAATTAATTGTGGTCATGATGCATAATAACCAACCTACTAACGCAATGAATTTGAGATTTTTTATTTTGGGACAATCGGGACTAATGCAAGGTATATGAGATTTCAGATTTTTTCAGATTTTTAATAATATTAAAAAGAGTTGGGATAAGACATAGTTAACTCCAAAAGTAGAGAAATTTATGTTGTTTATCATCTACACAAAAATAACTCTTGATGATTTCAAAACTTAATTCAAGATCTTAATGATTATGATCTATCCAAACCAAATTAATCCTTGAAGCTTGTCCCATTTAGTTGTCCATAGATGCACCGATGATCTACAATAACAATAACAACATACCTAGTGTATTCTCACATAATGGAATCTGGAGAAGATAAAATGTACGCAGTTCATACCACTACCTTCAAAAAAATAGTAGAAAAGTTGTTTCCGATAAACTCCGGCTCAGAACATGCAATTAATGATCTAAGGTAAACAAATACACTCCCATATTAGTTGCCCATAAATGCGCTTAATATTCTTTTTTTTTGTTTCCCATCCAGTGCTCGGTGTCCGCATTGGAGCCTCGACTAATCCGGATCGCGCGTTGCAGGACCCATTAAGATGACAACGCTCCCAACAGAGTTTTTTCCATACTCAGGGTCGAACCATCGACCTCTAATTAAGGGTGGAACAACCCCATCCATTGCACCACAACCCATATTGATAAATGCACTTAATATTCTAATATACTTCATTCGTCTCATTTTAGTTGATCATCTTACTCAAAATAAATATTTCATATTAGTTGATTACTTACTAAATTAAGATATGCCCAATGAACATAATTAATATATATAAAAGATAAAATAATAAAAATTATTATTTAATTTATAATTTTTTAATCACCATATAAAATAGAATATACCCAAATAGAATGAAAAGAAGGGGGTAAACAAATATACTTATAGTGACCTCAAATCTAAACCATTCAAATATGGAGTCTCATTAATTGCAACTAAATAAAGTTTTAATAAATTATGTGTTGTATTTATTATGTTTCTATTTGACATGTAATAAGTTAAAACTACTTCACTCATGCGTTTTTATTTGTGATATTTTAACTTGTATATTTATTAAGAAAAATAATTAGTGACATAGCTATTTTATCATAATATCGCTATTAGTGATGTTTACTATTGTGTCTTAAATTTTTTTTTTTTTTAAATAATTAACATTAAAATAAAATAGAAAATTTAAAATTATTATATAAAAATGACGAATGCATATATAAAAATTTAATTAAAAAATAAATGACAAATAAAAACTCTGTCAGAGTATATTTATTTTGGGACACATTACACAAGGAGCATTGGCTTATAAAAAAGTTTATTTATAATTTTGATATAAATGGAGTTTATATTTCACGCGTCAAGAAGAAAAAGTATAGAGTCCCTTCCTTTTGGTAAGCGCGTAGAGGAGTTTGTTGGGATTACGTGGACTCTACGTGGCATTATCTGAATTTATTAAAGTGACATTTTCATGGTATAATAAAAATAGTAAAAAGCTTATTGGATTAGTTGGCAGAGGGCGTGTGCGTTTCAATTTTTTATTCAACACACAGAAGAAAAAAGGTGAAGAAGAAGAAGAAGAAGAAAGAGAAATGGCAACACTGAGTATTCCTCCAGTTTTAACTTCCCCTCGCGATGATGCAATGCAACTTTACAAAGCTTTCAAAGGTGTAATTCCTTAACAGCAAATTTTTCTAGGGTTTACTTTTTTTCTGCTTCATTTTTTGTTTGGAATTTCGAGGGAGTCAACAAAATTCTTCTTTTGACCGAAATTTTTGTATGATTTTTAAATATTTTGAATTATTAATTTTAATTATATGGGTTGAGAATCATGAGGTCACGCATTGAAATTCCGACAGAGATAAATATTAGGTGATTTTTTTTTATATGTTCAGCTTTGATTGACAGAGTTATCTGCGGGTGACAGATATTCCTAGAATAACTCTAGTTATAAATTACTCCCTCCGTCCTACTTTACGTGTAGTCATTTCCTTTTTTGTTCATTTTTTTCCTTATTTGATAACTATTTAATGATATTATTTCAATTTTATCCACTACTAAAAAGTAAACACTAAAATAACTTTTAGAAGAGTAATTTTGTAAATTGTATAAAGTCAATCACTTATTTCTTAAACTTCATGTCAGGTCAAATGGACATATAAAATGTGACGGAGGTAGTAATTTTTTTTATGTAGTTTTCAAATATATAATTTTATTTCAAAAAAATTAGAACTTCTGTGTTCGAATTGACGGCAAAAGTTTAGATGTTTGAATCTCGAAGAAATTCGTATCGTGGTAAATAAATTGGGAGAGAGGGAGTAGTTTGTTTTTAACATTGTTAAAAGGATAAAAGGGGAGAAAGCACGTGTGTAGTTCTAGCATGTATATTTGTTTAAATTCATGTTGTTTAATTAAATAAAGATATAATTTAACCATACTCCGTGGATATTTTAAAAAATAAAAACTTGTAGTAATATAAGTAGATGTGTCCCTTATCGAACAGTATTATTCTTTAGAGATGCATGAGTATGTCTCCAATTATATGTATAGATCTACCTATATGCTTTCTAGAATCATAGAAGTACCTTAGATTAAACAAAGAGGAAATGCATAAGTTGATGGTATTTAACAAATTTAACACAACATTAGATTGAAATTTAACATTGTGTGGCCTGGTCAATGAAGTTTTAGGTTTAAATCCCAGTAGCAGAGGCAAAACACTAGGTGATACAGAGTTGGTACTTGTTGTTGGTGGGAGGTGACAGGTATCCCGTGGAACTAGTCGAGGTGCGTGAAACCTGGCCTTGGCACGGTTATCAAAAAAACATTAGATTGAAATTGCCAATTTTCTTTCTTAGCAGTATGTTTATGACTTGGTGTTGGTGTAATTATTTAGAACTACTACGACGTCTTCAGAATGTGTCTCATTCCCTCCACCCCTTGTGTTAAAGCTAACTAATCTCCTAATGAAAGAAGTTATTCATGTTTTAAGGCCTCAATGAAATGTAAAACGTAAAACATGATTTCTCCCAGGGTTTTAAGGGTAGCTAATTCTCGAGGAGGGGGGGGGGGGAGATAATCTTCACAGTTATTCCTCCATTCATGCGGCTTTGTAATTTCTGTATCACATCAATTACTTTGAACCAATCAAAATATCAAACAGCACACAAAAGATGCTACATTTTGCTTCCACAATTCCTTCTAAACTATGCTTAGAGGACAATATACTACGTCCAATTTTAAGTGCTATCAACTTAAGAAATGTCATCATTCCATTTCGGTTTGGTTTTGTGGGTTAGAATGTATGTACTCCAATGTAGAAAATAAATGCGATGTCAGGTTATCTCTGACGTAATTTCTTATGAGTTCATGCATACTTGAAAATCAGAAGGCGACTTAAAAAGCGGTACTGCTCATTAAGTTATTATGCTGTGTTGCTATTTATCTTGCCTTTGATTGAATTACACGGATTATGTTCTGCAGGATTTGGATGTGATAAAGCAGCAGTGATTAACATCCTTGCCCATCGCGATGCAACTCAGCGTGCTCTGATTCAACAGGAATACAGAACTATGTATTCTGAAGATCTAACCAAACGCTTGGTCAAAGAGCTTAGCGGTAAACTTGAGGTATTGATGGAGGGTAGAAATTCTGGGATAACTTTGATAACTCTACAAATTGCCAGTACTGTTATTAAACAAGAATTTAAGAGCCTTGAAGCTTATTGCATTCAATTGAAGTTCTAAAAATTAGGGCAGATGGAACAACAAAGACGAATGAAACTGGATGTGGAAAAAATTGTGATTCCTCCTTTAGTCTTTTCTCTTTCAAGCTGTTTGTTTCTTCATCTTTTTTATAATTTGAATGGTTCCAGAAAGCAGTCTTGCTTTGGATGTATGATCCAGCAGGAAGGGATGCTATCATTGTAAGGCAAGCTTTGAGTGCTGGAACCATTGATCTCAGAGCTGCGACTGAAGTGATATGTTCACGGACTCCTTCTCAAATAGTACATTTCAAACAACTTTACCATTCCATGAATGGTATCTACCTTGAGCATGATATTGAGCTTCACGCATCTGGTGATCACAAAAAGGTAGTCATAATGCTTTTTTTTTCAACTTGAGTCCTTTGTTCCCTTTTAAAATGATCATTACAAGTTCATGAAAAAAGAGAACATACATCAATTCTGAATTACCTAAAAGATGATAACCTTGCGTAGAAGTAAATAAATGAGTAATAGTAGTTTGTGGAACTTATTTATGCAGTCAGTCTTTGGGAAAGATGAGAGGAAAATGAGGGACTCGCGAATAACTTTTTTATTTATATCATTTACCCTTTATGCTGGGGTTCCAGGCACCTGTGCCTCTGTCGAATGGAACTGAGATGCACCTGTCTGGTCCAGACCCGAGTCTAGTGTGGGTTTTCAATTGATTTGTTACTTTTTGAGGATTCATACTTGCTTTACCCAAATGGGAGTCTACCTTTTATGATCTCTAAAATTCAAACAAATAATTGCACGTATTGCTTGAATCTTATGAAGGAAGATATTTATTTATTGTTGTCTCTTAATTACTACAGTTGCTTCTAGCATATGTAAGCACAATGCGCTATGAAGGCCCAGAAGTTGACAGAGCTACGGCTGATCTTGATGCTAAAGCTCTTTACAAAGCTGGGGAGAAGAAACTGGGAACTGATGAGAAAACTTTTATACGAATTTTCTCTGAAAGAAGCAGGGCACACTTGGCTGCTGTTAGTGCTGCTTATCACAGCATGTATTCCAGGACGTTAAAAAAGGTAAGTTGACTTCCTCTAGAAAACTTATTCATAATTCCAATTGTAATTAACCAATGGATTGCACTGTTACAGGCTGTAAAAAGTGAAACCTCTGGACTCTTTGAGTTTGCTCTGGTGACTATTTTGCAATGTGCTGAGAATCCTGCAAAATTCTTTGCGAAGGTACAAGTTACATTTGTTTAAATTCTTATCAAGTCATAAACATGATGACCGTTCTGCCTAATATCAGTATATTTTTGAACTCATGCTTCTGACTAGCTCTTTCTTTTTCTTAAATGATAGTTTCCCCTTTTTCATTCTTTATTTTAAGGTTAGGATTGAGTTTCGCCGTAGGGAATTGTGGGTGTCGTTTACTTCGGTTATTTTTTTATTTACCTTCCTTAACATGAACATGAACCAAGTTAACTTTAAAGTCAGACTTATAACTCTATTAAATTGCTCTAAATATATTTGTCAATGGCAACTAAGGTTGAGTTTGGTTTGAAGGAGAAAATGTTTTCCAATTATCTCATGCTTGGTTGCTATATTGGAGAGAAAATTTTGCTAAGGAACACATTTTCCTCCAATTAGTGGAAAATTACTTTCTTAAGGATCCAAGGGAAGTCATTTTCCGGTTAACAAAAGGAGGGGCTAGATGCCCTGATTTATGGTGCGATCTCTGATTCTTATTTCCTTGTTGGTTTCACAATGAATTCCAATTTTTCGTTTCCTTCAAGTAGACTCTAATTCCATGTTGTGTGTCATCTACATGCATTTCCTTTACCTTACTACGATATATGTCCTCATTCATGTGGCAAGTTTCATACTGTTCTTTCTACTTGGAAATACTTATTCTTCTTTGGCTCTATATCTCAAGTTGGACGTAGAATGGGATTCTAAAGATTTTTATGTTTGTACTATAGCTTTCTTCATTGGGGGCTTCAGAATGAATCTTAAGTAGTTTGCTGTAATCTGTTCAATCATTTTTGTCTCAGATTTAGTAAGCCAATTGTTTATGCTAATTCTTACATGAATAAATTGTATAAGCTCCGGGGCTTTGCTTCAGCTTACATATGTTTAACGGATGCAGGAGCTGCACAAGGCAATGAAGGGCTTGGGAACGAATGATACGACTCTCATTAGGATAATAGTCACGCGAACTGAGATCGACATGCAGTATATAAAATCAGAGTACCAGAAGAAGCATAAGAAATCTCTTAATGATGCTGTTCATTCGGAGACTTCTGGTGATTATCGGACCTTTCTTCTATCTCTTCTGGGGCCTGGTCACTAAATGATGAGTCTACACCATACAAACAGGTGTTATTAGTATGGCATCAGTGTTGAAACCATTGTGTAAAGCGGGCAGTTTCCATTGCATGCTAGTTAGTGTTTGCTTTGTTGCTGAGTTTGTCGATTTGGAACAGTGTCTATACATGACCAGTTGGATACTTTTTCTTTTATCTAGTCCAAATGCTAAAACCAGTTGGATACTCTTCTTGTTGATTTGTCTTGTGTTTGGCAATCTACATTTGTCCATATTCATCAAGCCTTTAGCCTCTCTACGACTCTATGTACTGAGTTGAAATCCACAAAATATTGGCTGCTAGGACACTCATGTCCCAAGTAAGATAACTTATCGGTAACTCGATTCGCCTCCCTGTACACATGCTTCAAGATGAAACCATTTGTTTCCATAGCTCTTCTGAGCTTATTGACTTTCTTAGCTTTATTCCAAGGGATTTGATTATTCCTATTTATTGTTGTGAGTTGTGACAAATGTTGTTTCAGTTGGGGAAAAAAGGAGGTTACATTTTTTTTTCTCTTGTTCTTTTCCCTGGGATAATAGCACTTTTGAATCGTAAGTTTTTGATAAATTTTGATTTTGTATCTTGTGACATTTCATCAAGAAAGAAGGACATGTTTCTATATTCAGTAATAATAATTTAATTTTAGATTTTCATTTTTCATTTTGTCCTTATGATGAATTTATATAGCGAAACAAATGTAACGTTATATTTAAGATGACAAGTTTTTATTATTATTTTTTCTAACTTTACTTTAGTAACAAATTATTCACATAAAATGAAACAAAAGATTAATAATTTCTTTTAGAAAAATGTTCAATTATATGTGTGCTTTTGGAATGAAGTTTCCTAACTTGTCCTACTACGTGTGATTCTTCCTTTGGCATAGAAATCGAATTTGAAAAGAACTCATCGAAAATAAAACTGAGACCCAATTACCCTCCAAACTATACCCAAAAAGGTTATGACTCACCTCAACTTAAAGAGAGTCTTATTACCTCTTGAACTACTTTTACCTCTTGAACTATTTAAAAGTGTAATTTTGACACTCTTAGTGCCTACGTGGCACAACACACTGAAGTGTCTACGTAGGCACACGTGTGTGTCAGTAGGCAGTAAGGATCAAAATTACACTTTTAATTAGTTCAAGGGGTAATAGGACCCCCTTTAAGTTGAGGTGTGTCATAATCTTTTTGGGTATAGTACGGGGGGTTAATTGGGTATTTTTTCTAAAACTTTTAACATCATTTTACAAGTAGAAATAATGCAATGATATAAAATTATTATGAAATACAAATCAATTCTAACATTTTAACTTCAAATAATAAAAGAATTACAGTTTTTTAAAATATACAATTATCATACTATACAATTTACCTCACTAAAAGCAATAATCAATAAACTGTTAATATTATAACTAAAACATCACTCTTTCACGAATAAAAATAAAATATGATAATTTAATATATAGGACTAAAACATAAGGACCAATGACAAGTGAGAAAATAAAATTCGGATGCATATTTTAAACAAAAATGTTAAGTGATATTCACCCTCACGACATTCTCAAATAGTAAATATGCTAGTTATTCTTAATTTTTCTATTTTGTATAGATGAAAAGACGAATAAACGTCATTCATTTAGTAAAGAATTAAGAGGATCAATAACGTTAACTAAGAAATTTGACAAAATTTATGTAAGAACTATTAGGCAAACCCCGAGCGTTGGGCGTTAGGAGTGGGTAGGGCATACAGTTAGCCGCTTAGGACATAAGCCTCACAGAACTCAGCCCCACACATGAGTCTCGAGGTGTTTTGCTAGTGCCCCGCCCTAGTGTGAACCCCAAGACGAGTTCCAAAACTGCCTTTTAAAAACATTGATTTAATTATTTTCCTAATATTTGCATCATGTCGTAACCACGGTGGAAACCGAAAAGGTAGAATCACTTATGAGGTTTCACCGAAAAAATACATATTTTTAAATTAAGGGTCGGACCTATGTGCAATTTTGTGAAGCTCCGGCATCCATTAAATTCGAAGCATATTAGTTAAAATTTTATAAAAAATTGGTATAAGATTCGGAAAGCATTATGGAAATCAAGATGATAGCTGGGTGTTTTGATTTCCAGGTGTGAAACCTTAAAACTTTGGGCATCCTGGACGGACCTATAGCCTATATCCGATGCGAACTAGGTATAATTATATAAAAATTGATATATAATTTAGAAAAGCTTCCAGTAATTTTAAACCAAGATGATAATTTGGGCCTTTAGTTTCCGGCGGAACCATAAATGTAGGTGTTTGAACCTCTCAAGCACCCACGGCCCCTAAATCCTGGATCTGCCATGCTACTGTGGGCATCAATATGTGTGTTCGAACCTCCCGGTGACCCACAACCCCTAAGCCCTGATTTCGCCATTGGTTAAATTGATCATAATTCATAGATCATATGAAAGATGGAATCAAATAATTTGTTTCTGGACAACAACCATCATTATTAAGTCAAAATCACATAAAGCAGCATAATTTGTTCCTGTAAGTGTTTATTTATAGGAATAGGTCAGTACTAATGAGCTAACTTATATTACGACAATTTGTGTAACGGAAAAGGGGTCACTACTTTCTCCCTATTCATTGTCAAATTCCGAAAGTGACAGAAATAGTGTCACACATTATACAAGAGGAAGTCATCATTAAAAGCCAGTTAACTCGAATCAAGTTGCATATGTTGTTATCATTTGTAGCTTGTCTTCTATTTTAGTTCTCTTTTGACCTCTTTCTGTTGAGAAACTTAGCAACACTCCGCGCTTGCATATGATGCTATGGTATGAGCCTCCCTCTGTATGGCCCTCCTATGGTGCTCTCGGTCTTAGATCCAGCTCGATCTTAAACAATCAATCACACACAAAATAGAAGATTACGGTGCTTTTGTGATGGCTTTAGTACTGATCTCCTGCTCATTGTCATTGCTGGAATCTTTTTCTGATGCAATAGTCACCCAATTTTAATTTTTTACTTCAAAAGTCACTTAACTATGAATATTTTACTTACAAAGTCATTCAACCTATTTAATTAATTAACTATTAACTAAAATTTGCTAACATGAGATTTTATTTAAAATCAAAATTCTAAAAAAACTAAAAAATCATTTGAACCATATTATTACGTATTCTCATGTTTACTTTATAACCAGCTGCAATTTTAAAATATCATAAACAGTTTATATCAATTCACTTATAATGTTAATACTAATTTTTAAGATTTTCGAAATCATATTAATTTAGATGATTAGATTTAATTAACTTTCAACGTGATACTTATTTATGGAATTGATTTTTCAATCATAATGTAATTTTTTGTATTACCACTTGTATAATATACAGATGCATCAAATATATACATTGAATTTTATTCTAAATAAGTTGATAAAAGGGAACGTTATAGATTTAAACTAAAATGATAGAATATAAAATATTAGCAAATGTTATTAAACATTAGTAACAGTATAATATATACACTACAACGAGGTAAAATTAGTAACAAAAATTGTACAATTAAATGAGTGATTTTAGAATATTAATTGATGATTTGTATGATTACATATACTTTAGAGTATAGAGTAATTATTGGACAAGAAAATTATAAAAAATAGTAGTAAAATTAAAATTCTAAGAAATAAAGAGATATTTATTTAAATGAATTTTGGAGGGGGGGGGGGGGGGGGGTCATTAAATTGATTGTTTAAATATATTTTTTTTATTTCTTAAAATTTTATTTTAAATAAAAATTACATGTTAGCAAATTTTAATGAAAAAAAATAATTAAATAGCTTGAGTGACTTGAGAAAATTGAAGGAAAGGTGTCTTTTAAGCCTTGAATGAAGGATTGGTGACATTGACCAACAAATAGGGTCAAACATCATTAGGAAACTTGATTAAGTTAATTGTGGACTTGATTAATATTTTCAAAACTTTCTAATCTTTTCAAAAATACAAATCAACCCAACCCACACCCCTCTTCAATCCAAATCAACCACTCTCTCCTCTCTCTCGACAACTTCTCTCAACTCTCTCCCAACCAACAGTTCTGGAAAATTTCTCCCTTCAACCCCGACGACTTCTACCTCCGACGACAAATAGTTGGGCTTCAAGTTCCCCTCTTCAATTCAATCAACCTGTCTCCCATCCCTCTCTCGACAGCTTCTCTCAACTCTCTCCCAACCAACTGTTCTGCAAATTTCTCAATTCAATTCTCGGCGACTTCAACATCCGACTACAAATAGTTGGGCTTCGAGTTCCTTTTAGACTTCAATCGACGTGACAGCCTTGCTCTCCGGCCACAACAACTTTGAATTCTTCATCGTTCCTTTTCTTCTTTCACAAGTAAAAGTTTATGGCCTTTTTAGTTTTGAAGAAAATGAGGAACTTGAGCCAACTTCTCTTATAGTATTGATTAACAATTTCAATATTTGTTGCACTAATTTGAAATGCGGTCTGAATAAAACCCTAATTTCTGGTATTTCTTCTCTTCTCTTTTTGAAGTGAATTATGATATTTTGTTGTTTGTTGCATTTTTTTGAAGTTTGATTTTTATTATTTGTGTTTATAAAAATAAAAGGACAATTTGGTTTGATTTGTTCTGTTCTTGTTCTTGGTAAAAATGGTGAAATTATTGTTTTTTGTTTAACAAAATTGTGCTACTGTTTTCTCCGACAGATTACCCATATGGTGCAACATATTAACCATCTGATGCAACAGATTTATCATATGATGCGACATATCAACCATCTGATGCACCAGAGAAACCATCAGATTACAATTCTGATGCAACAGATTAACAATTTGATGCAACAGATTAAGTATCTGATGCAATAGCTTTACCATATGTTGCAACAGATTAAGCATCGGATAAAAAATTTGATGCAACTAATTAACCATCTGGTGCAATGGAAGAACCATCAGATTAATGATCTGATGCAACAGATGAACCTCCTGTTGGATAAAATCCTACCAACTCTTCCTACAGGAAAAGTTCAAGACTTAATTTTTCCAACTGATCATTCATCTGCCGCGATAGACGACCCTATGTTGGAAGAAATCTAAACAATATTGACCATTGATAATTGTTCCAACAGACCACTCATGTGTTGCAACAGATGTGTGACCTGTTGCACAGACCATTCATCTTTCTCAACAGATGAGTGATATATTTTGTATTGTTGCAACAGATTACTCAGCCGTTGCTGCGGATTATTTAACTGTTCCAACAGATCACTCATATGTTGCAACAGATGATGTCACAACAGTTGTGTGATCTGTTGAACAAACCATTCATCTGTCTTAAAAGATGAGTGATATGTTTTGTATTGTTGCAACAAATTACTCATCCGCTGCAATATTTTGGTTATATGCTGCAACAAATATACTACCTGGTGCAACAGATCATCTATTTTACTGTTTTGCTTGTTTGATTTATTGTTATCCTTTTTTAACAATGCATTAATCAACAATAATATATTATTTTATGTTCCTGTTAATTTTAGATAATATGGTTCCTAAAAGAACAGAAACCGAATCAAGTCCAAGTAAAGGAACAAGTGAAGCAGTTGGGCTACATCCACCACTCTATGAGCTTGCTTTACAAGCGTTATCTCAATCGGGAGCAGAATATGATGAACACGGGGAAGAGGAATGTTTCAAAAGAGATGATGCAGATGCTAATAGCCCTTCCACCGAAGAGCTGGTCAAAGCCTTCAGCATTGATCATTATCCTGTGAGAATGCAGTGCGATGGTGCCGCAGATTTAACGGGTGATTTCGTGGTTAAGTCAGCCATGGGAAATCTTTCGACGCCGTCAGAAAAATACTTCGAGAACAAAAATTGGATGCTTATTTCAGGGACAACTGCTTTGGGAAATATCTTGATTTGCCGGAGGACAACAATGCTCGTTTCCAAATAAAAATAGTCTATGAACTTTTCAAGCGTAGGTTTATGTACGAAAATAAAGATAAGATGGATGAGGTGTGGATAAATTACTGTGGCATGCCTGTTTGTTTTGGTTGGAAGGAGTTTGACATAGTTACTGAACTAAAATGTTATCCTCCTTCTTAAGTTATACCTATTCTAACCCCAAAAAAGCACCCCGCACACCCAAAACATGCAAAGGCAAGTTGTGTGATCGTGATGACCTGGTGTTCATTGTTGGTCCAAGCTTCAAAAATAAAAATTTGATAGAAGCGTTGAAAGGTAAAGGACTTTCAAAGAAGCACAAACAGTCATTGTGCTTGGTTTGGTTTGTACATAATATTCTTTGGGCGAGAGAAGTTAACAACAACATAAGCCTCGATTTAATAAAGAGGATCTTGTGGCGTTTAACAACTATCCATGGGGGTATGAAAGCTTCAAAATGACTGTCAAATATTTGTTGACTCAGTTAGCGCCAAAGACAGTCAACTTATATGGCTTCCCATGGGCTTTCATGGTAAATATTTCTTTCTTCTATTATGATATCATTTATTTTTTTTCGCTCAATAATGGTTTTGATTTATTGGCGTTATTTTATAGGATTGGGCGTTTGAATTCATTCCTTATTTGAGACAACAAGTGAACTACCAGGAAGGAGTATCCTGTCCAAGAATCTTGAGATGGTTGTCGGCCAAAACTGATAAAAATGTAAAATTTCTTGATCTCTTCAACCCCCGAAGGATGCAGTAAGTATAATTACAATTATTTTTTTCTTTTAATTAATGTTTTTTTTAATGATCTAATCATCATTCTAATATATGCAATGATTTATGTTAGAATGTGCATCCGTCGCTAGTTCCGACCAATCTAGAGTTGAAGATGCCATTTTTTCTTACTTTACGGTCTGTGCAAACTTTATCGGACCCTAAGATTATCGACAGAATAAAAATGGAATTGTTTGGAGCAACAACCATTACAAGAAAAATAATTTTGGAGGGTGGGCTTGTTGTTGTTGATGGAGCTGTTGGTGGTGGTAGTGGTGCTGCTGTTGGTGCTAATGATGCTCCTCTTACAGTATTTAAAGCAAACCATTATGAGTATGATCATATTGATTATACAGATTTTGCCTCTCCCAGCGAATGTTCTGCATGCAAATGTCAAGACTGTAGGGCGAAACATGATGTAGTGATTAATGCTATTAATGCATTAACTGCTTCTGTAAAGGAATTTACATCTAAGAGGGGTTTTATTCCATCAAAGAGGATTTTATTTCCATCCGCTCCATCAGAGATTAGGGCCAAGAGGAGAAGGGGAGTGATTTCCACGGCATTATTAGGCATCCAAAAACATAAAATTACAACTCCTCTGTCTGTGTGTTGCATTGAGCAACGTACAGTGTCAAAAGGAGAGCAACACGAGCTAAAGAAGGTGAATATATTATATGTCTTCCAATTGACAAAACAAACAGACACATCTGTTTCAACAGATGACACATCTGCTGAAAATTATCAAACAGATATATACATCTGTTGCAACAGTTGACTAACCTGTTGCACCAGATACTTTATCTGGTGCAACATATGTCTCGTCTGTTTTAGCAAATCAAACAACTCTTCCTACCACTTTTATTTGTACCAACAGACGACCTATCTGCTGCAACAGATGATTCATATGTTGCAACGGATGGTTCATCCGTTGGAAATTATCACACAGGGTCTTCCTCATGTAGAAATTTGTCCCAACAGTTGATTCATTGTTTCAACAGAAATATAATATGTTTGGGACAATTTAAAATGGGAGGAAGACCTGTTTGATTTGCTAGAATAGATGAGTTATCCTTTTCCGTTTTGTTGTATCTCCGTGATTAGCATTGACCAATTCTGGATTTCCAGGTGGATGTAGAAGAAGCTACTGCTGAACAACATTGACAATATGCTACTCTTTTTATGGAAATACGGAGAATAGAAAGCGCAGAAACCGTACGCAAGCGACAATAAAGATCCACGACGAGTAAAGCCGAATTCCATAGCACCGGATGAAGAACAACTTGTCCATACTGAGTAGATCTTTATAGCTTGAGCCTGTCAAAGCAATCCTTGGCAGTATACTTAAATTGTTGTTGATGTATTTGTTGAGATCTATACTCATAACAATTTTTTTACTTTTCATTTATTCGTTGACTTATTTCAGCTAATTTATGAAGGCTTCGATTTATTTTATTTTGTCTATGAATTTTATTTATTTCTTAGATTTGAACTTATTAATTGAAAAGGAATACTAGATTCAAATATCGCAACAGATAATGTATCTGTTGCAACAGACGATACATCTATTGGAAAAATCAAACAGATTTAGACATATGTTGCAATAGGTAGGTGATCTGTTGGAATTTATCAAACAAGTCTCCCCACTGTTGCAAAAGATGGATTTTAGATAAAAACATCAAGATAATGCAACAGATGACACATCTATTAGGAAAAAAAGAACAGATTTAGACATATGTTGCAACAGATGGACTTTATCTATTGCAACAGATGGACTTTATCTATTGCAACAGACGACACATCTATTGGAATAATCGAACAGATTTATACATATGTTGCAACAGGTAGGTTATCTGTTGGAATTTATCAAACAGGTCTTCCCACTGTTGCAACAGATTGACTTTAGATAAAAACATCGAGATAATGCAACAGATGACTAACCTATTGCAACAAATAAACTATATGTTAGAACAGGTAGGATAACTGTAACAACGGACGAAGAATCTATTGCATTATAAAAATTCAACTTTTGTTGGACATAAAAAATTGCCACTACGTGTAAAAAGGTTAAAGTGAATTGAATTGAAATAAAAAGGCGCAACCCATCGACGGTGTTCAGTTCAAACACCTAAAATAAAATAGGCATCAAGTAGACATGTTCATTTTAAACACATAAAATAAAATAGACATCAAATGTGTCAGTGTCAGTTTGGAACATTTCGCTGACTTGCCGTCACTTGGCCCCCAACGGTCATTCCCCCCCCCCCCATTGTCTTATATATTCATCTTTCTCCTAAAATTTAACCCTAAATTCCCAAATCTTCTTCTTCATCGTCATCATTTTTTATCTATCCAAATTCTTCAAATTATTACTTTTATTTTTTCCAATTGACCTTGACAATGTCGAGTGCATCTTCCACTATTTTTATGTGATAAAGATTTTTGATATTGTAAGTGCGGTCATGAAGCTCTGTTAAAGACTTCTTGGACTCAACAAAATTCGGGTCGTAGGTTTTTTACTTGTATGATTTCAAAGGTAATATTTTTTTTATTTAATTAGTTGATTAATTATTGACTTGTAATTGCTTTGTAATTGTATTTTTTTATAGAAATTGGGTGGATGTGATTACTTTGATTGGTATGAAGAACGACACCCTTCACAAGAAAATCGTGTAATCTGGGATTTGTTGAACAAAGTCAAGGCTTCTGAAGAGAAACAAAATCGAGCAAGAAGATACTACATTGTTGTCATTATTGCTACTGGTTTGGTGTTGTTGGGCACATGAATATTGAAGCCTAATTGCTAAAATTTTCATGGTGGTGTGTGTATTTGTTACTGGTTTGTTGTCGACGAGCTCATGGATATTCAAGCGTAACTGTTGGCAAATATAAAAAAGATTTAGGCATATGTTGAAAAATTTAGGTCATCTGTTGGAAATTATCAAACAGGTCTTCCTACTGTTGCAACAGATTAGACTTAGATTATTAGATTATTCATAGAAATAACATCGGTGTAATACAACAGATGACCAACCTATTGCACCAGATAAACTATCTACCAGAACGGATTAAAGATATTTTACAACAGATTGACAATCTAATCTATTGCATTATAAAAAACTCAACTTTCATCAGAAAAAAATTATCGTCACTATATGTACATGTAATAAAGTGAATGGTGACTTGAAATTAAAATTTTCAATTTCACAGGCTCTTCTATATACACAGGCTTCAAGCGTCCAGTTAGTACCCCATAAGCCCAGACCTCTTGCAGGTTTGCCATAATGTTGTTGCACAGAAAAATCATTGGCTCGGCCATTTCTGTGCCGGTCAACAAACATTCGATGTGTGCAAGAGCGTGCAAGCCGCTCGCTTTAGCGGCATCATATTTTGGAAGGATCATTCCCCTGTTTCGACCTTTAAAATCCCATGATTTCTTCATCAATACTTCATTTGGCAAATGATTCATCAGTTTACTCTCCCTCAACAAGATGGGCAACAACACCATCAGTGGCTCCACGAGGAGAAAAAGATCAAGATCGTCGACGAGAGGTACGTTGGAGTCATAAACATTGATCTTTCCCTCCTCGAGTAGTATCTCAACAATCCGATAATGCATGCCATTCACGCTAATGACTGCAAGAATCCTTTTTGCCTCGGTCCAGCTCTTACCGTGTGGATTTGGCCTGTCCCCTCTAACATATCTTAACGTTTCTCCTTCATCCAAGACCAATGTAGGAACAAGTAAATCAAGTCCCACGCCAAGGGCTGACGCCTCTCCATTGAGTTGATCGTACATATCCTTGAGCTTCTTGCAGAAGTTGAGGTCCATTATCTTATCGGCAGCGTCATAAGCTTCGCAGTACGTTAATTGCCTTTTCCTCATGAGGTAGAGAATTATGTCAACATGCTGTGAGATAAGAAGTTAATTTTTAAATAGGTTAGTAATTGTAAAGATGCAACGGGTGGTTCATCTGTTGCCTAGATTCCTCTGAATCAATAATCCAATGCAACTTATGCAACAGATGGATAATAAGTTGCAATAGAACCACAACCAGTTGCACCAGTATACCCAGTTGTTGAAACAGATGTGAAATCTGTTGTGTAGCTTCTTCTTCATGGAGTAGATTAGAAGGGCTAGGTTAGGAAAAGTAAAATTATCTTGTCCTCGTATGACATACGCATATCAGTCATAGTCTGGAAGTCTTGGGGGGGAAAGAGAGGCCTGGGGTAATCTGGTGTGCCTGGCTTGACATTCTTGGCCTGTCGCAGATCCCTCTTCTCTTCAGCGCCAAGTTACGCATATATGTCTACCTTCTTGACTGGCTCCTGAACTTCAACAACTTTTGAAGAGGGAGCAATTACAATTTCTTTTGATTTTCGAGCGGAGAGTACGTCTCTAATTGCTCTTTTCTTTCTCCTAACCAATGTTGTAGAAGTGTGTGGCTCCCTCACCTTCTTAGATGGTATGACACACCTCTTGGATTTGAATTCCTCAATAGCTTTAAAGATAGGCTCTACTTTTTCAAAGAGTTTATCCTGTCTGTCCTTGCGCAACGAGAACACGAGGGTGAAAAGGGGTGAGAGGGGCCTGTGTAAGGGCAAAAAAGGGTGTTTTCAAACATACTTATTCTTTCTAGAGCATTAACATGCTCATCATCACGAGTGGTACCAGCATCAGCATGCCTACCACCAACACCAACAACTCCACCAGAAGAAGCTCCTGGATTTGCCTTAGTAAAAGGTTGGTCATAAAGAGCCTCAAATTAGGCTGACCTTGCCTAACTGCTCTTCTTATGGTTGTTGCTCCAGCCAATTCCTTCTTTATTAACTCCACCATTGGGTCTGCAATAGTATCAACATGACCTAGAGTAATATAAGAAGTGATCACCGACTCCTCCTCAGTAGGCACAATCCATGGATGCGCAATCTATAAAAAAACAGATGCATTTGAATCATTTAATATAATAATTTTCACAGTTGGGCTACATTTAAAAAAAGACCTATCTGTTGCATAGTTTGCAGTATATGGTTAAAATCCGTTTGAGTCTGGTTTAGACAAATAGAGCAACACATGGATAATCTGATGCAAAATATCAATCATTTATTGTAACAACTGCACAAGACGGGTAATCTGTTATGCAATAGATGATGTGTACGTCGCAACAGATGAACGATATGTTATCAGATTAAACATCTGTTGCATAATTTGTAGTAGATGGTTAATCTTTTAGGAGTCGGGTTCAGAGAACCAAAGCAACAGATGGGTAATCTGATGCAAGATATACCCCGTCGCAATAGATATCCCATCTGGTACATCATATATAACATCTGTTGCACCAGATATAACATCTGTTCAATATCTTTCTTATCTTTGAGTAGAATTATTTTACTTGAAGAAGACGTACTGCATCATTCGGAGGGTTAAAGAGATTAGCCTCCTTAATATTGGTGTTGCTCTTTGCAGCCAACCACCTAAACATCCTTGGATGAGAAACCTCATCCGGGTAATCCATTAACTGTTTTTGGAGGGGGATAATTACTTCAAATGCCCAAGCCTAAAAAACGTAAACAGGAAGCAAGCAAAAAAAAACCATAATAACTATATTCAATATAAATTAATGTATGAGTAAAATTAGTAATTAATTTTACCATGAAATCCCAAGGAAAGCCGTATAATATGGTCGTCCCTGAGGATAGCTTTGTCAGTAAATATTGGACAGTCAAGTAGAAGCCGTCATATTCCCAGGGATAATTGTTGAATTTATCAAAATCCTCAGCATGCGCCAACAAATCATCTTCTATGACCTTGTTGACGTCTTTTGCCAATATAACCGAACGGGCAAACCAAACTAAGCACAATTGCTCCCTGTACTACTCTGGTATGGTTTTTTCCTCGAGATCTGTCAACAAATCCGATGCTTTGTAGCCACGTCGAGCAATGTCAAACAACTCATCTGTTTTTCCCTTGTATTTTCTTGCCTTGGATCTTTTGCGGGGTGGTGATCCTTCTGTACGATGGCATCTCAAGCTCATCACTATAGCAAACTCTTACAAGCCAAAACAAACAGGCATGCCACAATAGTTGATCCAGATTTCATCCATTTTCTTTTTGCCCCCTCCTCCGGATCTTTATCATCCCCCGCGTACTTGATCCTGCGCTTGAGAAGAGCATATACCATTGCCATAGGGAAACGGATACGGGCAAAGGGGTCCTCAGGCAGCTCAAGAAAGCGTCCAAAGCAGCTCTTCTTAAAAAATCCGCCTATGTTTTCGTTCTTCATAATTTGCATAAAATGTTCAAAAAATTTCTCCATCTGACATTTAAGTACAATTTGACTAGTTAGTTGTTTTCCTTTTGGGTCATTTATCGGCATCGCAACTTGAAACCTGTCAATACTAAAAGTTTTCACAGGATCATGCTGGGATGTCAATATTAACTCACGCCCCATCGGTGATCCATTATCATCATGTTGATGATCATTCTTTTTTTCTTTCCGACTCTCCAATTCCTCCTCTTTCTCACTTTTATTTTCTTCATCACCATCACGTACCCTTGTCCACCTCCCTTAATGTTGTTTTCATATATCTCCCCAGCTTTACTTTTTCTTGAGTAAGATTGTTCAGGAAGCTCCTCCGAATCCCTCTGTACTGTAGCCTTTTTTTAGTGGTCAGACATTGATCCACTTTCACTTTTTTTTTGGAGACATGTTTTACCTACAGATAAAGAAAAACAAAAATTACATTACAGTTGATGTATGCATAGATTTTAAAAAATACATTACAAACACCACAAATACCAACACACCAACAGCCACCACCACAAACACCACCAACCAATGCCAACAAACAAACAAACACCACGAATACCAACACCACCACAAACACCACCAACCAATGCCACCACTGGTGCCACCACGACGAACACAAACACCACCACCACCACCAACACCACAAACACCATCCAACTATACCACGACAGTCAACGGAACACTGCGACGGAAATAAGGGATTTCTCGAGTTTTTCCTACGATTTTACCATCAAAACTCAAAATTGTAAATCCATTCTCGAAGATAATACAACTAAAAGTTTTATTTTTCATCATTAACTTAAAAACCCTTATTTAAAAAAACAAAAAACAAATATAGAGCTCTTCTCAAACTCTGTTGCCTACGAAGACAAAGAAAATGACTGATACAAGCAAGAATAAAGTCAAAAATAACACCTATGTAGTCAAAAATGAGAAGAAAAGCGATCTGTTGTGGAGGGTTGAGCAAATTTGTTGAGTAGTTATTGTCTGTACTGTATTTTTGAGTGAGAATGAGAGAGAAAGAGCCAGACCTCGAGATTTGAAATGATGAAACGTTTTGTATGGGTTGATTTGTATTTTGGAAAAGAATGACAAGTAGTTTTGAAAATGTTAATTTGGTCCGAAATGATCTTAATTATTTTTAAAATTATAAAATATATGCGTAATTTTTAACCCTCTCATCATACAATTGCCGAAAGGGTAATTCAATTGAAATTGTATAAAAATAATTGAAGTTGTAGTTGACCGAGTACTTTAGAAGGTGACCCTGTGAAAACTCACTCCTGTTTCTAGATTAATCAATTCAGGTACTATTAGTCTAACATATGAACTTAATTGAAATTGTTAAAAACAAATGTTCAACATGTTGCATCAGATTTCTCATCGGTTGTAAATTATCAATCAGATTAGGTAACAACAAATTACGAATCTGATGTAAATTATCAAACAGATTAAGTCATCTATTGCGACAGATTACCCATATGTTGTAAATTATTAAATGGATTATCATATGTCACAACAGATTACCCATATGTTGTAAATTATCAAATAGGCGCTGCCATCTGTTGTGGCTGACCCTATGAGAACTCACCCCTAGTCCTAGATTATTCAATTAAGGTATTTGTACCCTAGTCCTAGATTAATCAATTAAGGTATTAGTCTAACATATGAGGTAGTAAGAATCGGTTCAGCTCAGAGTGATCGATCGCTGACTCTGGTCGGGAGGAACGCAGTACCATTTCATCATGCAATTGAAAAAAGACTCAATTAAAGTTGTAGTTGACCCTATGAGAACTCACATTCAATTAAGGTATTAGTCTAACACATAAACTCAATTGAATTATATATATACAAATGTTCAACCTGTTGCAATATATGTCTTTTCTGTTGGATCAAATCAAATAGATTATGTAATTTGTTGCAACATATTACGCATCTGTTGTAAAGTATAAAAAAGATTAAGCCATTTGTTGCAATAGATTACCCATCTATTGTAAATTATCAAATAGATTAAGTCATATATTGTAATAGATTGTCCATCTGTTGTAAATTATCAAATAGGCGCTGTCATCTATTATAGTTGACATTATGAGAACTCACCCCTAGTCATAGATCAATCAATTAAGATATTAGTTGAACATATGAGGTAGTAAGAATCGGTTCGGCTCAGAGTGATCGATCGATGACTCTTGTCGGGAGGAACGCAGTACCGTCTCATCATGCAATTGATAAAAGACTCAATTGAAGTTATATTTGACCCTATATTTAATTAGGGTATTAGTACCCTAGTCCTAGATTAATCAATTAAGGTATTAGTCTAACATATGAGGTAGTAAGAATCGGTTCGACTCAGAGTTATCGATCGACGACTCTAGTCGGGAGGAACGCAGTACCGTCTCATCATGCAATTGCCAAAAGACTCAATTGAAGTTGTAGTTGACCTTATGAGAACTCACCCCTAGTCCCAGATTATTCAATCAAGGTATTAGTACCCTAGTCCTAGATTAATCAATTAAGGCATTAGTCAAACATATGAGGTAGTAAGAATCGGCTCGGCTCAGAGTGATCGATCGACGACTCTGGTCGGAGGAACACAGTACCGTCTCATTATGAAATTGCCAAAAGACTCAATTAAAGTTGTATTTGACCCTATGAGAACTCACATTCAATTAAGGTTTTAGTTTAACATATGAACTCAATTGAAATTATATATAAGCAAATATTCAACCTGTTGCAACAGATGTCTTTTCTGTTGGATCAAATCAAACAGATTAGGTAATATGTTGCAACATATTACGCATCTGTTGTAAACTATTAAAGAGATTACGACATTTGTTGCGACAGATCATGAATCTGTTGTAAAATATCAAACAGATTAAGTCATCTGTTGTACTTAAATATTTTTAGATCCTTTTTTTTATAAAGCAATTTAGGTATTTTCTGTCCGAGATAAAATAGTTAAAATACTAAGGCGGTAAGAAATATTACTCGGTACTACTTGGATAACTCAAAAATCTCCTGAGTGAGTAGTCTTATCTGGTCTTTTCAATGTCACCATCTCCTCGTGCCCCTCAAAATTTATTAATAAATATTTAAAAAACCCCATATCTAGAACTCTCTCTCCTTCAGCCATAAAGTAGTCTAGACTCAACTCGTAACTCTTCTTTATTCTTTATTCTCAATTATCTTTGTTGATTCCTTTTTTCTTCTCATTTCTCTCTTCTTTCGAATGAGGATCCTTTGGGATCTCAACCAATCAATATCTTTTCTCGACTGAACTGGATGTTCTAATCTGTTTGCTTTTTTTGACATTGCAGCTATGGTTCAAAGTTGCTCTTTTCATCTCGTCTTCTTCTTTGTATGTCATTTAAATTAGATATTTACATCTGTTGCTATTAATGATTTACTCATTATCAGTTTGCTATTTATTGGGAAAAATGAAGGAAAGGTGACTTTTAAGTCTTGAATGAACGAACCGTTGTTTTTATTAAAATATGCGAAAAAAGTCATCTGTTGGGAGAACTTAAAAAGCCTTGTTATAAGTATAGTTTTTTTTTATGTCTTTTGTTTGGTACTTTGGTGGTGCTGTTGTTGGGGGGGGGTTGTGTTGGAACATGTGATGTTTGTGTTGTGGATGTTGTTGGAACATATGGTGTTGTTTTGTTTGTTTCTTTGTTGTTGATGTTGGTGGTGGTGGTGTTGCAACAGTTTCCTCAACTGTTGCAACTGATGAATCGGCTGTTGGAACAAACGGAGCAACTTTTTGAAGAAATCAAACCAGTAGCAAGGTTGGTTTGAATTATTCTAACAGATGGCCCATCTGTTGCAACATGTCATCCATCTTTTGCAAACGATGCCTCATCGATTGAACATATGGGTAATCTGTTGCATCATATTGATCATCTGTTGATTCACTCAATTTTGTGTTACCCTTTTGTAATGGTTTTTTTGTTCTTCTCTTGTTTGACATCAAATGTATTTCTCTTGTTTGCAAACAAAACGAAGTGAAATTGGATCCACTTTTGCCCGACGAGCATTAAAGGCTAGGGTAAAGATGGGTTCAGAGGAATAAGCTGCTTGCAGATGGAACCACTTCATATGTGGGAGGTATGTATTACTGATCAACCTATCATGAAAATACACAACCAATACAATAATTTTGTGAATGTTTGTTCTTTACCTATTAGGCATTAATTCTTCAAACAAGACATGGCATTTTACAGTTAAGATTGTTAGGTTCGAACTGGTAAGGCTGAGGGACCAAGACGGTGGTGTCGATACCCCGTTACAATTTAATAACGGTTTATGCTCATGTTTTTGTGTCAAGTTTGGGGAAGGGTTCAAGTTTTTAGCGGCAGTGTAAATATCCAATAGTGATTGGACTAGTTTTAATGGCGCAATGGACTTGTTGAAAAGCCTTCGAAGCCTCTCACTGCAACAAACAACGATGGATCTAATAGAAATTTCCCTGGTCTAAATTTATATGGATGGGTTATTGGAGGAGACTATTATACAATAGAAGGTGTTTGGAAGAAAACCTGTGAGGGAACAGGGAGGTTGAGAAGGCCATATATCATCTTAGTACTTGTTTAAGAGGATACACAGGGTCAAAAGAAAAGTGTAGCGAAATTAGCTTATGAAATTGACATGAAAAATGAAAAAACTGGATGAGATGTGAATGTGAAAGTGTATCCAAAAATGAAAATCCATCAGTCGTTGAAGAAAAAAGAAGAATGGTCAAGAGGAATTGAGCTGGTCACTTTGCTAGAGACTGCAACTAGCGAGCGCGGCCTCAACGAAGACCCATAAAATGCAGGACTAGAACTCTACGGAAGCAGCTTTGCAAGCACGGAAGGTGGTAAGATTATCGGTCTGAATTGACATGTAGGTTTCAATTTTGACCGATAATTTTACCACCTTCCGTGCTCGTGAAGCTTTTTCCTTGGAGTTCTTGTCCTGAGCTTTGTGAGAGTCTTCATTGAGGCCACGCTCGCTAGTTGCATTCTCGAGCAAAGTGCTTTGTCCAGCTCCAGTCCTGTTAACCATTCTCCTTTTTTTTCATCGACTGACGGATTTTTATATTTTGATACACTTCCACATTTGAAGCTCATCCAGTTTTTTCATTTCTAATGTGAATTTCATTGGCCAATTTCGCTATACTTTTCTTTCTACCCTGTGTTTCCTCTTAAATAAGGTCTGAAATGATAGATGGCCTTCTCCATCTCCCCCTTCGTGCATAGGTATTCTCCCAAGCACCTTCTGCTGTAAAAAAGTCTCCTCCACCAATCCATCCATATAAATTTGGACCAGGGGAATTTTTGTTGGTTCTATCGTTGTTTGCTGCATTGCGAGGCTTCGGAGGCCTTTCAAGAAGTTCATTGTGCCATTAAAACCGGTCCAATCACTATTGGATATTTATACTGCCGCCAAAAATTTGAACCCTTCCCCAAACTTGACACAAAAATATGTGCATGAATCGTGTCATTAAATTGTAATGGGATATCGACACCATCGTCTTGGAACCCTTCGGCCTTATCTGTTCGCACCTATCAAACTAAACTGTATAATTCAGGATCTTGTTTGAAGGATCAGTGTCTAATCGGTAAAAAACTGCATTCACAAAATCATTGCACTTTATGTGTGTCTTCACGGTAGCCTGATCAATAATATACATAACTCGCATACATGAAAATGGGATCCATTGAACGCATCTTATTCTTTCTACCCCATCAGGACATGTCAGTGTTGTTTATTCATCTGCACGAATGTGATGACTATTAAAATGGATGTGTAAAGAGTCTGACTTTTTATCTTAACACATTCAAAGCAACCGATGAATCGAAATCCCCATCTGTTTCAACTGACGAATCAGCTGTTGGAAGAAATCAAAATATCTCCTCCAACATATGGTCCATCTGTCACAACAGATAATCTATATGTTGCAACAGATGGTAAATCTGTTGCGATAGACCTGACTTTTTTTTTAATTAATCTGCACGCATGTGATTACTTCTTTCTAAAAATGGTTGTTTCAATTTAGTTTTCCTATTTATAAAATCAAGAGAATTTTATTATATTCTTCCAAGATTACCCCTATTATTAAATGACTACATAAAGTATATTATTCACATTTATACTTTCTAATCATAATTAATAAGGTCAATTTGATAAAATAATCACCTAATTTATATTTTTATTAATTGGTGTGCCAAGCCCATAGGGCCCAACTAATACGTAACGGAGGGACTATTAAAAAGAGGTGAAGACTTTTTATCTAACACATTCAAAACAGCTAATGAACCGAATACTCCATCTGTTGAAACTGAAACTGATGAATAGTTGTCAGAAGATATCAAAACAACTCCTCCAACTTATACATACTGTCCATCTGTTGCAACAGATAATACATAAGTTGCATCAGATGTCTTATTTGTTGCATTAGCAAATCATCTATTGCAACAGATGGTAAATCTATTTTGACAGCCGTCTGTTGCACATTCAATCCATCCATCTGTTGAAGCAGATGTTAAATCTGTTAAAAATGTTGGACGATCTGTTGCAACATCTCAATAATAACGACTTTTATCGAGTCTCAAAATGCTATGAAAAGGTGAGAAGTAATTAGTGTAAAAGAAAAAGTCGCGACTTTTCACAGAAAATAAAATACCACCAGTTTGAATGTGATTAATACAATGGAGCTAAACAGTCCTGCCTTTTGGCCTGACACGTCCAGATTATATTATAGGTCCCTCCTTAATCTTCATTCAACTCTATTTATTTCTTGCATTTTTTCCTTTCGTGTGACATCTTCAACCACTTCTCTTCAAAGAGCATATTCCTTTCTCGTTGAGGTAAGTTTTTTTCTGGCGTAAATTTATCAGTTGGTCGTATACGTTGTATTATATTGTGAATATTTTTCTTTACATTTGTCAATTCATGCGTGTTCTAGATATGGCTGATCCTTTTCCAGACATTGTTATTCTACGCGACACAGTGCGGGAACTTCAAAGGCAGGTTAATGACCTGCAGAGCGAGTTGGTCGCTGTGAGAGCGACAATGTTCAGAGAGATGCAGAGGTTGATGAGAGCCCTGCTGCTGCGAGTTGATTGGCCGGTTGTCATTAATGATGATGATGATGATGATAATAATAATTAGAAATATATTTTTTCTTTTAGCGTATGTATTTTAATTTTTCTATATCGGATCTATACCTAATGTAGTTTATTTTTCATTTAATGAAAAAATTACTTTTAGTCATACTTTGGCGTTTTAATTCTTATTCAATTTTCATTCTGTCTATTTCTTCTAATCTAATACATGTTAACATGTCGACGGTTGGAGGCAATGTTAAATCCAGTAGCACTAGCAATTTTGGCTTTTGAGTTCTTTCAATAAATGGACCATGTGTTGGAACCGATTGATCATCTGTTGGGTTTCAATAAATTATCCATTTGTTTCGACAGATTTTCATCTGTTAGAGGAAAGCATTCCAGTTGTTTGTGCAACTGTTGAGAATAATTGTGGTCTGCTGTATTATTTAGTTCATGTTTTGCCTTATTTTATTGATGCACAAGTTATTTAAAAAAAAAGACATTTTATATATAATAAATGATAACATTAGGTTCACAACAATGAGTTAAATATATAAAAGTCCACAACAAACAAACAAACAACGACACAAGTTTCTGCAATTACAACGATCATGGTGGATTATGATTCGGGCATGCAGTTATTTTGTGGCCAGCGCACTACATATGGATCACTTGTTTCTTCTTGATGAAAATGATTCTCCAACTCCACGCCTTCTTTTATATGGCTTTCTTCCTGGTTTGATAGTGCTCGGGTCAATATATGGAGGAGGTATTAATCTCCCCATAAGCTCTACTGGAACAACCAAAGATTCTTTGAGAGGCACCGGAGTAATATGCCCACAATATGCCATTTTATATTTTTCCACCGAATAATATTGAGAGGAGTGCTCATAAACTTCAGGTCTATATTTATGGCCATATTGAGCTCGAAGGGCTGCCATAGCATGTGGACAAGGTATTTTGTCCAAGTCAAAAACTCTACACGTACAAGATCTTGTTTGAAGATCGACCGTGGCAGCATCACCATGACCGTTGATACGGAATTTGTAATCTGCTATTTTATGAGAGAATAACATATTCCCCAAACTGATGTTCGTTGATATTTTCTTTTCGATTTCGAGAACAAATCAGGTTCTTTTTTCTGGGCACTTGAACTGCACACGCCTTTCGTTAAAAAAATCGCTATATTTCTCGCTTATTTTTTCAAACATAGCCTTGATGGGAAATTCCCTTTCATCGCCAAACAATGAATTCACCGATTCAGCTATGTTTGATGTCATAATATTGTACCTATAGAAAAGAATCACTTAGTACGACATCAAACTAAACTTGTAAATCAAACAAGACATTAAATTCATAAAAATGTACCTATTTGCTGGACAGAATGCCCGGCTCCATCTCTCGAAACCGACACGTGCAAGAAATTCTACTACCTTGGGATTCACATCCGTTATTTGATTGAAATGGTCTAAAAACTCCTCTCTACTATATGTTTTAGCTGCTCTATAAAAAAGGGTGATGACCCTTTCGTTGTGATAGTTGTTTCGAATGTTCTCTCCAAGATGCCTGATGCAACAACCAAAGTTTTCTGAAGTGAAGAAAAGTGAACCCATCTTTGGAATACTTGGATGCCTATCTGATACAAAACATAACTCTTCGGTATCTTCGACGCAGCGTCGCAGTTGTTAAAAAAAAATCCATAAGAGGCATCACATTCCTTGTCTGCTACACAAAAAGCGACAGGAAAGATGTGATTCTTCGTATCCTGCGCCACCGCCGCTAGCAGAACTCCATTATACCTGCTCCTCAAGAAGGTACCATCGACGGCTATGCCTTTTCTCAAATATCAAAAACCTTGAATCCAAGCACCATAGGATACAAAAAAGTACTTGAACCTTCCGTTTTCATCCAAATGCAATGTCATCTTACTTTCGGGATTTGTGGACTCAATCATGTAACCGTAAGCATCCAAGAATTCATACCCATGCTCGAGTGTCCCCCGAACCAGGTCCTTGGAAATCCCCATGGCCATATATACCTTCCAATAACTGACCAGGACACCCAAATCTGTAAGGAGTTGATTGGCCATAAGCCTTGTTGAAGGGCCTTTGCCATCGGGGAAACTACTCCTGAAATATTCACCGAGGACCTTTGCCGTGGCGTGAGGATTTTGGCCCGACATGTGCTCCGAACCACATGTGTGATGCTTTTCATGTTTATGAATAACGAATCTGTTAGAACTTGCATACTTCACCGCTCTCAACCACCACTTGTAGTTCGAATTAGCACATTTGAAGCAAAAAACACTGCTCGAATTAATCACCTTCTTTATTCTGAAATCTTTTTTCAAGAAAGAAATAAACAAAGTGTTAGATAGTTCATTCTTGTCCTTGAATGAAATTCCAATAAAAAAGCTGGTCCCGTCGTCTTGAAAATTTCCAGATTGTGTCGATTGAGAAAAACTGCACATCGTATTGGTCGCATCAATGGGCGTAGGTGTTTGATCATCATCTGGAATATTCATGTCTAGATCATCCAACCTATCATCAAAGAAGTCTTCTTTTTATTCTTCTTCTTCTTCTTCTTCTTTTTCTTCTTCTTCTTCTACGTTCTGGTTCTCATTCTCTCTCATCTTTTCAACCATGTACACCCTTAACACCGGCCTGGTTGAATCACTTAGATAAGAACGCAACTGAACCTAAACGGTTATCTTGAAAGGAAGTACCCTCTGATTTTCAAAGGAGCTGTGCATGTAGCTGATGGCGAATTCTTTCGGTTGACAATTCAGTCCACAAAAGCTGATGACTAAGTTCACAAAATCATCATACGAAACATCACTTTGGACTGTCATAGTTATCGTCTCTAGCATTTCACCCTCCTTCCAACGCCATACATATCAATTGCTCTTCTCGACCCATTGACCATGACAATCCACCCCTATTGTTATTAATCCCCCCATTAGTGGTACCTAAATAAAGTCATTTGTTAAGAAAAGTTTATAGTGATATCATAGTGCCGTGAATGAATCCCAACAGATGTGTTATCTGTTGCAACAAACAAGTGATGAGTCGCAACAGATTCTTACCTGTTGGGATTCATGTTACGGGTCTGAACATCTGTTGCAACAGATGAATCGCCTGTTGGAATTGATGTTATAACTAAATCACCTTTGAAGCTGATTCCAACAAATGAGTGACAGTTGCAACAGATAATTAACCTGTTGCGACAGATGACTTACCTGTTGCAACAAGTTATTAATCTGTTGTAACCTATGTTGGAATCGTGTTCAGGTTCTGTTGCAACAGGTAACTAATCTGTTGCAACATATATGTCAAATGTTGCAACAGATGACTCATCTGTTTAAACATGAATCCAACATATCAGTCTTCTGTTGAAACAGATGTCTCATCTGTCGCAACAGATGATTTATCTGTTTAAACAGATGAATTTTATGTTGGATTCATGATTGGGTTCTATCCATTGTTGGAAAACAACAACACAATAGCAGTTACCCAGATGGCAAATTCAACTAAAAATCATAATTTGACTTCCCAACGTCTCCTATGAAGTAATGCCAAAGTGGAAAGTGATGTTAAAAACAAAATTTGACCTAAGAAATTGGTCAAATAGCAACAGTAGCGGTAACAACAATAACAACAAATGGTCAACAAGAACAAGGTGAAGATGATAATGAAGTAGAAGATGATGAATGAAGAAGCAGCAACAATGAACAACAAAAATCGCTAAGAGAGAGAAAACAACAATGGGTGAGAAGAGAGAGAAAAACATTTTTTTTCGCCTCCATTTTCCGTTATATAGGTTAACATTTGGATCAAAGTGTAAATTTAAAAACTTGTGGGTTATTTTTAAACTTTTTCAACTTTCTTAATCCATAATAAATTAATTGTCACCTCCACCTAATAATTAAGACTTGTGTCACCTACACCTCATTTTAAAACTCTTTTGTCACATGTGGCCCAAACCCCCGAGTAACTTTGTAAGTAAGACACTCATAGTTGAGTGATTTTTGAAGTAAAAAGTAAGTTGAGTGACTTTCTAAGAAAAAAATTATAAGTTGAGTGACCATATGAGTTATTAACTCTACTATTATCCTATGCAGATTTTGATTCTGTAGACACAAACAATTTTGTCTTGAACCAAATTACTTATATTTTGGTTTTGTTAACCTTGTTGGGAATAAAAATGAAGCAGAAACAGGAATATTTGCACAGAAAGAATATGTAAAAATTAACCAATTCTAACAACACCCTATTGTTACCAAAAATTCCTCAACATTAAAGCATATATCGAGATTAAAAAAAAAAAATTATACAAAAAACACTAAACCATGTGCTAATCCATTACACTAGACTATATCTGTTGCAGGCTTCACTCGTGGCTTGATTTCTGCATCATCATCATCCACGTACTTCTTCCAGTACCAATGCTCTCTCCAGACTTGGGACATCTCTTCAATGGGTATATTCTTGGTTTCGGGCACGTAGAAGTAGACAAAGAGTGTCATTATAAACACAAAGGCCGCGAAGAAGATGAACAACCCAAACTTCATACAGCACAACATCTTCAAGAAAACTTGTGCCACCCCGAATGTGAGAAGCATGTTCATTGAGACGGTGACGCATTGTGCTGCAGATCGAACTTCGAGTGGAGAAATCTCACTTGGAACCAACCACCCCAATGGACCCCATGAGAACGCAAAGGCAGCCACGAATACACAAATGCATAGAACCACTAATATCGCATACGTTTGGGGCAAATCTGTTGTGACCCCTGTAATTCCGAATTTCCACCCGATAAGACCTACGACTAATGCCTGAAATGTACACATTAGGACACCACCCCAAAGGAAAAGTACCCTCCTGCCATACCTGTCTGTGCAATAGACTGAAATAAAAGTTGCACCCACGTTGACGGCCCCGGTGATGACAGCTGACATTAGGGAAGCATTGGCCTTAAATCCTAGTGTTTTGAAAAGCACGGGAGCATAGAACATGACCACGTTAATCCCAGTGAGCTGCTGGAATGTTGGAATCAGAGCCGATAAAATCAACTGCGGTCTGTACTTTCGCACCGTCACGAGGTTTTTCCATGGCCCTTTTACTTTCTTGGATGCTTCA
This sequence comes from Capsicum pubescens, assembly GCA_030864215.1. Taxonomy (NCBI): domain Eukaryota; kingdom Viridiplantae; phylum Streptophyta; class Magnoliopsida; order Solanales; family Solanaceae; genus Capsicum; species Capsicum pubescens. Next base: position 12,913,891 of record CM061541.1, on the reverse strand, counting down.
CTCGCCTCCACAAGGTCCTTAAATTCAGCCTTCACGTTGTCGACTCCCCTGATCTTTTTCAAGAGCTGCTCTGCTTCCTCTGTGTTTCCTCTGTCGATCAACGAACTGGGACTATCAGAGAGAAACATGGATGAAACCATGATTACTAGCGCTGGTACGGCTGCGCCTCCTAAGCTGACCCTCCAGCCCCAACCTCCAGGGATCTTGTTCGTCAGAAAATTAACTATATTAGCTGTCAAGATCCCAAGGGTGATGGCCAACTGGAACAGGACGTTGAAAGTTCCCCTGTATTTGTAGGGAGCAATCTCGGACAAATAAATAGGGACGGACTGATTAGCAAATCCGACACCAAGGCCGAGAAGGAAACGACCCAAGATGAGCATGCTAATGTGGACGGCAGCAGCATTGAGGACCGCACCAATCAAGAAGAAGAGACCTCCAAGGAACATGGTCAATTTTCTGCCATGTTTCTTACTAACAAAAGAAGCGCCAATGGACGCGACAAGGGCAGCCAGGTAGAGAGAAGAGGTGAAAAGGGTGAGCAACTGGCTGTCGAACTTGCAGTACTGGTTGGTGCAAGTGTTGAGGGCCTGTTCGTGGTAAACAGACATGAAGAAGCGTTTGAGAAAAGAATCCATAGAAGTAACTCCGCCAGAAATTCCAATGTCGTAACCAAAGATGAACCCTCCCATGGCTGCCATAATACAAGTAATTACCACATACCATGTTAGCTTCCCCGGGTAGTCATCCCCCTCGCTCGTAGGGGCGATAAAGTGCCCACCAGCCATGATCAATCAATATCAATGTAACTGTTTCAACAGACAAGGAAGATTAATGATTTGAGATCAAGTGTGTTGAAGGGTGAAGGGTATATATATAATAGATGTCTAAATCCCAAGTCGAACTGGTTTATAATTAGTTACATTACAAGTCTAATTTGTGTAGGATTATTTTTCTTTCTATTCACGTAATGCGGTTTATTATCATTTATTATCTACATTGTGTAGGATTAGAAATTGGCAGTGTTCCTATGTTTTGCCAATTTGTTTCCAATAAATTGCAATATTTTCTTTTAGTGTTGTTTTATTTAGTTAGTTATTACGGGTGTTTGCGGTCTTTTTCCTTTTTAAACAAAATTTCTTTTGAAAAATTACTAATTAAGTTTTGCTAAACTCAAATTTCGATCAATTTTTTCTAATCTTTGTATCTACTGCTTGATCGTCTTTTATATAACAAAAGATAATATGTCATTGTATTTTAATAAGTAAGCAGGTTAAATTTCTCCTCAACTATTATTATTTTGTGAGTTTATACCTAAATTGTTCGCTCTAAAAGACTTTTGATTAAGAATGAATGAAAACTTACTATTCCAACACAATCCTTATTGGTGATCATTCCTTCGATAATAAAAAGTGACAATTTGGGCGGCAAATGGCGATTTAAGTGGAAAAAAGAAATTTTTCAAAAATAACAACACTTTGCTGTAAAACTTACCTTTCATAGCCATATTTTACATAATTATCATTTATAGCCGCTGTATTCAGTTTACGCCCATTGCATTCAATTTTATCAATAGTCTGTATTCATGTAAAATATAAATACAGTATCTATTTAGCCGTTGTATTCGATTCACAACCGTTGTATTTACTTTTACTCAGTGATATAAAAAACATAAATACACTACATATTTAGTGTCTATTTAGGATTGCTTATTTCCCAAAGAAAAACACTTATTTTGAGAATTTATTTTTATTTTTAAAAGAAGTATGTTTGGTGAACTGTTTAAAAAAAAAAAAAAAAAACAGAAGCAGTTTTTCTGGTTTCAAAAAAGCAGAAGCAGAAAATTAATTTTTTCATGACTAAAATATCCCTATCACTCTCTCTCTCTCACACACACTAATATATATATATATATATACATATCTTATAAGTATAATTAAAGTTTGATTTTAATATTTTATACTTCATATTTACATCATAATTCTTTATTTTATTTATGATTTATATATTATTATTTTATTTTCACTCATTTTCTGTAAATAAATTTTAAAAAATCATTGATGATGATTCGAAAAATATATAACTTTTTATTTTTTATTATTAATAATAACAAATGACAGATGAATCACGTTACAAGAATAAATGATATTTTGACAACACTTGTAATTTTTTTCTCGAATATTTAATTTTAAATAAATAATTCATGAAAAGTGATATATTTGTTACCATGTAGTTTACATATATGAAGAAGGAGATGAGCCTTCTGCTATACCTTCAGAAATACAAGACAAGTTTTCTACTAGTATGGAGGTATTGCATAATAAAATTAGGGATGAAATCATTGAGAATTTTGTACTGTATGAAGGACTAATTATTTTTGTCGTTAATTTTTTCATAAATAATGATTTAATTTATGAAATAATTTTTATATTTATTTTTGTTTGATAGTTTAAAGTGATATTTAAATTATTTAAGCAATATATCATTATTAATATTTTTAATGTATTTATGCATATAAATATTGATTGAAAATCTTAGAGTACGTGTTTTTTAATTAAATAAAAATATAATTTTAATTAAAAATATTATAATAGATATTTAAAATAAATTTTCTGTATAAATTGATTTAGTAGTAAAAGCTTATTGATATATGTTCTTTTTGGTCATTTGTCAAAAAAAAAACACTTTTTGAAAAAGATTATCCAAACACAATCTGTTTATCAAGTACTTTTCAAATAGATTTACCAAACACAAATTGCTTTTTTCAAAATCACTTTTCTGAAAAACTATTTTATAAAAATGCTTCTTAAATAAGCAGTTTTGTAACAGCAATCCCAAACGGACTCTGAGTCACTTTTATCAATTCACTTTTGTACAAAAAGCAACATATCACTAACTATATAACATATTTTAGTAAATTTTTTTATCTTTTTAATTTATGTGATACTAGTTGATTGAACTAGAAATTAAAGAAAAATATTTTATGATTTTAAAACATGTAAATACTTAACTTTAAATAATTGTATCAGTATAAATCATCTCATTAAAAATAACATAAAAACTTTAATATCAAATTATTAAAAATATATAAAATTAATATTCTTTTTATGATAAAGTAAAAAATAAAATATGCAATAAAGTGACCACTAAAGTTATTTCATATTTTATAAAATCTCTCTCTCTATGTATATATAAATAAAGGAAAGATATGAGAATGATGATGTGCTTCTATAGCCATCATTCTCATTTATCTTTTTGTGATTTTTTTGGGACATTTTCCTCATTTTTCTTCTTATTTTCTAATTTAAAAATTAATAATATTTTCTTCTATTTATTGACTATCATTAGTGGTTATTGTGATTAAGCTAATGAAAGAATTGAAAGGGCCAATCATGCTACGGGTTTGACTATTGCAGTTTCCTACTTTTCCTTTCTCATATATATATATATATATATATATATATATATATATACTGCTGACGTAGCATGTCTCTAAGGTCAGTATTCAGATTTATCTTTTTTCTGTTTTTTTAATTTTTTATTCGTTTTATTTTTTTTTAAATCCTACTCATTAATTTTCCTTAATAAAGTTCATTAATTACCCTTTATTAACTTTACCAAAATACACGTACAACAAAAACAGTTTTCAAAACTCCAGATCTTCCCTTTTTCTTCCCCATTACTGTTAACCTTCTTTTTAAAAATTCAATAATCAAATCATGGTGTCACAATCTTGTCTTACTCTAAGAGAAAAACAAAAATTATTTAACAAAGGAGAAGAATTCAACTCATCATATGCGCTATTTCAAATAAAAAACTTAAAGATTTCAATTTTAGAGATAATACATCGAAACACCTCCAAACTTGTAGTCAAAACTTACTTTAGACCCTAAACTTGTATGACAATTATTTACCTCCCTTAACAACTTTTAAGTGAATTAATTTCAACCTCAAAATCACAAGCCCACTTTCACAACGGAGAGTGCACTACACACGCGTCATGTCATTGCCAAATCAGTGTCACATCAGTGCCATGTCATTGCCACGTAATAAATTATAATTTTCTTAAAAAAATAATCCGCACATATATGTACTATATATATATATATATATATATATATATATATATATATATATATATTAAAAAATATAATCCTCCCCCCCTTTCAATTTTTCTTCTTCTTCATAACCTGTTTTCTCTTATTCACAACAAGAAAACACTACAAATGGTGTACAGTGAAGAGCTCGCGAATGAGAGTAAACGACAGTTAATCTCAAAGCTAGGGATCCATCCACCCCGCACCCCCTTCCTTATGGGCTTTCTTCTTCATCCCCCCTACAACCGTCGCCGCCCCCACCCCCCACCCCTCCTCCGTCCTTTTCCTCCACATCTGGAAAGGAAGTTTTCAAACTCCAAATAACCCCCAAGTTTCAAATTCATCTTCAAGTTCATAGATGCTTTTCAATTTCAATTTCATTTCAATTTTTCATATCCACAAAGATAAATGAGACTCCCTTCAATTTCAATTTCATTTCAATTTTTTATATTCACAAAAATTATATATATTATGATGGGTGTGTCTATTATGAAGATAAAAAAATGGAGTCTCGATCGTGGTGTTTTTCGGTGAGGTGGGTGGTTTTCGGTGAGGTGGGTGTTTTCCGGTGATGTGTGTGCCTCCTCCGTTCACTCTCGATCTCACTGTGTGTGTGTGCACAGTGATCTGTGGAGTGAAAAAAAATAAAATGAAGTATCCGATCTTCCAATGTCACATTAAAGAATTTTATCAAATTTTTAGCAAGTCTCAATCATATTTGGCAACTGGATGAGAAGAAGTCAAGATCTTTCAACTTTAATCTTGTTTCTTGTGATGACAATTTACAAATAATGCACCAACAATGTGTTGGGGGATTAGGGGGTGAGGTGGGGTGAAGGGAACGAGGGGGGAGGGGTTGAAGAAGTTGAAGAAGTGAAGAAGATGAAGAAGATGAAGAAGATGAATTTGTTTTATTTATATATATATATATATAAAGAATTTGTAAAATTTAAAATGTGGATCCCGCATTTTTTCATATTTTTTTTGGCTATTCACTCGTTGTTGTTTTTAAAAAATTGCCACGTCAGCAATTTGGGTGGAAATTAATTCATTTGAAAGTTGTTACGGGGGATAAATAATTGACATACAAGTTTAGGATCTAAAGTAAGTTTTGGCTACAAGTTTAGGAGTGTTTCGATGTATTATCTCTCAATTTTAAAAAGGCATGAAACTTCATGTTTTCTTAATTTTCCCTTTCGTGTGTATTTGTATTAGTTTCTCTTGGGTTTATTATTCTTATTATTTTATATTTTTTTGTATTTCAGGCCTTACGTATTGCAGTTATGCTGCTGGTAATTGTGCCTTTAGATGAACGATTCTTCTTTTACATTATTTCTATTCGTAAGGCATGTGTACTCATATCATCATGCCTTCATGATTTTTAGTTGTTTATGTGCATATATTGTTTTGCTTATTTCTGTTAGATCATGTAAGTTGAGTATTTGTTACTTCTCTGTTTTTGTATTGTTTAACGATTGAACGTTGTGTATTATTGTGCATAAAAGAAAAGAAATGTACAATTATGACCGGCAAATTGAAAATTTAAAAGTTTTTCATGTTTTTCCGCGATTGAACATATTGAGATTCTTTTTTTTTATCGGGTATTCGGTACCCGCATTGGAGCCTGACTAATTCGAATTCGCACCGTGTAAATCTTTCTTTTTAAGTTGAAGGTGGGTCTGTCCGATATTAGCCTTTCTACTACACAAAGTAGGGTTTGGTCTATATATATTTTATCTTTTTCTATTTTCACTTGTGAGATTACACCGTGTATGTTATGGTTATATTGAGCTAATTGAATTAAATAGATGAGTGAAGTGACATTTATCTTTTCTTGATATTTAATTGAAATACAATTCAGTAATTTATTTGTCAGAATATATTTGGAACATTTCCTGAGCCGGGATCTATCAGAAACAACCTCTCTATTTTGTGTGAGGTAATGGTATGAACTGCCTACACTTTACACTTTTCAAATCCTCTTTGTTGGAATACACTATATTGCTGTTGTTTCTGTTGTATATTTAGAACGTCAAGCAATAGATATTTATCAATGTTATTGTGCAAGAGATGTACTCTTTTTATTATTATACCAAAAATTATTTAATAAGTAGGTTTTGATTAGTGGGCATTTTTAAAATCAGATAACATAAAAAGTTTTTCTTTTTTCTTCTTTTAGCAAATCGTCCTTTTGACAAATTGAAGAGAGAAAAAAGTTTTATATTTGTCTTCGATTTGTATATTTGAAAGAAAGAGGTAATTTTAATTTTTTCTGTTTTTTATTTGAGAAATTGATCTATTGTCACATTTGAGAGTGGTGCATTTTTATGAATTAGTTGTTGGAGCAGATATTGTATAAAGAAGCAATTACATTAAAAACACATTCAAGAGGAAGATAGAAAGAGAGGCATGAGTTATGCTTCTATTACTTGCCTTATGAGTAACTATACAATAATCAATGCAAATTACTATATGACTTTTGTTCTATGAAAATATTGAATTATTTAGAGCTATTTTGTGTTATGTCTTCAACACAATCAGTAAACGTGATTTTGGGGCATTGAAATTGAAAACTAAACTCCTAAAGCTTGCGCGCACCGTAGAAAATATGATTTACTCAATATCAAGAAAAACTTTTCTCGCAGGAATTCAGAAATTGACTCAATATCAAGATTTTTTTTTTGTAGAAATGCAGAGGAATGAATCAGTTTTTGTGGAACCTAAAATTCCTGTTGAAGCAAACAGTAATACATTGCTTCCACCATGAAAGATTGAATGGCAACAAGGAGCAGGTACAACAACATTCAAGGTCCGAAAATGTAATTTATGTCCTGCTTATCTATCTCTACATGTTGTAGAGCTCGAGAATTTGATGAATGACGATGAAAACGAATTTGAGATGATGCAAGATCAACTTGGTCAAAGAGAAAGAAGCTATAAGTTGTCTCTATTTTATAGACGGAAGACATCGACAGGACAATTTTAACAAACAAAATCTATCGTGATCCATTAATAATTCGGTATAACTTTGATATTCCTACAAAAGTATTACTGTTTCACAAAAGTATTTCGTAAAATGTATTCATAGGTTTTCTTTCTTCCATAAGTGATGAACCTTGTGATAAGCTTCATGGTGGATAACAAGCAGACATCAAAAACTTCTAAAAGGCAAGAGATACTTAATAGTCATTGTGACGATTGGACTACATGAGTTTTAAATGATATAAAATAATATTTCTTAGTTTGTAATAAAGTTGAATATCTTTGACGGGATGAAATGTGAAAATGGCTAAATATACTTGAGAAATCAATTGCTTTAAAGTGCAGTGGATCACAACAGTGGGTTGTCGCTGAAAATTATTGAGATTAAGTTTATCAAACTATTATTATGGTCGCATATGAGTTTCTTTTGCAAACTAATATTATTGCTTAATAGTTAAAAGTGAGGAAAGAAAGATTTGACATTTTAAAAAATAGAGTAAGAAAGAAAAATATTTAATTAAAGAAGATAAAAAAGGTATAATTTCACAAGTTACATAAGTATTCTAGAAATTCAATATATTTGAATTTAAAGACTAAACTTTTTTTTTCCAGAGAGTGATTTTTTATCACTTCTGATATTTGTATATGAGAAAGTTATTTGAAGGCTTATCGAAATAAATTATTATCACGTGCGAAGCGCGGGTATGTTACCTAGTTTTCTTAGTAAAAAACTAACATTAGTTTACCCTCTTTATTAACTACTCCCTCCGTCTCAAATTACCTGTCCCAAATTGAGATGACACATCGATTAAGAAAAATAATTAATAGCATGCTTAGTTTACCATAGTACCCCTATTAAATGAGTTTACATTTTAATTTGAATAAAAAGTAATTAATACAAAGGGTAAAACATGAAATTTTTTTTGTCTCTTCTTGATTAATAAAAAACGACAAGTAAAATGAAAAATCAAATTAGAAAATTTGGAATGGGTAATTTGAGACGGAGGGAGTGTTCTAAATGACTATCATTAATGTCCTTTTATTTCCCATGCAAGAAGAGGAATCAATATATATATATATATATACATATATATATATATATATAGAGAGAGAGAGAGAGAGAGAGAAGTAGGTTTGAGAAATAAAGCAGAGTTAAAGGTATGAGAAATAAAACAGAGTTAAAGTGAATGTTTTATAATATGTTGTAAAATTCTACTCAGTACTCCCTCCTTCGTTATCCTTAGTCCAGTGTAGTAGCGAAGTTATAAAGATCAAAGTATACTTTCTCCCAACAATATTTTTTTTTTATACCCCGTTCAGTTCTTTCTCTTCAGTTTTAGGTATTTAGCAATGTCTTCTTTAATCACACCCCGGGATGATACAACAGTCCTTTCAAATCGTTATCGACTTTTTGAATTTCCTAGGAATTTACATATTAATCCATCGTTATTGCGAAATACTGAGAGACATTGTTGTTGACTTTTTGATTTTGTATTTAAAAGACATTGTTGTCCTTTGTCTTGAGTCGGACGTCTATCAGAAACAGTCTCTCTACTCCTTCGGGGGTAGTGGTATGAACTGCGTACATTCTACCCTCCCCACACCCCACTGTGTGGGAATATACTGGGTTTGTTGTTGTTATTGTTATTGCTAAACACTAAGAGAATAACCATATACTAGGGATATATTTATAAGTAATTTATCAATTTTATAAGATCAAAAAACTGACGGCAATTCACACGGCTATCCAGATCTATAATATTGAAAACACATCTGAAAGAAAAATATGAACTTGATATAATTCAACATAATTTACGAAATAGGGAGAAAATACAATGATCTATAAACGACTACTTACATGTCTTAATGAAGAAGTGAGGTTTACCTTTCGAGAGTCCCCTGAAAGCTAATAGCTATCGAGTGGAAGGAATAAGAAAACTAATATACACTTTTTACACTTTTTTTTTTCATGAACAAACTTTGAAAAAACTAAGAACTTTATGAACAAACTTTAAAAAACTAAGAACTTTAATGTTCACTGTATTTCTCACTCTTGATTTTTCTCTATCTCACTCTTGATTTTTCTCTATATATCTTTAAGTTATCCATAAGGTGGGTATTTATAGGCATTTTGTGAATTTCAAATCTCTTATTTGCTTATTTCTCATACCTACTTAACTGCTTTAATTATTTATTTCTTGTTTATTATTTCTCTTATTATTATTATCTTTTTTTTTCTGTTTATTATTAGTATCAACAGCCCTAAGATTCTAGGAAACATAAAAATATATGGTGTCCGATTATATTTTTAAAATTCAGAAAAGAAGGCCTTAAGATTTTAGAAGACATAAAAATATATGGTGTCCGATTATATTTCTAGAAATTAAAAAAGAAAGCTTAGACCCTACAAAAAAATAGCTAATATCAGATTCAGAGTATTATTGAGATATTCACATATTATTAATTGAGTTTTCTCCTTGTTTTAAATATTTATGTGTTTAATAAAATACTCTATCAGACGTAACAATTGATTGATTTATGTGCTGGCAGTGCAATCGAGCACACGAATCTAACCCTAGCAGTGTACACATCGAAAAAACAAGTGTACAACTGAAATCTGCAGGCAAAGATGAAACTAGACGTAACAATGGGGGAACCCGGCGAGATACTACCGGAACACAAGCCGGAAAAGTCTCCATACGAAGTTCTACAGCAAAGCAAAGGTTCTGTAGAGGAAATTGTTGCCAAAATGCTTTCTATGAAGAAACAAAACACGCCGAGAACTGAAATTCGCGAACTTGTCACTCAGATTTTCGTCAATTTCGTCTCTCTCCGTCAGGTTAATTTTTCATTGCATCTGCATCTGTGTTCAGATTCTTTTTTTACTTGTCACGTTTTGCTTCTCGCGAGTTAATTTTAATTAATTTTCAAAGTTAAAATTAGATTAGATTAACTCGGTGGACAGAGTTATCCAATTTAGTTGAGGTGCACGAAAGCTGGCCATACAGCAAGGTTATCAAAAAAGAAATTTAGATTAGATTAATTTGATATTTTAAAATTAAACTTTAGGTGATTCTTTCCATCTGTCCTAGCCTTAGTGGATAGAGTTATGTGATAGTGCTGGTGGGAGGTGGAAGGTATCTTGGCCCGGACACCACGGTTATCAGGAAAAGATATATTAAAATTTAAATATTCAAAGAAATACTCTAAATTGCTATTTTTATCATAGCATTATGATGAAAAAATGCTGTCTTAAAGTGTGTGGTTAAAGTTCATGTTGTTTGACTCTTAAAAAGGAAATTGTGGCAAGTATATTATGGAACTGAGGGAGTATTAGATTTTCATGCTGCAAAACATTTGTTAGTACTCTAGAGCTCAATTCAAATATATTATCCGTATGAATGCTGGGTGATGTAATTTAATGGACTCAGCTAAAGTACTCGGTGAGGGTCCATTTACTCTATCCTTGGTAGGTAGGTCTACCCGAGACCCGTGCTTTTAAGGTGCAGCTGCCCTGGCAGTAGCTCAGTTAGGATTATCATAGAGGGTGTGGGCAGGATTTATAAAATTTTGACCTTTCTCCATTATATTGGATATTCGATTTTCATCCTGCAAAGCACCTGTTAGTACTATATATTCAAGTAACGGAATCTATGTGCACGTCCCAGGAAAAAAATTTGTGTATACGTGCTTCCGTTCCTTCTTGCTGTTGAGTTAATTAAGTGTGTTAGTGATTCTGTTAATTGTTAGAGATAGTTTTCATTTGAACTTTCTGTTCTAATCCTACCGAGAAGATTAGATCTAATCGTACTGTCATGGTGGGAGTCTATGCATAGTTAGTTTGCAGGTTTTATTTGTGACCTTTATCCATTATATATGAATGTTATCTTGCAAAACACCTGTTAGTATTTGTCTTTGATCACTCTGGTTGGTGATCTCAGAGCAATTTATAGAGTAATTGAATCTATCTGCACGTCCTAAGGAAAAAAATCCATGTATATGTGCTTCCGTTCCTTCTTACTATTGTGCTAATCAAGTTTGTTAGTCATTCTGTTGGTTTTTAGAGTTAATTTTCATTTGAATTTGTTTTTGAATAAGTCGTCTAATCTTATCAAAAGGATTATATTTAGTCGTTAGATTAAGTTTCGTTTGAATTGTTTCAAGTAGGTATGCTAATCATATCTAGAAGATTAGATCTGGTTGTTAGGTTCTTACCTTAATATGGAGAGTCAGTTGGATCCTCTTGTTCTCATTGAATGATATTGTCGCTTGATTGCTTTACTTCTCAAACTCGATAGGTGCTTCACTGTGAATGGCACAAATAATATCTCTTAGACTGCATCTAATGTCTGTAAGGCTATACATATTTCATGTAAAGTTTAGATTTGTATATCCTTATTTGATTTTTGGGGCTCCACACTTTTGAGTAAGGTACCAAATTTTGTAATTTGTGGAATGTGTTGGGCTGTCTTCTTTCATCTGACCATTCTTATATCATTTCATAAATCAACGCGTGGATTTCCGGATAGCAAAATATTTTTTCCATGAAATCTATGCACAAAATCAATTTCATAAAAAAAAATCTATGCACAAAAATAATTTGTTCCTTGAAATCTATGTTAATATGTTTGACTGACATTTTCTTTTCTTCATGCTAGTAACATCATGTTGAACTGACTTTCACACTACCTTAAACATCCTCCCATAGGCAAATAGATCAATCTTGCTCGAAGAGGATCGTGTGAAGGGGGAGACAGAACGTGCAAAAGCTCCCGTGGACTTCACCACGCTGCAGCTCCACAACTTGATGTATGAAAAAAGTCACTACGTGAAAGCTATTAAGGCCTGCAAAGATTTCAGGTCAAAATATCCTGATATTGAACTTGTTCCCGAGGAAGAATTCTTTAGAGATGCACCCGAGGAGATGAAAAATTCTGTTAAATCAAAGGATAACTCACACAATTTGATGCTAAAGCGGCTCGATTTTGAGCTATTCCAGGTAAACTAGTTTAATGCCATTAGCGAGCACTCCTTTCTATTTCAAAATTGTGCTAAATGGAGTTGGTAGGTGTTTTATGTTGCTTGGTGAATCAAAATTGTTATCTTGCTTCTTAATGGACTGCCGTTTTTCTTTCGTTTTGGAAAAAGTAAATATAAGGATTATCTTCTTTACGACAATTACTAAATTGGTTCCAGAAGTGGCTATGGTGAAGGGGTCATATCAATGTTATTACAATCAATAGATATAGACTATGAAACTATACCCAGTTTGTCTTCCCTTTAGAGTTTAGTGATCTTTAAACTGTGAATTCGGCACATATTGTACTTATGTGTTCTTTTTCTCGTCTATTCTGTTTGTAGAGGTTGTAACATGTTATTGCATGAGCTGGGGTCAATCTTGGGGTATTTTAGTATTGGCTAGTGTAGTAGCAAATTCTATGCTTCTCTTTTATTTGGCTAAGGTTGAAGTCACATGGAGGTTTTACGTCAATAGGGCATCGAGAGATTCTGAAAATGTACCCACCTTGGCTTCCATTTAGTGGCACTTTCAGTGGATTCTGCACATATTGCACTTATATAATTTCTTCTAATATATTTATTTCTAGATGTTGTAAAATGTTATTTCATGAGCTGGGAAAGGAGCTTGGCATCATTTAGTATTGGCTAATGTTGAGTTCAAATTCCATGCTTCGTCTTTATTTAAAACTTGTGTTAGACAATATATATTGGCTGTATGTTGCTTGTAGGATAATTCATCCCCTTTTATATGGCCATTGGAGGAGTGGCTGAAGCTCCCTTTTTTGGGTGTGTGTGTGATAGTCTGGCTGTAGCTTTGCGTTGAATTTACCTTTTTTGCTGTGTCAGCGCAAAGAATTATGCAAGCTTCGTGAGAAGCTGGAACAGAAAAAAAAGGCTCTACAAGAGACCATTGCAAACAGGAAGAAGTTCTTGTCAAGTCTCCCATCACACCTAAAATCACTCAAGAAAGCATCCTTGCCAGTGCAGCACCAACTTGGAGTTCTCCACACAAAAAAGTTGAAGCAGTTGCAGTACGCGGAGTTGCTTCCTCCGCCTCTCTATGTTATTTATTCACAGCTAATGGCCCAAAAAGAAGCCTTTGGAGAAAATGTGGATCTGGAGATTGTTGGTAGTGTGAAGGACGCTCAAGCTTTTGCCCGCCAGCAAGCAAATAAAGACTCTGGTTGGTCCCATTCTATGGATTTCTTGTTTGTGGCTCATCATTTTTGTTGCTCTCTTTGCTGAAACTGCTGTGTAGACTTCGATACTTCCTCCGTTTCAAATTTGTTTGTCCTATTTTGACTTGACGCGGAATTTAAGAAATTAAGGAAGATTTTTGAATCTTGTGGTCTTAAATTAAAGATATGTCTAATGTACCAAAATACTCTTTAATCTTGTTGTCTTAAACGTGCCACGAGGAAAGTTGGAATTAAAGAGTTGCTAAAAAGGGAAAGAGGCATTCTTTTTGAAATGGACTAAAAAGGAAAGTAGACAAAGTAATACATAGGGGATATCATTTATATCTTTATCTCGTGCCTTCTTTGTTCTCTGCTTTAGCTGCCATAGTGTTTATCTTTTCCGCCAGATTCAAGGTTGTTAATATATTTCTTTGCTAGAAATTTTTCTTGGAGGTAAAACGTATAACCACAATCTGAAGCCATGCCTTTGTACTCCCCTAGTTCCAATTTTATGTGGCAACATTTGACTTGACACAAAGTTGAAGGAAAAAAAAAAGAAGACTTTTGAAATTTGTGGTCTAAAACACCACCACCACAACAGGTGTATATATTAACATTTGAGAAGATATTATCTCAACTTGAGACTATAAATTCAGTGTAAACTTCCTTTTTAGATAATTTCCTAGTGATAGGTGTGTGTGTGTTAAGTCTTAGGCCCCGTTTGGCCATGAAAATCATGATTTTCCGGAGTTGAAGTTGAAGGAGTTGTGTTTGACCATGAATATAAATTTGAGGTGTTTTTGAAATTTTGTGAGAGAAGAGTGAAAAAAGTGAAAACAAGTGAAACTTGTTTTCACTTTTCCAAATAAAATTTCAAATTGTATTTGGAATTCTCATGGCCAAACACATACTGTTTTCACTTTTTTCACTAAAGTGAATAATTTTTCGGAAAAAAGTAAATAATTTTCATGGAGAAACGGCTACTTAGTAATTCAAGGGGATTTCCTTGTTACATTTGAGTGAAAACTACTCTTGAAGCTAGTTATATAATTAGTGGTTCAACAAATCCTTAAATCATGACATAATCAAGAGAACGTATTGGTTTGTTGGACACTCATCAACATGTTTCTTACCCACTGTTATGAATGCTTATAATCAAGGTTACATATTGTCAGATTGGATACATGTGATTGAAACTAGGGACATTATAATTGTAAGGAATGATAAGGTCCTTAGCGGGAAGTTCTATTTATTAAGCTTGTTGTTGCCTTGTGCATTTTGGCTTTGATTGACTTTTACGGAGACTAAGGGTAAAATATCTGAAAGGATTGCTTTAGCAATGAGGATTCAAAATGATAAGTTTGTAGTTTTAAAAATGGACAAGTTAGAAAGGACATCACTTTAAATAAATCAATTTTTTTTTTTTCAAAAAAATGAAAAATATGTTTCTTTTAGAGTCCTATAAAAGGTTGCTCTCTTGGTCTTATAATATTTCTATATGATCTATAGTTAATTGTTTTTTTAGTGAAAAGTTAGGATCAGGTTTTATGCACTTCTATTTGAGATATCTTTTTTCTTTTCTGGTTAATTTCTATTTGAGACATCATTAACTAATACACAGTACTTGGTGAAAATGCCTGTTCTATTCAAAGGTCAAAATACTCGGATCTTATTTTCTCTTTCTATTGACGTAAAATAAAAAGAAAGCTCTCCTTTATTTCAGATCTCGCCAGTGGTAAGTCGTTCATTTATTGATAATGGCGGGACTGATTATGCTAGGTTGGATCGGAGGTTCTCTTGAAGAGTTCAAAAAGGAAAAAAAATTTAACTGTAGAAAGATTAAAGGAAGTTCAAGTTAAAAGTAGTGAATATTTTGGTAGTGGGGATCAGTCTTGAAAGTATCATGAAGGTTTCTGGAAGGAGAAGTCTAGTTCTGTACATTAATAATTTTAATGACCATTTCTATTCTGATTGTTACTAAATAGTTCTACTCCAGGGAAAGCATTACCTTCAAATTTATGTTGTTCAGCTTATTTTATTCTGCATGCCTGTGCATTTATGTGCTGTTGTTTTTGGTTGCACTATAGTGGACGTGCTGATTTATTTACTCAACTTCACTGATTTTATCTCATTTAATTTACTTGAGCTTGATTGTAACTATCTAGTTGAACCCTTTCTTCTTTTCCTAGTTAAGTACCCTTGTTTTACTTCCTTTGCTCTTCTACTAAATATTCTTATCTGAATGATAAATCGTTCATGTGAAGGTGTATCTGCCAGCTCAGAGAACTCTAAAGTTGATGATGATATAGATGAGGAAGATGATGGACAAAGGAGAAGAAAGCGTCCCAAAAAGATTCCCAGCAAGGAAAGTCTGGAGCAGGCTGGAATTTATCAAACTCACCCTCTTAAAGTCACACTTCATATACACGATGATGAGAAATCTGATTTACAATCTAAAAAGCTTGTCACATTGAAATTTGAGTACCTAATTAAGTTGAATAGTGTGTGTGTTGGAGTTGAAGGCTCTCAAGAGAATGCTGATAACAACATCTTATGCAATTTATTTCCGGATGACACGGGTCTTGAGTTTCCACACCAGGTTTTCAGCTTGAGATATAGGAGTACTAATTATTCCTTTTACTTTCAACTGTTTGTTTCAGTCTTTCTGATTGATTCATTTTCTTTTATTTTGTGCAGTCAGCTAAGCTAATTGATCATTCAATTGTGTTCGATGAAAGGAGAACCTCACGACCATACAAGTGGGCCCAGCATCTGGCAGGCATCGATATTTTACCTGAGCTGTCACCATTGCTTAGGGGTTTTGAGACTTCAAATGATGAGACAGCAAAGCACGCCGCTGTTATCTCTGGTCTGTCGCTGTATCGGCAGCAAAATCGGGTGCAAACTGTTGTGCAAAGAGTCCGTGCTCGGAAAAAGGCTCAGCTGGCTCTTGTGTGAGTCACTGAACTGTATGCTTAGCTTCATGGATCTGTAGGGACAAATATCATAGATGAGATGGACTTCTGGCAGAGACGATCTTATGTGCAGTTTTGTTTTCTGAAGATGTTTGAATTTATTAAAGATAGTGAATGTTTTCCTTGCTCTGCAAATTTGTACTCTGCTTTCTTTCTATTTTCTACTCTATCCTCTTGTTCACGGAGAATGACGTGATATCTTGTATTCCTTGCGTTTCAGTACTGAAATTCCATCTCTAGACTTGTCTTTTACTCCCATTCCTTTACTTTTTTCCCTGCAAGGTTAGAAAGCAAGTCTAACTCATATTGGAAATTTGAACTTTTTTTGGCTGAGTTACAGGGAGCAGTTTGATTCTCTAATGAACCTAAAGTGGCCAGTTCTAGCCTGTAGAAGTGTTCCTTGGACTTCACATGAGCCTCGCTGCAGCTTGCATGCATGGATCCCTCTTGGTTCATCTCCTAGCCAGATTTCATCATTGGCTATCACAGAAGCAGAACAAGTTCAGCATCCTACAGAAGCTGTGGTGGATGGAAAATCTGCTTCTTCAAAAGAAGAGGTAGAAAGCGCGAGGGAGGATGGGGAGCTTCCATCCTTAGTTCCTGTCACTTCAATAAATGATATTAACGTCACGCCAAGTAAAAGAACTGATTTTGATCATTCTGCAAAGCTGGCGTTCATTTCAAAGAGTACCAGCTCTCCAATTACAAAGGGGAAGTCCCCGAGTTTTAAGAAATACGGAGATGACACAGACCTTATTCTGGAATCAGATAGTGAAATGGATGACATTGGGCAGATTGAGCAGGATAGTAGCAATACACCTGGATCTGCTGGGGTCAGTGATAAGTCATGGATGGACTGCAAGATTCAGGAATATTGTCTTGTTTTGACAAGAAAGATGGATAACGAAGAAAGAAAATTGAAATTGGAATCCAAGGTCTAACATCATTCCTTTCTCAGTCTCTCTCTCAATGTTCAATTTAAATTGCCTATTCATGGTTGACATTTGGGTAATTCTTATGGCAGATCAAAATCAGCAAGGAGTATCCTCTTAGACCTCCTCTTTTCACATTGGGCCTCTATCAGGCAATACAGGAAGAGAGCTATTGCA
Source organism: Capsicum pubescens (assembly GCA_030864215.1). Lineage (NCBI taxonomy): Eukaryota > Viridiplantae > Streptophyta > Magnoliopsida > Solanales > Solanaceae > Capsicum > Capsicum pubescens. Next base: position 12,896,531 of record CM061541.1, on the reverse strand, counting down.
AGGTGGATAGTTCTGTGTGGTACAATGAACTTCGCAGCATGGAAGCAGAGGTAAGCAGTAACAAACTTGGTTGTTTAGTTTTGCAGTCTCTGGCTATGTTCTTGATTTCTTTCTTTATGTGCTCAGACTGTGTTAAATGGGTTTCTGTGCTTTACATAGAACTAAAAGTTTTGAGTGTTCTTGATTTATCTAAGGTTGGTCTGTAGTGAAATGCAATTCAACTGCAAACCTGTGGCTAATGTCTCGTTCAAAAGGAGACTCTAGGCTCATTCCTTAATTGCTAGCAGAAATTTTCATTAACCCACTGCAGTTTTGAGGAGTCCTCGGCCTATTAGCTGACTTGTTCATCAATTGAGATGGTCTGATGTCACTTTTCAACAAGTTTATGGCTGTCTTTTGCTGAAAGTAGCTATCTAATCTGTTGCAGGTCAATTGTCACATAATAAATGCTATACCTGCAGCTGAAGAGAACTTAATCCTGGCTCATCAGGTTCGTTGTCTTGCGATGCTGTTTGACTTTTATGTTGAAGATGGGGTCTCCTCTTCTGAGAAGAGAAGGAGCACTTCTGTGATTGATGTTGGTTTGTGCAAGCCTACGACTGGTCAGCTTGTTGCTCGATCATTTAGAGGAAGAGATCATAGGAAGATGATCTCATGGAAAGATGGCTCTTGCACCCCTGGCTATCCGTACTAGGTAATATCCCAAATATTGTTACATTTTGTAGCTTTATATATTGGTGTACTGGGTTGTGTAATTCCATGCGATTTGTCTTTCGTGCTATACCATGTACTTCCGAGATTCACGTTGCAACATGCCTAGTCAAGATACTACGACTCTTAATGGCATTACATTGACACTCTGCTCTGCCTGCTTGTAAGGATCATTCTATAAATTAGTGAGTTCATACACTTCCAATTTCTCCAGAATTTTTTAGACAGTGGCTGGTTCTTTTATATGTTCAATTTTTCGGGTCCTGCTCTGTCGATTGAGGAAAGTGTTTGAAACTGTATTGCTAGAATCTTTGAAGCTGTGACATCATTTAAGATGTTCTCCGGATCAAATGGTAGAGCCATGAAACAAATAACATTTGGTGATATCTTTTTATACTATTTGCACTGGTGTAAATAACTACGTTATCATCTTCAGTGTTTGCATGGGATAAGCCTTTTAGCAATGTTTCTTTATCTACTTGTAGGCAGCAACCTAAAAGATAAGATTAATAATAAAGTTTATTATAGTCTCAAAGGAAGAAATTAATATGAGAACCGTTCCTTTTTTTCTTTTTAAAGGAGAACCATCCATTGAGGTATCTTAATATCACAACATCACATGAAGCCACCAAAAAAAATTAAAATTAAAACTGAGGTTATATTTAACTCGAGTCACTCATACGATATCACCTGTTGACATTGATAAGCAAAGCGTTTTTCTTTGATGTGTGTGTGCAATTTGCTAATTATCCAGACCAAAATCAGTAGTTAATCTTCAACTTAAACCACTTACACAATATTACGTTGAAAATTGGTCTTTAGATTATGCAAAGACATCTGCAAGTATAGTGATATTTTGAAGTTCTATATTCGAGTAATAGCCAATGTGCTTTAATCTACATTTTCGTGTGTCAAAACTTAAGATGTTTTGTTAAAATTAGCAAAATCACCAACTCTTGCAGAAAAACATTTGGCAGCATACCGATTTACTCCCTCCATTCTCATATTAGTTGATCACTTTCACTTTTACATTCCTTAAGAAATCATAGATAATGATAGTTTTAATAATTTACCCTTAAAATGATACCAATTTACCCTTAAAGACACTTCCTCAAAACTTTACATACTTGCAAGAGTATGAATTGCAGGAGTAAAATGAAATTTTTTTCAATTAATTTTATCTTTGATTTAGTAATTGAGAGAATGAATTCTAGGAGTAAAGTGAAAAAAATTTCAATTAATCTTATCTTTGATTTAGTAATTTGAGACGTATATTTAGTAAGGTGATGTACCAATATAGGATAGGATGCAGGGATGGCAATGGGGCAGTGTGGATGCGGTGTGGTGCGGGTTTTAAGCTATGTGGGGCGGTGTGGGTTTTAAGTTATGCGGTGCGGGTGTGGGGCGGGTTAAAGTAAATTTTTTTTTAAATGGTGCGGTGCGAGTTGCGGGTATATGCGGGTTTAAATTAAAAAAAACTAAAAGTTAGTATTGTTCTCGTTAATATAACTAAAATTATATGTATTCTTTACTTAAAGATTTATGATACTTAAAACATGTATAACACTACAAATAAATAATTTTATAGTAGCTTTTTTAACATCTCTATTCATTTTAATAAAAATATGATATTTGATCATTACTTGTACACGTTATACTTTTTGACAATTTTTTAGTGAGAAGTGATATAATAGAAATTAGTTATTATTTTCTAGTTGTAGATTTGAAAATATTATGATTTTCAATGGAGTTACAAATTTTTTCAAAAAAAAAAGGAAAAACTAAAAACATGGGGCGATGCGATGCGGTTATGCGCGGGTATGAATGTGAGACAAGTTTATGCGGGTTTAAAGGTGATGCAGTGCGGTGCGATTTTAAAACTTGCGGGTTTAGAAAAAACCCGCACTGCACCCGCACCATTGCCATCCCTAATAGGATGTAGGAGTACCTTTTACCACTTTTTACTTTATATATATACATACTTGGACTTCGAAACAAATAATTAATTACTTTCGAGATATATTGCTCGGATCCTTCAAAAAATGTCAGCTAACGTGTGCCTAATCCTTGGTCATTTCTGGAGGATCCGAGCATCATAGGTTGAAAGTCAACCTGTCAAAATAGCAAGTTGTTTTCGAAATCACTTGTACAGAACACATTACAAAAGGTACCATTAATATATGTATTTTAATCTGTATCTGCTATCAACTAGGCATTTCTACATCCTGGGTCTAATCTATGCATGATGCCAACAAGGGAGAACAAGAAATTAACAGAATGCAAAACCTACAGAAAAAAGACAAACTCTTCTCTTCTGATCTACAGTGAATACATATTCCCTTTCTGTACAGGCACCTACTATAAGTTTGTAAATATGATGGCTAATATCACTAATTTATGAACCACTTTTTTTTTTACCACGGACCAGTCTGTGTCCGTCTCAAGCATCGCCTTTTAGCTCCCTTTTGAAGGTTCATCATTTCCATAACCTGTGTCACGAATAACGTAAATACATACAGTAAGTTTTTTGGATCCAAAAATGCCTGTGACAACTCAGTTCAGGAAGAAAAACAACACGATCAGCGAGGTAGAGTAGCTTTGAGCTTCTACGGATTAGTAGGATTGGATAGGATCAAACCGAGAAGAGCTGTCATTCGTGCATGATATGGATGACCTTATTACGTGAAATACATGGTGAAGTTAAAAAGAGCAGGTTATAGGAATGGAATAGTGTGCTGTAAGAAAAAGGTAACCTTCTTAGCCACTTCGACCAGCAAAGAAGTAAAGTCTATGGTTTAGCAATGGTAAAGAACAGGATAACGGAGATGGTTGACTCAGAGAGTAGTTTCAATAGCAAAGAACAGCATTTTGGTGTTTTCAGGCAGCAAGGAAAAATGCTGAGAAAAGCGTTTACTCAATCCCGTAGAGCTAAATAACAGGTGTGGTGATTGGATGGATGATCTTAAAAAGATAGTTACCAAGTATACATAACGATGAACTAGTGCATTTTCCTCGAGCATGTGTGTGCTGATTTAGTTAACTATGTCTATGGATGCAAAATCATGCAGAAAATAACAAAGAATGAGGGGATTGACTAAAAAGAGGAACCAGAACATTACATACCTGATTCTTCTGCATTTCCAACATTTCTTCCTGCAGCAGTACAATCTAGTTAGTCATGAACCATTGAGACAGACAAAACCTGCAATGTGATTGCATAAAAGGTCACCTGTTTCTTTTGAAGTTCTTCGTTCTCTTCTTTTAGTTTAGCGACTTCTGCTTCTAGCTCCATAGTATAGGCCTATAGAAAGTTAAACAGATGATAATCACTGAACACAACAGTGTACGGCAGTGTTAAGTACATGCACATCCTTTGAAATAAAGGAACTTGATGGGCAAGTTTCTGGTCTAGGCTACATTTAGGAAGACAAATACAAAGGGTTCAGCTATTCAATCGTTACAAATAGCATTGGTGATACTAATTTTAGTCGCTTCCTAAAGCACAAACTGCATTACCTTGTAGTAAACGGGACCTTTATAGCTTCTATGAAGCATGACCTTTCAAATCTTGTCACATTAGATCTCAATACAACTATCACTCTGCTGCATACGATATCAAATATTTTGTTGAGTTAAAAGATGCACGTCCATGGATATAATAAAAGACAGGATGTTAATCATCAAGTACTGCAAAAAGTTGCAAGTAGATGAAGCTAACTGTTTTCCTTTGAGCTCTACAGACCTTCTACACAAATCTATGTCATCTTTTTCAGCCAATCATTCTTCCAACCCTTCCAAACAACAAATGGATTAGGCATAAATGATAAAAACCTTATATTTGTCTTAAAATACTCAACTGTACTATTCAAAGAATTAACTAAAAGAGAAAATCAAAATAATCTAAAGCTCTTTTTCTGAAAAATAAATATCACTTCATCTATAGTTGTCTTGACTAGTGACTTCATCTCTATAATATGGCAACCATAAGAGGTACTGGTGGCATAAATTCCATTATATATTTATTCTGAGGATCATTAAATGTCTATGCTATATGATTTGGAATGAAGTCAAAGCAACCTCTGTAATTGCTGTACTTCCATTCCTCTTTCATTGCTAGCTTGACATAACCCTCTGAGCACTATCACAAAGGGTCTCTCTAACAGTCGATCCTTCGTAATACTGTAGAGAGTTCCTAAGTTGAAAAGTAAGCCTCCTACTTCTTTACATATTTGAAAATCTGAATGGGTAACCTATTTGATGAAATATACAGCTAGTACAGTTTCGTGTTCTCTGCTCTCATATTTCCTGATAACGACAATTGACACCCGGGACTAAATGACTATGGCAAGGAATTTGACACCTGCAGAAATGTCTTTTTGCTATATTGCTTCACATAAAATCAGAGGCGAAGACGTGCTATTCAATAAACCTCTGAAAACATTAAAGAATTTTTGGAGAGTTGTAATTATTTTTCCGATAGGGTTGGAGAGTGTCTAAAGATTAACTTCAATGGAAGAAATGCAAATTAGTATTAACATTTGACATCTGATGAGCCAAGTTAGTTGTTCATGTCTCTCAGCTGTATGACACATAATATTTAGAGTATTGCTGACCAGAAAGCAGATATATGTGCATAACTGTAGTTTCATAACATTGGGCACGGGGAATAACTAATCACCTAGTGAAGCCCCAAAAACACCAGCAAACTTTTCCCCATAAACTTGACGGGGAAATTTTAGACTGGAAACGTGAGATAAACTCCTTTGATGAGAAGCCAGTTCCATTTCTTTCACGAAATTTTTGGGACTGAGAGAATGTTTTACCAATATACAGATGATTTGAGTATTGTAGTTTCTGTCTGGAAGTAAATCAAATTCACCAAATCATAAAGATAGTGCATGTGGTTAATGAAACATGTCCAACAAGTTCTTGATTCTTAGATGTAGCTGTGTTTCTCTTCAATTAGAGCACCAGCTATATCTAAGAACGAATATAACGATGACTACCAGCTTATTAATCAGACAAGTTCATACATCATTCTTCATAGTATGCATGCACTGACGATGTTACATGGAATACAAACAGCATGCAGACATTAAAGGTATAGCCGATGTGGAAGATTCAAGCTATTACCTGCTTTCGAGCTCTTGATCTAGCAGCTGACTCTCTATTTTTAATCATTCTCCTCTGCCTCCTTTCAACAACTTTCTCCACAGTGCTGTATTTCCTGCCTCTTAAACCACCGTTAAACACATAGGGAACTGGAGATACAGACGGTGTATCTCCATTGCTCTTCCCAAGTCCATCTGATGAAACACCTGGAGAAGCTGTTGCAACAGTAACCCCACCGGCTCCTAAACCTACCATATTCATTCCTCCGCCCATTAGATTAGCGCCTTGAATGAAATTAGAGTTGAGTGCTGGATCAGCAATACCAGCCATCCCCGCCCTCAGTCCCGGACTACCCAGCTGAACACTATTTGGAACAGCCATAGGAGCACCATAGGGCAAAGCAGGCTGCTTAGGGAAAATAGGTTGCTGCTGTGGCTGAGGTTGAGGCTGAGGCTGTGGTTGTTGGTTCTGTTGCAGTTGCTGTGGTCTTAGCTGTTGTTGTGTGGATCTAACCCCATTCACATTCAGTGGCAAATTAGCAGACTGAATAACAGATTCACCATTCTTGTTAGGGATACTACCAGCCATCAAACCTGTGTTCCTATTAGGTTGTTGATATCCAAATGCAAGCCCTGTATTATTCCCAGCATAGGACAAATCAGCAAAGATTCCTCCGGCATTATTCGATTTCGCAGCTAGCTGTGCATCTTCTCTCACAACTCCAGCTCTAACCAAAAACTCCTCAAGTGTTATCTCCCCTAAAGTCTGTTGTCTCTGAGGCATATTTGGTGGCACCCCAATACTATGTCCATCCTTTCCACCACCACCACCACCACCACCATGCTCCTTTGACATATCCCTCCAAACTTCATCAACAGTCTTCTGACTCAGTGTCCTAGGTAAAGTCAAAGAGCCTTGCCTCTGCAAATGCCCACCTGAAACACCAACCTCTTGCCCACCAATCCCAGTACCTCCCATAGTTTGACTCTCCTCAGCACTCCATATATTCTTCAGCAACTCATCCATGTTCATTGACCCAAAATCCTTTCCAATCCCTCCTGTTGAGCTCAAAAACTCGTCAAACGTCAACGAATAGATAGATGACTGCCGCGGCAACTGAAAGTTCCCCGGCTGCTTTCCACAACCACCACTTCCACCCTCCCCTGGTGGCTCATTTCCAAAGTTCTTGAAATTATAATTACTCCCCATTTCACCAAAATCACCTCACACAATAAACCCCAACCAATCCCACCTCAAAGCTTAAAACTGTTATTCAAGAATCACAAAACTATATATCAGATCAACAAGTTATTCACTTCCCTTTAACCCTTCAAACCCCTTACATAAATGTACATCTATTTACAGACACACAGTTAATTACAACAACAACAACAACATTCCCACAGTAATCCCACAAAGGGTAGAATATACACAGGCCGTACCACTACCTTAGAGGTAGAGAGGCTGTTTCCGATAACAGCACAGTTATTAAAAGCAAAATATACCTGGAAAGAGATGCAAAATCAAATCAAAGCTAAATTTCACCAACCCCTTAACACTAAAATCATCAAAAACAAATTCTATATTAAATTCACTTCATTCTACTTAGTTGACTTGCATTTTCAGTTCACACCAACAACACCAAAATCCAATTAAGCATATACTTTTTGACTTCAAAAATCACAAAGATCAAAAATCAAAGGGATAAAGTTGAAAACTTTGAAGGTAAGAAAACCAAAAAAGCTAATCATTGACTACTTATCCACAAATAGAAAATATTTAAGGAAGCACAATTTTAGTTGCAACTGATAATACCCAAAAAAAAGAAAAAGAAAAAAACTTTTTTTCCAAATGGGAACTCAAGAAACAGTTTGTTTGTTTTACTGTTTACTACCTTTTTTTCTGGATTTTTTTCTTTTTTTGTTGCAATTGGACACTGCTAGACGGTTCTTCTTTGGCTGTGAGTGGTTCTTGAAAGTGCCAAGTGGCTCATTAGGACTTTTTTTTTTTTAATATAGAAGGGAGAAGTCGGTAGCCCAAATATATAATTTTGGATAATAAAATAATGGGCATGAACGGAAGCCTTGGATGAACCGATAAAGTTTCTATGATGTGATCAGAAAGTGACGAGGTCAAGCCGTGTAAACAACGTCCATATAAGATAAGACCGCATACAATAGACTCTTGTGGTCCAACCCTACCTCGAACGCGATGCATTAGTGTAAGCTTGGAGAAAAGAGTAAAGTTGTTGTCATGTGATCAGAAAATTAGTGGTTCGAGTACGGGAATGTGTTGCAAAGATATAAAGGTAATGTTGCGTATAATAAACCTTATGGTTCGGTTTTTCCTCGAACACTGCACATAGCCGAAGCTTTAGTGCAACGCTGCTTTAATAAGACAATGGGCTTTAGTGGGGCCCAAAGGTATAAAACTTGGCCCAATAGAGATGGGGTAGGAGAAGGGTTGGTGTGACTTTGAGCCAATAATTGAGTGAAAAGTGGGATGATATCTAACCGTCCACGTAGAAAGGAAATGAAGGGTTGAGATTATTTTGTTTGGTTCATATCAGATAGGTGGGATTGGATAGTGATGCAAGGGCATAAAAGAAAGATGCACGCCCAAAGTGTGCAGTAGTTCCCCTTTGTGTGTAGGGCACTTGGTGTCTAGTGATTGGCTAAGTAATATAATAGGGAAGTGACTTTTATTGTTGGACTAATTTGGCACTTTCTTATTGGTTATTGTGTTTGAGATCTTTGATTGAAGTTTAATTGCTTTTATTACTGTCAAGTTTCTTTGTAGTCATGCAGTGTGTTTAACATTTAGGGCCGTTTTATTGGAAATAAGTTATTTTGGGATAATTAATTTTGAAATTAGTTATTTTATATATGAGATAACTTATTGTCTTGTTTCATCACAAAGGTATGAATGGTGAGATAAATAATCGCTTGAGTAACTAATACCTTCAATCGAACATGCAATAAAATGATCCTACATTTTATTTCGAAACTATTTTAACTTATACCTCACATAGTAAAGAGAATTTATTTGTATATTAATTTTTATATAAGTTATACCATATTCGGTAGTAGCTAAGAAGAAAGTTATATATCCAAGTATAAAACTACTTTAATTTGATTTGTAACTTAGAAATCCGTATAGCTAATATATATATATATAACTACGAATTACTATTATCGCTTGATTTGATTCTCATCAATGTAAAATATGATAATGCTACTATAATTATCCTTCCCAACACTACCCAAAATTCGAGTATCATATATATAAATTAAGAAAGGAAATAGATCATGTTATTGATATAACTTTTTTTTATAATCGTGGTGTTCGATCAGCTTTTGTACGTCACGATTAATTTGATGGAATATCTATCATCTCTCATTAGTAACACGTACCAGATAACTTTATCTATCAAGACAAGACATGTGAAAAGAAACCTCTAGTATTTTTCGTTAATTGATAGGATGATTACATTGTAACACCTTCCTAATAATTTAGAAATCTAGGCACATCAATGAACATAAAAATATGAAGTACCTTATAGGCTTATACTCATACTACAATAACAACATAATTCAATGTAATCTCATAGGTAAGGTCTGAATAGGACAAAGTTTACGCAAACTTTACGCCTATTCATGGAGGTAAAGAGATCATTTTTCAAAGATTATCCGATCGAGTGCAGCAAATCCATTATAAAAAAAGATATACAGAAGTGTAGAAAATATGCCAACTAATAACAAAAGCGTTACAAAGCATTGAGAAGAATAATAACAACAACAAGATAATTAAATTAAAATAAGATGACAAACATCAAAAGTGCCTTATACTCCATATGTTACCAATTATGGTTCATGTTTATTATCCTTCTTCATTTGGACTGTGCTTGTTACATAATTGTTCCATGTTAAGACTACAATTTCTTTTTTTTTTCTTTTTCTTTTTTAGATGATCAATCATGGGAATATGTCTCTAGACCTATCTCTTCTTGACTACGACATGTGAAGTTCAAGACACATAGCCATGTGTTGGCCTTACAGAGTTTCAACTTAATTAAAGTGCTAGGCATATATATATAATGATATAAAGACTTACATATAGTAAATGAATATTCGTGGGCAGATGTCCAAAAATGGGTAACCTAATTAATCAATTAATGATAGCACAATATGGGTCTCCATAAATTGTCTACTCACCCAGACAAGAAGACATTTCCTTCACCAAACATAAATCATAAAGGTTTATGACATAAGCTTTTATGTTAAAATTTAATTAAACTACAGTAAAACGGCCAATATTTTTTGGAATAGATTTTTCATATTGCACTATTTTATATTATATGTTCTTTATGATAATATTTTGTTATAGCAACAAACAACGTTGTTAGAGATTCAATTATACTGCTCATTTTGTTCTAATTTAACATATTGGACTTGAAATATAAAAAACAATTTCAAAGCTTATAGTTCAACAATAACAATAGTGACAACATACCCAATAAAATTTTACAAATAATGGGGTCTAGAGAAGATAGACTGTACGTAGACTGGACCACTACCTCATGGAGAGAGAGGAATTATTTCCGAAAGTCCCTCGACTCGAGTGCAATAGATTCAAATACAAAGAAGAAGGAAACTGTGAAGACAAGACAACATAACAACCACAAGGTTCATAATTTTGGGTGCTATAAAAATTCTTCATTAACGTACACAAAATAAGAAATTTAAAATAAAATCACTTCGAAGTGTATCATTTTTGTAAACGAATTAATTAGAAAATAGTATCGCGTAATTAAGCTATAAATGAGGAAGCTAAGTACAAAATGAAGATTTAATTTATATATATATATTTGTTAAAGTTGAAGTGAAGCATGTGAGGGCTTACATAAGCATTACCTAAACTAGAACTAATCTAAAAGATTGTTGATTTCAATGTCAATCACTTAGGATGTGGCTTCCCATTAATGTTAAATTAGAATTATTTTATAATCAATCGATCACAAAGATACTGACATATGACACTCTCCAAGACGGCATCTTTAGTTACTTTAATTTGAGTAATTAATTGATAGTCAGAATCTGTTTTCAAGAATGAATATACTTTGAACTTTGAAATAGTATGAATGTGATATTAACTTTTAAGCAACTAAAAGAAGTAAATGATTTTAAAAAGAAAACAGATAAGTGGGGTGGGGTGGGGTGAGGGAGAGACCAAACCCTAAAAAAATTACAGTGAGAAAAAAAAAATTAAAGATGCATGCCATCAATTTTCTTCATATGTTGTTTATTGAAACAATTAGTATGAGTTAATAATAGTATTTCATTTGAGATAATAATCTTTATATATATACTTTTAAAATATTTGAATACACAAATGATGATACAAAGTGAGATAGCTAAAAGTTTGAAATTAATTAAAATAACAAAAGGTTTCTTCTATATTCCAATTTAAAAAAAATAGAGTATAGGAATATTCATTTTTTAAAATTTCTTTTGGAACCTCAACGCCTAGACTATATATGACGAAACACTTATATGACAATTGCATCATGAAGTTTTATTTTCACATATATATTTAACATTAAGAGTTCTATTTTCACCAATAGCAAGCCCATAAATTAATAACAATAAACAAAGTGTAATTTTATAATAGTGGGGTCTTGGCGGATAAGATGTACAAATTCTTATTCCTACCTTAATTAACTTTTATGGTGTAACTCCACAAGTGATATCTGAATAGGACAAGATGCACAAAACATTATCTTACTTTATGAGATAGAGTGAGGTTGTTTTCAAATTTCAATTGATTCTCGATAACTCTCCTCCATCCATTATTCAAACTTGGAACTGTCAATTTAAACGAGCGTACACAGACAAAGTTAAATAGCCAATAGACTTTCAACAAAATAAAATCCATCATTTTGGTGAGGTGTTTAGCCATGTTGTACATCCAAATTGGTGAAATCGACAATATGAACAAGCTCATAAAACCAAGTTAAATAGTCAAAGGATCATTGCAACAAAATAAAATTAAATCTATCATTTCGTGAGATTTTGCCATCTGGTACATCCTAATAGGATATGCAAACAATAATTAGCTTTGTTGCTCCAATTGGAAGGAGACAAATAGAAAGACGTAGAATTAGGGTAACTAGACTTCAAATTTATTTTGTGAAATTGGCTAAACTTTAAATTAAAGTCAAACGCTATTGTCAAGAGATATATGATGATACAAACATTTACTTCGATTGAAAATGAACAATGTAAACTGATAAAGGTTGTATAAGCTTCACAATAATAATAATAATAAGAATGTGATCCAGTGATCAATTGAGTGAGAAGAAAATCACGAGATTTCAGATTTTAAATACCAGTGGACAGAAAAAACGTTACATAATTTCTTTTCTTTTGCCTAAATCTTGATGAATAGAGTAAGGAAAAAAGGCGAGTAAACTAATCTGAACATCATCATTGTTAGAATTGTGATCCGAATTTTATTGATGGTCCATAAAGTTTCGTGGAGCGACCCATGTTTTTGGTTTTAGGACTTATTTGTATGCACGTATTATATAAGTGCAATTAGTGGATCGATTTTGATTATTCAGAAATTACGTCGCTCCACACAGTACTCCTCTCCTTTCATAGTGAAACCTCCTCTGCCTCTGTCCGGTGTATTTCCCGCAAGAATTTTCACGTAAATCTATGTGCTCTTATTTTCTTTCTGCTTGTGGTTTGCTTTATTTCTGCCCGATTTCTAACAATCATCGTAACAAAAAAACAAAGGACATATTATACACGTATCAACATCAAATTTCAACATTGAAGACTCTATAATTGGAACTCATATCCCTTTCTTTTAATTTCCTTTATTCTTTTTTTTTTTTTTGTGGCTATATATATCGTCATGGCTAAAAATGGCAAAAGAAGAAGACGAAAAATAGGGAGAAAATAGTTTGATGGACAATGATGTAATTAATTATACTACCTGTATACTATTGCCAATTGTTAACAAAAGACAAGTCTTACGATATGCCTGCCTTTTTGGATTTCTTTAAGCCATGTTATTTATGATTTTAAAGCATTAATTAATTACCGCCTTCGTTTTATTTTATTTTATTTGACTCATGTTGACTTGATATACTTCTTAAAAAGTTATAATTAGATGTGTATTTTATTAAATCAACCTTATAAATGATGTTTTGAAACTCTAAATTTGATCATTATTACTTTATATACTTACTTAATACTAAGGATAGAAAGAAAGAGATATAATAAAATTCTCTTAATTTTATAAATTAGACAAGTTATAAATTGAAACAACTATAAACGAAGGGAGTTAGGGGTGAAGCCAGCCCTTTGGCAGGGTTCATCCGAATCTCCTTTGACGAAAAAATATATCATTTATACATGATTAAAATTATTTTTTATGTATCTATAGCAAAATGTTGAACCTCTTCCGACTAGATTTTCTTCAAATATTGAACCTCTCATGAGTTGAAATCCTGACCTCTGATTAGGAAGTAATACCATTTTGAGAAAAATGGAGAATTTATGCATATGCTTACACTTGTCACTCATTATTTGTCTAACAACCAAAGCAACTGTCTTCTAAATCCATCAATCGTTTTCATTTGATTTCCAAATTAAAGTGGAGGGAAGAAACATACTATATGTAATGGTCACTTTTTATATAGCACAGTCCCAAAAGTGCAGTTTACTTATGCACCCTGACAATGTATTAAGTGACAAATATGTTAGTTATGTATATCTACATGAGATTGGATAAGAAAAGGACATAACTTAGTATTTGTTTTCGGAAGGAGCATTCACGATATGAATTTTATGAGTTCGAGTTTGAAATTTTACCATTTTCATTTTGATTCACTGTAATGTGATCGTTTTTTTTTTTTCTTTTAGTTCACACTTGATAAAAAACCAATTCAAGATTTAAGATAGTTGTTTGTTGCTATTGTCAAAGTAATTTGCTGCCAAAGGATTTTGCAGCTGAATATTTCTCCATTCACATGGAAATACTGAAATTTACGTCTTTCATTAACATCATGGATGACATCAACAAGCCCATTCAGCCATTCTCATCTCTATAATAGGGATCTTTTTTCTGATTCATAACACATTATTTTTCAAGAGTTTTCGTTCATTCTCTTGTCTTTCTTCTCTCTTTCTATTAGAGTATTTAGTTAGAGAGTGGCTTGTGTGAGTCCTTCTTTTGGAGTGATCTCGTCAGGTAGTTCTCTTAGAATATTTGGGTTAATTAGATTTGCTCCTCTCCGCTTGTGAATATAGATCACACCGATCGAACCACGTTAAATTTGTGTCTTAGATTTGCTCCTCTCCGCTTGTGAACATAGATCACATCGACCGAACCACGTTAAATTTGTGTCTTCTTTATTTTCGTAAACTACCGTTATCATCAACTTGTTATTGTCTTTGTTGTTGTTATTATAACATTGTTTGGTTAAATTTCGTGATAAGCGGGTTCTCGATCCTAACATTGAGTGAATTTGAAGTTTACGATTTAGTAATTCAAGCTAGAGATTTTGGGTTGGACGAACTCACAACTTGTATACTACATTGGTCCAGGCACTAGCTAGGTAGTAGATAAGGTGCAAAAACTCAACTAAACAACATTGTGCTCAAGAGAAAGGAGTTCAAACTAATGAGACTATTGTTGAGACAAAAATAACAAGGCATCAAGCAAATTTTGAATGTTGGTAAATCATACAATAAAGAGAAGTATGTATTAAAAGATGCATAATACTTTAATATGAAGGAGAGTCTTGGAACAACTGGTTAAATTGTTATCATGAGGTTACAGATTCAAATCTTAAAAACAGCCCCTTGCAGAAATGTAAGGTGAGGCTGCATATAATAGATCCTTGTGGTCGAATCCTTCTCAGACCTGCGCATAGCGGTAACTTTGTGCACTGGAGCTATTTGACTAAAATAACAAGGCATCAAGCAAATTTTGAATGTTGGTAAATCATACAATAAAGAGAAGTATGTATTAAAAGATGCATAATACTTTAATATGAAGGAGAATCTTGGAGCAACTGGTTAAATTGTTATCATGAGGTCACAGATTCAAATCTTGAAAACAGCCCCTTGTAGAAATGTAAGGTGAGGCTACATATAATAGATCTTTGTGGTCGAATCCTTCTCAGACCTGCGCATAGCGTTAACTTAGTACACTAGAGCTATTTTTTTTTAACACTTTAATATGAATAGTCCCTTACAGAAATATAAGATGAGGCTGCATATAATAGATCCTTGTGGTCAAATTCTTCTCAGACCTGCGCATAGCGATAACTTAGTGCACTGGAGCTATTTTTTTTTAACACTTTAATATGATCTGATCACTTTATCTACATATAGCAAAAGATATAAGAACTATATCGAGAACAATTAATCTTTCTTTATAAATAAAACTTTTTTAATGATTATATTATGCTGTGAATCCTGTTGTTGGAAAAGATTTTCAAAAACCTTTTCTACCCAGCCATAAGAAGATTGACTTTTCTTACAAGTAAAACATAATTATTGATCCCTCCGTTTAAAAAAGAATGGTCTACTTTGATTTATCACAAAGTTTAAGAAAATAAAGAAGACTTTTGAATCTTGTGGTCTTAGATTAAAGTTGTGTCAAATGTACCAAAATACCTTTTAATCTAGTAATCCTAAATATATCATGTGGAAAGTTAAAATTAAAGTATTGTCAAAAAAGAAAAGGATCATTTTTTTTTTTAAACACACTGAAAAAAATAGATCATGCTTTTTTAAACGAAGGAAGTACTATAATAGAAAATTTTCTAATAAGGTGAAAAAATTGTTGATTTTGAATGTGACCTAAACCGCGTACCTTCTTTACCTTTATTATATATGTCAAACCAAAAAAATAAATTATTTCTAGCTAGTCACACAAATTATATAATATAATATCCTATCCAGAGTCATGTATATCATGATAACATAAAAGTGCCCTACTAAAAATATTTGCCGTAAAAGGGTCAAATTCCTTTTTTATTTATTTCTTTTTCAGCCCAAAAAATTAAATATTGCTTCTAGTCAACATCTTTTTGCCATTATTCAAGCTACATTCAAAGCACACTTTAAAAAAATTAGAATTTATTTATCTTATTATATAGCGGTTCATATAGTGCCAAGTGTAACAATTTCCTTTTTCAAAGAAACTATTTGTGTTTTCACAATTAGTCCTTTGGATTTATCCCGCTTTATTAGGGTTCAAACATCTTACTCTACTACATAGGATTGTTTTTTTTTTTTTTAAAATAGAATTAATTTAATTAATTTTTAAAATTAAATTGAATTAGAGTACTTCAATAATTAAAATTCAAGTATTCGAGAACTATATAGAAATTACTACATATTTTATCTTAAAATCTTATTTAAATTTATATAATTTGACTTTCGAAAAACGAAATATGATAGGTAAAGTACACAAAAATAATACTATACACTTAAAATTAGACAATATTTTACACTATCAAATTATTTAAAAACAATTATGGATAATTCTCTGTATTTATTAAATCCCTTCTAGAAAATATTGAGTTAAGTTACGACAACTAAAATAAATAAAATGAGATAAGTGATTAGTAAACAAAAATATCTTTAAACTTTAGTGCTCAACTGCCTATGAAGGAAAATATCACATGCACCATGATACGTGTCTGTATTTAACAATCCTTATTAGTACCGGCCTGAATAATAGTGGTCACAACTACCTTGTATCATTAACCACTAGTTTAATTTGTCAATTGATAATGTCAAATTAATACAGGCACCATAGTGCAAACTTTAAAGGGGACAAAAGGTACGGAGCATAAAAGAGCATCTTAAATGAGTCATTTCTTTACTTACGACCTTTTACAATGATGGTAATTATTTGCAACAAATTTTACTTCATAAAAAATAAATTTTAATCACAGATAAAATCTGAAATAACAAGAATATTTGACTGATATCGAACATGGGTATAATTCTTTTCCTTTCTTAATTTTCTTCGTGATTTGGGAGCAATTAATAACGTATTTTTCAAAGCTAAGATGATCTCTTTATGAATATCCGATGATTTTGTGGGATATTAAAGATGCCTTTATTTAGGTTTTAGGGTAGAGCAGAGTAAACCATCCTCTAAAAACTTTAACAGAAATTCAATTCTTCTTATAGAGTCCGCCTACAAATGCCAATTTACTTCAAGGCTTGTCGGCCGGGGCGAATCTAGGAGTCTGGGTGAGGGTTTTCGAGAATCCAGTAATTTTCGTGCGAATCTAGTATTTATATAAAGAAATCTAGTAAATATATATGAATTATAAGCTGAGAACCTATAAAGAAAGTATATTGATGGTCTAAGTGGAATAGAGAGACTTGTAAAAAATTTATTGACCTCTTGGTTGTGGTTCAAATACCCTTAGTTACTCTTTGATTTTATTTTTATCCAACATGGGGAACGAACAAACTTTAAATCTTGCCCGCCTCTGCTTGTCGGAGAATAAACTTGATGAAAGACGTAATGAAACTCAAAAGACTAGTCTTGAAGTACCCATAGAACTTCCATCTTTACGATCTTTGAGGCTACAGACTTGAAGTACCCATAGAACTTTCATCTTCATTGTCTTTGCGACTACAAATTTGCAGATCTGATTGTGAGAGAAGAGATGAAGGTAAATTTGGTTGGTCCCACTAAGCGGGCCAATTTATTTACAACAAATTTTACTTCATAAAAAATAAACTTCAACTACAAACTGACTTTATTACTTGACTTGAAGTCTAGATTTCTTATATTTGTATTCACTTTATTAACTATTAGAGTCTGAATTTTTCAATTAATGTTGTATAGAACGACAATATAGTTGCCTTTAGGAGAGGAGCACCAAGGGCATGTCTAGATTGGGTGACGACGAACTCGAGACCTTATTAAAGATGAACGAATACTTATTACTCCACTATATTATGTCTTTTCTTGATCGACTGATTTACAAATTCTAACTGATTTGATTTGACTTAGTTGCAGCAACCAATAAAACAAGGACAGACACACACACTTTTAGCCAGTCGGTTAGACATAGTATCTATAGTTGATAATGTCAAAAGATCTCCAATTTGTTGTATTCTGAGGCTCAGGTCATATGCATGCATGTTACTAATGCTTTAGTGAACATCACAACATGCAATTTATGTTGCGAGGACTATCATTTTATTTTTTTTTAATAATCGTAATGTCAACTAATCTGTGCCACCTAGTAACACTAATGATGTGATCGAGTGGTCAATGACGAATTAAAAACCGTATAAGCCTTAAAATCTGAAATGTCATCTGACTTGGACTTGCAATTTACTTATTACAATAGGTGAACAATCTTTGTTGAAACTTGAATATACCAATCAACTGCAACAATTTGATACAACTAAGAGGTCATGGGAAGAGAGCAAGGATTGGAAAAAATACTGAAGGTAAGAAAGGAAGCTTTTACTTCAATACTTTGTAAAATGCTAATTTGAATGTGACCTGAGCTATATAATCAAAACTTACACTAATTTGAATTCCTTTATGCATTTCCAGTATGAAAAGTCCACTGATTCACCATCCTTGCAAACAATAAATAAACATCTTGAGCTTTCAAAATCTGAAGGAGAGCTTTGGAGTAACTGATAAAGTTGTTGTCATGTGACCAAGAGGTTACGGGTTCAAGCTTTAGAAACAACCTCTGACAGAAATGCAAGATAAGGTTGTGTACAATACACCCTTGTGATGCTTATCCTAAAACAAAGGACTATTAGTTACTGAAAATGTTTCTCTCTTATTACTGGAAAATAGAAAAAATCCATGGGAGGAGTGCGGAGCGCATACTTGTTAAATGAATCACCACAGGATGCTAAATACCAAGTGGGTTGTTCACAACTCTTTTTTAATTCGAGATGTTGGGTTCGAAATTGAGACAGCGTCATGTAAAAGTTAATATCTTGTAAATCATAGATTGGGATAATTTATATGACAAAGAAAAACCTACTAAAAAAATTATATTATTAATATGATTTGGGTAAATAACTTATATATTAAAACTAATATTTAAACAAACATAAAAAATCGTTGAAAGAAATCTCTCTATAAACAAGACTACATTGAGGATGTTATTATTTTTTTAAATGAGAAGGATTATCTTTAATTTTTAGATATATAAAATCTAAACTTCATGAAAGAGGTTAATCAAACGTGAAAGAGTTCTATAGTTTTAAAAAGTAGTAATTATAGTAGTAATACTTTTTTTTATTTTCAAAAAAAGTATAATTTAAATTTGATTAAAAAAAATAACACGAGAAAGCATTCTAGAGCCGCTATTAAGACCAATTGCAGTTTTTTCATCAAACTCGATGCCCACAGGCGCAACACAACCCTAAAACTATTAACGTAGTAGCTTTAGGCCCCAAAAATTATGTATTCATTACTAGTGTTAATTGAATTTCTCTTAAGTAATAGTTTGTTATCAAAGTTTTACTACTAAAAATACGATTGACGTTTTTATTTTTATTTTTAGTAAATCAGAAATGCATTAAAAAGAAGTGTTTAATACAAGCAACCTTAGTCCGGCTCCAAAACATACATAGAAGGGTGACCATCCGTAGAGACCCTACTATTACAACTATTTTTGCTGTGAGTGTTGCCCGCAAAATCTTCCCAAAAAACTACACATACAAAAGGTGGTGGAGTTACAAACACATGGATTTTGTCAAAAAAGTCCAGCTCCGCACTCTTCTTGGCCATCATATCAGCAACTCTGTTTTGTTCCCTATAGCTATGTTGAACAAACTGTCCTCCCTAGCTCTTTAGCAAATGACGCATTCATAATTGAAATTCGTAGCCAGTTAAATTTGTAATTACTTTCTACTTCTTAGATTTATCTAATTTACGTTGATTTGAATCAGTTATGTTCTTAACATGGACTTTTAAGATTTTCTCCAATTTTCCGAGTGCCTTTTTAGACACCAAACTCAAACTAACAAGATCATCAAACAATTAAATATAAAAAGGCATTATCTGAACTTTGAATGCCTTGTAAAACGTAAAAATCACTAAGATATTCATGATCTATAGCTATTTGGTAATTAGAAGTAATGCGAAATACGCACTCGAGGATGTGACCTAATGACCAATGAATTGAATTGATAATCATGTTCAAATCACAACAAAAACAAAACTATTAAGTAATTTATTATCATTTGGTGTATCTTTAGTGGACAAAATTATATTGTATCTGTTATTAGTGTAAGGTTATCAAAAACAACAAAAGTAATGCAAAATACTAATGCAAGTAAAAAAAAAAAAAAAAAAAAGAAACATCCGTACTACTATTAGAATAATTTTAGTAGTTTATATGTAGCAATTCACTCAATTAAAAAAGTTTCAAAACTAGGTAATTTATTATCATTTGTCTTAGTCTTAATGGAAAGAATTATCTTGTACTTCCTTCGTCTCATTTTAGTTGGGTACATTTCATTTTATACGGTGATTAAGAAATCATAAATTGAAAAATAAATTTTCCTATTTTACCCGTTATCTATACTAATGATATTCATTGGGCATAGGAATATGAGAATTGTAATTGTTCACATTTAATGTATACTATTAATTGAAAGGGTAAAATACAAAAAATTAACTAATTCTATGTTGATTTAATAAGTGATCAACTAATATAATATAAGACATTAGTTTTTAGTAAAATGATCAACTTAAACCAGAGGAGTATGTGGAAGGGTTTATCAGAAACTAACAAAAGTAGTGCGAAATACTATGCAAGTAAAAAAAATGAAACATTTCTACTACTATTAGAATAATTTTAGTAGTTTATGTAACAATTGACTTAATTGAAAAATGTTTTAAAACTAAAAATCAATAAAACATGTCCACGATCTAAACATTTATGATGTTGTTTGACATACAATAATTTATATATGTCTATTAATGTATTACAATAGATTACTCAAATTATTATACTTTCAATAGAAAAAAAAATGACTATCATAAGTTAAAATATAATTAATTATCATGTATTTTAAAAATTTATAAAAATAATATCAAATAAGATATATATAAAAAAGTATAATATAAATATAAGATCTGCTTTTTAAATTTTGGCTTTACAATACCTATTTTATTGAATATTTTCCATCTATTTATTTAGATCATATTTTTTCTAAGACGGGATATGAGAAAATTTTCGCTGAAACGCACTATGATAGAAATTTGTTCTTGGACAAAATACCACTGGTGTTTTTTTATTTCATTGGTATTAAAAATGAAATCTTCGTCACACGACACTTGCAAATATTATTATTACAAGATCATGTGCTAAATTAATGCATGGATTAATAGAAATGACGAGCCTTTTTTTGTAAAAGAGATGTTGCATTCTCGCCACCGACAATTGTTTTGTTTCATTGAATGTCTAGACGAGAAAATTATATTTGAATATTTGAGGAAGGGGAGAGTTATATAAGTCTGTCATTTCGGACCGAGAAATTATATTTGAGGAAGGGGAGTGTTATATAAGTGTGTCATTTTGGATCGGTAGGTAATTCTCTGGTAAATTATGAGATATTTTTTTTCCATTGTGATTCATCTCATTCTATTATTAGGCGAATTAGATTTTTTTTTTATCCGTTCATCAAAATAATAAGCAATAAATAATTTTTTTTTTGGTGTATAGTTTAATGATGTAAATGAAATATATATATATATATATATATATAGCTAGCGAATGTAATTATTTTTGCACACTAAAAATGTTAGGATTTATTTATCATATGGATAGCTTGCCTCTTATAGTGCCAGGATTTATTTATCATATAGATAGCTTGCCTCTTATAGTGCCAAAGTGTAGTAATCCTTGCACAGCGACTGTTTGTGTTGTCACAATTAGTCCTTTAATTTTGGATGGGAAAAGGGTCAAATATACCCTTTAATTTTGCGAAAAGGTTCAAATATATCCTCCATTACAAGTTTGGTCCAAATATGTCCTTACTGTTAAACTTTAGGAGCAAATATACCCCTAAACTTTGCAAAAAGGTTCAAATATACCCTCTGTTATAAGTTTGATCCAAATATGCCCTCGTTGTTAAAGTTTAGGAGTAAATATACCCCTAAACTTTGCGAAAAGGTCCAAATAGACCCTCCGTTACAAGTTTGGCTCAAATATGTCATCGTTGTTAAAGTTTAGGAGCAAATATACCCCTCTGACTGTTAAATGCTCAGCTGGAAATTTACAATCCCATTTTTTTTTTTAATAAATTTAATTGTCACATCATAAAAAATAAATTCACCCAACTCTTTTACAACTTGAACCCGATCCACCAATTTGGACCAACCCATAAACCGACCCAAATTTTATTTTCCATCATTGAGGGCACTTTTTCCAGCAACAAGACAATATCTCTAGAAGTCATCTAAACGAGGATCATTCTTTTCGTCTATCTAGCCTTCCAAGGAGAAATAACGAATCTATTCCGCGAACCTAACTGTGTAACTTGAGGCATCAAATCTGTATATTAAAGTGATTCTACTCTACCGTTCGAGAAGTTTGTTGTAAAAGTTGTCGATACTACTTTCAAAGATTGAAACAAGACCTATTTCGGATAGTATAAATAACATAAATATCAACCTTTTTAGAAGTAATTACACTCTCTACCACTTTTTAAATTATTTTACTCTCTCTCCATATTAATATACATAACATAGCCGACATATACATAATATTCTGTGTATATGTTGGGATTTTTGTAATATGTTTAGGGAGTTGGGATTTTTTGTAATATTGGAAACATAAGTTGTGTATTTGTGTAATTTTTAGTTTCAGATATGAAAATCCTTTTTTTTGGGTCTGTCGCTCTCTTAGGAGCTGAAACAGCTGGAGAAGCCATGACCCTGATTCTTCCACATTTTACAACTATTTTGAAATATTTCAGCAAATTAGAGTCCTTTACGATAAAATCAAACAACATGGAAACAAATCAAAGTTTAAAAAATGCAATATCAACACAATATTCGAAGTAGAACACACTGGTAATAAGGAAAATGCAACATTAACATAATATTTGAAGAGTCATTGAACTGATGAAATATTTCGATAACATTATAAGATTGAAATTTTGATAAACAAAATTTGGGTTGGGTTATGGGTTGGTCCAAATTGGTGGGTCGGGTTATGGGTTGTAACGGAGGGTATATTTGGACTTTTTCGCAAAGTTAATGAGTATATTTGCTTCTAAACTTTAACAACGAGGGCATATTTGGACCAAACTTATAACGAAGGGTATATTTGGACCTTTTCGCAAAGTTTAGGGGTATATTTGCTCCTAAAGTTTAACAGCGAGGGCATATTTGAATCAAACTTGTAACGGATGGTATATTTGGACCTTTTCGCAAAATTAAAGGGTATATTTGATCCTTTTCCCATTTTGGATTGATCCCGCTTTCTTTGGGATCAAACATCTTACTCTAGATTGATAGGATTCGTTTTCACTCTCAATGGTGGTCAAAATCTATATAATCTTACTTTTAAAAGCAACACGTGACAAGTAAAAATGATACAAAGAAAATATACACAAACAATCTATCAAATTATTTAAAGTTAATTGTGGATTATTCTGTGCATATAAATCCCTTGTAGAAAATATGAGTTAAGTAGCAACAACAAAAATAAAATGGTATGAGTGGAGCCGTTAATATGGGTTAGGCCCGTTGGGCCGGCCCAATCTAACCTATAATTTGATAGGATTGAGCAATAATTTTTATAGCCCGCTTAAGAACAAAGTTTTTTAACCCGACCCTTATAATAAGTCCATTAGCATGTGGACTTGAGCAATATGGGTTGGGCTGCCCCGTGGGCCAAACAAAAAATGATCAAAAAACATA
This sequence comes from Capsicum pubescens, assembly GCA_030864215.1. NCBI lineage: Eukaryota > Viridiplantae > Streptophyta > Magnoliopsida > Solanales > Solanaceae > Capsicum > Capsicum pubescens. The sequence continues at coordinate 12,872,744 of CM061541.1, read as the reverse complement.
ATAGAGTATTAAGAATAAAAAAAGAGCTCAAACTGAAAGTCTATTTAGTCCATCATAGATATTTAACTATTAAATATGTTTATAAAATATATAAATAATTAAAATACTAAATTTTTTAAGAAATTAAATATGTTTAATGTAGATGATGTGGCGATGTTGAACACGTCATAAGTGTCATGCGAGGTTTTTTGAGCAGTTCATTTTTACTTTTAATGGACTAAATATTAACATTTCTTTGTGTTTTATTGTGATCAATTAAAACAAAATAAGGTTAATATTGCTATTTAGCTAGTTATATTATTACTCATTAATTATTTCGTTTGTTTTTCAACATCTCTATTTAATTTGAATTTGGTGTCAAAAGTTATTTAATTTCACAGCTTATTAAGATTTTTTTGATAAATTTGAGCCTTGATTAACAAGTAGTAACTTCATGTAATAGTATATTATAAAAATTTATGTAATTAACGATTTAAAAGTTAAATTAAGATTATAAAAATAATATATTTTAAAAAGTGGGCTGATCCATGGAGGTCTGCAACCCACAATGTGAGGGGTTGGGCTTGTTGTTTTCTCGCTTATTTTGTTGATGGGGCAGTCCAGCCTGATCTGTCAAATTCCAAAGCCTGTATTAGGTGACCTGGATAAACCGGGGCGATCCATATTGACAACTCTATGTCTGAGTGATTAGTAAACAAAAATATTTTCGGAAAAGGCTCAAAAATACACCTGAACTATCTGAAATAGCTCAAAAATGCCCCTCGTTAGATTTTTGGCTCAAAAATACCCCTCCGTTAAATATTTGGCTCAAAAATACCCCTCACTCTAACGAAATTTGGAAAAGGATAAAAAATACTCCTGAACTATCTGAAATGGGTAAAAAATACCCCTCTGTTAAATATTTGGCTCAAAAATACCCCTCCCATTAACTAAATTAAATTATTTCGATTGAATTAAACCATAACTTTAACTTTTTAATCCTAATACTTTAATTTTTTTACATAAAAATATTTTTTTAATTTTAAAAATAAGATAATGAAAAAAAGTATTTGAATTATAATATAAATTGTTTGAATTTGATTTGAAAAATAAACATCCATTTATTCTAAAAAGGTATTTTCACTTTACATCTTTTTAATCTTTAAAGAAATTAACGAAATTAATGAAGTATAAATTTTCACTTACAGAAATTAACGAAATAAAAATTAAATGATGAACTTTATATAAATTAACGAAATAATCGTAATAATTTAATTTCGTTAAATACCCCTCTGTTAAATATTTGGCTCAAAAATACCCCTCCCCTAAATGAAATTAAATTATTTCGATTGAATTAAACCCTAACTTTAACTTTTTAATCCTAATACTTTAATTTTTTTACATAAAAGTGTTTTTTTAATTTTAAAATAAGATAATGAAAAAAAGTATTTAAATTATAATATAAATTGGTTGAATTTGATTTGGAAAATAGACATGCATTTATTCTAAAAAGGTATTTTCACTTTACATCTTTTTAATCATTATAGAAATTAACGAAATATAAATTTTCACTTAAAGAAATTACCGAAATATAAATTAAATAATGAACTTTATATAAATTAACGAAATAATTGAAATAATTTATTTTCATTAAATACTCCTCTGTTAAATATTTGGCTCAAAAATACCCCTCCCCTTAACGAAATTAAATTATTTCGATTGAATTAAACCTTAACTTTAACTTTTTAAACATATACTTTAATATTTTTACATAAAAGTATTTTTATAATTTTAAAAATAAGATAATGAAAAAAAAGTATTTGAATTATAATATAAATTTGTTGAATTTGATTTGAAAAATAAACATACATTTATTCTAAAAAGGTATTTTCACTTTACATCTTTTTAGTCTTTAAAGAAATTAACAAAATATAAATTAACGAAATTAATGAAATATAAATTTTCACTTAAAGAAATTTACGAAATATAAATTAAATGATGAAATTTATATAAATTAACGAAATAATCGAAATAATTTAATTTCGTTATGGAAGGGGTATTTTTTAGCCAAATATTTAAGAGAGGGGTATTTTTGACCCATTTCAGATAGTTCAGGGGTATTTTTGATCCTTTTTCGAATTTCGTTAGAGGGAGGGGTATTTTTGAGCCAAATATTTAACGGAGGGATATTTTTTGTTTTTGAACCAAAAATCTAACGAAGGATATTTTTAAGCTATTTCGGATAGTTCGGGATATTTTTGAGCCTTTTCCGAAATATTTTTAAACTTTAGTGCTCAATTGCCTATACAGGAAATATCATAAGCAGCAGTGCTACGTGTCTGAATTTAACATGCCTTATTATTACCGGCATGAATAATAATGTTCCCTCCCACCTTTTTATCATTGTCATTCATCACTAGTTTAATTTGTGAATCTGATAATGTCATATTAATATAGGCACCATAGTGCAAACTTTTAAGGGGACATTTTTAAATTAATGTTATATTAAATGACTATAGTTTCTTGGAGGAACACCAAGCGTAAGTCCAACACTGGGAGATGTCAAACCGAGATCTGATTAAAAATGAGAGAATACTTATTTCCGTTACAATCCTAATTGGCGATATGATAGCTATCATTGCATCCACAATTAGTCCCTAACTAACTAATGTTATGTCTTTCCTTGATCGATTGATCTACAAATTCTAACTGACCTGATTTGACTTAATTGGCAACCAATAAAAGGACAGATACACACACTTCTAGCAAGTCGGTTAGGAATAATACCTACAGCTAATATATCAAAAAGATCTCCAATTGGAGCTCAGGTCATATGGATGTTATTAATGCTTTAGTGAACTACACACCACACAATTTATGGGGGAAGACTACCATGTGCATCTAGTAATGTGACCGAGTAGTGGTCAATGACTGGATTAAAAACCACGAGGCCTTACTTACAAATCTCAATTAAGGGTGGACATATTTTGGTTTAAATCGAAAAATCAAATTGAAATTTAATTTTAATTTTGATTTTTCAGATCGGATTCGGTTTGTAATTTTAAAATTTTAGTTTTTCGGTTCGATTTTCGATTTGAAAAAAAAAAATCGGTTAAACCGAAAAATCAAAATTTTATAAATAAATAAATAATATATATATTTTATTATATAAATATATATAATATTTAGTAATTCACATTCACAATTAACATTTAACGACAAATTCGCATACGCCGCAGGCTGTTTATGGATTGTTTTAGTGACTCAAATATTTTATGGACTCTTTTAGTGACTTTGGACTGTTTTATGGACTATTTATGCAAGGTTATATTATATGTAATGATTAATGACGTTATATATTATGCTAAGCTTATGATTATTTATTTCGTTTCATCCATGTTGAGTTATTTATAGTTATTTATATTTGGGAATGAAAAACAGGTTTGAAAAAAATATTTTTTCTAAAAAAAAAAACTATCAATTTTAAATGCTCAGTTATGAAAAAAGAGAGGCTAACTACTTTAATATTTCAAACCGAAATAAAAATCCGAAATAACCAAACCAAATTTGTAAAAACCAAACCAAACCGAATTTATTTCGATTTGGTTACGGATGTCATTTTTGTCAATCCGAAAATCGATAAACCAAACCGATATTAAACAATCAGACCGAACCGACCAAACGCCCACCCCTAATCTCAATAGAGACAACAACACTAGGTGATTTCTTCCCTCTGTCCAATACGATTGTCATTCTCTGCAGGAAGTCATAGCAGGTTCTCTTTTCTTGATTCTAGTCAAGACTCAGTCTAGTTATAGAGCAAAAAATTTGGTCCTCTTAAATCTGAAACCCATCTGAGATTGGACTGCAATTTCACTTGCTAGAATAGGTAAACTGTCTTTGTTGAAACTCGAATACGCCAACCAACAGCAAAACCGAACAATAAAAAGCAAGAGTAGGACAAAAAGAAAGAGGAGACACAGATAAAAGGCCACAATTGAAGGCAGGAAAAGGAAGCTTTTACTTCAAAACTTGTGAAATGCTAAAATGTTTCTTTTGCAATAATATGAGACAGGGCCTATATAAGCAAAACTTACACTAACTTGAATTCCTTTTGATCAGTACAGTAACTTGAATTCTACAGTGTAATTTTTAGACAAAAGTAATTGGAAGGGCAATTCTACAGTGAGTAGTTGCTGTAGGCTCCCAATAAAAACGAACTTATATCACAACCTTCAAAAATATTTGATCGACACTACAGCAAAATGTGCTCGGCAATAGTAAATGAATTTCCTTTGCATGAAATTCAGGGTAGCTATGAGTTCCAAATGATACATTCAGTCATTACGCTTCCGCCTCCGAAAATGCCTGAGGATAAAGCTGTCAGCATAGAGTGGATAGTTTTTTCTAATTAATCCCTTTATGCATTTCCAGTACGAAAAGTCAACCGATTCACCGTCCTTGCGAACAATAAATAAACATTTTGAGCTTGTAAAATCTGGATGGTAACCTACCTGTCGAGCAAAACCACGTAATATACAATGTTATGAAATTTACAAAAGAAAATCTTCCCAAGAACATGTAAAGTTGGAGACCTAAAAGTGCAATCTATTTGCTGCAAATAGCACATAAAACAATCAAAAATTATTTTCTCGAGTAACACAAATCTATGAGCTCCAAAAGTTGTGGCCTTAGGCCTCCAAAAAATAACGCCACAAAATTATTCATGTTATGTATGTACCAATATAAATAATTATTTACTATTTATTAGTGTTAATTGAACTTTTCTTAATAGTTTGTTGTCAATCTTTTACCAATCATTATGCACATATAATCAAAGTTTTACTACTTCCTAAAAATACGATTGACGTAGTTATGATTGAAAGTGCTAGACAATTAAATTTGCAGTCACTTTCTACTTCTTTGTTTTATCTAATTTACTTCAATTTGATTCAATTATGTTCTTAATATCGGCTTTGCAAGATTTTCTTCAATTCTCCCAGTGTCTTTTTAGACATTTCAAGCTCAAACTAATAAGATCATCAAACTATTAAATTTAGAAAGACATTATCTTAACTTTGAATGTCTTCTAAAGCGTAAAGATCACTACCATATACATGATTTAGAATTATTTTTGTAACTGAAAGCAATACGAAATATTATACAAGTAAAAAATGATACTCTAATTGTCATACTCAATCAAGTGAGCCCTAATTCTGTTTTTAAATATTCCTACTACTTCTAGAATAGTTTTAGTAGTGTATGTAACAACTGAGTGAATTTTAAAAAGTTTTCAAAACTAAATTTAATAAGAACATGTCTAAGATCTAAATACTTGTGATGTTGTGTGACATACAATAACTTATATATGCCTACTAATGTCCATTACACAAATTATTAAACTTTCAATAAAAAAAAATGATTATCATAAACCATGATATGATTAAATACATATCATGTATATATGAAGTTATAAAAATTAATATCAAATGAAATATATATAAAAATTATTAAATAAATATAAGATCTCCTTTCTAAATTTTGGCTTTAAGCTACCTTTATTAATTTATAAAAATGAATATAAAATAAAATATATAAAAAAATCATTAAATGAACATAAGACCTCCTTTCTAAATTTTGGCTTTACGCTACCTATATATTGAGGCTTCTCCAATTGTTTATGAATTTTACAAATCTCAAATTATTTGGCGATACATAACTTACGCAATATATCGTTGTATGCTATACTTGAAATATATACTTTTGGTATAAAATAGTTCGTATAATTTTTGTATATTTGGCTAATGAATGTAATTATTTTAGTCGATTATACTGTCTGCTTAAAGCAACAAAGAACGGTTAAAGCTCATCGCAAGATCGAAAAGAACTCCAGCCCGCACTGACAACAACGACACGACTCGTGGGTGAAAATGAAATTTCTCTCAAAAAAGGATCCAAAAAAATTTTGAGGACAGATTTTCAAAATCCATAGCGAAACAAATATATGAGTTAAGTTTCAAAATCTGATCCAAAATCTATGATCAAACATTAGTTTAACGAGTTTGGAAAAAATACATGGATGCCATTGAAGTCGAACTAATAATCTGTCTATACCCACTTAACTCATTACCTGAATGCCCACAATTCCGGCATTTGAAATGCCCAAGTTTACTACATTCACTTTGTTTATTCAACTCTAGAACATATTCATATATTTTTTCAACTTCAATGATAGTAAAAAAAAAAGCATTTGTGCGGCGTTGAGAGATGGAGGAGATCAAACCAAGTACCTAATAAGAAATAAACTTTTTACGGTACATTTTTTTTAATAACCGTGGTGTCCGGGCCAACTTGTATGCACCTCGACTAATTCCAACGCATACCTTCCACCCCCACTAGCAACAAGTACCAAGTAACTCTGTCAACCAAGGCTAGAACAGATGTTTTACAGTACATTTTAATATGAAGTTTTACACATTAAAAATATATTATTGGATTGCCAAGTTTTGAATATATTGAGGAAAAATGCATGTCACACAACATACAAGCATTTACACACGAAGCAAATATTAGAGAGTATACCAAGATCTTTAGCCGCATTCACTTAGAAGGTAAACCCAAAACAAAAAAGATCCAAAGTGAACAGGAAAAGATGTGACGTGAGAAAACAAAATGCAGGCAGATCTGTAAGTGAAGCAAAGAGGAAGGGGATGACATACAGTAATGTGATCAACTCCAGGGCCAATTTTCTTGTCGTATTCTGGATGATATGGAAGCAACCTTTGTAGAATAGTTCTCTGATGTTCAGGACTTAACCTATCGCCAACTGCATATCTGCAAATTGTAGATTGAGCAAATGAAATTATATCAATGTCTTCTAACGGGTGATTGTAGGAAAAGTTAAAACATTTTTTATCAAGTAAACATAGTAAACATACAGGGTCTGAGGGTTCAAAACTATGAGACTACGTTATTTTGTTGACAACATGGCATCTCATTGACGCAAGTACCTTTTTGTAGAATAAACCAATCAAAGAGAGGTTGACAACTATCTTATCTTCATCACAACTCTAATGAAAGAAAAAGAAGAGGGGTGAAAACAGATTGACAACCACCTTAACCTTAGAAAGGTCACCCATAACCCAAAATCCAAGATAATTTCTTTAGTTTTGCAATACCAGCAAAACAATATGATACTCGATTGAGAAATTCAAAGGGTCACTTCCTCCACGACACTATTCATCAACCAGATGTCAACATTTACCAAATGTTTTCGCACTGTGAGAAGTTGAAGTTTATAACCTTGTCATAAGGACAAATATTGCCTAACTAGATAAGGCAGTCTCTACTGTGATTTGACTACTACTATTATTACGAAAAAAGTAGCCGCTTTCCCATGAGGACACAAATTATTTATAGAGGATGCCGACATAACAACTTGACCTACAGAGATTGTGAAACTAATCGAACATAGTTCATTGCCTGTATCCGTATATCTGCAAAGCTATAAGAGAAGATTTGGCAGACCACTCATGGTCTGAATTGCTGAAGCAGAAGATATAAAAATTTCACTGGGTGAAAGCTCCAAACAGAAATATGTCCATTTGCTTGGAGCAGCTTAACATTGTCAATCTTTAGTCTATGAGGGATCTAATGCTCCATTCTAGAGCATCTGGAAATGGTTATGAGCATCACACGTTTAAATCAAACTTATTTACAATTTAATTTCCCTTTGCTATTGAATAAACAGATTTCATTAGGCATGGAGGAGGCACCCCAGAACAAGGAATGAGCATTTACTGCATTTAAAATTCCCTTTTATTTAATACTAGTTCATACAACAGTTTTTTTCAAATTGGGAAGTGACGTGAAGCAGCAGTAGAAAGCCTCTACATTGAAAATCCACATGGATCCTAGTTTTCGAGATAAAACTCCCACACATAGCATATGAGTTAAGGTGAAAAACACATCTAAAGTATCCCATTTTTTTTTGAGTTTCATACCTGAACCATCATGTGTGCGAGTTTCCTACCTCGACTATCACCAACTATATATCAAAACGCACTTCAACTATTAACTATTCACTTTTCCTACCTGAAAGTTCATGTATGAAGCTCAAACAATAAATAGTTTAACTGTGTTTTAATAAACAATTGTATATAGTTCATGAAGGAAACTCGCACACGTGATAGTTCATGTATGAAAACCGAGATACTTTAGATGTGTTTTTCACCATTTACTCTATATGAATCAGTACAAAACTCCAACATAAACAAATTCTAGAACCAAAAATTGTTCACTTACTTTCCAGAATGAAGAATCATTCTAACAAATCCAACAAGCGGCACCGTATCTTCCAAAATTTGGTCCTCCCAATCCACCCAACCCTCACCATCTCCTCCCTTTTTCCCCAATTCATCATCCGAATCCTCTTTCACCAACTCCTCCTTACCAGACGCCGTCTCCAACTCCGTAGAAATCACCGGCTTCCTCAACAGCTCCGCTTTATCGCTGTGTATCCCTCCGCCTTCTGAACCAGTCTTCACCGCCAAGCAATGGCACAACCGCAAACCTCCACAACGGGAGAAGGAGAGTGAAGAAGGAGATAGTACTAAGTGATGAGATATAGTGCTAGTATTAGGATTGATTTTGCATAACAAGTGGAAATTTGAAGAGCAAATTGAAGCCATTTTTGGGAGGAATTCGAAAAGGTTCTGTTAATGGAGTTTATTGTCCAAGTTCACTATTCAACATTTTTTTAGCAACAAGTGTGAAGAATCGAAGGAGGAGAATTTTGGTATCGTGGTGAAGTAATGTGCACAGCTCAAAATTCACTGCTGCTTTATTAGTTGAAGAAGAAGATAAGTGTAACGAAGTAAAGCTGACCGCTTTATTATTGGGCGGGCTTGGATTTTGGATATTTGGATATCGGGTGTTCAATTCGGGTCTTGTTATATTTGGATATTTGGATATCGGGTGTTCAATTTGAGCTTATTAAACTCAAGGTCATCCTTGTTTTTTTTGAAACGTTAATAGTCCAATAGGCAGTGTAATCCAACAAGGTAAAAAATTTACATGCACCCGATATATACATCAAATTAATATTTTTTATCATAATTAAATGATTAAATTTAAGTAAATTATTTATTAATTAATCATGATTAAGTAGCATGAACTCTAAATTCAAACGCATGTCATGCATGTATTAGCTTGGTGTATTCACCTGGTGCGTGTAAGTTTTAACCATCCACAAAGTGGGGTATAAAGAAGATATTTCCTCCGTTACTTTTTACTTGTCATTTTTTAAAAACTTTTTAAGGTCAATTTATATTAACTTCGGCGAACAATTTAAGATAAAAAATTTTCATCATATTAATATGAGATGAATTGCAACTTATAGCATTTTTCATATATTTTTCAACCATTTAAATTTTTAATTTAAAATATTAAATTTTTCATCTTAAAAGTTGGTAAGTTAATATACATACAACAACACACCTAGTGTGGTTCCATAAAATGAAGTCTAAGAAGGAAAAAATGTACTCAGTCCATATCATTGGCTCACTTAACATACATTCACCTCAAAAAAAAAAAAAAAATGCAAGTAAAAAGAAACGAAGTAAGTAAAATACAGGCAAAGTTTGCCCTACCTCAAAGGTGAACAATAATCACCCTCCATATTACTTAATCATAAAATTGGTGCACTTTTAATCCTACATCGAACTTTCATCTCTTTTTCTATTTCAATAAGTTTATCACCTTAGATTTCAAGTGCAACAAGCCAACAATATCAAATTATCTTTCTATACCACGTCATTTATGTACAATAAATAGAATATACCATATACTTTGCTTTATGTGAAACAATAAAAGTTAGGTATATACGCAAGTATTAGTTTGAATAAGCCTGGCAAATGATGTATTTATTTATTTATTTATTTATTTATTTATTTATTTATTTTTCATCCCTTATATTCTTAATGGGATGCCTTAAGGTAAATAAAATTCTTGATTATATGGGATTCAAATACGAAAAAGAAATTTCTTTGTTCATATAAAGGAAGTAGATATGAAATATACCTCTCAATCGGATGAGCATTAATACTACAACAACAACAAGATACCCAGTGTATTCCTATATAGTGGGGGAGGGTAGTGTACGTAAATCATACCACTACCTCAATAAAATAGAGAGAATATTTCCAGTAAACCTCCGTCTCAGGACCGATAACAATATGAACATTAATACCAACTATGAAATTGGTTTAAGATTAGGAACTAGTACTAGAAGCTTGTTCACTATACCTAATTTACTTGTACGTCCATGCTTTAGTTTGAAGAAGGGTGTCAAACGGGCTGCGCCCGACCCGACCCGGCCCGATTAGCTAATCCGGCCCAGGTTGATCTGGCCCGGTAAGCCCTAGGGCTTTAGGGTTTCGGATCCCGGGCCGTTTTTTTGTTAAAATGGGTCCGGTTAACCCGGCCCGGATCAAGCCCGGTCCAGGCCTGCCGGTTAACCGGTCCGGCCCGGAAAAAAAAATTGGATTTTGGGCCAAACTAGCCGTTGGCCCAACGGCTATATAGCCGTTTTTGGGTCCAAACGGCTAGTTTGGGCCCATTTAATAAAAAAAAAAAAAAAAACTTTAAAAAATATTTTTTAATCCCAAAAAAAAATCTATAAATACCCTACAACTTCAAATCATTTTTCACACAAAGTGTTCACTTTAATTTTTTAATTTTCGTTTACAAAGTACGAGCGGAAGTTTCTAAAGTCGCAATCTTCGGATACTTCCAAAATTTGGTATTGTCGTTCCATCTCTTACGTTTAATTTTTATTTATTGTATTAATTGTTTAATATTTAATTTTATTATTTTTGTATATTTTGAATATTTTTAGTTTAATTTAATTTATATTATGGATAAATTAAAAAACCTCGCTGCTAAAGGTCTTAAATTTTTTTGTCCTGGAAGCGGTAGTGGTAGTAAAAAGCGAATTACTAGCGGTAGAGGTAGTTCAAGTAATATATATACCCGTGTGCCTTCGCCTCCGGTACCGCTTGGTACATCTTTTGAGGAAGAAATAGGTGTAGGTGCTCACGATATGGATTATGTAGAAGCTCAGGAAAATTACGGTATAGAAGAAGAAAATGAAGTAGATGCAGTTAATTTAGACGAAGATAATGAAAATATTGCTGAAACACCCGCAGTAGGAGATGCTAACGTTAGATCTGAATCAGTTAATCTCCCTTCCCGTCCTCCCAGTGCCCCAAAACCTCGTAAAAGAACTAGTATTGCATGACAATTTTTTGAACGTATATCAGATATTGAGGTGCAGTGCAATATTTGTCAACAAATATATAAGTATAGAAGTGGAGGTAACCAAGGGGGTACGGGTACGTTAATGAGACATATAACTGAAGATCACAAAAGAGAGTTAAATATTGCAAAAGGTGGTGGGGATGTTGGTGGGTCAACGCAAACTAGAATGGACCCAACAACCGGTCAAGTAGCGAAAAAGTATAATAAATTGAGGGACAGGGAAGAAATAGCTAAAATGATAGCTGTGGGTTGTTTGCCTTTTAGTTTTCCTTCTTCTGATGCTTTTATTCGTTATATACAAACAATTTATAATCCTATGTTTAATGGTATTCCTAGAACTACTTGTCAGTCTGATATTTTTAGACTCCATTCACAATATTGTTTTTATTTATCAACATTGTTAAAAAATATTCAATGTAGATTGTCCCTAACTTCTGATCTTGGTCGTGCTGTAAATAAAAATAATTATTTAACCGTTACTTGTCATTGGATGGATAGTAATTTCGTGATGCAAAAACGTATTCTTGCTTTTTTATATGATGAAGATCGTAAACATACTGGACAATTTATTGCTGATTCTATTGTTAAAATTGCCGGATATTATGGTATAGAAAATAAAATTTTATGTATTGCTTTTGATAATGCTTTTAACAACAAGACTGCTATAACAAAAATAAAATCTACGCTATCTCCGCCCTTGCCTGAAATTTTTCATATTAAGTGTGCATGTCATATATATAATTTAATTGTAAAAGATGGTCTTGAGTTTTTTGAGCTTTATATTGAAAAAATTCGTCTTGCCGTTGGTTTTATTCAAGGAAATAATCGTAGATCGAGAATTAGAGAATTTAAACTTAAATGACAAGAAAATGGACTTACACCGATTTTGATGCCTGAGGAAATTGATACTAGATGGAATTCTACGTATGAATTTCTAAAAACTTGTTATAAATATAGAATTCCTATTACACTAGCTTTTAACCAACATTGCGGTTCATTTGCTGATTCTGCTGATTGCATTCTACATAATTCTGATTGGGTTGTAATTAATGATCTTGTTAAGTTTTTAGAAAAAATTTATGTAGCTACGGTTGAATTTTCCGGTGCTTACTATCCTGTTGTTTGTAATATTTTGGCATATATAGCCGATATTTCTGGTTTGCTCCAACAATATAAAAATAAAGAAGGTTATAAAGAAGCTGTTGACGCCATGTTTACGAAATTAAAAAAAAAAAAAATCCTGATTCCCCCTATTTACTTGGTTGGTGCTATGCTAAATCCGTGCATGAAATATAATCATATGTGTCACTTTAGTACTCTTATTTATACTAACTTAGAAATAAATACTAACCATGATTCTGAACAAGTACAACCTGATTTGTGGACGGCTACGGCTGATGCAAAGGATTATATAGAAAAATTATATAATCACTATGCTGATTTATTTGATTCAGCCTTACCTACAAATATCACTCCAACTGTCGCTCCTCATCCTCCCGATGAGCCATCATCTTCTAAAAGGCCGGCATATAGTGGTTTTTTTGATTCGTTTTATGATTTAAATTGTTGGAACAGTGTTGATGAGAGAACTTACACATCAACTTATCGGGAAGAGCTGAAATATTATCTTCGGACGGCACCAGAGGATCGCAGACGACGGATCAACACGCTGGATTGGTGGAGGAATAATGAATCACAATATCCTGTTCTTTCAAGATTAGCTAGAGATATCTTGAATGTTCCAATGTCAACCGTTGCATCAAAGAACGCCTTCAGTCAGGGACGACAACAGCTTGGAGACAACTGACACTCATTGGGAAGCAATGCAATGAATGTTCTAGTTTGCCTCAGAGATTGGATTAGAGCGGAAAGAAGAAACCAAGGAATGGAACCGGAGCCGAGCGACGAGCTGAAACTTGAAGAAATTATGACTTCACGGGAGAACTCAGCAAAATCAAGTCCAATGCATGGTTTTGCCCCCGTTGACTTCGATTATCCTATGCAAGTTCCCATTAATATTAACATGAATGAGTTGGAAAAAATGATGCATAATTTATAGATTTTTCATTCATGTAAATTATATATTTTGGATCATTTTGCAATCAATAAAATTCCCCAAATTCATTCACTCCTTAGTCGTTGTTTTTTATTTATTTTTATTTAACGATTTAAAATTTTAAATTGAATTTCTAGTTTTCTACTTTAAATTAAAAACTTACTTCTAATAAATTATTAATTTACTACCAAATATTATTAATTTATTATATTAAGTAGCATATGTTTTGTATATTTGTACATATATCTTCTATAGAAGTGTATATTTAACGTATACATGTGTATATGTTTTATAAATTAGTATATAAGTATATCTATACATATTGTAATGTATATATAATGTAGTATATTTTATAAGTAGTAGTATATATACATTTAATGGTGCGTATACACGTGTATATATCTTCTATAGAAGTGTATATTTAATGTATACATGTGGATATGTTTTATAAATTAGTATATAACTATACAAATATATATTGTAATGTATATACATTATAGTATATTTCATTTAAAGTATTACATATACATAGAATAGAGTGTATATATGTGAATGGATCTTCATAGACGTGTATATTTAACGTATACATGTGTATATATTTTATAAATTAGTATATAACTATACAAATATATATTGTAATGTATATATATTGCATATATCTCATTTAAAGTATTACATATACATAGAATAGAGTGTATATATGTGAATAGATCTTCTATAGACGTGTATATTTAACGTATACATTACTTTATGTTTTATAAATTAGTATATATATTGTAGTATATACTTTTTTTAAAGTAGTACATATATATTGAATGGTGCGTATATATGTGTATATATCTTCTATAGACGTATATCTTTAAAGTATACAAGTGTATATGTTTTATAAATTAGTACGTAACTATATATATATACATATTGTTGTATATATATATATGTATATCACTATATTGTAGTATATATTTTATTTAAAGTAGTACATATATATTGAATGGTGCATATATATGTGTATATATCTTCTAAAGTAGTATATATTTAACGTATACATGTGTATATATATATATTGTAGTGTATATATATATATATATTATACTATTATAACATATGTTTTATTTAAAGTAGTACGTATAGTCATATATAATTATATATTGAATGGTACGTATATATGTGTAATTGTTTATACTTTATATATTTTTTTAAAAATATATATTGTATATTGGAGTGTATATAGTGTATATTGGAGTGTATATAGTGTATATTGGATTTTTTATTTATTTTTTAAATGGGTTTGACCGGTTTTTAACCGGATTTGACCGGGTCTTGGTGGGTTTGACCGGATTGGGTTAAGTGGACTGGGTTCGGATGGGTTTTAACTTTTTTACTGTTTGGCCCAGCCCGGCCCGGTTAACGTCAAATCCGGCCCGTAACCGACCCGGAACCCGGGTAATATGGGAGGGCCGGTTCCGGGTAGGCCCGGCCCGTTAGACACCCTTAGGTTAGGCTCAACCTATCTTGTTTTATCACCTTTGATTTATGTATTAAGGTTTGGAACGGAACTCGTCTTTCTATCACACTCCCTTTATTCCTAAACAAGTGATTATTTTATTTCTAAATAAGTGATATTTCAGATAATCAAGAAGATATTAATGATATTTTTTCAATTTATATATCCTTTTTTAAATAAAGGCGAGTTTTATATAACCAAGAAAACAAGAAAAAGTCATATCTTTTTAAAAATATTTATTAAAATTAATAAAGATCATTTATTAAAAACACCAACAGAACCAGCAGTACTTCTGATACATTCATACTTTTTTTTTTTCTTTTTGGTAGAAATAGAAAATATATTCTATATAAGCTTAAGGAGGTTTACAAGGTACAGCAGTAGAAGCACTGCATTGTCTTGACCTTAACAAAATAGAGTCATCAGTATGGCTCTCAGGAGAGTCCAAACTGAGCAAGTCACATCCATAATTACACAAAATAGACTGATTTCCTAAGCATGCTAGTTGATAATAAGTCGACCAAGATACATCAATAAGATACATCAATATTACACAGTACTCCATGCCAATCTTGACGGAGCTGGGCTTCAATAACATCAGGTGAGTTAACAAAAAGTGATTAGAACTTAATTTTGGCTGTGTTGGGTTCGAAATCGAGAGGACGTTATGCAGAAGTTATTAGTTGCAAACTATTGTAGTGATAATTTAGACGACAAAGAAAAACATACTAAAAATCATATTATTGATGTAATTTGTTCAAGTGACCTACATATTGAAAACTAATATAAAAAAACATTCAAAACTATTTGGAGAAAATCCCCCTAAACGAGACTTTTAAACAACTACATTGTGGACTTTTAAACGACTACATTGTGGATGGTATTGTGTTATGGTATGAGAAGGGGTCTTCTATTTATAGATGACCAAAACCTTTCCTCCAAGAAAGAGGTTAGTCAACTATGGAAAAGAATTATATTTTTTTTCTTTTAGGAAAAGTAAAATTAATTATGATAATTTTTATTTTCCTTCTAAGAAAAAATAAAACTTAAATATAGTAAGAAAATCAGGGCAAAAATCCTAACAAATCTCCTTTTTTTTACTTGATTTTCTTCACTTGATCCACCTTCTTCTTGTGCATGATCTTCGTTCTTCATATATATTCTTCATATATTACTGTTGTTTGACATGTTTTAAAAATTAAAGTTTTTTGGGTTAAAAATATATAAGCCCTTTCGGGTTAAAAATATTGGAGTCCGGGTTAAAAGTAAGTTTTCTTTTCAAATATGTAATAGGAGGATTATTGAAAATATGATTGACAATCGTCTCCACATGTAATTTTTGGACATATATCTTCATTATCATCAAATTTGTTGCAACTTTGTTCTCAACATATCCTCAATCTGAACCATCGGATCATTGAACCATAGACTCATATACCACTTGTTGGGTTCGAAATCGAGAGGGCGTCATGCGGAAGCTATTAGTTGCAAACTATTGTAGTGATAATTCAGAAGACAAAGAAAAACATACTAAAAAACATATTATTGATATAATTTGGTCAAGTGATCTACATATTAAAAACTAATATAAAAAAACATTAAAAACTATTGGGAGAAAATCTCCTCCCTAAACGATACTCTTTAAACGACTACATTGTGGATGTTATTGTGTGAACGATACTCTTTAAACGACTACATTGTGGATGTTATTGTGTGATGGTATGAGAATGGGGTCTTCTATTCTTTCCTTCAAGAAAAAGGTTAGCCAAATATGAAAAAAAATTATATTTTTTTCTTTCGAGAAAAGTAAAAGTAATTATGAAAACTTTTATTTTCCTTCTGAGAAAAAATAAAATTTAAATATAATAAGAAAATCAGGGCAAAAATGCTGGTGTAAATTGAGTCTGGAGAGGCTATCAACAACTCTGTTAGTAGCTTGACGAAAACTATGCCGTACCACTGGATTCCCCAAGCTCTTCAACACCTGCAGACTTGCAGGCATTGACAATATAAGTATAAGGATGGGACGGTTGATGAAGTAAATTTTGGAGCTCCGTGAAGTCAGATTCTATTTCCATGGCCATGGGGCCTAGATTATGGATGATAGCCATACGGAGACCTTCGTGAAGGGCTTCCAATTCTACTAACGTATGACTATATATGACTCGCACTTTGATCGTGGAAACCCACTACCCAATGACCACAACTATCGCGGAAAATTAACACCGCCGGTACCACTGAAACCATTGTTGGGAGAGAAGGAGCCATCAACATTTAGCTTGTAGAAGCCCGGTGGAGGGGAGAACCATTTGACAGTAATAGTGTTAACACCCATTTGATTACTAAGCTTTTGTGTATGGAGGAGAAATTCACTAATTTTTTTTTTGGCAGACCATGGAAGAGTTGAGGAGGGTAGCTTTTGAGTGGAAGACATTATGGTTTCGATTTAGCCAAATGTGCCAGATTGCGAAGGGGAACAGAACTAACCATTCAGGTTATGTGAAAGAATAAGTCGACTTTAAATCTCAATCCAAAGATATGGGACTCATTTGGGCTTTTTTATCTATTACATTTTACATTCAAAAGACCCAAAGTATTTCAATTTTTTATTAACTGAAAGAGTTATTTGACTATTCTATCTTTATATAATATTTTTTTCATTGAATTTATACTCTATTATATGTCATAATTAAGGTGTTCATAGTCTTGAAGAACAATTACTATTAAGGATAAAATTAAAAAATATTTGATACAAATATTTTTAATAAGAACAAAAAATATTTTGAGGCCAATATATAGAGTAATCAAATTAAGATAAAGGCATGATCGAACCTATCTATATTTTATTTGGACTAAAATGGGACAAGCCAAAATGAGTCTTATGAGTGGAATGTGGATCATAACTCAATTCATCAATTTAATTACTTCTTTCTTCTTTTAAATTTTAGTTTGACGGTCGAGTTATTTTTAAAAATCATATTACAAGAAAGTAAATTTCTTGGAAAAGAGTATTGCATTCACTATATTGTTACTTTTTTTCTTTGTTTAGTTAAAAGTCGCTTATCAACTGATCTTAGACTTGAGAGGTAGCACAAATTGACCAAGTTAAACAAAGGAGCTTAACATAAATTAAATCCACATCAACCTATAAATAAATATATCGACCACCTAGTCATTCAAAGTTTGAACGACTATTTAAACAAGTGAGATACTTTCTTCGTCTATTTTTATTTGTCCAATATATTAAAAATAGAAGTTCAATTTTACTTGTTCATTTATTTACTCAGACATTTTTTTTCCTTTGCTTCTTATCAAACAAACCCAAGGCTATGTGATTGGAGTACAAGTTTAGCGATGTAATGCATGCATGAGATCGATGTGGAAGTGAGAGTTGATATGCATCTCATCCAAAAGAGAAATTCAGCCCAAACTCAGCACTACAGAATGAGTTTAGAAGTCATTTGGCTTATATATATATAGGATGAGTTTTTTTTTTTGAGTTAATTTTCATCCGGTGTTCAGTACCTACATTGAAGTTTGAGTAATTCAAAATTGCGCCGCATAGGGCTCATTCGGCGGAAGCGCTTCCTACCAAGGATTTTTTCATACCCATGATTCGAAATCAAGACTTTTGATTAAGGGACGAGCACCCTCATCCGCTGCACCACATCCTTTGGGGTTGGATGAGTTATTGACTAGAGGTACCAATAATACTGCTATTTAACGTGTAGATGTAAGCATAAAACAGATTATATAAACTTAAACAATCTTATACATAAACAATCTTATCCATAATCCTTTGTATTATTCAGGAACGTTGAACTTAATGATTTTCACATACACATAATAACAGTAATTCAATAAAAAATTACTTACCTGAATTCTCCATGATTTTAGTGGAAGCAAAAGCATAATAGCAGAAGCACTGAATTGTTTCTCTCTCTTTACCTTACTTTCAGAATAATTGTGATGGAGCTTATTCTTCTTTTGGCAGAGAGAGGACCCCTTTTATAATGGGAATAGTCAGTTATGTTTTCACGTTCCATCAACGTGATTGGTGGATACAATCATTATCCTACTAGGACTCAGTAATTGTGGATACAATCCTACTAGGAGTCAGTAATTATCCTGCTAGGTAACTTTCCATATAGATTAAGGATTTAACTTATTCAATTATTATTAAACGAATAAATAAATAAATTATGTGGGCCATAGAAATTTACATTCTCCCACTTGGCACACACAATGTTAATTTAATGGTTTAATAGGTACGTCAATCATGCGCACTATTAACGTTAAATCCAACATCATTTGTCATCGTTAAATAAATCAACTAAAATGAGTCATGGCGGTTGTATGTCCCTTTACTTGACATAGTTCCTTTCATATACTACAATATTAGTCTATTACCTAACATAACCTTTCAAATACATAATGGATCCAACGATAACACTTAGAATCCTTTATCTAAGTCAGAACCTGTCATCATTATTCACAATATTATGTATACAAGAGAAAACAGGTAACAACAGAAACATATATAATTTGAGCTCAATGTGTCAATTTCATAAACATAATAAAGTCTTTACATAAAATCATTCATTGCTATTAATAAGACCCATCCTTTTAACAAGTTCAATAAATGTTTTGGGCGGTAATCCTTTCATCAAAGGATCAACAATCATAAGCTTGGTGTTAATATGTTCAATTGACACTTTATAACAGACTGCTTCCTCAGCTTCCACAGTGGATGCAACTATAACAGACTGCTTCGCACTCTTTCATGATATTGCTCCTCCAGCTAATAGAAACAAATATCCAAATGTGGATTTTCTTGTATCCACACAACCAGCATAATCTGAATCTGAATATCCAACCACATCTAAATGATCAGATCTTCTATAAGTGAGCATATGATCTTTCATTCCTTGTAAGTATCGCAATACTTTCTTTGCAGCCTTCCAGTGATCCATTCCAAGATTACTTTGATATCGATCCAGCATTCCAACAGCAAAACTGATGTCTGGTCTTGTACATGTTTGGGCATACATAAGACTCCCAACTATTGATGCATAAGGAATATCTTTCATTTGTTTTTGTTCCAAGTCATTCTTTGGATATTGATTGAGACTAAACTTATCTCCTTTCTGAATTGGAACGGGACTTAATGAGCATTTTTCCATTCTAAATCTCTCTAATACTTTATTAATATAGGTTTTCTGAGACAATCCCAACAATCCTTATGATCTATCTCGAAATATTTCTATTCCAGTCACATAGGATGCCTCACCCATACCTTTCATTTCAAAGTTGTTAGAGAGATATTTCTTGGTATCATGTAACAAACCAAGATCATTAGTAGCCAGCAAGATGTCATCAACATACAAGACTAACATAATAAACTTACTCCCACTGACCTTCAGATATATACACCGATCAACAATGTTTTCTTTAAATCCAAAGGTGACAATCGTTTCATTAAACTTAAGATACCATTGTCGGGAAGCTTGTTTAAGTTCATATATTGACTTTTTAAGTTTACACACCATGTGTTCCTTTTCTTTAATAGAAAACCCCTCAGGTTGATTCATATAAACTTCTTCCTCTAAATTTCCATTTAGAAAAGCCGTTTTCACATCCATTTGATGTAGCTCTAAGTCATAATGAGCTACCAAGGCCATTATAATTCTAAGTGAATCTTTTCTAGATACAGGTGAAAACGTCTCTTTATAGTCAATGTCATCCTTTTTAGTAAAACCTTTGGCAACAAGTCTGGCCTTGTGACGTTCGATGTTGCCAGTTGAGTCGCGTTTAGTCTTAAAGACTCATTTACACCCAACTCTTTTGCAACCTTCGGGTAATTCAACAAGGTCCCAAACTCCATTCTGTTCCATAGATTTTAACTCATCTTTCATAGCATTTATCCATTTATCAGAATTATTGCTTTCAATGGCTTGTGAAAATAAAACTGGATCTTCATCAATTCCCAAGTCAGTTTCTGACTCATGTAAATATACCAAATAATCATCAGAAATAGCAGATCTCTTTTGTCTTTGAGAACTTCTTGATGCTACTTCTTGTGGTTCATCTACTACAGGTTCATCAATTATGGCTTCATTAATAGGAATATTAATTTGTTGTTCTTATTGATTACTTTGTTGTACAACATCTTCAGGAACAACAAATTTAAAAGAAGTACAGGGTAGAGGAATTCGTACTCTAACTTCTTTAATTTCCACATTACATGGTTCTTCACTCCCACTAACTTCGCCATTCTCAATGAATCTAGCGTTTTCAGTTTCAACTATTCTCGTACTATGATTAGAACAGTAAAATCTATACCCCTTTGATTTTTCTGGATAACTAATGAAGAAACCACTGATTGTTCTTGAATCCAGTTTCTTTTCTTGTGAATTATAAACTCTAACTTCTGTCGGGCAACCCCAAACATGCAGTGCCTCAAACTAGATTTCCTACCAGTCCACAGTTCAAAAGGTGTCTTTGGATCTGCTTTACTAGGAACCTTGTTTAGCAAGTAAACGACAGTCCTTAAAGCATACATCCATAAAGAAGGAGGTAAAGATGAATTACTTAACATACTTCTAACCATATCCATTAATGTACGATTACGCCTTTCTGCCACAACATTTTGTTGTGGTGTGCCAGGCATTGTGTATTGAGCATATATGCCACGTTTTTTGAGGAATTTAGCAAATGGACCTAGGTGTTGTCCACTTTCATCATATCTTCCATAATATTCACCATCTCTATCAGACCTGATTATTTTCACCTTTCTATCTAGTTGTCTTTCAACCTCAGTAATAAATACCTCTAAGGCATTAATCGCTTGAGATGTTTCATGCAACAAATAGATATATCAATAACGTGAAAAGTCATCAATAAAAGTGATAAAATATTTTTCTTTATTGAAAGATGTGATATCAAAAGGACCACATATATCAGTGTGTATAATTTCAAGAAGCTGTGTGCTCTTTGTGTGTTTTGTTTGTTTTCCTTTAATACAATCAACACAAATATTAAGGTCAGTAAAATCTAAATCTGGAAGAATTTCATTCTTAATTAATCTTTCCAGCCTTTCTTTAGATATGTGACCTAAACGTTTATGCCACAAGTAAGCAGATTGTTCATTCACGAAACTTCGTTTGGTTCCAACATTATGATGCAGAGGTAGGAGTGTTTCGGCAAACATATTATCAAGATTCAATTTGTATAAATTATCACAAAGAGTACCAGTACCGATAAGATAATTATTCTTAAACAAACTAAAACATCCATTACCAAAATTAAAAGAATATCCAGTCTTATCCAACTTAGACAAAGAAACTAAATTTCTCAAAAGAGAAGGAACATAATAAGTTTCAACTAAATCTAAGTGACGCCCAGTATCGAGAATCAGACGATAAATCCCGACAGCTTCAACTGGAGCCTTCACTCTATTCCCCATGTAAACAAATCTTTCATTCTTGTTTATGGTTAGGATTGTAAGGAATCCCTGCATAGTATTAGAAACATGAACAGTACAACCAGAGTCAATCCACCAAGTATTATAAGGAACTTCAGTTAAGTTTGATTCGAGATATTTAAAAGCACAAGGCTTACCTTTCTTCTCAAACCATGTCTTACGTTTCAGGCAATCTTTATGAAAGTGTCCAGATTTTCCACTGAAATGACACTTTTCATTCTTGTTTCCTTTCTTATGTACTTGAGATAAAGACTGATTAACATTAAGTTGCTTCTGTTGTCTCTTACTATGCTTCTTTCCTTTCTTTTCAGCTCCTTGATGATTTACAAAGTTAATGGAGTGAGTTTCTTGATTCTTCAGCCTTGTTTCTTCTTGAACTAGCATACCATGCAATTCATGCACGTTCTATTTGTCTTTCATGGTGTTGTAGTTCATTTAGAAAGGACCATACTCAGACGATAATGAGTTGATAATAAACTGCACAAGGAAATTCTATTCCAATTCCATTCCCAATGACTTAAGTCTTGCTGCTATATTTGTCATTTCAATGACATGCTCATGCATAGTACGTGAACCATCAAACTTTATGGTGGTCAAAGTATCCATTAGTGTCCCAGCAAGAGACTTATCAGCAGTTTGGGAAGACTCTTCCACAAGTTTCAGAAGTTCTTTTGCACTTTCAGTTTTGGGAAGAGTAGTCTTAATGTTGCCCGCAATATTCATTCGCATGAACATTAGGCCTAATCTGTTAGATCGATCCCAGTGCTTATAATAGAACTTTTCTTCATCATTGCTAGCTTCAGTAATAGCAGTTGGCTTTTCAGAGTAAAGTGCAACATCAAGATCTAAAACCCCAAGATGGAATTTGATCTGTTTGCACCAATCTGAAAAGTTAAGTCCATTAAAAGTCGTAACAGAGGCAGAGTGCGAATGAAGGGCAAGTGCTGAAATAGAACATGCTCATTTGTTAATACTTTGAGTTACGAGTTTAAACACATTATCAAATTCAGAAATAACTTACTTAAATGTATATTGATGTTCTCCTTTGGGCGAAACATCAAAATACAACTTTAAACATAATGATGCTTAAAATATATTTAACACAAAACGATAATATTTAATGCATCAATTAATAATATTTATCATCTTTGGATAAATAAATAAAACTAACGATACATCAAAATTATCACTTTAATATTTATTGGTCATATGAACAAACAATCAACCTTTGGGTGATCCACAAATGTCTTATAACCAAAAATTTAATTTATCCATAATTATTAGATCAATTATAAGCATCAAGATTAATGGAGAATTAATTTAAACTTTAACCTTTATTTTGGAATTAATTTCATAAAGATTCGACCACTTTGATGATTAACGAATCTTACATATATGATTCCAAGTTATATTAAGAAACAATAAATTTTATTATTGCATACTACAGCGTTCTAACAACAAAGAGTTGTCTCTTTAATATTTAAAATAACAAAGATTAAACTCATGTTATTTTAAATAGAATCAATTATAATAATATCAATATTTCAAAAATTTTATTCAATAATTGTGAAATTTCTAACAAACATAATTAAAATTCACAAGATCTGGAGAAACATTAATTTTAATGGAAAATCACTTGTTCCGAAAACCAGGCTCTGATACCACATGTAAGCATAAAACGGATTATATAAACTTAAACAATCTTATACATAAACAATCTTATCCATAATCCTTTGTATTATTCAGGAACGTTGAACTTAATGATTTTCATATACACATAATAACAGTAATTCAATAAAGAATTACTTACCTGAATTTTCTATGATTTTAGCGGAAGCAAAAGCGTAATAGCAGAAGTCTCTTTACCTTACTTTCAGATTTATTGTGATGGAGCTTATTTTTCTTTTGGCAGAGAGAGGACCCTTTTATAATGAGAATAGTCAGTTATGTTTTCACGTTCCATCAACGTGATTGGTGGATACAATTATTATCCTATTAGGAGTCAGTAATTGTGGATACAATCCTACTAGGAGTCAGTAATTATCCTACTAGGTAACTTTCCATATACATTAATGATTTAACTTATTCAATTATTATTAAACCAATAAAGAAATTAATTATGTGGGCCATAGAAATTTACAGCAGATTCGTGGACCCTTCCCAGAATATGGGTACTGAGATTGAATTTTAATCTTGACTATAAAAGTTTTCTTCCATCAGATGAAAATCCTAGAAGTAGATGTGGAAAATAAGAGAATTGGGCTGAATTTAGATGGTGTAAATATGTTGAACCTTGAGTTAATAAATAAACACGCTATTATTAACTCATTCAAAAGTTACATCATGAGCTGAATTAGGCTATAAAGGGGTTAAAATCTAACCCGTTCAATTTTTACTAAATTTTAATTATTTTATTTGTTATTCATAATTTTTTTAGTAGTCAATAAAATTAATAGTATTTTCTTAAAAAAAAAGTATTTTGACAAGATTTCTCAAAGATCAATTTTTACTATATATCAACTTAAATTTTGATGGATTTACATAAGCTGAGGAATGTTGGGGCCAAGAATTTCACAAAGCTTAAAATATAAAAGAGAAATATATGAATAAATCTAGGAGATTCGACATCTCTTATATATACATAAAAATAATTTTAAACAAATATAAATAGTGAAATAATTTTTGTTAATAAAAATTTGAATGAATCCCTCGACTCTACACGATTCCACCTTGTGACTAAACTTAGACGTATTGGACAAGGTATGTATGACATATAATGATAACTTAAGAGTGGACTAATATTAATGATAAAATTTAGACACAAGAAAGCCAAGTAACATGCACTAATCGATAGCGGCCCCCAAAAGTCAGGAGATGTTTTTACAATATTAATTAACACATTCTCTTCATTCTTTTTAGGGAAAATGATCAAATATACTCCTAAACTTTATAAAAAAATTTAAATATACCTTCCGTTACAAGTTTGATTTAAATATATCTTCGCTGTTAAAGTTTAGGAGCAAACATACTGTTAAACTTTGCGAAAAGGTTCAAATATACCCTCCGTTATAAATTTGGTCCAAATATGCCCTCGCTGTTAAAGTTTATGAGCAAATATATCCCTCTGAATGTTAAATGATTAGCTGGAAATTTACATGTCCATTATTCCTTTTTTTAAAAAAAAAATAATTGCCATATAAGTCAAATAATTGCCACATCACAAAAAATAAATCCACTCAACTCTTTTACAATTTGAAACTGACCCACCAATTTGGACCAACCCATGACCCGACCCAAATTTTGTTTATCAAAATTTCAATCTTATGTTATCGAAATATTTCATCAGTTCAATGACTCTTCAAATATTATGTTGATGTTGCATTTTTCTTATTACCAGTGTGTTCTACTTCAAATATTGTGTTGATATTGCATTTTTCAAATTTTGGTTTGTTTCCTTGTTGTTTGATTTTATCGCGAAAGACTCTAATCTACTGAAATATTTCAAAAAAGTTGTAAAATGTGGAAGAATCAGGGTCATGGCTTCTCCAGCTGTATCAGCTCCTGAGAGAGAGACAGACCCCCACAAAAAGGATTGTCATATCCGAAATGGGCCTTGTTTCAATCTTGGGAAGTGATATCGATAATTTTTACAACAAAGCTCTCGAGGGACAGAGTAGAATCACTTTAATAAACAGATTTGATACCTCAAGTTACACAGTTAGGTTCGCAGAACAGATTCATAATTTCTCCTTCAAAGGCTAGATAGACGGAAAGAATGATCGTCGTTTAGATAACTACTGAAGATATTGTCTTGTTGTTGGAAAAAGGGCCCTCAATGATGGTAAACAAAATTTAGGTCGGGTCATGGTTTGGTCCAAATTGGGGGGTCGGGTTCAAGTTGTAAAAGAGTTTGGTGGATTTATTTTTTGTGATGTGGCAATTATTTGGTTTATGTGGCAATTTAATTTATTTTTTAAAAAAAAGAGCTTGTAAATTTTCAGTTAATCATTTAACTCCAGAGGGGTATATTTGCTCCTAAACTTTAACAGCGAGGGCATATTTGGACCAAACTTGTAACGGGGGGTATATTTGGATCTTTTCGCAAAGTTTTGGGGTATATTTGCTCCTAAACTTTAACAGCGAGGGCATATTTGGACCAAACTTATAACGGAGGGTATATTTAGACCTTTTCGCAAAATTTAGGAGCATATTTGACCCTTTTTCCTTCTTTTTATTTGCTACCTTGTTTCTTTTAACATCAAAGAATATAAATTTTGATAAACGTTTTAAGATGTATTTTTTAATTAAATTGAAAAAATATATATAATTTGTAGTGCTTTTCATATGATATTTAAATATCTAAATTTTAATTTTAAAAAAATTAATCTAATTTAATTTAGCTTTGAAACTTAATTAATTGACGAGCAAATGGAAATGGAAAGAGTAATTAACAATGGATTTGCTGAGTTAATTAAAAACTTGCCATGTTGATGTAGTAGTGATTAGTGACATGTCTATAATTAAATGGATTTGATTGGTTCAACTTGCAATATTTATCGTTGTAGTACGTAGTAGTACGACTAGTATGCTATCTTCTACCGACCTTATTGCTTCCAATTTTTCTTTAATCACTTTCAACTTTGAACAAGTCCTAAGTAAGCAAGATTCTTTAGAAAAGTCAATTCTATAATTTCTGAAGTCTTGCTACTTGAGCAATTGGGCTGTGCGACTAACGAAATAGGTGAAAATCTTAAAAGAAAATCAGAATTTTAATTTTCGTTAAAAGAGCAGTCGATGCACTAAAATTCTCTCTATGTAAGGGATTCGAGTAAGGGTCGGACCATAAGGATCTATTGTATACCGCCTTACCTTGCATTTTTATCAAAGGCTGTTTCCACGGCTTGAACAAGTGATCTCGTGGTCACATGACAACAGCTCTACTGGTTACTCCAAAGCTCTCCTTCAAAGTTAGAAATGTCAATAGAGATTAATAATATATATGTTAAAGTCGTGATTTTTCTTTATTCTATAAGATTCTTGACAGTAGACATATCAATATTTTAAAAGTCTTAGTCCTTCTCTATATGGTATGTACAGCCTGACAATCCATTGGGTGCAAAATGAGGACTGAAGCTGCTTTGTTAACTTTGTTGATCTATTTCTTATTGGCAGCATTTTCATTGGCTAGTAAAAAAAATGGTTTACCACGTGATGATTGTAACATGATAATGTGGAGAATAGGAGCAATTATTGATCCAACAACAAGAGTAGGCAAAGAGCAAAAGGTGGCTATGGAAATGGCAGTTGATGACTTCAATGGCCAATATTCCAAATGTTCACAGTTAGTTTTCAACTTTGCTTATTCCCATAATCCTGCAACTTCCCTTGGTAAATTCTTACTCTCTATAGATCATCTTTCTTTCTTTTTTTTTTCCTTTTAATGACAAGGAGTTGATATCCTTCGAATGCATAGTATAAACCTCGCTTCAGTGTAATAGCTCGCAAGCCCTACAGAAAAGCTAAACTGCACTAAGCAAGCCTCGTGCAACAAACTCGACTGAGTATTAATATACCATCTTCCTTTTCCTCTCTCCTACCCAAGCACGCGTGAATGTACCGTACCGTTTCAAATTCTGAATCTGCTTCTCATCTTGCCAATTTTGATCTAGAGGCAATGATGAGGAAGAAATGAGAACACCCTCAAGTTTAATAATCTTCTATAAAATTTACAGTATTAAACAAGTACTCTTTTGCTATCGTAAGTTTCAGTATAAATAATGTTTCTACAATATATGAAAAGTTTACAAACGAGAATTTTTGCTATCATAAGTTAACGTATAAACAGAGGCGGATCCAGAATTTCAAACATGTGAGTTCCCAATAAAATAAATTAATCTGAAAAAAATTGAATGGAACAATATATGAAAAGTTTATAAACAAGAATTTTTGTTATTATAAGTTAACGTATAATTTATAAATAATATAAAAAGCTATATAATATATATAGCTTATAAATGAGTATTCTGTTATCATAAGGTTATTAAACAGTTACATTTGTGATTCTTTCCTATTAACTTTGAAAAATCAACTACAATTGTTCTTGAACAACTGACAAGCATACTTTTGAGGCCATCGCATCTAAAAGTTTAAGTTCTTGAGTAAAGTATATTTTTATTTTATTCATAAATGCTTGTTAAAAGGAGCAATCTTTAATTTATTTAACTGATGAAATCAACCATGCTTTGGGCAGACATAAGAAAGTGAGTGAATTTATTAAATATAATTTTTCTAATATTAGAAAATTACAACTAAACACAAACAAGTGAAAGTTTAAAATGCACCTCTGACACACCAAATTTTAGTTCTATTTATTGAAAGTCTATTTGGATAGGGTTAAAATTTGATCAAATTAGTTTTTATTTTTTAATTTATTTTTTAATTATTTGGTAAAATTAAAAAATGCTTAAAAAGCTAAAAATTTATTAAGAATTGCAAAAAGTAAAATGCTGGGTACCTCATCTTTTTACCTTTTTAGATTAAATTTTTTTTTTTTAGATTTGATCAAAACACTTACTTCCTCCGTCCCATTTTACTTGTCTCAATTTAACTTGACATATTAATTAAAAAAATAATTAATAAAGTGGCTATTTTACCATAGTACTCCTATTAAACGATGTTTACATTTTAATTTGAAGAAAAAAATAATTAATGCAAAGGGTAAAATATGAAAAAAAATTAAAAAATTCTCTTCTTGATTTGTGAAAAATGACAAGTAAAATGAGAAATTAAATTAGAAAATTTGGAACAAGTAAAATGAGACGGAGGGAGTATCTTTTCTCCCTTATATTTTTCTCCAATTTAAACAATACCCTGAACTTGTGGCCTTAAATATATGGTTTCTTAATCTTTCTCTTTGGTGCTTCTCTTGTCTTTTTCCTCTAATTTCCTCTTCATCTTTCTCCTTTATTTTTAATGAATCATCATACATCAAAGGTTTGCTCAAAAAATTTATTTTAGAATTAAAAATTATAAATAGTTCTGGTATTAACAACTTTAAGTATATTTAAATTATTTTGACAATAAAAAAGTGGTTAACAAGACTTGTTTACCAAACACATCAACAACTTTTTTTCAGGTGAAACACTTCTCTCCTTAATTTATAAATACTTATTTTAAATTTTTTTTTTACTCACTTAAACTAAAAAGCTATTTTTTTAATCTTATTCAAACGAACTCTAAGACATTTTAAACTCGAGAAAAGTAAATACTCAATTTTGAAAATATACATATGTAAAGGAATGGTATTTATATAAATGCAGAAGGAACCTAAACTAAACCATGACCTCTCAAAATTCCAACTCAATTTTCTTTGTACTTCTAGCCGCCTTGACAGTGCAGTGTTCTGATCGATTGAACTACAATTTCGGAAAAATTAGGTGTACAGAGTGCTTTGTTGCTTCGCTATTTTTTGTGCAACTTATATCAACGTGTCTCTCCCGTTACTACAAAAACTATATTGAAATTAGCGAGAGAATGAATTCATGACACTGTAAAATTCCTTCTTGTTAACAATAACGAGAAGAAAACAAACCGATTTTATAGCTGTAATCTCTTTGTACCGTAAATGATAATCAAAGAAGGCCAAACTTTTTTCTGCAGAAGTTGATAAGATTTCTCAATACTTAGCTAAGCATTTGGCCATAGTATTTGGAAAATATATTTTACTTTTAAAAGTTTGCAAAAATTGAAATTTGGCTCAAATACTAGTATTTTCTAGTATTTGGGAATTTGAAATATTTGCCAAATAATGGCAAATTATATGGGCCAAGGCAAGTTTTTTCCCAGATACTACTTGGGAAATCTAGGTCCTTAGACATTAGTATAGAGAATTTGAGATACCAACAACTAACCTTCCTTCTACATTAAAGTGATCTTCCCTCTCAGAAACAAAAGGACTTTTATAGCAAAGTTTTTTCCTCTCTATTCCCTGTTCAAATATTAAATTACATAATCATCCTTCTACTCTTCATGGCTGGCTGCTGTCTCTGTGAAAAGGAATACCCGGCCGGTCCATTCGTAAAGTTCAGAAATCCATGTAAGAAATTTGTAAAAAAACATGCAATAAATAAAAGATAGGAGTACATGGATTAGAAGCCAAAATCAGAACCCGCACAAGAAAATAATTGTCGCTATCAGTTGCAGAAACTTGAGAGACTAAAAGGAAGGGTCAGCATTTATGTTAGAAGTGGTGATGACAGATGACTTCGGAGTTTTAAAAAGGAAAATAGGAATGTTGGCCATAAAGTGATGCGATATCACCTTGTCTATGTGTTACTTTAATATATAGATTATATATCTTGTACATACAATGCAGCTTTGGTGTACTGAGACCTTAAAATTTTGCAGCAACTTATCTTGCCGACAAGAAGCAGGTACATGCCATCCTTGGACCATTGACACGCCTAGAAGCTGCTTTATTTTCGGACTTTGATGACGAAGCCTACAAGGGCATCCCCATTATTTCTCTAAATCCAGCTTCCACCTATTCGACTGTATTACTCACGGGACCACCTTCACTTATACAAATGAGTAATGATGTTAAGTCCCAAATGCAATGCTTTGCTGCCTTAATTGGCTATTTCAAGTGGAGAAATGTGATAGCTTTATATGAAATTAGTAACAGGTTCTCCAATATGGATTCTGGATTGATCACTCACCTCTCAGACTCTCTCAAAGTTGTTGACTCCTCTGTTGAACATCATTTGGCTTTTCCTCCTTTGTTCTCCCTCTCAGATTCAAAACCATTCATTCGAGAAGAGCTGGTGAAGTTGAGAACCAGGAATGTTCAAGTTTTTGTGGTGTTACAGTGTTCTTTAGACTTTGGTTTAGTTCTTTTTGAGATGGCAAATGAAATGGGAATGATGGGGAAAGATTATGTATGGATTATTTCGGACAATATGGCAAGTCTTCTCGACTCTGTTGAACCCTCTATTCTACTGAATATGCAAGGTGTAATCGGGCTTAAGGCAAACGTTAATGAAAAAACCGAGTCTTTTAGAGAGTTCAACGTTAAGTTCAGGAGAAAGTACAGATCAGAATATCCTGAAGATGAAGGCTATCCAAGTCCTAGCTTATATGCCCTCAAGGCTTATGATGCAACTTGGGCAACTGCTAAGGCCATGCAGGAGTTATCCAAAAGCAATTCAAGTGAACTAGTGAAAAGCATTTTGTTGAGTGATTTTGAAGGTTTAAGTGGGAATGTTAGTTTCAAGAATGGTAAGTTATATCAAAACCAAACCTATAGGATCATTAATGTGTTTGGCAAAAGCTACAGAGAAGTGTCATTTTGGTCACCAGAATTTGGTTTTTCTGAGGTTCTTGCTGAATACAATGGGGTGAAGCTGAAAACTGGCAACGGTATACAAGGGGATTTGGGGTCAATTTTGTGGCCTGGAGGTACGCAAACTGTTCCAAAAGGGTGGACAATAGGTGGCCAAGGGAAACCACTTAAGATTGGGGTGCCTGCTAGGGGTGCATTTAATCAGTTTGTGTCTGTTAGTTTTAACCAAGAGAGGAATAAGACTACGATTGGTGGATTTTCAGTTCATGTTTTTGAAGTAGCAGTGAAGCAACTTCCTTATCATCTGCCCTATGTTCTTGTTCCCTTCAATGGTACTTATGATGAAATGGTGATAGGAGTTTCTAACAAGGTATGCATGACTCTTAACATAGTATTCCCCAGTGAATTCTTGTCTAACTTTACAAATTTTGGTAAAAGGTCCAGATCATTACTTTCACTATACAAAATATTTTAATTCTACTGTCTGTTATGTTTTGGTGTCATTCATACCCCTAGTCCTTACCAAGTTGTACTTGCGGTTGAGTTTAAGGATCTCCGGCATGAACTGGGTGGATTCCACGCGTCAAAATGCTTCAAAATAGAAAGGTCGATTATTTATTCATCTACTTTAGAGTTTGGACTATGGTTTTCAATTACCATCTATTATACTTCAAGATGGTGATCCGTTAAGCTCAAGGATAATAGGTAGGGGTGGTGGAACCAATGTAACGGATGACCTCAAAGTATAATGAAAGGTAAAATTAAGATATTTCGTATAGCAGAGAGTACTTTTTGACCCTTTTGTTGCGTAAACATTTTCTTCATCATCAACCAGTGAAGTCTGCTGCTTAGAACTCATTGTTGCTAGTGATTTTGTCTTTACCATTTGCAAATACTCACCGGAAACTTCATTAATAGAGTCTGGATGCAGCGGTAGGTGATACCGATATATTGGCTGATCGCTATGCATATGCAGAATTTTCCCAGCCCTATATTGACTCTGGACTTGTCATGGTAGTGACCGAAAGACCTAGACTCAAAATACCCCGTTTTATTGTTATAAAGGCTTTCGAGTTGAAGTTGTGGATTCTGCTGGTAGTGATGAACATGTCCACAGGGGTTGTCATCTGGTTGAATGAGTACGTAAACGGCAACCCGGATTTCAGTGATCCTTTCCCCCAGCTTATTGGATCCATGCTTTGGTTCTCTGTCACTTTTCTCTCTTTTTCACAACGTAAGTTTCAAACTTAAAAATACATTATACTTCCCCCTTCCACCTTCTTTGACACTTTCCTTATTAGTTCGTACAAAAAACAGTTGTCACATTTAAATATTTCCTTAATGAGAACCTTTATAGCACATGAATGTTGTGACATGTTTAAAGTTGTTGCCCTGTGACCAGGAGGTCACAGGTTCAAGCTGTGGAAACAGCCTCTTGCAGAAATGCAAGGTAAGCCTGTATACAACAGACCCTTGTGGCCCGGCCCTTCCCTGTACCCCAAGTATAGCGAGAGCTTTAAAATGTTATGACATGTTTAAAGCCACAAGTTTTAAAAGTCTTAATTTTTCTTCTTAAACTGCATGCAGAATCAAAGTATGTCAAATAAAGTAGAACAAAGGGAGAATCGAATAGGAAAAAGGGTAAATAAAAAACGCTCCTTCTCCCTTACACCCTCTTTTCTGATCTCTCCTAGTATGCCCACACATACACCCATCTCAACATCCTCATTTCCGCTACTTGCATCTTTTGGACGTGTGAGCTTCCTGAAATATTTTGACTCATGGAATCCTTCCTAATCTACATGAAGCTTCCTCAAAGTCAAGGGCAAATCCGAGAGGATGTGCTAACAGTAAATATATAAATGATCCAAAGTATAACGAAGAGTAAATCTGACATATTTTATATAATAGAGAAAACTTTGGACTTTTTCCCTTTAGAATAAAGATCTATACAGAACTATTGTTTGCACTTTGATCTAATTCAAAAAAGCTTTTTTTTTTTTTTTTTTTTGGAAACTGGTAACTTGATCGAATTCAAAAGCTTATAACTCCAATTTGGGAAATCATTACAGGAGAATCAATCAAAAGCAATCTATCGCGACTTGTGCTGGCTACATGGTTATGCGTAGTTGTTGTTGTTGCAGCTTGCTTTACTGCAAAACTTTCCTCCATCATGACAGTTCCTAGGCTGGAACCTTCTGTACTAAATGTGGAATATCTTATAAAGGCCAATGCTGCTGTTGGTTGCAATGGCAATTCCTTTATAGTCAAATATCTGATGAATTTGCAATTCAAGCCAGAGAATATCAAGAAAATCCGTTCAATAAGTGACTACCCTAAAGCTTTTGAGAAGGGAGAAATTTCTGCTGCTTTCTTAGTAGCTCCGCATGCCAAAGTTTTCCTAGCAAAGTACTGCAGAGGTTACACCAAATCAGGACCTGTCTTTAAACTTGCTGGTTTCGGTTTTGTAAGATCAAGAATTCATCTTTTTAGCTTTTCAATCTGCCTATCTCCATCTTTAGTGGATTAAAATTTTACATGTGCTCGCTGAACTTTACTCAGTATATCAGTAAATTTACAATTGTTAATCTATCAGGTTTTTCCAAAGGGTTCTCCTTTAGCAATTGATATCTCAGAAGCTGTTCTTAAAGTCTCACAGAGTGGAGAGATAAATCAACTCGAAGAACAAATGCTCATTTCTTCAAACTGCTCTTCTTCATCAGCTGAGGATCAGGGTCCTGGATTAGGACCAGAGTTGTTCTCAGGCCCGTTACTGATTTCAGGTGTTATATGTGGAACTGTATTTCTGATCTCAGTCGCTCGTTTAGTCAGAAAACACCGGCAATATTTAAGCTCTATGATTGCAAATAATGCAAAAAGAGTTCTTAGATGGGCTTCTGTGGTTGTAACTCAATGCTATACAAGAATAGTAAGGCCAAGATCAGTTAGAGATTGCAACACTGTGATTGACCAAAGACCAAATGTTCAACAGAATGGTGAAATTACAGAGGTATTATGACGGGCCAAAAGCTGGCAAATCATGGACAGCAAGTTTCTCTTATCTAATAATCTGATGTGCTCTTGTAAATATATGATTTTCTTCCATTCTCAAGATCAACAGAAAATAGTTTTTTTGGTGGTATATTAACAAATGATATGTTTGTGTATGATTCGAGTCCAAATGTGCTTTGATGATTATGTGTAAAGAACTTATATGTTATTGGGCTAGATCGATCTGATAAGAATCAACATGCTTCGTTTGTTTTGATTCTTCCAACTCTTACTTAATGAGCAAATCAAATATAACAAGCTAAGTAATAGTATAACCACATTGTAATATGATAATTTCATATGGTATTGGCAATTTATTCATATCTGACGTGCATTTTCAAGCAGGTCTATATTGTTGATCAATGTCTTAGTAATTGTATCAGCATATTCATATTTTGTGAATTTGAAATTTTACAATTTTGAATTTTAAATCATGATAGGAAACTAAAACTTTATTCTATATCTATAATCTATAATATATGATTTGAGCTTTTTGTCCATCATTAAAAGACTCTTCTTTAGACAAAACTGTCTTTTTCACTAAATTTTTTTAATTTATTATTTAATTATTTTTATTATATTAATTAGACTTCCTAAAATATATATGAGACTCCTAAAATATATGGTAGGAGAATTAATTAATATTTTTCTTCCTAAAATATATGGTAGGGGACTTAGTTATATCTTGCTTTCTACTGTTCAATTAAAAAAATAATCCTAAGACTCTATTAAGTTCTACTGTTCAATTAAAAAAAATAATCTTAAAACTCTATTTAGGAAATACTTCTATAAATATAATAACAAGACTCCTAAAATATATGGTAAAAATAAGGACTTCTACACTATAAAAAGACACCGAATATGTATGGTATATTAAGGAGAGAATTGTTGTAGGTTTTTTTTTTACTAAAATACATGAAAGAAACGTGTTAAAATATTAGGAGAGTAATGCCAATTATTTATTTTTGTTAAATCATTAACTATCAATTTTAAATCAGCCATGTTCACAAGGTACGCTTTGTTGATGGTTTCTTCATTGCTGGAGACGATTTGGACAAGAGAACTATGGAGCACCGCCTTCCCTTTCTTTATTTCATTGTGACTTAAACTTATTTAGAATTAGGTATATTCAGTGAACTTTTAGATTCATTAACCTTTTCGTCTTGATCTTAATTAATTTCTTACTGGGCAGTACTTTTGCACAAAAAATTGACTCCATATATATAAAGAACACTTTCAACCATATATGAAGACATTAGCGCAAGTATACGCTTCAAGTTTCTTTTATTAAAGTAAAGCATCTAGAAATAAATCCGTTTGCCTATTGGCAGAATATGGTTGATGTTCATCTAAATTGATTCGATTGCATGTCTAGATTGACGGATACTTGATTTTCTAACCCTCAACCCTTCACTATATTTGTCAGCATAATAGAGTTCAACATGTATGTATATATATATATCTTCTTTATTTTCATTCAAAATCATTCTTTAGGGTCAAAATTTTCGCTCAGACAAGAATTAGTTGGATCAAAATCGAAGCTTTGTGATCACTATTATATTTTTTTTTATAGTTTACATAAGTTTTAGATGAATGTCTTTGAAGAATATCTTGTGTAAATGTTAGGTTTAATTATATTATTTTGATATTTTTATAATCTTATTGTTTTATTTTAATTTACAACTGCTAGATGAATGTGGGTCGACTTTTTAGGTTTAATTGTATTATCGTAATATTTCTATTAGTTTGTTATTTTGTGGTAGTTTACCGTTCATAGATGAATCCCGATCGGCTTTGTTAATTTTTGTGTGTAAAATTTAAGTTTAATTGTATTGTCTTATTATTTTGTTGCAGTTTACAGGTGATAGATAAATGTTGGTCGGTTTTGAGAAATTTTATTATGTAAAGGTTAGGTTAGGTTTAGTTGTATTATTTTGATATTTCTATTATCGTAATATTTTCTTATTGTTTACAAGTAGTAGATGAGTGTCGGACGACTTTAAAAAAAAATTGTGGGTAAAGATTAGATTTAATCGTATTATTTTGATGTCTCTATCATCGTATTGTTTTGTTGCAATTTATAGATGGTAGATGAATGTCGATCGATTTTAAAAATATTTTAGGTAAAAATTAGGTTTAATAAATAAATTCTCCATCCTTACATACTCAAAAAATATTAAATTTAATTATTATATTTATTTTTATTATTTAAATAAATATTCTATTTAATATAATATTTGAACTACCTAAACTAGCTTATAAACAAACACAAATTGCAAATGAAAACTTCTAATTTGAAACTAATCAAATTATGACAAGGGATGATCCAACCTATCTAAATTTTTATTTGGACTACAATATGAGACCTGCCAAATTAAATTTATGACTTACGAGTGGATTATAATTTACCATTTTCCTTCATCGAAATTTTTAAGTTAAACAGTCGATTTAGTTTTTTTCAATCAGATAATAAAGTAAATTTCTTGGAAAAGGGTACAATTTTTAAAAAATATCATTTATCTTTTTTTCTTCTTTCTTTGTTTAGATAAAAGTCGTTTATCAGTGGATTTGGACTCTAAATATGGCTATCAAGTTAACTAAATTAAACAAATGAGTTAATGTATATTAAACCTAAATTAAGATAATGATCACCTAACTACTAGAATTTTGAATGATTTAAACAAGTTAGATATTTGTGACTTGTGAGAACACTTTTGTATTTGTATTTGTATTTTGTATTTCTTTTCTATTATACAGATTACCTCTTCGTGGATTTACTTTTTTATCCCCATTATTTACTATATTACATCCTAATTATTCCGTGATTTATTATATTATTTCTAATTAATTATTACAAGTCATTTATATATTAGAATTAATAATATTTTTTTATTATATTACCCCTAATTAATTATTATAAGTCATTTATATATTAAAATTAATAATATTTAATTAAAAACTAGATATTTATGACGTTTGTTTCAACTGCTTTAACCATGATTTTACTATAACATCCCTAATTAATTATTATAAGTCATTTATGTATTAAAAAATTAATAATATTTAATTAAAAAAATAGATGACGTGTCTGCTTATATTACCCCTAATTGTTCCATGATTTACTATATTACCCCTAATTAACTATTATAAGTCGTTTATATATTAAAATTAATAATATTTTTTTACTATATTACCCCTAATTAATTATTATAAGTCATTTATATATTAGAATTAATAATATTTAATTTAAAAAATAGATATTTATGCTTATATTACCCCTAATACTAATATTTAAACTTAACTTTAAATTTTTAAAGTAAAAAATTCTTAAAATATTTAAAAGATATATAAAAAATTTAGTTGATTCTCAAAATTGTATCAAAGCCACATAATTTGGGACAGAAGGAGTAAATATATTATTTAATAATTACGTAAAAATTATTATAAATCACAATAATTAACAAGTTAAAATACTTTTTTAAAAATAGATAAAAGCTCTATTCAACTCTCAAAATTTTATCGATGCACCATAAATCATGACAAAATAAAAAATTATCTTAATTAATTGCAACTAAATATTTAAAGTAAATCAATTTTATTATTTTAATTAACTTTTATATAGAAAATTAATCTTTTTATTTATTTATTTTAGTAAATTTAAATTTTAAAATTATTTTTTTTCTTATATAGAAATACTAATATTTAAACTTAACTTTAAATTTTTAAAGTACAAAATTAATAAATTTAATAAAATAAATTTCTAATGAATATTTTCTTAGAATTTGTGTTGGGTCAATATGTATCAAGTTAAAAAGAAATAAAGAAAAATATATAGTAAAATTTTATTATTGTGAAAGATAAATATAATGCACTATCCAATAATATTTAATAATATCATATTTTGCATATGCAAATATAGCATCCTATATTTAATTAATATACTATTTCGGTGAATTATCGATGATTACTATTCGATATGATAAAATTATATTAATTTTTATTGTAATAACATAATCAATCGCTCTTAATTAATTATTATGAGTCATCTAGGTATTAAGAAAATAAATAATATTTAATGAAAATAAAATAGACATAAAATGCAAAATTAACTCTTAATGTTTTAAATTAAATTTTCGTCTTTCGAACGATGATTTTACTATATCACTCCTTATTATAAGTCATTTATGTATTAGAAAAATAAGAATAACAAAATGATATGTCAACATAAAATATCTGATTGACTATCAAAATTATATTAGTACCACATAAATTGGGACAAGACAGAAGAAGATATAAAGCAACATATATTATTTGAAAATGAAATTAAATAACAATAATTAACAAAAATAAATAAAAATTGACTGATTTCTGCTGCTTCAATCGTGATTTTAATGTATCACCCGCAATTAATTATTATAAGTCACTTATGTATTGAAAAATTAATAATATTGAATCCACGATTTTACTATATATCAGGGGCGGATGCACAACATAAAGTGCGGGTTTCCCGAAACCCATAACTTTCGTCCGCTTCTTGAATTTATATTGAAAAAACTAGTACATATATAAAAATTATAAGTTGGGAACCCACAAACAAAGTGTGTTAGTGGTCTAATGGTAAAAATTATAAGTTGGGAACCCACAATCTTTAAATTCTAGATCCGCCTCTGCTATATATATATATAATATATATATATATATTATATATATATAATATATATATATATATATATATTATATATATATATACTATGAATAAAAAATTTCATGATATATTTTTTTTTTAAATAAAGATTACTACATATACTCAAATGGAAAAAGAGTAAAAACACACAAGAGATAAATGTACAGAAATCAAGAAGCACCAAATGGATTATTAACATTTGTAACATTCAACACATTTCTAAATATTTTCAAATTCTTCTTGAATCAACACATACACATAATAAAAATAATAAATAATAAATAATAATAATTACATTTCACTATATCACCCCTAATTAATTATTATGGTCATTTAAGTATTGTGCCACATAAGTTGAAATAAAAAAATATTATAAATTACAATGATCAAAAAATTAAATTATTTTAAAAAATATAATTGGCTATCATCGACACAAAACTCTGGACAAGGAGAGTAGCATATATTATTCAAAAATTACATAAAAAGTATTATAAAATACAATAGTTAACAACTTAAAATATCTAAAAATAATTTAATATCTTATATATTTCAAAAAAATTACATGAAAAATACTAGAAATCACAATAATTAACAACTTAAAAAGTTTAAAAGATATAAAATATTTGGTCGACTCTTAAAATTATATTAGTGTCACTAAAATTGGAATAGAAGAAAAGTATTATAAATCACAATAATTAAAAACTTAAATTATTTTTAAAATATAATTGACTATCAATGCCACACAAATTTGGACAAGAAAAGTAACGTATATTAATTTGAAAATTACATAAAAAATATTATAAATTACAATAGTTAACAACTTAAATTATCTTAATACATATTAAAATAACATATGTTGAACTCATGCTAGATTTCGGATGAATCCTAGAAAACATATGCAATCCTTTTATTAAATTTTTTTATTTAAATATATCAAGATTGAAAAGATAAATAAATATCTTAATGTTGGGCCCGTGCTGACACGGGTCATGCTCCTCTAGTATATATAGTAAGACTTTATCCGCAACCAAATATTTATACCAATTCAACAAA
Source organism: Capsicum pubescens (assembly GCA_030864215.1). Taxonomy (NCBI): domain Eukaryota; kingdom Viridiplantae; phylum Streptophyta; class Magnoliopsida; order Solanales; family Solanaceae; genus Capsicum; species Capsicum pubescens. The sequence continues at coordinate 12,832,275 of CM061541.1, read as the reverse complement.
TTATTTCATACGTGTTTTCATATATGCTCTTATCACTAAATCATAGATAATAAATACTATTCTTTTAGGATAATACTCACGAAAATACCTGAACTTTAACCAAATTTTCAGTGGAGCATATTGAACTTTGCGGGGTCCTATTCCCCCCTATACTTTTTTAATCGAAATTAATTCTCCCGGACCTTTTTAAAGTGGAATTAATTCTCCCCAAAACGTATACCCAGTTTTTTAGGTGGGAAGTGTGGTACACGCGCTTTGTCTTCTCTATTTTATCACTTTTCAACATTTTTTCACCATTACAACCATATTAAAGATTCCACAACTCAAATTCATCCTACAAATCAAATTTCAAATAATTTCATTGAGTCAATTTCAAATTCCAAGTCTATTCTTATCACACAAGTTTCCAAATTCAATTTCTAGTTTCAAACTTTGAATTCCATTGAGTTTAATCAAAAATTTTCTTGCACATTGAATTTCAGTTTATGTATAAAAAAACATACATTGAATTTTCAATAATTGAATGAAATCTTTCATTAATTTTCTTCATCCGGGTCCACAAAAGTTTTGGAATTCCATTTTCAAATTACGCCATCTCAATTGAATCTTCCATTGAGTTTCAAATTCCAAGTTCATTCTAACTCAAATTTCTTGAAAACTTTCTTCAACAAACTTTCTTAAACTCAAAACTCAAACTTTCTTCCATTGAATTTCAGTTTCGATGACGGAATCTTCAAGAATGAAAACTGAAATGAATTGCAACAAAGAGGAAGAAGAAACTGAAACTCAAGAAGAAAGAAGAAAGAAGCAAGGAGAAAAAGAATGAAAAACTTTAAATAAATAAAAATATAAAACTTTAAATAATTATAAAATTAAGGGGTTGTTTGGCAAAAAAAAAAAGAGTTTAAAACGTTTTTAGCACTGTTCACGCGCTCAATGCGCGTGACTAACACGCAATGTGTCAAGTGGCAGATACATGCCATTAAAATATGAAAAAAAAGAGTCTGGGGTAATAGGATTCTCGCAAAGTTCAGTATGCTCAACTGATAATCCGATCAAACTTCAGGTATTTTCGTGAGTATTATCTCATACTTTTATCATAGTTTCTCATTTAATCCTGATAAATTAATATCATTTTATGCAAATATATATCAAGTGCAGATAAGTTTCATATACTTGAATTAATTTGCAAAATAGTTTTCTTTCCCTTTTAGTCATAGGATGAGCTATTGACTAGAGGTAGTAGTGCTATTTACGTGTAGATTCGTAGACCCTTCCCACAATTTGGGTACTAAAGATTGAATTTTAATCTTGACTAAAAATTCTCTTCTTCTAGATGACCCAAAGATATCGTATATAGTCAATAATTTAGAATGAAATAAATTAAAGAAATGAACACATATATACAGAAATCAAAAAGTAAAACGATAATTATAGGGATTTATTTTAAGTGACTGTATATTAACACATTGATCAATTTATTGATTTGTTAAGTTCAACTAATTGCTACATATTGATGTCGTAGTGAATAGTATCATGCTTATGATAACTCGTTAATTAACTATGGATTTGTTGATTTCAACGTGCGAAAATAATGTACGTAATCACTAGTAGAAGTAGTCAGTGTCGGAATCAGAATTTTCATTAAGGGGTTCAAAAGTAGATATATAAACTAACCGAAGGGGTTCAACGTCTACAATATATACATAAGAAATAATTTTAACTATATATAAGTAGTATAGTTTTCCGCTGAAGGGGGTTCGGATGAACCCCTGGTAGTAATATATACTCCCTCCGTCTCATATTACTTGGCATGTTTATTAAAAAAAAAAATTGTCTCAAAATCGCTGACATATTTAAAGAATCAAGAGATAATTTGATACTTGTTTTCAACTTTACCTTTACTAATTTAATGAAGTAATTAACTCAAATAGTTAATGATAATATTTAATGTGAATTTAATAGGATCATATTAGTCAAGTTATAATCTTTATAAACTTTTCCTTAAAAATTATGCAAAAGACAAACATACCAAATAATATGATACCGAGGGAATTTGATTATATGACTATTCTTACACCAACCTTACTGTGCATATTGCACGCTGTGTTTTTTCAATCAGCTTGAACAAGCTAGTCCTGGGGAAGATTCTTCATGAAATCCTTATCAGTTTGCCCATAAGTGGGACACGATAGATAAAGATATTTCATGAGTTGAGACGTTTCATGAGATTAGATATCGAATCTTCTATAGGAAATAGATAATGATATCATTTAGTACAAATTGGTGGCATGAAATAATCCCGGGATAAGTTAAAACTCATAATCAAATGCAGAATATAAGATAATCCCACATTTTATTTTGAATTGTTATTCTTATTCTACCAACCAAACGACTTAAAGTGTTAATCCCTCTTGTCTGTATGATTTAGTAATCATCAATGAAGTGCGTGAAAACTATGATTTAATTAAGTCTCAGAAAAAAAATATTAAGTGGTTTCTCCCTGTCTACCTAGACTTTACTAAGTAAAATTATATAGGTACGCGATGAAATAGTTGAATAGAATTGTTAGTTCTGTTTTTTTCTTTAAAAGTGCTAGTCGTCCTCTGTGAGCTCCTTCATATATATGACACAGCAACTGCCAATTACCAGGAGTCTTGACCATATAAAAAAAAAATATCACGTGTTAGAAAGCGCTTTTCATACTAGTTGTTATCTTATGCCGTCATTTTTTTCAATATTATTGAATAGCAGGATCTAAGGCTAAAATAACTCGAAGTTTGATATGAAAGATTTAGGAGACTCAAAGTCTCTTAGGGAGATTAAAGTGATGAGGTCGCAAAGAGTTGTGAAAACCAATCCCCTTAAATGAGTTCTCTATGCATGTGTCGAATTTAAATTAATTGGGATTCAATAAAAATACAAAAATTGGGTCGGAAATTAAACAAAGATAATAAAAAGACCCATGAACCAAAAATATGGGGCAATGTACGTAGAACCAATGATGATAGTCATGATTATATTATTCAAGAGCTCACATATAGTAATTATAATTTCATGAGTGGACTAATATTTATGATAAAATTTGAAGGGGAGTTAATGAGACATAGCAGCCCCCAAAAGCCAGGAGATTTTTTAAAGTTGATGCAAATTATATTGACACATAAAATAACTATGGATTTGTTGAGTTCATCAACTTGCTATATTGATGAAGGAGTGATTAGTGCTATGTTTATATTTAACTCATTAACTAACTATGAATTTGTTGAGTTCAACTTGTTGTATTATATTGTAGCAGTATGACTACTGTCTTCAACCGACCTTATTGTGTCCAATTGCTCTTCAATCAGTTTAAACTTTTATCAAATCTAAGAAAATTCTAGTGAAAAGCCAATTCTACTGCTTTAAAGTCAATTGTGTCCAATGAAATATGTGAAAATTATAAAATCAAAGTTTCAAATTTTAACAGAGATTAAAAAATAGAACGTGAAGTGATTTTTCTTATTTGTCTAATTAAGGCCCCGTTTGGCCATAAAAACAATAATTTTTCGGGAGTTGGAGTTAGAGTTAAGGGTGTCTAACGGGCCGGGTCGGGCCAACCCGGAACCGGCCCTCCCATTTTACCCGGGTTACGGGCCGGTTATGGGCCGGGTTTGGCGTTAACCGGGCCGGGCCAAACAGTAAAAAAAAATAAAACCCACCCGAACCCGGCCCGATTAACCCAATCCGGTCAAACCCACCAAGATCCGGTTAAAAACCGGTCAAACCCATTTAAAAAATAAATAAATAATCCAATATACACTATATACACTCCAATATACACTATATACACTCCAATATACAATATATATTTTTAAAAAAATATATAAAGTATAAACAATTACACATATATACGTACCATTCAATATATAATTATATATGACTATACGTACTACTTTAAATAAAACATATGTTATAATAGTATAATATATATATATATATACACTACAATATATATATATACTAATTTATAAAACATATACACATGTATACGTTAAATATATACTACTTTAGAAGATATATACACATATATATGCACCATTCAATATATATGTACTACTTTAAATAAAATATATACTACAATATAGTGATATACATATATATATATACAACAATATGTATATATATATAGTTACATACTAATTTATAAAACATATACACTTGTATACTTTAAAGATATACGTCTATAGAAGATATATACAAATATATACGCACCATTCAATATATATGTACTACTTCAAAAAAAGTATATACTACAATATATATACTAATTTATAAAACATAAAGTAATGTATACGTTAAATATACACGTCTATAGAAGATCTATTCACATATACACACTCTATTCTATGTATATGTAATACTTTAAATGAGATATATGCAATATATATACATTACAATATATATTTGTATAGTTATATACTAATTTATAAATATATACACATGTATACGTTAAATATACACGTCTATAGAAGATCCATTCACATATATACACTCTATTCTATGTATATGTAATACTTTAAATGAAATATACTATAATGTATATACATTACAATATATATTTGTATAGTTATATACTAATTTATAAAACATATACACATGTATACATTAAATATACACTTCTATAGAAGATATATACACGTGTATACGCACCATTAAATGTATATATACTACTACTTATAAAATATACTACATTATATATACATTACAATATGTATAGATATACTTATATACTAATTTATAAAACATATACACATGTATACGTTAAATATACACTTCTATAGAAGATATATGCACAAATATACAAAACATATGCTACTTAATATAATAAATTAATAATATTTGGTAGTAAATTAATAATATATTAGAAGTAAGTTTTTAATTTAAAGTAGAAAACTAGAAATTCAATTTAAAATTTTAAATCGTTAAATAAAAATAAATAAAAAACAACGACTAAGGAGTGAATGAATTTGGGGAATTTTATTGATTGCAAACTGATCCAAAATTTATAATTTACATGAATGAAAAATCTATAAATTATGCATCATTTTGTCCAACTCATTCATGTTAATATTAATGGGAACTTGCATAGGATAATCGAAGTCAACGGGGGCAAAACCATGCATTGGACTTGATTCTGCTGAGTTCTCCTGTGAAGTCATAATTTCTTCAAGTTTCAGCTCGTCGCTCGACTCCGGTTCCATTCCTTGGTTTCTTCTTTCCGCTCTAATCCAATCTCTGAGGCAAACTAGAACATTCATTGCATTGCTTCCCAATGAGTGTCGGTTGTCTCCAAGCTGCTGTCGTCCCTGACTGAAGGCGCTCTCTGATGCAACGGTTGACATTGGAACATTCAAGATATCTCTAGCTAATCTTGAAAGCACAGGATATTGTGATTCATTATTCCTCCACCAATCCAGCGTGTTGATCCGTCGTCTGCGATCCTCTGGTGCCATCCGAAGATAATATTTCAGCTTTTCCCGATAAGTTGATGTGTAAGTTCTCTCATCAACACTGTTCCAACAATTTAAATCATAAAACGAATCAGAAAAACCACTATGTGCCGGCCTTTTAGAAGATGAGGGCTCCTCGGGAGGATGAGGAGCGACAGTTGGAGTGATATTTGTAGGTAAGGCTGAATCAAATAAATCAGCATAGTGATTATATAATTTTTCTATATAATCCTTTGCATCAGCCGTAGCCGTCCACAAATCAGGTTGTACTTGTTCAGAATCATGGTTAGTATTTATTTCTAAGTTAGTATAAATAAGAGTACTAAAGTGACACATATGATTATATTTCATGCACAGATTTAGCATAGCACCAACCAAGTAAATAGGGGGGATCGGGAAAAAATATTTTTTAAATTTCGTAAACATGGCGCCAACAGCTTCTTTATAACCTTCTTTATTTTTATATTGTTGGAGCAAACCAGAAATATCGGCTATATATGCCAAAATATTACAAACAGTAGGATAGTAAGCACCGAAAAATTCAACCGTAGCTACATAAAATTTTTCTAAAAACTTAACAAGATCATTAATTACAACCCAATCAGAATTATGTAGCATGCAATCAGCAGAATCAGCAAATGAACCGCAATGTTGGTTAAAAGCTAGTGTAATAGAAATTCTATATTTATAACAAGTTTTTAGAAATTCATACGTAGAATCCATCTAGTATCAATTTCCTCAGGCATCAAAATCGGTGTAAGTCCATTTTCTTGACATTTAAGTTTAAATTCTCTAATTCTCGATCTACGATTATTTCCTTGAATAAAACCAACGGCAAGACGAATTTTTTCAATATAAAGCTCAAAAAAGTCAAGACCATCTTTTACAATTAAATTATATATATGACATGCACACTTAATATGAAAAATTTCAGGCAAGGGCGGAGATAGCGTAGATTTTATTTTTGTTATAGCAGTCTTGTTGTTAGAAGCATTATCAAAAGCAATACATAAAATTTTATTTTCTATACCATAATATCCGGCAATTTTAACAATAGAATCAGCAATAAATTGTCCAGTATGTTTACGATCTTCATCATATAAAAAAGCAAGAATACGTTTTTGCATCACGAAATTACTATCCATCCAATGACAAGTAACGGTTAAATAATCATTTTTATTTACAGCACGACCAAGATCAGAAGTTAGGGACAATCTACATTGAATATTTTTTAACAATGTTGATAAATAAAAACAATATTGTGAATGGGGTCTAAAAATATCAGACCGACAAGTAGTTCTAGGAATACCATTAAACATAGGATTATAACTTGCTTGTATATAACGAATAAAAGCATCAGAAGAAGGAAAACTAAAAGGCAAATAACCCACAACTACCATTTTAGCTATTTCTTCCCTGTCCCTCAATTTATTATTATACTTTTTCGCTACTTGACCGGTTGTTGGGTTCATTCTAGTTTGCGTTGACCCACCAACATCCCCACCACCTTTTGCAATATTTAACTCTCTTTTGTGATCTTCAGCTATATGTCTCATTAACGTACCCGTACCCCCTTGCTTGCCTCCACTTCTATGCTTATATATTTGTTGACAAATATTGCACTGCACCTCAATATCTGATATACGTTCAAAAAATTGCCATGCAATACTAGTTCTTTTACGAGGTTTTGGGGCACTGAGAGGACGGGAAGGGAGATTAACTGATTCAGATCTAACGTTAACATCTGCTACTGCGGGTGTTTCAGCAATATTTTCATTATCTTCGTCTAAATTAACTGCATCTACTTCATTTTCTTCTTCTATACCGTAATTTTCCTGAGCTTCTACATAATCCATATCGTGAGCACCTACACCTATTTCTTCCTCAAAAGGTGTACCAAGCGGTACCGGAGGCGAAAGCACACGGGTATATCTATTACTTGAACTACCTCTACCGCTAGTAATTTGCTTTTTACTACCACTACCGCTTCCGGGACAATTTTTTTTAACACCTTTAGCAGCGAGGTTTTTTAATTTATCCATAATATAAATTAAATTAAACTAAAAATATTTAAAATACACAAATATAATAAAATTAAATATTAAACAATTAATACAATAAATAAAAATTAAACGTAAGAGATGAAACGACAATACCAAATTTTGGAAGTATCCGAAGATTGCGACTTTAGAAACTTCCGCTCGTACTTTGTAAACGAAAATTAAAAAATTAAAGTGAACACTTTAAGAAATTAAATATATTGAATATTAGAGAATTGAGAATTGAGAGAGAATGAGATTTGAGAGAGTGAAAAATTGTGTGAAAAATGATTTGAAATTGTAGGGTATTTATAGATTTTTTTTGGGGATTAAAAATTATTTTTTAAAGTTTTTTTTTTTTTATTAAATGGGCCCAAACTAGCCGTTTGGACCCAAAAACGGCTAGTTTGGCCCAAAATCCATTTTTTTTTTATTTTATTTTTCGGGCCGGTTAACCGGCGGGCCTGGACCTGGCTTGATCCGGGCCGGGTTAACCGGGCCCATTTTAACAAAAAAACGGTCCGGGACCCGGAATCCTAAAGCCCTAGGGCTTACTGGGCCGGGTCAAACCAGGCCGGGTTAGCTAATTGGGTCGGGCCGGACCGGTCGGGCCGGGCCGTTTGACACCCTTAGTTAGAGTTGAAGTTGAAGTTAGAGTTGGTGTTGTATTTGACTATGAATATAAATTGGAGTTGTTTTTGAAATTTTGTGAGAGAAATAGGAGTGAGAAATTCAAAAATAAATTTCATTAAAGTGAAATAATTTTCATGGACAAACACCCCTTTTTACTAAAGTAAAATAATTTTTCAAAAAAAGTAAAAAAAATAATTCACGACCAAGCGCCTACTAAATCTTGGAAATAGAGTTATCTAATATCTTTATCGTCGAGAGAACGTAACATATAGTTGATAGAATAGTTCAGTTTAGGTAATTTAATTTAAAGAAAAAGAGAAGTCGTGATCCTTCTCCTAGTCCAGTAAGTATGCTCTAGCACCCATAACAAAATGAGGATTGTTGCTACTACTAGTACTGTCTTCTTTTATTTGCTGGTCTATTTCTTATTGGTTCATCAAATAGTATCATTGGGTAATTATAACAAGAATGGTTCAATACATGATGATTGTGACATGATAATGTGGAGAATAGGAGCAATCATTGATCCAACAACAAGAGTAGGCAAAGAGCAAAAGGTGGCAATGGAGATGGCTGTTGATGACTTTAATGCACAAAATTCCAAATGTTCAGAGTTAGTTCTCAACTTTGCTCATTCTCATGCTCCTGCAGCTTCCCTTGGTGAAGCCTTGCTCTCTATATACTTCCTCTCCGATTCATATTACTTGACATCTGTTGACATGACATTCAATTAGATGTGTGTTTTACTATCTCCGTTCACTTTCATTTGTCAACTGTTTCATAAATAGATATTCACTTTTTACTTGTCACTTTTAATATCTCAAGAAAAGATAATTATTTTCTTCATATTTTACTCTTAGAATTAATTACTTGTTCTTCAAATCATTTTTCAAGAACTAGTACTCCTAATAAACATCAATTAATAGTAGTGTGATAAAATAGTCATATCAATCATTGTTTCCTTATGTCAAATCTAGATGTAACAAGTAAAAGTGAACGGAAGAAGTGCTAAACTACTACTCCCTCCGTCCAACAATATTTGTCCATTGTATTAAAAATAGATGTCCAATAATACTTATTCAGTTTGAAAAATTAATGCATAATTTATCCTTTTCTATTTATTTTACCATTGTTACTGGATACTATTATCACTCAATACATTTTTTAAAGAATTAAATTTATTATATTTAAAGGATAATACAATAAAATTATCCCTATTATTATTGCTTTTTAACCTGTGTGTCAAATTAATAATGGGAGTATTGTTGAACGGAGGAAGTAATACTATTAATAATGTTTTGAAACTCTAAATTTGACTACTACTTTATATAGTTAATTAATATTAAGGGTGAAATCGAATAAAAATAATAAATCTCTTTTGAACTGCTAAAATTGATAAGTAAAATGAAATATTTATTTCTAGTATAGGGGTTAAATAAAATGAATGGAGGAATTATCATCTCTTTTTTTTTTCCTTTTTTTTTTCTCCCTTTCTATTCTTTATTTTCTTTCTTTTTTTGTTGATTCACATTTTATTATATTCTACTTATTTTTAAAATTTTTAGTTTAAGCGATAAAAATTCAAACGTCTTTTTTACTTTCTTAAAATTGATCTCAAGTCAAATGATTTTTCATACAAACAAAAATTTTAGTAAAAAAGAATTGTTGCTAATATTATCTAAGGTTTTCTAATCGTATGAGATTACAAACTGAATAGTAAGTCATAACGCCACAATATTCATAAATTATATTTCCTAGCAAGTTATGAAATTCTGAGAACTGGGATAGCTTTTGCGTTGTCAATGAATATGGATTATGAATGATATTGCGTTTATAAATACCAAAATAACTAATTAATCCTAATATTATTATTTCCTCTTTTAACATAAATAATTTATTCCGATACTAATTTCAAATTCTGATATATAACTTATTTCAAAATTAGTAACCAAACAAGGAATAAGAATATCACACTACTCGTTATATTTAGTTTTCCTTTCACATCAAAGTTAAATAAGTGTTTAGACTACCACTATACTATATTAGATTTGATTATTAGACCCTCTAACTACTATTAATATTGTTAATCCCAGAGATCCTCTCAATCAAATCGTTGGCTTTGGGACTCTGGATTTAGCTAAACTCACACCTTTAGCTTTTGTCTCATATCATGTAAATTTGCTAAAAATATTTAACATATATAGACACATAATTCCTATCACTTGAGAGACAGTTTTTTCCGGAATAATGTTCTTCTAGTCGCCATCCATTAGAGAATTATACTGTACATTTAAAATTAAAAAATTACTTATTTATAGAAGTCTTGAACTAACTAATAAAATTATTGTCATATGACTAATCACCAAACTTTTATTTCATAATAATTCATTTTCTCTTTCTTCGACTTCCTTGGCTCCTTACAATCGATTTCACTCCTATAGTAAGTTAATTCGTCTCTTTTTAGTTTTTATTTCTTATCTCCTTCGTACATGTTTCGTACGATAATACTTGTCCACTATAATTTAAAAAAATCAATAATAATTTGAAGTTGTACACGATATAATTTTAACTTGAAAAATTATTATTTTCATGATCAAATGATGTTTTAGGGTGTGTTTGGTATGAATTTCAGTTTTCTTATGTTTGGTTGGCTTATGCGTTTTGGAAAATGTTTTCCAAATCAACTTATTTTTCTCAAATCTAAGGAAAATGACTTCCCTTCAAAAAGTAAGAAAAACATTTTCCAAAACTCTCTTTCAACCTCACTTTAAAGTTGAAATGTTCATACAATTCTCAAAATCATCTACCCAACCCCCAATACCCTATCACCCCGACACCACCCCTACCCCCACCCCACCCCTTCCCTTACCCCCACCCTCCACCCAAAAAATTCAATTATTTTAAAAAGTATTTCAAAAAAATTTCTTAGTCCATCCCCTACCCCCATCCCACCCCTACCCCTACCAACCCCTCCAAAAACAATATCTATATTTTATTAAAAAATTCAAATTTTTCTCTTACCCTCCACCTCTACCCTCCCTCCCCCCTTACCAGTCCCCTCTCCCATCCCTTCCCCCACCCCACCCCAACCTAAAAAAAAATAATTATTTTTAAAAAATTTTCAATTTTTTTCTTCCCCTCACTCCCCTACCCTGACCCCCAACTCCTACTAACCCCCCGCCCATCAATTTTTTTTTTTTTTTTTTAACAAAAAAAATTCAAAACTTTTTCTTACCCCACCCCTACTGTCTATTCTGACACCACCACCCACTCGCCTACCAACCCTTTTCCCCAATTTTTTTTTTATCTTTTTAAATTTATTTTTTAAAAAAGATTCTAAAATATATTTTTATTCTTTAGTTAAACATTAAAATGTATTTTTTAAAAAATATTTTTTCATTTACTAACCAAATACTACCGTGAAGATATTGGGATGAATTCTAGATTTAAATTTAAATAAGTTCAAGTTATTATCATGGATAAATTACAAACTTCTCCACTAAGTCAATGGAAAAACTTATTTTACCAGAATTCTTTTGTGCATCTTGCTTTGCAAGATTGCCTTGTGTATCTTGTCTTAGAAAATATTTTTCATCCACCAATCAATCATAAGAAAATAAATAAGAATCAACTTATTTTCCAGGCCCTTTAAGTTTAGTGAATAAGTAAAAATGGAGCACTTGTTCAGTAAATGTTTCATTTTTTCTAGCAATACAGGTTGTGTATAATTGATTCTTTTGGTGGGATCCTTTTTTGAGCCTGCGTAGCTCACAAGCTTTAGTGAATCGAACCAGTCTTTTGTCATTTTTTTTATAATTTATTTCCTTCTTCTCAGTTTGATGTTTGAATTTTGGCTTTTGAAAGAAATTGGCATTATTTGTCTTGGAGAAATACAGAAAATAGAGATATGTTAATGAAAAAGATATGTGGAAACGTTTCTTCATATTTTTTTTTTTGTTTGTTTTTTACTTCTCATCTCCTATTTTGTGAAATTTGAAATGACAATCATTGTCCTCCAAATGGATAAGCTTGTGGGTCATTTGTTACGCAAAATATTGCGCTCCAATTTTACGGTCCTGATGCTCTGAACTCAATTTTAACTTATTTTTATAATCCTTTTGTGTTGAGGTGACACACGTGACACTTTTATTACATGAAAATGAGACCTATGTCAATGGTGCCACATCAGCTAAAAATGTGCCACATCAACTAAAAAAGGTGATAAAAATATACTAAAATTGAGTTAAGGTAATAGGACCTGTAAAATTGGAGTGTGTTGTAGCAAATTTGGTAATAGTTCAGGTCTACTAGTTGCTTTACTCTAAGATTCATAACGTGTTTGTTGACGGTATGAATTTATGTATATAGAGTTACTGTTGATTTTGTTAGCTTCTTGGTGATGTTACTTCTTTATATTTTGAAATTCTTAGGAAAATCCTAGCTTGTCACTGTGTATACATTGCATATGAATGCAGCTTTGGTGAACTGACCTTAAAATTTTGCAGTAAATTATCTTATCAACAAGAATCAAGTACATGCCATCTTTGGACCATTGACACAGCAAGAAGCTGCTCTATTTTCGGGCTTTGATGATGAAGCCTACAAGGGCATCCCCATTATCTCTCTCAGTCCGGCTGTTACCTATTCGAGGTTGTTACTCGAGGAACCAACTTCACTTATCCAAATGAGTAATGATGTTAACTCCCAAATGCAATGCTTTGCTGCCTTAATTGGCTATTTCAAGTGGAGAAAGGTGATAGCTTTATATGAAATTAGTAACAGTTTGTCCAATGTTGATTCTGGACTGATCACTTACCTTTCAGATTCACTCAAAGGTGTTAACTCCACTGTTGAATACCATTTGGCGTTTCCTCCTTTGTTCTCTGTTTCAAATTCAAAATCTTTAATTAAAGAAGAGCTGGAGAAGTTAAGAACCAAGAATGTTAAAGTTTTTGTGGTGGTACAGTGTTCTTTACACTTCGGTTTGGTTCTTTTGAGATGGCAACAGGAATGGGAATGATCGGGAAAGGTTATGTGTGGATTATTTCGGACAATATGGCAAGTCTTCTTGATTCTATTGAACCATCTGTTTTGCTAAATATGCAAGGTGTAATCGGGTTTAAGGCAAATGTTAATGAAAAAACCGAGTCTTTTAGAGAGTTCAACGTTAAGTTCAGGAGAAAGTACAGATCAGAATATCCTGAAGAAGAAGGATATCCAAGTCCTAGCTCATATGCTCTCAAGGCTTATGATGCAACATGGGCAACTGCTAAGGCCATGCAGAAGTTATCCGGAAGTAATTCAAGTGAACTAGTGAAAAACATTTTGTTGAGTGATTTTGAAGGCTTAAGTGGGAAAGTTATCTTCAAGAATGGAATGTTATATCAAAGGCCAACCTTTAGGATCATTAATGTGATTGGCAAAAGCTACAGAGAAGTGTCATTTTGGTCGCCAGAGTTTGGCTTTTTTGAGGATCTTGTTGAATACAATGGGGTGAAGTTGAAAATTGGCGACGGTTTAGGAGGGGCTTTGGAGTCAATTTGGTGGCCAGGTGGTAAGCAAACTGTTCCAAAGGGGTGGACTATAGGAGGCGTAGATAAACCACTCAAGATTGGGGTACCTGCAAGGGGTGCATTTAATCAGTTTGTGACTGTTAATTTTAACCAAGAGAGGAATGAGACCCTGATTGGTGGATTTTCAGTTCATGTTTTTGAAGCAGTAGTGAGGCAACTTCCCTATTATCTGCCCTATGTGCTTGTTCCCTTCTATGGCACTTATGATGAAATGGTGGTGGGAGTTTCTAACAAGGTATGCATGACTCTTAACTTATTCTCTGCATCTATCTTCGTAAGTGAATTCTGGTTCAATTTTTCAAATTTGGGAAAACGGTCCAAATCTATTCTTCTGCTATACAATGTTTTTTGATTTTACTCTGCGTCTGTGGTATGCTTAGGTGGTTCATACCTTTAGTGTTAACAAATTTTGCTTTATTAGGCCTTGACTTTAACTGATCTCTAACGTAAACTGGGTGGATTCTATGTGTTAAAGTACTTCAAGAAAAAGGTCAAAACTTGTTCATCTACTCTTAACTCTGGTTTCGAATTACCATCTAGTATGGGATACTTCAAGTTGGAGATTCGTTAAGTCAAGGGTAATAAAATCTGATTTGTTAGCAGCAAGGGTATGAATGATCACAAAGTATGATTAAAGGTAAAAATAGGACTTCCGTTTAGCAGGGAGTATTTTTACCCTAGTGTTTTTGTGTTTAACATCTGCAAATACTTACCAGTTCATGAAATAGAGTCTGGATGCAGCAGTAGGTGATACAGAAATAATGGCTGATCGCTATGAGCTTGCGGAATTTTCACAGCCCTATATTGACTCTGGACTTGTCATGGTAGTGACTGAAAGACCAAAACTCAAAAAGGCCCATTTTATTGTTATAAGGGCCTTCAAGTTGAAATTGTGGATGCTGCTGTCTGTGATGAGCATGTCCATAGGAGTTGTCATCTGGTTAAATGAGTACGTAAATGACAACCCGGATTTCAGTGGTTCATTCCCTCAGCTTATTGGATCCATGCTTTGGTTCTCTGTCACTGTTCTCTCGTTTTCACAAAGTAAGTTTCAAAATTGAAACACATTATACTTCCTCGTTCCACTTTGTTTGACACTATTTCCGTAGTCAGTTCCAAAAAGAATGTCACATTTCAATAATTCCTTAATGAGAAGCTTTTCTAGAACACAAATGTTATGACATGTTTGAGACCACAAGTTTTAAAAGTCCTTATGTCTTTCTTAAATCATGTAGAGTCAAACTATGTCAAACAAGATGGAATGAGGAAGTATAGAATAGGGAAAAGGGTCAAAAATACTCTTTTATTATACGAAATATCTTAGCTTTACACTTTGTTGTATTTGGGATCATCTATACTCATACTGTCAGCAATCGTCTTGTATTTGTCCTTAACATTAACAGACCTCCAACCTGAGATGTGACAGATGGTAATGTTAAACCAAAGCCAAAAGTAGTTGAGTAATTTCGAAACTTTTTCCTGAAATATTTTGACTAGTGGAATCCTTCCTTATCCACGTGGAGCTCCCTTAAAGTCAAGGGAAAATCCGAAATGATCTTACTAACCATAAAGATATAAGTGATCCAAAGTATTACGGGAGGTAACATTAAAATCTTTCATATAGTCCAGGAAAAATTTGGACTTTTTTTCCCTTTGAATAAAGTTATACAGAACTATTATTAACACTTTGGTCTATTTCAAACACTTTAAACTTCGTTTTGGGGATTCATTACAGGAGAATCGATTAAAAGCAATCTATCTCGACTTGTGCTGACTACATGGTTATGTGTAGTTGTGGTGGTCACAGCTTGCTTTACTGCAGTTCTTTCCTCCATTATGACTGTTCCTAGTCTGGAACCTTCTGTTCTAAATGTTGATTATCTTCTAAAGACCAATGCTGCAGTTGGTTGCAATGGCAATTCATTTATAGTCAGATATCTGGTGAATTTGAAGTTCAAACCAGAGAACATCAAGAAAATCAGTTCAATAAGTGACTACCCTAAAGCTTTTGAGAAGGGAGACATCTCTGCTGCTTTTTTTGTAGTTCCACATGCCAAAGTTTTCCTTGCAAAGTACTGCAAAGGTTCCACCAAATCAGGACCTGTCTTTAAGCTTGGTGGATTTGGCTTTGTAAGATCAAGATTGCATCTTTTTACCTTTTCAATCTGCTTATCTCCATGTTTAGCCGATTAATTTCGCGTATCTAAAATTATAGGAGTCACAATTTTTGTTCAAGTCCGAACTTTTGTCACATTAGAGTAAGCAGAACTTAATTACCCACTATAACGGTGAAGATATGAAACTTTGCTACTATGCTAAAGTTACAGATCTTTGCTGCTATAAAGGTAAAGTTACAGTAGTGGATTGGTTTTGTAATTATAGTATTTAAAGTTAAGTGATTGTATAGTATAGTGAGTAAAGTTCAGTTACGTTAGTGTGACAAAGGCACTTTAGTGTCTTTACTGTTGATAGTAGGGAGTTAAATTTAGTGACTTCTAATAAGTTAATCTAATATTTCAAAACGTAATTTAGTTACTTTATTATAAAGGATAAAGTTCGGTGACTATACGAACTAGCCCTTTAGTAGCCTAATCAAATTCTTATGAAAAGGGCAGCCCGGTGCACTAAAGCTACTGCTATGCGCAGTGTCCGGGGAAGGGCCCCACCACAAGGGTGTATCGTACGCAGCCTTACCTTGCATTTCTGCCGGAGGCTGTTTCCATGACTTCTTAATATTTTAATCTATCAAGTCTTTCCAAAGGGTTCTCCCTTAGCAGTTGATATCTCAGAAGCTGTTCTTAAATTCTCTCAGAGTGGAGAGGTAAATCAACTAGAAGAACAAATGCTTATTTCTTCAAATTGCTCTTCTTCATCAGCTGAGGAACCGGGTCCTGGATTAGGACCAGAGTTGTTCTCAGGTCCATTACTGATTTCAGGTGTTATATGTGGACTTGTACTTTTGATCTCAATCTCTCGTTTAATCAGAAAACACTGGCTAATTTTAAGGTCTATAATAGCAAATAGTGCAAATGTAGTTCTTAGATGGGCTTCTGTGGTTCTAACTCACTGCTATACAAGAATCGGACCAAGATCAGTTAAAGATTGCAACACTGTGATTGACCAAAGACCAACTAATCAACAGAATGGTGAAATTACAGAGGTATTCTGATGGGCCAAAAAGCTAGCAAATCAAGAACTGCAATTTACAACTGCTAGTTGTCCTCTGTCCATAAGTACTCTTGTAAATATATGATCAGAAGTTGTATATGAGCCAAAGAAAATCTTTGTGCAAGTTAATTTTAGATGCACTACTTGCTTTTTGTTGATTCTTGAGGTGTTTTGGTGACTAACAAATGAAATGTGAGTAAATGACAAATGAAGAGGGTGTACCAATGAAGGGGAGTTACTGAGCAATTGTAGTCCCCAAAAATCAGGAGATATTCCTAGAAGTTGATCCAAATTATATCAACACGTAAATTAACAATAGATTTGTTGAGTTGATCAACTTGCTATATTGATGTAGTAGTGATTAGTGACATGTTTATATTAACTCATTAGTTATATATGGATTTGTGGAATTCAACTTGCATTATTGTTGACTTCTTGTAGTAGTATGGCTACTATCTTCGGCCTACCTAACTGTGGTCCGGTTGTTCTTTAATCAGTTTGAACAAGTCTAAGGAAAATTCTTTGAAAAAGTCAATTTTATTTCTTTAAAATTTTAGTACTTCTGCAATTGGGCTAGGGACCAATGAAATATATGGAAATTACAGAAAATCAAAGTTCAACTGTCAAACAGAAGAAGAAAGAAAATATTATAATTAGCGATTCTTTTTATCTACCTAAACTTTAGGAATAGTATTGATGTCGGTAGGAGGTAGCAGATAGGTGATAATCAAGGTGTAATTTAAAAGGGAAAAAAAAGTATTGGTTCATGTTTTAGTCAAAAGGTACAAGTAGCATATTGAGGATAAAATGAGAGAAGGTTGCTTGAGATGGTTTGGACATTTTCCGTGTCGACCTATAGATGCACGGTCCATAGGTGTGAAACTATCGTAAGTGCAGGTGTTAAAAGGAACAGGGTAGACTTAAAATCACATGGAATGAAGTGGTCTCAAAAGACCTCCAAATGCTTCGTATCAGTATAGATTTAGCTAAAGATAGAGACACGGAAGAAAAAGAACCATATAGGTGATATCTACTAGTTGAGGATAGGTTTTAGACTCGTATGGAAATTTTGTTTAAATTATTATTATTATTATAGTAGTGTGTGAAGGGGAGCCTTGGACTAAATGGTAAAATTGTTGCCATGTGACCAGGAGGTCACTGGTTCAAGCCTTGGAAACAACTTCTAGCAGAAATGCAAGGTAAGTTTGCGTACAATACACCCTTGTGGTGGGGCTCTTCCTGGGACCCTGTGCATAGCGGGAGCGTTAGTGCACCGGGCTGCCCATAAATGAAGAACTGATGAGGATTCACATAGCGGACCCCAAATTTCTCTGGGACTGAGGCATAGTTATTGTGGTCCATCTCTTAGCTCCTTTATATATGACACATCAACCGCCAACCAAAAGTCTAGCCATAGCAAAATGAGAACTGCTACTACTACTGCCTTCTCCTTGTTTGTCTATTTCTTATTGAGTCATGATCATGTAGCATTTTCATTGGCTTATAACAAGAATGGTGTAAATGGTTCAACACGTGATGATTGTAAAATGATAACCTGGAGAATAGGAGCAATCATTGATCCAACAACAAGAGTTGGTAAAGAGCAAAAGGTGGCAATGGAGATGGCTGTTGATGACTTTAATGCCCAAAATTCCAAATGTTCAGAGTTAGTTCTCAACTTTGCTTATTCCCATGGTCCTGCAGCTTCCCTTGGTAAGTTCTTACTCTCTCAATAAACAATATATGTTTTTCTTTTCTCTTTTTCTTTACTTTCTCTCCTACCCCAGACACGAATGCACCATTAAATCCACTAGTATTGGTACAGACCTCATGTTTATCTGAAAAAAAATAATGTGGTTGGAGTTTGGACTACCATTAGATTTGACTATAAGACTTTAGCTACTACCATTACATATTGTTAATCCCATATATAATCCTCCCACTTTTGACCTTTGGATTTAACTGAACTCAGCATTTTAGCTTTAACTATCTCATACCATGTATGTTTGCCAAAACGATTAATATACACAAACATATGTACGTATTCGCAATTGAATCATTCTGAATCCAATATTTTATCTGGACTTGCCTCAACAACTAAATGTTTTGAAGTGTGGATTATCTCATTTAAAAGTTTAAACGATTAGATTAGATAGAGCACACTCTTATTTATTTAATTATGTCTTCAACACGCTCACTCATATGAATGATGGTGAAACTCAGATCTATAATCTTTTCATGCTCTGGTATCATATTAAAGTGTGTAACTATATTCTGTAAAATTTTGTTAAAGAGACCAGACTAACCTTAAAATTTTGCAGCAACTTATCTGGCCAACAAGAAGCAAGTACATGCCATCCTTGGACCATTGACACACCAAGAAGCTGCTTTATTTTCTGACTTTGATGATGAAGCCTACAAGGGCATCCCCATTATTTCTCTAAGTCCAGCTGCCACATATTCGACAATGTTACTCGCGGAACCACCTTCACTTATCCAAATGAGTGGTGATGTTAACTCCCAAATGCAATGCTTTGCTGCCTTAATTGGCCATTTCAAATGGAGAAAGGTGATAGCTTTATATGAAATTAGTAACAGTTTCTCCAATATGCATTTTAAGCTCATCACTCACCTTTCAGATTCACTCAAAGTTGTTGACTCCTCTGTTGAACATCATTTGGCTTTTCCTCCGCTCTACTCTCTCTCAAATTCAAAATCATTCATTCAAGAAGAGCTGGTGAAGTTAAGATCCAAGAATGTTAAAGTTTTTGTGGTGGTACAATGTTCTTTACACTTTGGTTTGGTCCTTTTTGAGATGGCTACAGAAATGGGAATGATGGGGAAAGATTATGTATGGATTATTTCTGACAATATGGCAAGTCTTCTTGATTCTGTTGAACCTTCTGTTTTACTAAATATGCAAGGTGTGATCGGGTTTAAGGCAAATATTAATGAAAAAACTGAGTCTTTTGGTGAGTTCAATGTTAAATTCAGGAGAAAGTACAGATCAGAATATACTGAAGAAGAAGGAGGATATCCCAGTCCTAGCTCATATGCTCTCAAGGCTTATGATGCAACATGGGCAACTGCTAAAGCCATGCAGAAGTTATCCAAAAGCAATTCAAGTGAACTAGTGAAAAGCATTTTGTTGAGCGATTTTGAAGGTTTAAGTGGGAAAGTTAGCTTCAAGAATGGCATGTTATATCAAAATCCAACCTTTAAGATCATTAATGTGATTGGCAAAAGCTACAGAGAAGTGTCATTTTGGTCTCCAGAGTTTGGTTTTTCTGAGGATCTTGTTGAATACAATGGGGTGAAGTTGAAAATTGGTAACGGTTTAGGAGGGGCTTTGGGGTCAATTTTGTGGCCTGGCGGTGAGCAAACCGTTCCAAAAGGGTGGACAATAGGCGGCCTAGAAAAACCGCTAAAGATTGGGGTACCTGCAAGGGGTGTATTTAATCAGTTTGTGACTATTAAATTTAACCAAGAGAGAAATGAGACGCTGATTGGTGGATTTTCAGTACATGTTTTTGAAGCAGTAGTGAGGCAACTTCCATATTATCTGCCCTATGTCCTTGTTCCCTTCTATGGTACTTATGATGAAATGGTGGAAGGAGTTTCAAACAAGGTATGTACATGTATGATTCTTAACTTAACCATTGCATCTACTTTTGGTGCACAACCTTTCTGAGCATATTCTGGTTCAATTTTTAAAATTTGGAAAAAGTTACAAAAGTATTACCTACTATACAAAATAATTCTCTTGCTTTTTGTTATACTTGGCGTCCTTTGTATCCTTTTTGATAGAAAATTATCCCATATTTGACCTTGACTTAAAGACCTTGACTTAAATGAGCTGCATCATGAACTGTGTAGATTTCACGTCAAAATACTTCAAGAAAAAGGTCGAAATCTGTCCATATACTTTTAAAAGTTACGGTCTGTTATACTTCAAGTTGGATATCCATTAAGGTCAAGGGTAACAGGAGACCTCCAGTAAAAATGAAATGCTATTCTTGAAAAATCTTAGGATACTGAAGTTATTCTCATCAATCTAACAATTTAATTCGTAGGACAACAACAACAGTAGAAAGTACAAGAAGTAGTGTCAAGGCAAACGACTTCAAAATTCATTTTTGATTAGTATTTTGAATCCTCTCCTCGAGACGAACCCACTGATGGTCTTGGTCATTTGCTAATGACAAGGGTATGAATGACCCCAAAGTGTAAGGAAAGGTAAAATTAAGATATTTCGTATAGAGGGGAGGATTTTTAACCCTTTTCCCTTAAAATTTTTTTCATCGTCTATCAGTAAAGTCTGCTTCTTAGAACTCATAGTTGCTAGTGATTTTGTGTTTAAGATCTGCAAATACTCACCAGTTCATGAATAGACTCTGGATGCAGGGGTAGGTGATACTGAAATAATGCCTGATCGCTATGAGGTTGCAGAATTTTCACAGCCCTATATTGACTCTGGACTTGTCATGGTAGTTACTGAAAGACCAAGACTCAAGAAGGCCCATTTTATTGTTATAAAGGCCTTCAAGTTGAAATTGTGGATTCTGCTGGCTGTGATGAGCTTGTCCACAGGGGCTGTCATCTGGTTAAATGAGTATGTAAATGAAAACCCGGATTTCAGTGGTACTTTCCCTCGGCTTATTGGATCCATGCTTTGGTTCTCTGTCACTGTTCTCTCTTTTTCGCAAAGTAAGTTGCAAATCTAGAAATACATTATACTTCCCCCTCCACCTTCTTTGCACTATTTTCTTGTTAGTTCGTACGAAAAGAATGTCACATTTCAATATTTCCTTAATGAGAAGCTATTATAGAACATGAATGTTATGACATGTTTAAAGCCACGAGTTTTAAAAGTCTCTTTTCTTTTCTTAAACTACTTGCTGAGTCAAACTATGTCAGATAAAGTGGAATGAAGTGAGTATAGAATAGGAAAAAAGGAAAAAAAAAAACTCTTTAACAATACGAAATATCTTAGTTTTACTCTTTGTTGTACTCCTACTGTTAGCAAACAGTCTAGTATTTGTCTTTGAACCTTAACGGAACTCCACCTGAAGTATAACAGATGGTAATATACTAATATTAACCATAGTCAAAAGTAGTTGAGTAAATTCAGAACTTTTTCCTCAAATATTTTGACACATGGAATCTTTTCCTTTCCACGTTGAGTGTCTCGACTCGAGTCGAGGTCTTGGCGGCGACGGACATCCCGAACCACGAAGGCCCGAGAGACCCCTTAGCTACTATCATAAGCATAATTCATACATAAATCAAAGTGCGGAAGATATAATGACATTCAAGTTGATCTTATGATCAAAATATGTCAATGAAGTTATGACAATACAATACTCAAATCTTGTCTACGAAACCTCTATTGAATATAACTATCTAGGTCGGGACAAGGCCCCCGACTGGACCATAAACTGAAAGAAGTCAACATATGAATAAATGTCCTCTGAAAGATGATGACTCACCAACTCGGTCGTATCCAAATGTTCTACTGATGTGATGGACCATGAGACTGTACCTCAAAACTTATATTAGGAGGGTCAATACTTGGGAGGTATTGGCATGCAGAACTAGCCAAAAATAACATATATTTCATGTAAAATAATTGAGAGCATTTTGAAAATAATTGAGCATAATATATATATAAAAAAGAAACACATGGGCATACTTAAAAGGTTCAATCAACCTTGTAAAACATAGATTCAACTCTTTGGTTTAGTTCTGAGCTAGATGGTACACCCTACATTCATACAATCCCACAGGCCATATGGAATCCGCCCTTAACTCGGCGGCCAAGCCCCCAATCCGAGTTTGCGGCAAAAATTGGGGTATGCAATTTCTAATATGCCACAGGGCCGTCGCCAGCGTACAATCCATATTTCAGGACATAATAAACCCGTGTCGGCAAAACACGATTTCTGGCAATGAGTTAGCTGAACTCGTGCCTTCTTCGAGTAACCATCTAACTCTCTTTAAGCCCAATTTTAGCCTCTTAAAATCATGGTTCATGCTTATAAACGTTCACGTCTTTCATGTTTTCGTAATAGGTATCGTCATACCTAGACTTGCAAGTCATATCATAACATATCCATAGCCCTTCTCATTCAAAAACATGTTAATGACCACCAAAAGATTTGCATATCACATGAGAGTTCTTATTTCAAAAGCATATGAAACTTATGCAAAACACTCTCTTTTCAAGACTGTAACACGTGGTGGCCAATTTTTTCACTATTCATGCAATTTCTTCATTAGGACACGAGCATTTAGCATGAGAAACACCCCTAAAATATGTGCAAAATAGCAACGCATAATAGTTAAAGAGGCATTTAAAACTCAAGAATTATCATCATTCATAAAAACAGCTCCAACACTAGTCACAAGTAAATTTCATAATCAATGATGAGGACTTATAGTTCATGCTCTCAAATCCACTTCAATATCCATAATACATGCACATATTTCGTATCTTTTTGAGAACCCTCAACAGTTGTTAAAACATAGTTCTTATCATAAAAAAGGGGTTCACGTTTCAAGCACTTCAAGACTCGTAACATAAACACATAATCAAAATCCCAAACTTGAAGAAAACCTCATGGTAAATACATAATTCTATCGCAAGAATGGGGTTCCAAAATTCATGTTTTTCAATCAACGTCAAAGCCTTAACTTACATACATAATAAGAATTACTAAATCAACATACTTATGCCTATAAATTATAGGATAGTTCTACCTACCTTTTTGATGAACAAAATTCAAAACATCTTGAATCTAAGCCTTGCAAGTATGAGTCTTGGGAAGAAACCCTAACTTTTCTCTCTTGAGAGAGGAGAGGAGAGGAGGAGGATAAGAAACTGATATCTAATCAGTAAATAGGGTTTAAAGTGTGGTTTAAGTCGGGGGAGGAGTTTGAGGTGAGGAAAAGACTAAAACACCCCCTTTAAAAAGTTATAACAGTGCAGAAATGTCCCAGCGAACGGTTTGGGCGACGGACCGTCACTCCCGTGACCAACTTTCCTAAAAAGACCAAATTTCTATCTTTCTGCTTGCTGGTGCGACGGGCCGTCACCGTGGCCGTCGCACCTTGGCAGACAGACACTCTTTTGGTAAATCGAGCATAATTTTTTACTCCGATATCGGATTAAGGTGAAATCGGATGCGTTGGAAAGAAGACTCGAAGACCTTTAATTTGATATATAGTGGGCCATCTAACTCGTTATATTCTATGAGTAATGGTTGTTGGAAGTTGACCCAAGTAGGAGCATCCGCTAAAACTCAATCGGTAGAAAAGCGCTCAACTCGTCTTTGAGTTAGGAGATTTTTATGATCTCACTTCACCTTCAAAGATGTTCCCACACTATAGAATTGATCATCACACTAATATTGGCATAGAATCATTGGGTTCGGATCTTTAGACATAGCAACGACGGTTCACATTCTAGCTCGAAATGCGGGGTGTTACATTGAGCCTCCTTAAAGTCTAGAGCAAATGCGATAGGATGTGCTAATATAAACGATCCAAAGTATACGGAGGGTAAAATCTAACATATTTTGTATAATAGAGAGATTACTTTAGAATAAAGATATATAGAACTACTGCTTTCACTTTGGTCTACTTCAAAAGCTTATAACTCCAATTTGGGAAATCATTACAGGAGAATCAATCAAAAGCAATCTGTCTCGACTGGTGCTGACTACATGGTTATGTGTAGTTGTGGTTGTCACAGCTTGCTTTACTGCAGTTCTTTCCTCCATTATGACTGTTCCTAGGCTGGAACCTTCTGTACTAAATGTTGATTATCTTATAAGGACCAATGCTGCGGTTGGTTGCAATAACAAGTCATTTATAATCAAATATCTGGTGAATATGCAATTCAAGCCAGAGAACATCAAGGAAATGAGTTCAATCAATGACTACCCTAAAGCTTTTGAGAAGGGAGAAATTTCTGCTGCTTTCTTTGTAGTTCCACATGCCAAAGTTTTCCTTGCCAAGTACTGCAAAGGTTACACCAAGTCGGGACCTGTCTATAAACTTGGCGGATTTGGCTTTGTAAGATCAACATTGCATCTTTTTAGCTTTTCTATCTGCTTATGATCTCCATCAATAGCAGTTTAATTCCACGTATGCTCACGGTACTTTACCCACTATCATAGTAAATTTTCATTTTGTCACCTTGAGTTACTAAACTTAGTCACTAAACTTTACTATGACAACAGTAAAGTAGCGATTCTCGTCACTTGAAATTCGAACTTTACTCGCTCTAACAGTAAGCTAAGTCACGATTCTTGTCACCTTGAAATTTGAACTTTACTCACTCCAACAGTAAGCTAAGTCACTATTGGTTTTGTCGTTATAGTGGTTATAGTGACTATACTCTTACAGTGAGTAAAGTTGAGTTAGTTTAATGTGACAAAACTAATTTAGTGTCTTTACTATAATTGTGGGCAAAACTTAATGCTTTTTACAGTTATAGTTCTGATATGACAGCATAATATAGTTACTCTATCATAATGGACAAAGTTTAGTGACCATACGTGAAATTAACCCTTTTTGTTAGCATATTTAATTTTTTAACTAGTTTCCTGACTTTTTGATGTTTTACTCTATCAGGTTTTTCCCAAGGGTTCTCCCTTAGCAGTTGATATCTCAAAAGCTGTTCTTAAAGTCTCGCAGAGTGGAGAGGTAAATCAACTAGAAGAACAAATGCTTATTTCTTCAAATTGCTCTTCTTCATCAGTTGAGGAACAGGATCCCGGATTAGGACCAGAGTTGTTCTCAGGTCCGTTAGTGATTTCTGGTGTTATATGTGGACTTGTACTTTTGATCTCAATGGCTCGTTTAGTCAGAAAACACTGGCTATATTTAAGCTCTATTATTGCAAACAACGCAAAAATAGTTTTTAGATGGGCTTCTGTGGTTCTAACTCTGTGCTATACAAGAATAGTAAGACCAAGATCAGTTAAAGATTGCAACACCGTGATTGACGAAAGACCAAATATTCAACAGAATGTTGAAATTACAGGGGTACTCTGATGGTCCAAAAGCTGGTAAATCATGGACAGGAATTGACCAAAGGCTACTTTTTTTCCTTGTCTAATAATCTAATGTGCTCTTGTAATCTGTAGATATATGATTTTCTTCCTTTTTTGAGATCACCAGTTGTAATGAGCCAAAGAAAATCTGTGGTGTAAGTTAATACGAGTGATACATTTTGGAGCCTCTACTTGTCTTTTGTTGATTAACAAATGAAATGTGAGTTTGTGTATGGTTAAGGGTCCAAATGTGCTTGATGATTATGTGTGATTGGACTCAAAAGTTATTGTGCTGAATCTGACAGGAACTAGTTACTTGTGTGCAGTGGTGGAGCCAATATTGGGGTTCAAAATCGAAAAATATGAACAAAATAACTAGTCCAATAGGGTTCAACGTTTGTTATATGTACATGAAAAATAATTTTAAGCTTGTATAGATAGTATAATTTTCTGCCGAAGGGAGTTTGGATGAACCCCTTTCTATTAGCTAGTTCCGCCACTGCTTGTGTGCATGTCCCGGTTCTGATAAAAATGATTGTGGTGGTATGTTTATTGAACAAATTTTTGGTAAGATAATTAAGAAAAAGATTTAATTTCATTTTTGTGTGTGTTTGTAAATTGGTATATATGAGACTGTGACACTAGTGCAACAAATATTCAAGATACACCAATTTTGTATTAATTTTTTTTTTTTTGTATAATTGATTTATTGTTGAATCTGGGAAAATGCCAGCAGCTTAGGAGTTGAGAGGAATGTGCTTGTTAGGTTGTTTAGCAGCAGAATGATCCTATGTTTTAATGCGATCCATTTGTTTAATCAGTCATGTAGGATTCGAGTTACTCGGAAACAGTGTCTCTACTTCTTCGGAGGTAGCGGTATGAATTGCGTACATTTTATCCTCTCCAGACCTCACTTTGTGGGAATACACTGGGTTTGTTATTGTTGTTGTTGTAGAATTCGAGTTACGGGTATGGAGTCATCCTTGTTAGAATGTATTTTACCACTTAAGATGTGATTTTTTGTGGTAAATTCAAATTTAGTCGAGCTCAATGTGGTACTGTCCGGACATTCTTTATCCAGTGTACCATTGTCCGGTCAAGTGCATGCATATGGGGTATTTCCACCCCCTCCCCCTGCAATTGTCCGGAACCCTAGGGAGTAGGGCCAATTGAATTTGATTCTGATTTCATGTAAAATTAAGGACCTATTTGGTCATAAATTTTTAATTTTTTTTTTTAAAAAAAAAAAATTGATAAATAATATTTGGACATATAATTTGTCAGTATTGATGTGATCATACCAGCACTAACGAACCTAATTCCATCAGAACTTTGAAGTTAAGCGTGCTTGAGCAAGAACAGTATTAGGATGAGTGATCCTCTGGGAGGTCCTTGTGTTGCATCCCTTCTTTATTGAAAACAGATTCTCTATAGTGAACTACATATACTTTACCTTCTTCAGACTTCGATTATATTTTATGAGAATATACCAAATATGTTATTTTACACTTTATCATCTTAGATCCCACTTTGATATAATTTGTCATCATTGATGGAATGCATTGAGGTTATGGGTCCAGCCAGCTAGTTAGGCTGAATGCTCATGATTTATGCAGAGTGCACACGTGGACATGCTGGCCACCGTCATAACAAATAATCACACGTGAAATTGCACTGCACATCAATGCTCTTAACATAATCTCAATTAATATGGACTATACTCAGGAGTGTGCATCGATCGATTTGATTCGATTTTACATGTTATTGATTTGCTTTATCAGTTTTTGATTTTTAAATATATTAAATTAATAATCAAATCAATAAGATATTTTTTTATCGATTTTTGATTTATTGATTTTTAGTCTTTAACAGTTCGGTTTTCGATTTAACCAATAAAAAAATACTCATAAAATATAAATAGTAGTAACTAACATGAAAAAAAATCGAATCTTAGTTGCAAACAAAAATCCTACATAATTTGTTTTAATTGACAAGAATCTTCAAGTTTGAACTAAATGTTTTTAGGAGAAATTAAGAGTTTGTATAATTGAAATAATAAGTTTGTTAATTTGTAGAGATTAAAGAGAAATATATAATAAGTCTCTCTCTCTATATATATTCTTATTGGGTTATCAGTTTACCCAATAACCCTATAAGAAAAAATCAAACCGAACCAATAACCCAATAATTTATTTTTTATAAAACCATTAAAAAATCGTTAACCCAATAACAATAAACCAATAACATTTTTATCGGTTCGATTTATCGATCGGTTCGATTTTTGCACACCTAAGTCTATACTAATTTGCTTTGGTTCTAATTAACTACTACTATCATTATTAGCTTAATAAATAAAATATTTGGTCCTTTACCCCAAATATTTTGGTTCTACTAATTATAACTACTATTAGCTTAATCAAGATCTGGGTTCTGTACCCCAAATATTTTTTATGCCTACTAGAAGATGCAATAAAAGGTTTTCAATAGATATCTTTCTCTACTTGACAAATACAAAGATAGATTGTATTTTAAAAATTTGGACAGTTGATCTTGAAATTCAAAAAAAAAAAAAAAAAGACATTGACCACAATATATTTTTGGTAAAATCTGAATATACTCGTTTTAACAGAAAGATAAGATAAATATTGACGTTTAAGTAGGGTATGTTTATTAACTTGCTTTTAATTTTGACTTATGAATCAATCTATCATTTTATCCTTCTTGCGTAGTATATATCTTCACATTTCTCTCTATGTATAGTAAGGGATTGCAACTCATAAAATTGTGTTGCATATACATTTTAAATGTATTGCATCATTATTTCGATTTTGAATGAAAAATATCTTGCAAAATGATCTATACTAAAAAAACTTTGACTTCTCATTTAATTTAGTATTTCGTTAATTTCTAACCTCTCATAAGTATAACACGCACCTTCACATTATTCTCTATTTATAGTAACGAATGGCATCTAAATTCTAATACTATTGTTATGTCGTACAAGGAACATATACTAAACTTTTAGTTGAAAATGAAATATTCCTAAGTTCAATTTTCTAAAAATAGTGAATTTCATGGAACAATAAAAAGATGTATTTCTCAATAGAGAAAGGACCATCTATATTAAGTGCTTCATGGCATCTTTTTTTTTTTTTTTTTTTCTTGAATTGTTACTTAACTAATTCATGTGACGGTCCAATTAATACTTAGAATTTTCGTGACAACTTTTGTGTCCACGTGAAGTGCATATTGCCAAATTTATAATATCAAAATTCTTTGTACCCCAAAAAATCTTTAAAGCATCAGATGGTCCCATGAAAAAAAATATTATTGAAATTTCTTTTTTTCAGCAATTGCCTTTTCTAAAGTCAACTAATACTATTATTAATATTTTCCTTTACCTTTAATTCCCCACTAATTATTAGTGATCCCATGATAAAAGAAAAATGAAAGTGGTAAAAAAGTTGCACCACTTTTTGTTGAATTGCACATATCACATTCCCAAGTTAGATATTTTGTTTTGCAGATGGTGACACTTGAAAAAAAAAAAATATCTATAAGTGAAATTTAATGGTACGTGTCTAAGCACGAAAACTTTAATTAAAGATAAAAAAATTTCTATTTATCCATAAGCAAACAATAGTTTTATTTATTTAATTTGTGATGTTTCTAAGTTAAGCTTACTAATAAGAAAATAAATAAAGCATCAAAGATTTAAGTTAAATTCACAATCAAGACTTTAGCTTTATTCCTACTTCATCAACTAATATTCAAAAGAGAAAATCATCATTTTACAATTTAAATTGAATTAATCTGTCACCCATACATCAATGAGAAGTCATTCTCCTTTAACCTACCCAAAAAGCTCACAGAAAAAAAAAAAAAGTAATTTTAGGTATAAGAAAATAGAACTTTGACCTAATTTTACCTCTAAAAATCAATTCATAAATATTCTTCAAGATCATCATAGATACAATTGTTCCTTCTATCAATTAATACAGTAACGTATTATAAAACTTCTCACATGCTCGTGGACACAAAATCGAAATTAGAATTTGAAATTTATATGATTTCGATATTCTAGTTAGTTACTGAATTCTAAATTAATAATTAGTATAACAATAATAATCTATCCGGTGTATTCTCATAATTGGGTTCTGAAAAGGATAAAGTGTACTCCCTCCGTTTCATATCAGTTGACCCCTATGGACTAGACACACCCATTAAGAAAATATTAATTAGGGGTTTTATTTTACCAAATTAACCTTATTAATTATGCTTTGAAAATATAAATTTGAGTAAATACACTTTGTTTAGTCATTTAATGTTAAGGGTAGTATTGGAAGAACATAATAAAATTCTCTTGATTTCATCAAAGGGAGGACAACTAAATTGAAACAAATATTTTTAGAAAGAGGGTCAACTAAAACGAAACGTACGAATTAAATTAATAATTAATATGTATTAAATAAATCTTTTAAAACAAAGTACAATTTGAATCAAAACTATTAAGTTCACTGAATTTGTTTGATTTTGGCTCTCAACGTACGTGGACATTTAAACTGTGAATAATATAAATAAGAAACTCAATATTGAAAAACACAATAATATAAATTGAGTCAATAGACTGTTGGCACTAAGTTAACTTGGTGTTTACGTAAAACAAAGAAGAATTCAGACATTCCAAACAGGACTATGTCAAAACTTTGATTTAGTCCAACAAATTTTTTGACTCTGAAAGTGATAATTCGATATCACACATTGCCTTTTTTTTTTGGATGTGCCAAATTTTATTTTTTAGCTTTTAATTATTGGTAATTTTGTAAATTCTAACATTCTATTTTTACGTATTTAAATTTTAAAATTATAAAATTCAAAAGACCTTTGAGAAATCTAAAACGGAAGCTCGTTGAGCCTATGATGGACGTATTTGGGTTGTCGACTATTACGACTATTCAAAGGGATTTTCTTTCATTAGCTGGAGTAGGAAAGGGGTTGATATCATATGTACATATATATGATAACAAAGACATTAAGAATCTGATTTACATGCGTCACATGGTATTTATTAGGATTAAGATTGAAAAATGATTATTTCAACAACTCAGCTCGAATAGAATCATCACTTTTATCATCAACAAAAAGAAGCCCTCGAGAAAAAAAAGACGGTTTTGGAAAAAAAATCATTTCTTTTGTTGGACACTAGTCAAAATAGTAAGTAAAAGAATAAAAAGAGGCAAGTAAGTAAAAAGGAAACAGTAGTATTAAATTTTGTGATTGTAACGTGATACCATTATATAGAGCTTTGGTGCACGTTACCATTATATAGAGCTTTGGTGCCATCTAAGCAGCCACCTGGACCTGGCAGCCAGCTCACTGCCATGTGGACTGATCACATCCTGAGCATGACTCTTGGTGTTGGCGGGAAAGTTAGTTAGCCCTTTAGTGTTCACGTTATTTCCATTTCCTTTTATCTTAATGATTTCTGAGTTGTAGTATAAGTAAGGAATTGTAAGCATTGTAAGGCATGAATTTGATGTATTATCTTCAATACAAATTCCTCACTCTTGCTCCTATTCTTTTCTTCCCTTAATCTTCTCTGTTCTTCTCCTCTACTCTGCTTTTTTTTCTTCTACATTTTCTATCCCTGATACCCTTATTTAGGTATTAATTGGTATCAGAGATAGGTTGTTTACGAGTGAATCATGGGCCCTCGTAAGGATGCAAACGTTACAGTTGATCTTCAGGAGCAATATGAAGATCTGGAAGCTCAGCAAAATAATTTTTGTATGGTTATGGAGGAAAAACATATGGAGATGAAAGCGGAATTGGAGATAAAAGCGGAATTGGACAAGAGGCAAGAAAAATTACTTCGTATTGTGAATGCACTCAAGGATTCAGTCGATGGTATTCACCTTCATCAACAAAACAGAAACAATGCTTCTCCATCAGTTCCTCGAGGAAATGGAGTATCAGCTGCAACTGGAATCCTCAGATCTAACCCCTACCAGGCCAACTCCATTCGAAATCACAATCTCAGCTTTTCTCGTTTCAATGGTGAGAATCTCAAAACTTGGTTGTATCGCATAGAACAGTTTTTTTCAATAGATGAAACACCTCTATACCACAGAATTAGACTTGTTGCCATGAATTTGGAGGATGAGGCACTAGCTTGGCATCAGTCCTTTTTGAGGTATCGAAATTCTATTTCACCATTGGGATGGGACGAATATTTAGCAGCCCTAACAGAGGTATTTGGGGATGATTTTTCGAATCCTATGCTGGAATTAAAACAGTTGAGACAAACAGGAACAATTAGAGAATATCAATTTGCCTTTGACAAATTATTAGCTCAATGTGATCTGTCTAGTGATCAAGCTATCTAATGATTTTTGGGAGGTCTTAAGGAGGAATTGTTGGGTCTAGTTATGATGCATAATCCTCAAACCTTACCGAAGGTCTATAGATTATCTCGTTTAGCAGAGGCATCCATGTTTGCAAATGCTAGAAGACGAAAGTTTATTGATATGAATATTAATCCTGTGAAGAAGGAAACAACTATTACTCGATCATCCAACCCTTATTTGCAATCAAATTCCAGATTAAGCTTACCTGTTATCACTAATGGCCCAAATCCCAGGAATAGGAGGACTATCTCACCTGCTGAAATACAAGCCAAGAGGGCACAAGGTTTATGTTATTTTTGTAATGATAAGTACACTATTGGTCATAAATGCAGCTTGCCAAAACAAATGTTTGTGCTGTAATTAGAGGATGCGGAGGCAATCACTAATATAGTTGAAGTTGAACCACTTGATTTTGAATCACCAGATGACACACAAGTGGCTCTTATTGGTACTGAAACACCAATGATTTCTTACTGTGCACTAGCAGGAATTCAAGGTGCTTAGACAATACATGTTATTGGATACAATGGTAAGAGCCTGTACAGATCTTATTAGATGGGGGAAGTACTCATAACTTTATAGATGTTGAATCAGTAAAGAAGTTGGGATACACAACTACTACCACTCCCGTAAGCAATGTTAGTCTTAGTAACAATGCTAAGGAAGCCACTACTGGAGTAGTCAAGAATTTTGAGTAGATGTTGCAGGGTACTACCTATTCTTCTGATCTTATAGTATTTTTTATTAGAAGATATGACATTGTTCTGGGAGCTTTGTGGATGAAAACACTAGGTTTAGTAACTATGGATTTTAATGAGCTTACTATGTCCTTTTATTACCAAGGTAAACAACATGTGTTGAAGGGAGTACATAAAGAGTGTAGGCTAGCTAGTTCCAAGGTTGTGAACAAGTTTGTCAGAGATGAAGTTGAGTTATTTATATTGCAGGTCTTGCAGACTTCTTCTGATAGCAGAAGAGAGGGTCAAATTTGTTCATTGCACTTACCAAAAGAAGAACACATCCCACCTGAAATCACATTACTATTGAACTCTTATTAACCTCTTTTTGATGAACCTTTAGCTTTACCACCTTAGAGAGACCCTTTTGATCATAAAATGACCTTGCAACCTAGAGCTAAACCTGTTAACATCAGACCTTATAGATATTCAGCTATGAAGAA
The DNA here is from genome assembly GCA_030864215.1 of Capsicum pubescens. Lineage (NCBI taxonomy): Eukaryota > Viridiplantae > Streptophyta > Magnoliopsida > Solanales > Solanaceae > Capsicum > Capsicum pubescens. Next base: position 12,798,724 of record CM061541.1, on the reverse strand, counting down.
GACCATTATAGAAGGGTTAATTAAAGACAGGTTGAATCAAGGTGTCATACAGTGCAACAATAGTCCATTCTCTTCTCCAGTGGTGGTGGTGGGAAAGAAGGATGGTTCATGGAGGTTGTGTGTTGATTAGAGAGAACTTAATCAATGCACTGTTAAAGATAAGTTCCCCATTCCCATTATTGATGATCTCTTGGATGAGTTGGCAGGAGCTAAAGTATTTTCTAAGGTGGATTTGAGGTCTGGTTATCATCAAATTAGAATGGTGATAGATGATGTGCCAAAAACAACATTTAAAACTCATATGGGCCACTATGAGTTTTTGGTCATGCCTTTTGGTCTAACTAATGCTCCTTCTACATTTCAATGTCTTATGAACCATATTTTTCAGCAGGTCTTGAGGAAATTTGTATTGGTATTTTTTGATGATATTCTAATTTACAGTGAATCCTTGCAAGCTCACCTTACTCATCTTATAGTTGTTTTTGATATTATGGTCAAGCATCATCTCTTAGCAAAACAGTCAAAGTGTGTGTTTGGAGTGTCTGTGGTAGAGTACTTGGGTCATTTTATATCATGAGATGCAGTTTCTACAGACCCAAGAAAGATACAAGTTGTGAAATCTTGGCCTCTTCCCAATTCTCTTAAACAACTTAGAGGGTCTGGCAGGGTATTACAGAAAGTTCATCAAAGGGTATGGCTTCATCAGTAGGCCACTCAATGATTTACTCAAGAAGGATAATTTTCAATGGACTATTGAAGCTACTCAAACTTTTAGTGACCTAAAGCTAGCCTTGACCTCTGCTCCTGTGCTTGCATGGCCTAACTATACTATTCCATTTTTTGTTGAAACTGATGCATATGGCATTGGTATTGGTGTTGTACTTTTGCAACTTGATCATCCCATTGCTTTTATTAGCAAAGGTTTATCTACATCTCATGCTGCATTATTTGTGTATGAAAGGGAGCTTTTGGCATTGGTGTTTGCTGTTACTAAGTGCTCCCACTATCTACTGGGCCAACATTTTATTTTCAAGACAGATCAAAGGGCCTTGAAATATTTGTTGGAACAAAAAATTCACACAGATTCTCAGATTCGATGGTTAGCCAAACTACTACCCTTTGATTTTAAAATTAAATATAAAAAGGATAAGGAAAATGTTGTTGTTGATGCTTTATCCAGAATTCAAGGTGCAGAACTCATGTCACTCTTAGTATTCTCTGTTTAGGTGGACTTATGGACTGAGATCAAGGATAGTTGGAACACTGATCCTGAATTGCAAGCTCTCATCCAAGCTTTACTTGTCAAACCTCAGAAGCACTACACCTGGATTGCTGATCAGTTAAGGAGGAAAGGAAAACTGGTCATTGGAAATAATGCTGCACTCAGGGAGGAAATTTTGACATTATGGCATTCCACACCTACTGGAGGACATTCCAGCATTGATACAACTACTAGAAAGATGTTGACATACTTTTATTGGAAGGGCATTAGATCAGACATAACTTCTTTTGTGTAGAAATGTGTAGTTTGTCAGAGAAACAAGTATGCCACTTCAACCTCTCCTGGTTTGATCCAACCTTTGCCCATTCCTACTCTTCCTTGGACTGATATTTGTATGGATTTTATTGAAGGGATACCCAAATCTAAAGGCAAAACAGTTATTTGGGTAATAGTTGATAGACTCACGAAATCTGGCCATTTCATTGCTCTATCACATCCTTATACTGCCCAATCTCTGGTTCCTATCTTTTTGGATAACATTTTCAAATTACATGGTTTTCCTGCTACCATCACCAGTGATAGAGATTCCATCTTTATTAATACCTTTTGGAAGACTTTCTTGACTGCTCAAGGTGTGTCCCTACAAACTTTCACTGCCTACCATCTACAGATTGATGGTCAGTCTGAAGTGCTGAATAGATGCCTTGAAACATACCTCCGATGTTTTTGCACTGATGCACCTGCTGATTGGGTATCCTACTTATCAGTAGTTGAGTGGTGGTACAATTCTAATCCCCCCTCAGCCATTCAAACCTCTCATTTTGAGCTACTACCCTCCACCACTACACCTCTCTTATCTACCAATGGATGTTGATTCTGATGCTATTGAAAGCATGATGTTACTCAGAGAATTCAAACTATAATTGGCCAAATTCCACCTACACAGAGCTCAGCAGAGAATGAGAGCTCAAGCAAATGCTCACAGGTCTGATAGGCACTTCAATGTTGGTAACTAGGTATTTGTTAAACTATAGCCTTATAAACGATCATCCTTATCTATTTTTCCCTATTACAAGCTGACTTCCAAATATTTTGGCCCTTATCCCATTGTTGAGAAGGTTGGACCTGTAGCTTACAAACTCCTTCTCCCACCTGAAGTTTTGATCCACTCTACTTTTCACATTTCCCAGCTCAAGATTTGTCATAAAATTCCTTCTGATACAGTTCATCCTCTTGTTCTTGATTTATCCAATCCACACTGTCTTGAACCTGGATATATCTTGGATAGGCGCATGATCAAAATGGGTAACAAAGCTGTTGCACAATGGTTGATTAATTGGTCAGGACTGGATGATTCGTATGCCACTTGGGAGTTAGCATCTACTCTACAAACTCGTTTTCCTACTATCACCCTTGAGGACAAGGGTGTTGCTTCACGAGGGGGGGGGGCATTTGATACCATTATATAGCGCTTTGGTGCCATCTAAGCAACCACCTGGACCTAGCAGCCAGCTCACTGCCATGTGGATTGATCACACCCTGAGCATGACTCTTGGTGTTGGCGGAAAAGTTAGTTAGCCCTTTAGTAGTCACGTTATTTTCATTTCCTTTTATCTTAATGATTTCTGAGTTGTAGTATAAGTAAGGAATTGTAAGCATTGTAAGGCATGAATTTGGTGTATTATCTTCAATACAAATTCCTCACTCTTGCTCCTATTCTTTTCTTCCCTTAATCTTCTCTGTTCTTCTCCTCTACTCTGCTTTTTTTTTCTGCATTTTCTATTCCTGATACCCTCATTTAGGTATCATAACGAGAACAAATGAAGAGGAGCACAACACTCTACAAACTCGATTGGCTAATCAAAGTAAATACGACCAATTTCTTTTGCATGGATCACTAATAAAATCACCGATTCTTAAAATTCAATCATCAAACTATTTTTAAGTATCAGTCAATTAATTTTGTAGTTCTTTTTAAAATTTATTTTAGTCCATATTTTTCTTATCAAATACTAGTATCTCTGTTTTTACAATTTTGAATCTAAAAATAACATATGATTCTATTATAATATTTATTTTTATTTAAATAAATTATAAAAGATTATGTTCACCTATTTTCTAGACAAAGACCATCTCATTGCTAGAATCAAACGTGACTCAAATGCTGTAGTAGCATTGTAGCATAAATAAAAAACTCATGATGCATCCCAGGTTGTAAACTCTGCATCACTACTTGTACTTTTAGTATAACTTTTTCTGAATGCCGTCATTTTCGCTCTTCCATTCCCAACGTATCTCATCCTCTTACAACTTACAGCTAAGCTTCTACTCATAGTTTCTTCCTTCCATCGCCAGTTCATAGCCCACCAATCCTGTCCAATAAACTATCAACTCATTTCAAGTCGGTCTGCGTCTACCTCAATTAATTTTATAAATATATGTCACACAAATAATAATTCATTTATCTTAGATCTTTTATTGGTATTTTCACAAGTAACTTCCCTCAAGTCTTTTCGAGCCGGCTTGTTCCGATCTCAACTAATTTTATGAATATATATCGAACAATGACTCATTTTTGTTAGATCTGTAGGTGTTATTTTTACAAACAACTCCCCTCAAGTCTTTTTGAACCAACTTATATGATCTCAATTAATTTTATGAATATATACCAAACAACAACTCATTTATCGTATATCTCTCAGTGGTATTTTTGCACGTACAACTCCCCACAAAATCTTTTCGAGCAAGTTTTTGCCTATTTCAACTAATTTCGTGAATATATGCCTGCCAACCAACAACTCATTTATCTTAGATCTCTCATTGGTATTTTCACAGAAACAACCCCCCCTCCCCCCAAACACCTCCCCCCCGTTCACCTGCTGACACTGACAGCCTTTCCATTACCAATCTTCTCTTTTTCTTTATAAACTGTCACCATTCTTGTACGACGACTAGTACTATGAGAATAATACAACATACCCACCTATTATTTTGACTCTTTTTCTCTGAAGTCTAGTCCTTTTTTGGATCTGGGGTAATCTTGAATTCTTCATTTTCTTGATCAAAATGGATATGGAAGGTGCTGCTGCTGATGGAACTGTAAAATTAGGAGCTTTACCAATGAAACCTGATCGAATTTTCAATAATTTGGAACCTGAATTCACTGTTTCTTCACCTGTTACTCGTCAAAAAGCTGCTGCTGCTAAACAGTTCATTGAAAATCATTACAAGAATTATCTACAAGGCTTGCAAGATCGTAAAGAAAGGTTCTTTTCTTGTTAAGCAATGTGTGTTTTGAGTTTTTTTTTTTTTTTGCATCCTGTGTCCGGAACTAATCCGGATCGCGCACTCCCAACAAGATTTTCTCCATATTTGAGTCTTAAATTCGTTCGAGAACTCTGGTTAAGGGCGGAGCAGTCCCACCACTGCACTACAGTCCATGTTGTGATGTTTGTTGGACCCTTTTGTTTATTTTATTTTTTTGTTGTGTTTTGGAATTTTGAAGGAGATGGGCATTGCAGAGGAGGGCTCAAGAAGCACAGGTACCTAGTGAAGAGCAAGAAAAGATGCTAAGGAATTTGGAGAAGAGGGAGACTGAATATATGAGATTGCAAAGACATAAAGTTGGGATTGATGATTTTGAACAGTTGACTGTTATTGGTAAAGGTGCCTTTGGTGAGGTAAATTTTCTATTTTTTTAAAGTTGAAACTTGAAAATTTTGAGTTTTCGAAGTTGTGATTTTTTGTAATTTTGATTTTATATCCTCCCTTCATGTTTTGATATGTATTTATTAGTAGTATTTTGGAAGTGGCTTAAATTCTAGTCTTGTTTGATAAGATTAAGTTGGAGTATGCATTGGTTTTTGTAGAAATGATGATTAGTGAGGCTAAAGTTTGTGTCTTTGTAAGTTTTCTTATCAAACTACCTTTGAAGAGCAGACTAATTGGTAGTTTTAAGTTTGCCGAGTTGTGATCTAATAAGATGCTTCAACTAGTTGTTACATCTTGATATTAGATATTCATGTTTCAAGGTTGTGTCATAGATGAATGCAATGATGAAGCCATACAGAATGCTTTTGTCTTTTTTTAACAGATTAAAATAGATCATTTTACTAGTAAATGAAAATCATGGAGTTATCTTCTGTAAAATCTGCATCCAACATTTCTCGGTATGTTTTTCAAGGCTTAAACTTGGAAAATTTTGTTGAGGAGCATCCATCTCTCCGTCCTGCTCATAGTGCCTATCTTGCAATGTTTCTTGCCGCCGCCAATGTAGGAAGATATGCTGTGATAACTTAATTCTTTTTAATCTAATATTTATATTGCATCAACCGCTTTCTTTTTACACTAAATGTCGCTTTTCAGTGATGATCTCTGATTTGTTATAAGCTTTATATGTTTCTCCATTACATTGTAAAGGGGGTGAAAGTTGGTCTTTTACTAGAAGCTTGATGACATACAAAGGAGAACTATGCTTGTGTCAGATGTGCACTTAATCGGTTTTCAATTAGAGGGGTCTTGCCTTGTGATCGCCACATAAATAACGTAGTCAATCATATTGGATGTTAATGAAGCAGATTTCAGCAGGGTGCTTTCTTAAATTATCTGGTTTGTTAATGCAGGTTAGGTTGTGTAGATTCAAAAGCACTGGAGAAATATTTGCCATGAAGAAGTTGAAGAAATCAGACATGCTTAGCCGTGGACAGGTAACAAATGGAATAAAGCCGCGCAATTTTCCTCTGAAATGTTTATGCAATGATATTGGAGATTTGCAGAAGCTGCTTCAATAATTTCATAATCAGCATGCTTCCTCTACTAGCTTTTGTTAAAATTTTTATAGAGAGCGGAGGGACATGTTTTGAGAAAAGAAGGATGACATCTTATAATATCTACGTTCTAAAAGCTAACATGTTTTGCCAAGTATTATAGCAGAGAAACACCCGTCCTTATGAATAGCTTGCATAGTATGTGCATTCTGGTATTTAGAACAAAACTTCAACATTCGTCTGGTCAAGTCCATGCTGGAAACAAAAATGAACAGCAACCTTTAACTTGATTAAAGTTCTAAAGACATTAAAAGTTTACCCAATTTCCTTCATTTTCTCCCTCTTACTTATTAAGCTAATTACGAGGTAGAAATTGGAATTTTAAGTTAAGAGACTGTTTCTCTTTTGGGTCTGTGAATATATGTTGTGCACATCAGCAGTAGTCAATTGCTACTTAATTGGTTCAGAAGACAATTTGTGAATCATTGGTTATTTTGTATGAGTAAATTACTACTGTCATCTTTAAATTTACGATTGTTATACTGCTCTTTTAGGTTGAACATGTCAGATCTGAGAGGAACTTACTTGTGGAAGTTGATAGTCGGTGCATAGTGAAGCTCTTCTATTCTTTCCAAGACTCAGATTTCTTGTATCTTATAATGGAATATTTACCTGGTGGTGACATTATGACCTTACTGATGAGAGAAGATGTGCTTTCTGAAGATGTCGCGCGGTTCTACATTGCTGAGAGTATTTTGGCTATTCAATCTATTCATCAGCACAATTATGTACATAGGTATCTGAACAATGCATTAAATTGTTTGCTATTTTTTTCGATCTTGCATGTTACGTAATTGTCTTAACTATACCCTATAGGTGTGCCAATAATACATATGTACCTTTTGTAGCCCAAGTTGATGGTAATGTGTTTATTACCATTGTCAGAAAAGCGCCTTGCTACTATTGATGTAAAATTTCTCTTCTGCTGAATATCATCAATTGAAAATGTCTGAAAAAGTTTTTAATCTTCAAAAAGCATTTCTCATACTACGACACTTACGTTAAAATGAAGACTTTTTTAAGGTGCTTTCAGAACTCCTCCAGCCTTAGCAGTTGCAGTTAGAACAACCTTACAATTAGGGGTACTGGGTTAATGTTAATATAGTACTATTTTTTTTTCATTAGATGAAGAATGGCTGGCTTTCATTCTCCAGATTATCAATTGCATTTATTTGCCTGTACTCTGATAGTTGTGACTTGTTAGTTTCCCTCAAATTGAATTTGAGACCTTCTATCCTGTCTTCATTTCTTTAGAGGTGTCATGATAGGAATCAATGATCGAGAATAAGTTTGTCATATTGGATTTAGTTGTGTTGTCTTGCTATTTGATACTACAGGTTTTGTTATAAAAGTTATAATCTGTTCTTTTGTATGTGCAATATCTGTATAAAGCTCACTTTGCAATCATGCTCCAACATGCAGCTGATTCGGAAATTATTCTGCTTTCAGGGACATAAAACCTGATAACCTTATATTGGATAGAAACGGCCATTTAAAGCTTTCAGATTTTGGCTTATGTAAACCCCTGGAAAATAAATACTCATCAATATTATTGGAAGACGACGACCTTACAAATGCGGAGTCCATTAACGGGACAGAAGGGCATTCTGCTGGTGATAGAGCTTCATGGCCAATGCCAAAAGAACAAATACAGCAGTGGAAACGCAACCGACGTGCCTTGGTATTCACAAACTCACATTCTAGTGCTGCATATTTCGGTGCTTTCAAGTTATAATTGTGTCAGCTTGCAAATTGACGTTCTTTATTCTTGATCCCTTCTAATTGATCAAACCATGATCAGTCTTTAATTCAATCGACCTATGTGTGAAATATTTTCTATAGGCATATTCTACTGTTGGAACTCTTGATTACATGGCACCGGAGGTTTTGTTGAAAAAAGGATATGGAATTGAATGTGATTGGTGGTCATTGGGTGCAATCCTGTTTGAGATGCTTGTTGGGTATCCTCCCTTCTGTTCAGAGCATCCAAGAATGACGGCTCGCAAGGTATTTAACTCTTCTGTTTGTTGTTAGGATGAAACTAAGGGACAGCTGGGGCCTCTAAAATGATCTCCAAATTGGATTCAAACAGAACTTCGTAAAGCAAGATTCATAAAAGGAATTCTTTATCAGTCAATCGGGAAAAAATGATATTGAAATGATTGTTTCTGTATAGACTTCATTTTCTTCAAAAGGAATGCTTCCAAATTTGTGCTGCAGCATCTTGTTTGGTTTTACAAAATATACTCATTTTTTGGGGATGTATCATATTTGTTTTTGTTGCATCAGATAATCAGTTGGAGAACATGCTTGAAATTCCCAGACGAACCAAAAGTATCAGATGAGGCTAAGGATCTGATTTGTCGTTTATTGTGCGATGTTGAATCAAGATTGGGGACCGGGGGAGTGGAAGAAATAAAGGTAAATATCTATTAGTGAAGTAATGCCCGTGCAGGAACTATCTGCAGAAATATGCCGCTTAGTTCTACAAATATTTTTTTCACTTAACGGAATGCATGCAACCTCTATCATTCATGAAATTACTGTACTTTGTGTGCAAAGATCTACTACAAGTATGTTGAGTGGTTGTGCTGGCTCCTTGTTTGAGTCTTCTTACAAAAATAATTCTCTGGGTTTTCAGGCTCATCCTTGGTTCAAAGGAGTCAACTGGGACATGCTTTATGAAACGGAGGCTGCCTATAAACCTATTGTTACTGGAGAGTTAGATACTCAAAATTTTGAGAAGTTTCCTGAGGTGAGTACTTTTGTAGACCAGTAGCTGTATTTAATTTGACTTTTATAGAAAACATCTAGAGTAGTCGTCATTACGATAACTCCTACTCCCATGAAATCGTGAACCGCTAGAAACTAACTGTTTGCCCTCATCATCCACAAAGCTGTACATTACCTTCATATTCTTTCACCTTTTGGAGTGTCTCTATTTTCTCTATATTTACCGCTAATCATGGACAGGCTCTCCACCTCGCTTTCAGTAGTAACTGTAGTAAGACAAGTTGACATCATTTATGAACTAGGTCCTTAGAATTTTGGACATTTCTGAGTACCATTGAATATCTGTAGATTGCTTCCGGCTTCTTGTCAAAGCATTCGTTTTCATTCCAACTCAGTTCACGATTTGTTCTTGGCGTTCATCTACAGTAATTGTCCAATTTTCTGCATCTCATTTTTTCCATGTTTTGCTTTAAACAATGCTTCACTTTAATTCTGAAAAACATGCTTGCTTTTTTCGTTGAATGTGCTTACTTTTCGCTTTATATTATTATAGGTAGAAGATCCTTCTTCAACAACACCAAGAGTCGGACCCTGGCGGAAGGTAGCGATTACTTGTTGACAGTGCATATTTGATACTTCAATCCACCCCTCACACACACACCAATCTCAAAAACATAAAGAACATTCTGCATTTCGGGCGAGAATATAGAATAAGTACTGTAAAGTGTAAACATGATTCAAGCAGTGATGCACTTGAATATATAAGAAATAATTTGTATAGATTTTGATTTATTCCATCATGTAGATGCTGACATCAAAAGATTCCAATTTTATTGGATTTACTTTCAAGAAATCAGATATCCTCAAATCAGCTGAAACTTCAGGTGTGCTCCTGCTTCTTTAAATATTCAATTTTTTGCCTGCACGCGCTGCATCTTTTTATTGCTTATGCACCATCTTTGTATTGCAAGGAGGGGATCCGAATTTACTTTGACACGATGAAGAAATACACGTTGCACACACTTCTTTTTCCTGGCTCACGCTATATCTAAGGATAAGTATGTAGGCGCACATGTTGGTGCAGTATTCTCCACCCTTTGAATTCCTGTTAGTTTTGGCAAAAACATACGAGCTACAGCATTCTTCTCATGCCCGGTGTTTCAAATCTGAATTGATCTCCTCATTTCATCTAAATGCAGGCCATTTCTGTCGCTCATTTTATGTTATTTATCTGCCTCTAAATTCAAACACATGTCTTATTTTCGCAGGTATAGATATGAGTTCAAATGGACATTCAAAGCCTCCCTCATTAGTGTCCTTATTCGGTATGGTAGCCTTTCTAGCATTGTACATGTCTCATGATTACTCAACGTTGGATTAGATTTGAACCGCGAAAAGCATGCTGTTAAACCTTAGATATCTACCGGAAAGATCTTTGATCTATACATAGTTCCTATTCTTTAACAAACAACTGTCCAAGAACTGATTTGAGGAATATCTCCGAGGAACACGTAGAGGGAAACACCATCATATCTTCTTTTTATACTGATCATGATGTTCCCATATCTCCCCAAAAATCGGTTCAAATAAGCTAGTGCACATTAAACATCTTTACATTAGTCATACGCCTTCTCAAACGAGGTCACCCCCCTCCCTCCCTCCCTCTTGTTTTTGCACGTATGTGTGTGTAATTGGTGTAAGCAAACTACACGCCTTTCTCATCATGTTCCTCGACTCCCTAGAAAATGACTTCTATCATACCAAGCACATCCGTGTATGATGATTTTACGTACTTATTGCAGGTCGAATAGACTTACAAGATACAATAGAAGAGGACCAGAAAGGAGAACAACAAATTTTATGAGTCCCAATTGCTTGTTCATTCTGACAAGTAGCGGCAAATTCCTTCTGTACAAAAAGAGAATAAATAACTTACTACTATAAGCTTTGAGTTCTGCATAATTTTGAGTTCATCTGATTCATATATGCAATACTAGTAGTAGTATTTATTGATGTAAATACAACTATTAACATATACTCACATTCCCTGATTTCTATCAGATTAAATTAACAGGGAATTATCAGTTTTGCTAACTACCTTCAATTATGTTATTATGATTTGAATATCAATTATGGCCAGTCGATACTAAAATTGATTTTTTATAAATAAACAGTTAGTATGTTCAATAAGATGCTGACAAAAATAATTACTTTTTCTATAAAAATGACAGGAATGTTCTTAAAATTATTTACGAAAGTTATAAACTGAAAGTATTTTTGCATAAAAAAGAGCGAATGAGTAGATAATTAAAAGTTATGTTTCAAAAAGAATATTTCAAAAGATATTATTTGGCTAAACGATGGTTTATAGATATTTATGGTACTTATCAAATGCTTAAATAAATCATATGACTAATATATAGACCCGTCAATACGGGTCGGTCCAGCCCATACGGGCTTTGAGTTTGACGGGCAGGTTGGGCTGTCCTATCAAAATAATGGGCCAAAAAATGTCAAGCCACATCATTACTCTGTGGGCTGCGGGTCTCACGGACAAGCCCATTTTTAAAAAAATAATACTTTATAATTTATTTTTAGAATGTTAATAACTATAAATATTACCAGACAATATTAAATATTGTTAATCAAGTCTTCAAAACACCCCAAAAATACTCTAATAACGAAATTAAATAATTTTTGTCATGATATCTTTCGAACCAAATAAAAATACTAATAAGCAATCTAAATAGTTGTATGTGTTTGACTTACGGGCCTGCCCACGGGCCATGAGCTTATCCAGGCCGGGCTAAAAAGTCATGTTCTTAAATAGACTGCAAAAACTGAAGCCCAACTCTATTAAATTACAGACTGATCAGACCAACCCAACGGGCCTGACCCATATTGCCGTCTCTACTAATATATAAACTTATTAGCTAATAAAAATGAATCAAATTTTTTTCCGTAATGGAAAGTTCCAAATTTCTATTAAAGAAGTCAAAAAGGAGGGAAAATATCTAACAATAAAAAGGAGGGAAAAAATATCTTAGTAAAATCAAGGATATTTGTGAGAGCCAACCATTCAACAAACAACAGCTAATATTCTTAAGATAGGAATTTCCTTTTTCATTTTTTCACATGGGACCTGACATTGACTCATTATAATCATAATCATACTTTTCTAAATTTCTTATCTTATAACTTAAGCAATTTTTATTCTATCATATCATTGCAGTACTCATTTTAAAAAATGCAGCAGTTTCGCTAACTTTTTGAGAAAAAATAAGTATTTTTAGTGAGCAATAGAATTATTTTTTAAATGTTAAAAAAAATAAAAATTAAAAGTAGTTTTTAAAAACACTTTTGAGAAAATATAGAAGCATTTTTTTAAAAGTTTAATCAAACACTAATTATTGCTTCATGATATTTTTTAATTTGATTGATCAGACAAAAGTTGTTTTCCACTAAATATACTTCTTAAAGAATATGTAAAATATTTTTCAAATTAAGTTGATTTTAGAAAATTGATCGGGCTATAAATTACAAATTTAATATTAAACGTGCACTTTAAAGAGTTGCTGAATTAATTCAAATTTAACATCAAACCTACACAACGTTACATATAATAGTAGCATACATATCAAACTACTATGACCACCCTATTTTAGGTTGTTCACCTCATGATTTACCAGTTTTTTCTTAAAAAAAATAATTAAAATATTTGAGGTGGGGGCCAATCCAATGAGAGAAAAAGAAACAACTCATGGTGAGATCTGATTACAATTTTAGTATGTATAATTTTCTTTTAAGTAGCTTAATTAATTATAAAATATATCTAAACTTTTTTTTAATTTATGCATCAAGTGTGGATCCCAATTTTTCCATGCTAATTTGTCTTTTTCTTTTTTCTCCCATTTGAAGTACAAGCAACCAATTTGAGAAGATAAGGGTGTAACCTAACCATTAGTAAAGTGAGCAATAATTATACTACTAACATATTTGATATACTAGCACATATTGAAAATATTATTTGCTTAAGTGAAATTTTCTTATTATGTGTAAAAAGGGGGTATATAGTTCGTTTCTTCTCCTTCATTCTTTTTTTTTTTTCTTTTAAATGAATTAATATCTACTCGTATGATAAGTGTATTTATAATGTTTACATAGTTCACATTTGATGTACATTTTTAAAATTACTAAAAACAAAAATATTAATAAATCTCAAATTGAGTAAACTCAAAAAGTTGATATATACCATCAAGTTTAAATTTTGAATCGATTTACGATACAAATAACGAAAACGACTATGCGCTAATTCGCGGTAGGGTAAAGAAATGTGTTTGTGGTTTATATACATAGCATAGCACATATAGCTTTTGAGTATATACAAAAGACAGAAGCAATCACATGGTCAAAAGATAAGAAAGTAACCGAAATTGCTGCCAAATTCGTTGATAAGATGTTTGTCAGGGTCGATATTCATATTGAAGTTTAATTAAATTTTCACGCATTATATAATTTATTTTTATAAATAATGCTTTTAAACATAATCTTAACGAAAAATACCGTCATTTGATTGATAAGATATTTGCCGCATTCAATATTTGTATGGAGGTTCAACTAAATCTTCACGTATTATATGTTTCATTTTATAATAAAATGATGCTTTCAACATAATCTTAATGGAAAATGCCGTCATTTGGTTGATAAGCAGTGGTGGAGTCAACATCTTAATTAAGGAGGTTAAAAATCAAAATATGTGAATAAAAAAAATTAGGCGAAGGAGGTTCAACGTCTGCTATATATACATGAAAAATAATTTCAAACTTGTATAAATAGTATAATTTTTCGTCAAAAAATCCCTCACTATTAGCTAGCTCCACCCCTGTTGATAAAATACTTACCACGTTTGATATTTATATTAAGGCTCAGCTAATTCTTCACGCATTATATGATTCATCTTTATAAGTAACACTTTCAATAAATTTCTTCAATTTTTCAAAAGCTCAAACCTGTACAAAAGAATCTCAATCATCTCATCACGATTCGTTGAGGATGAATAATTGGAGAATGGAATGAAGACAAAAGATATTTTATGGTGGACCGATATTTTGTAGCAGTAGTAAATGCCGTTTGGAAAAATATCTTGGACCGTCTTTGCATACTTTGAGTTGACGTGTTAACTTGACACATGGAAAAAGGGGTGACAGATGAGCCTCTCTTTTCCAATTCTTGTACTAAAAAGTTCCTCCCTTTTTCATCTCTATTTTTCATTTATATATGCAACCAACAATTTATTTTTTCTGTTATAATATATTGTCTACTAGCCTTTCCCTTTTATTTTTTTATTTTTCTTACAAGATAATGGAAACTTTAGCTGATTCAAAAGGAAAAAATTCAAGAAAGAATAGGATTTCAACAAATATTGATGAACATGAAGAAATTTTGACTATGAAGGTATATATGTTTAAAGAACTGATTTTTTTTTTTTTTTGTTGTTGTTGATTTGATTATTTTGTGTGGGTTGTCTACCTTTTTGTGAACTGTATGAATATTTGTGCATTGATATTATTCATTTTTCTTGTTTCGGGAGAATTTTAGCAGCTCAGTTGGTTGACTAACGGAATTTTACACCTCGTAATCTTCTCCTTCCCTTACCTTCAATTTGTTTTTTTTTTTTTTAAATCTTATTTTGCTTCAAGGGTTTGTATAGTTTTTAGTTGGATCATATTTTACTGAAATTGACTTATGAAAATATCCTCTTTTTTTTTTTTTTTTGGTGTATATTGAATCTGTGTCTTGATCTTTTGTTTTTTTTTAAAACCCTGATTGGAGGGACACTGCTCAAACATAAAGATTAGTTAGCTAAGTGAATTAAGATATTTGTACTAGGACTAAGATTAAGCATGATTTTGGTCTAGTTCAACAATTCAAAATTAATTTATAAGCTTAATATGTTAAAGTAAACAAATCAAAGTGAAAGTGCATACCACTTAACCATGGTTAAATTGTTAAGAAGTGTATATACAAGACGCTTGTCGTATGTTCATTGGTTTGGTGTAAATATCGGGTGCTGTAAGTTTTTACATAGCTAAACACGAGCATATTAAATTGAGGTATGAGGATTAAGTACCAAAAAATCCACCAGATTCGGAGTAAAGCCTAAGAAACACGAAGCTGGCCAAATGATTTTTTTTGGAATCTACATATAAGTGCAATTCTCGTGTGGTTGCCTTGTTTTTTTTTTTCCTTGATGATACCGATATATTATGTTCGAATTGTGCAGTGAGAGTATGTGAGTGAGTTGAAGTAATGTGAAGTGTATTCTTTCGAATCCGATCAATATCATGTTGTATGTGCCTTTTTGTGCTCATTGCATGGTTACTTCATGTGATCATTCAAAATAAGGAACATTCAGAAAGCAATGTTACTAAATTAGCCGGCGAAATAGGGCTAGAAAATGTGGTTCATTCAGAATTCAGTTTCTCATTAAGAAAATCCCATCGCAGGAATCTCAGCCTACTGGATCAAAGAACATGGAATGGACCGACGAGAAGCATAGTTTGTATCTCAAGTCTATGGAAGCATCGTTTGTCGACCATTTATATGGTTCCTTAGATGTAGTTGGTTGGCATTCCCAAAATAATGGCTTGTCAAGGCCTAAATCCTTGAGGCAAAAGCATGGCAATCCTTCAGGCCAGGTTTGATTTGATTCGACCGAATTTTACCCTGCTATTAATTGGCTTTTTCGTCCACGCTCACAATCTGATTTCGTCCCTTTCATTTGTACCCCTTTTCGTAACAGTATAAGGTGTTTCAAGATGGTTGTTGGACCAAAATCGACTTCAAGAAAGACGAGCCTCAGTTACATAAAACAAACGAATCTGCTGCTGTATTCGCGAGCCCCTGGATTAAGCATTACAAATCTGCAGGCAGACATCAAATGAGAGTAAATTCAGATCTCCAGGGGAACACTACTTTAATGAAACAGAACCAATCTCCAGCATCTGACTTCGGTTTGTGCCGTGATGATTACGTTACAGGTAGCTGAGATTTTCAACCAGCTCGTGTTATAAATTCTCCGATCTCTATATCAAGTCATTAATGACATTCTTGTAACATTTCAGAGGTAATGGATCAAAACTTTATCGATGAAGATCTTGAAGGAGGACAGTCTAGCAGCAGGGAGCACATGACAAAACGGACAAAAATTCCGTTGGATGCTGGTACCAGCAGTGATCAAGTAATGCGTTGGACCATCTAAATTGCTCATCGACATTACACATTGTTAGATTGTCGACTAACCATAGTTTAAATCAATCCATCCAGGTAGTTCCATTTTGCACATCCTCAATGACCGATGATCTTAAGGATCTTCTGGAATCAACGGAGTAAAGTCTTTGGCTTCCAGCGACGACTATGATGACACTAACCTCTCTAACCAAGAACGCGGAATGGAATGTAAAAACAAGACGACTTAATTCAACGTGGTGGCTAGCAGGTGGGAAGGCCTCGCGTTTCAAACTATTGCTTATAGGCTGACCAGGATTTTGCTACACTTTCTGCAGTCATGGTTTTTGTTTCTTTATTTATCTGTATGTTTGAAATTCTAGTAGCTCTGTATTCCTTGTACAGATTTTGGGAAAAATGTTGTCAAAAAATTTGTTACTTCTCAATTTCTTGTCGCCAGCATTGATCAATTAGCATTGCAAGGCTATGTTGTTCGGACTCTCCAAACATGTGGGCTCACTCGTGTTGGATCTCTTAAAAATACACTACTTTTGAGGATCCGACACACATCTGCCAACATTTTTTAAGAGTCCAAGCAACATAGCTGCAAGACATTAAAGCCATAGGTTGAGTCAGGATTTGAAGTTTATGGATTCGGGACTCTAATCGGGTTCTGAATTAATAATTCGTACATATGAATGAAGTTTTTATGAGAAATACAAAGTATGAATTAAAATTATTGAATTCTGCCGAATCCGCATCTCGAAGGCCGCAGAGCTTAAAAGGAAGAGCTTTTGTGCTTGCTATATCCTGATGTTCTTACATGCCTTGCCTGATTCTTCAAGCTACTTGCCAATTTCTCGAAAAAATACGGATTAATTTCACAAATGATCATTGAGCTAAAGGTTTTATTGTACCAAAGTAGTACAAAAAATTTTGTTACAAAAATCTCCAATACTTTTAAACATCCTCATTTTTGTAAAAACTAAGAGCCTCTCAGACACGTGTCATAATTTAAAACAATTAACTTATAATTATGTATTTATTTTTATTATTTAATATAAAAAAATATGCTCGAGAACTCTTTTGACCTTTTTTTTTAATCCCAGAGAACTGTACGATCTCGGTCCTTCAGGTGAGCATTTTGTAATAACTCGTTCATTGTGTAATACTCTTTTCGTCTCAAATTATGTATCGCTATTTTCTTTTTGATTCGTCCTAAAAAGAATGTGTCTTTCCTTATTTGGTAAATATTTAAAAACACAATTACAATTTTACCTTTAGTGGTTCCACTTAATTTTAAATACTATTACTCATTTTTTTAATTTATTTTTTCAATTGAAAGTGGTCTCACTTGATTTTAAATACTATTACTCCTTTTTTTAAGAAGGGTAATTTTGTAACTTTCACAAAATCAATACTTATTTCTTAAATATCGTGTCCAGTCAAATAACGACACATAATTTGAGACGAAGGAAGTAGCGATGTTGCAATAGGCGGACACTTAATTTGATCATAGACAGGGACAGAGCCGGCCTTTGGCAAGGAGGTTTTTTTGACGGAAAATTCTACTATTTATATATGATAAAAAATATTTTTTATTTATATCTATTAGATGTTCAATCCTTCAATTAATTTTTCTTCAAAGTTTGACCCCTATATTAAAATTCTAACTCAACCTTTAATCACAAATCTTTCATACGTGAGAGATCCACTTCCCAACCACCCAACCATTCCGTTTGATGTACTACTCTTTTTTTTTTTGACTTACCCCTAAAATGAGTCAATTCATTTCGGCTCTAGAAGAAATTAGAAATTAGAAATTAGAAATTAGAGAAGCCCATAAAGGACACGAGTCATACATAGCTCAATAAAGAAAATGAAATAGCAGCACTTCCTTGTAGGTCCTTCCAACTCGTTTTCGCTGTGTATATATATATATATATATATATATATTATTCACATTGAACCTTCCTTCCCTCTTTCTTCGCTTATTCCATTATTCTCACGGTGTGTTTTTCTCCAGTTAGTTTCCCTTATCATTTCGATTTTATTTTTCATTACTATTATGTTTTTGCTTAGCTCAATTATAATTTAATAATTTTCACGTATTAGGTCAAAAATCATTCATCATCATCATCGAGTACAATTATTTGAATTGTTGTTGGAATTCGCTGCGCAATGCGGAGTTTTGTATCGACATCGAAGGTAATTAGGCGTTTAATTACGCAGCGGAATGTGTGCAAACAGAGAGTTGGGATGGAAAACCATGTTCAAGTTCGATGCTTGACTGGTATTGTTGGTGTTCCTTCAGTTTCACCTGGTTGTGATGTTGGTAGCAAGGTGATTAAGCCGCTTTCATCGTCGTCGGCGTTGGGAGAAGTTTGTAGAATTGGGAATTCGATTCAAAGTAGAGGATTTTTGGGATGTGGTGATGGAGAAGAGGGGAATATGTTAACGAAAATACACGAGGAGAAGTGTGTTGTGGGGTAAGTTACTAATTACCATTTCATGTTTTTATGATAATGCTCTCAAACTCTATGAATGTTGACCGATATCAATGTGTAATTTTTCATATAGTTTTCGAATATCTAAATTTTAAATTGAATATTGTGTTAATCTAATTGAATTTAGCTTCGAAAATTAGTCAAATTGACTCTTGTGAAATGAAATGTGACTCGTATTTAACGGAGGAAGTATGTATGCATGCCAATAGAGCACCTGTGGAAGCTATTTACTTCAGTATTAATGCTATACAGTGTTATTAAAAGCGAAACTGGAAAAAAGCTCTAAGGTCCATTTGGGCTTAAACGCAAAACGCTAATAAAGCATTGGCTTTAATTAAAAGAACCACAAACGGAGAAAAAAAATATACAAGTATATATATGTAGTCCAAGATTAATAATTATAAGCATAAGTGACAAATATATGAAAAGAAATTGAAAAAATATTATGATAATAAAGTGAAATATCAACGGTTTAGTGTCGCCTCTTTAGAAGAGGCTCATTGGCAAGGAAAAGTATGCCTTAGAAAATTGATGACAACACTCAAGCGCACAAAAAGTGAGGAGAAGCGCTCAACATGTTTTGAGCCTCGCTTTAGGGCTTAAGCGCGCCTTTGATAACACTGATGCTATAAGGAACGGAATGGACCCGATAGAGTGGAATAGAGCACAGAGAATTCGGGTGGGGGAAGCCGATTTCTCTTACTTCAATTTTCTTCTTCTTCCAAAAGAGAGAACAATTTTCATGTACTTTTGTCTCTTATCATGAGAAAATTGTAGGTTCATTGCGTGATCTTTACATAGTAAAATTGTGGTGAGCATTATAAAAGTGGCAAATATGTAATTGGTGTTGACGCCAAATCAAGAAGTTACTTTAGGGTGTTTGAGTTTTTTTTGCTTCTAGAAGGCAACATATTGGTCGAATTAATGTATTTCCTTTCCATACTGTTGTGATATGTTTTACTTGAGCCGTATACACAGTACACACCACCCTCCCCAGAGCTTGTCGGATTATATCTGGGTATGTTGTTGTTGTAGAAGGTAACATATTCTTGTGTACATATAGACATCAACACATAAATTGCTCTAGTATCCAAACATCAACACATAATTTCTCTGGTATCCAACATGTAGTGACTACATAAGATTACCAAAAAAGAAGGCGAGTAAACTACACATAACAGCCTTGCTCGTCTTACAAGGAACCTAATACATCTATGATTGCCTCTGAATCATCTTATATTCAGATTTACCCACGGAAACTCTAAAAAGAAGAACACAATTCATCTTAATCTTTTGTAAATTGCTGCTTGTATCTTAAAAGTGCCTTGAGTTCCTCTCCTTCCATATTGAGTACCAAATAATTGTAGGGACAATTTTTCATCTGTCTTTGCCACTGTTGCAGTTTTCACCTTTGTTCCAGCATGCTATAACTTCGGGAGTTCTTCCCGGTAATGTCCAACTAGAACCTCTGAGATTGATGAACAATCCCGTAACTGTCTTATCATTCTGCAATGTAAAAACATATGACTTATAGTCTCTGCCTCTTTCCCACATAAGTGACATCTGGAACATAATTGTATTCCCCTCTTACTAAGAATATCATGGGTCAGCACAACTTCTTTTACAACTAACCAGGAGAACCAAGTCACCTTATAAGGTGCCTTATCCACAAAAGTAAATCCAAAGCCATATAGTCTGGAATTTCAGAAATATGTGAGAAATGACTGGAAAAATGATAATCCAAATATCTTTCTCTGTGTTTGAGCTTTATTAATAGTATAGATATGCCTGGTAGTGTGTATATAGTATTGTTATATAGTTCTAGCATGACCCACATGATACATTTTTGATGATTATGTATATCATAGAAATTGTTGGGAGGTTTGCTCGTGTTGATATGTTGTATGCTCTCTTTTTACTTCAAACCGTCTAGACAATTATTGTAAGGCTAGAAACTTTCTCCTTGAAGTTTTAACATAACTGTTTCAACTGCTATTGCTATTCTTGTATCCAACATAAACTTCTGGTTTATTGGTGCATCAATAACATCCTTTCTCGGTGATCTACACTTCAAATACTGTCTTAACTCATTAGTAAAGAATGTACCAGGAGACTTTACATTTTTTTAAGTTGTAGGCTTGCAGCTACATTTTCTAGAAACCATGCCTTGGTAACCTAGGCCAAAGGTCTCTTGCTCTTTTACCTTTTCTTTTGTTTGTTTGTTTCTTTCTTCAAGGGCAGAGTCAAGTTCTTTACCTTCCTAAATCAGCTTGCACGTACAAATAGCAATTCAGACCACCTCCCAGTTCTTATCCCACTTGACCTAATTTTGCAGGAGCAATAACCTTAAGAGGCTATTTAAAAGAGATAGCAACAACAACAACATACCCAGTATATTCCCACAAAGTCGGGTCTGAGGAGGGTAAAGTGTACGCAGTCCGTATCACTACCTTAGATGAAGTAGAGAGGTTGTTTCCTATAGACCCCCCAACACAGGACAACTAACAGTATAGCAAACAAACAAACAAAAATCATAAAAACAAACAACAAAAAGGGATAGCACACCACTAAATAATAAACGATACCTGACACCCATAGAGTACTACTATAAACTATCATTCCCTGAGTTGCTCGGACTTCGATGCGGGTGTCCGATATGGGTACGGATCTAGAGGTTGGATCCTTCACGGTCTCAATTTAAAGAATATGGATCTAGGATGGATACGGGTGCGGGGATTCGGCAAAAAATAATTTAAATATCTAAAAATATAGTTATAAAACATAAATTATGAGATATTATATGAAAAACTTGAGGAGAAAATATTGTTCAAGAAGAAAATCTTGGAAGGAGATAAAAAGAAAAGCAATAACATGGAAATTTCTATACACAAGGTATTCCATTTTTTTCAATTTCACCTTAGCTTTTGTTTTGATTACAAAATTTCTTAAATCTGTCCGGACTTTTTCAGTCGATTTTGGTCGAAGTACCAAAAATCGGTTGACCAGATCGGGTACGGATCCCACACCTACACCCATGTCGTGTCGACACCGGTGCGGCACCGAAAGTGAAGAGTTCGAGTAACTTAGATCATTCCGAAATCACAAGCATCAGCAAAACACCACGAACAAGGAACTAGTAGACACACACATACGGCATACCACAAGAAAGTACGATTGTTAAAAGAGACACATGAGATTAATTGTTCTCTGAATAGACAAGAAAGTACGATTGTTAGTCTGTTACCCCCAATTACTGTTATGGAGCAAAAGTATTTTGATATTTGCACAATTTCACAACAAAAGAAAAGCTGTGATATTTTCGAGGAAAAGGTAAAAGGAAGTAGAAACAAATGAGATGTAATGATTTTGGTGAAGAAAGGCCCCAACTTCTGTAATTTTACATGTAGGATAATTAGTGAAAGGAAACATAATAAAAATGACACGCTTATGGGTAGTAATTGAATAACAGAAAATGAAATTAAAAGTCAATTATTCCCATGTCCTTGAATTCAGCAACTTCTACTCAGCCAGTGTAAGAATAGATGAGGATGCACTTCGTAGAAGAAATAACATGTTTTTATTCATCAAACTTCCTAAGGGCTAAAAGAGAAACTATTGGAGATCACTCTTTGACCTTTGCTATTTTTCTTGAGTTTTAAGAGAAAGAATATACCTTCGATACTTCCACTTTTACCTAAGCGAAGCACAAGAAAACCTAGGCAATTTAGCAAGTAAAATTTTCAGTTCAAGTTGATAGATGATTCTGCATGCTCAGTCTTTTTTTGTTTTGAAATTTGCAAACAAACTCCGTTTAATTTTCATTTACTTGGGGGATACATGCTGATTAAAACCTGTAAGGTAATTCAACCCCCAACCGCTATGAGAAATGTTATACAACTTACCTACTAACTCCTATCATTGTAATTAGATACTCTCCAGAGCAGTTATATGCTGTGGTTGCTGCTGTTGACTTGTATGAAGATTTCCTCCCCTGGTGTCAAAGATCGGAGATCCTAAGAAGCCATCCAGATGGATCTTTTGATGCTGAGCTGGAGATTGGCTTCAAATTTCTTGTTGAGAGTTATGTGTCTCATGTGGAACTAAACAAACCAAAATATATCAAGGTAGCATTGGTCATGTATCTATAGAATTTATTTGCTTTTTTAACGGGTGAAAAATATAGTACTCCCTCCGTTTCAAAAAGAATGACCTACTTTGACTTTACACAAAGTTTAAGAAAATAAAGAAGACGTTTGAATCTTGTGGTCTTAAATTAAAGTAGTGTCAAATGTACCAAAATGCCCTTTAATCTTGTGGTCATAAACATGTCATGTGGAAAGTTGAAATTAAACAACAACAACAACAACATACCCAGTGTATTCCCACCTAGTGGGGTCTGGGGAGGGTAGAGTGTACGCAGACCATACCACTACCTCAAGAGAAGTAGAGAGGCTGTTTCCGATAGACCCCCGGCTTAGGATCAATAACAGTATAACTAATACAAAAAGTAAGCGCATATAAACTAGTATGGTACACAAAACAAACTAACAGTATAACAAACACAAAAGATAAGTGCATAATAAACTAGTACGGGATGCAAAAAAACCAACACCACTAGCCCCAAAAACTACAGCCACAACACTACGAACCAGAAACTCCAGACCCAAAGGAGCACTCCCTATTACTACCACCGCGCTCCCACCCCCTAACCCTCTACCCTAATCCGCGTCCTCCACACCTTTCTATCAAGGGTCATGTCCTCTGTAAGCTGTAATTGCTCAATATCATGCCTAATCACCTCCCTCCAATATTTCTTCGGTCTACCTCTAGCCCGCCTAAAACCATCCATAGCCAGAGTCTCACACCTCCGTACTGGAGCATCAGGGCCCCTCCTCATCATATGCCCGAACCAACGTAGCCTCACTTCTCGCAATTTATCCTCCACCGAGGCAACTCCCACCTTCTCCCGAATAATCTCATTCCTCACCCTATCTTTCTTGGTATGTCCACACATCCATCGCAACATTCGCATCTCTGCTACCTTCACCTTTTGGATGTGGGAGTTCTTAACTGGCCAACACTCCGCTCCATACAACATAGCCGTCTGGACTACCACTCTGTAGAACTTACCTTTAAGCTTCGGGGGTACCTTCTTATCACAAAGGACTCCCGAAGCGAGCCTCCACTTCAACCACCCTACCCTATCCCAATATGATGCGTGACATCCTCGTCAATCTCACCATTATCCTGAATTATGGACCCCAGATACTTGAAACTCGGCCTGAGAGTCTAGCTTCACAACCACTCCATTTTCTTGCGACATATCACTGAACTTACACTCCAAGTACTCCGTCTTGGTTCTACTTAACCGAAAACCTTTAGATAAGCGTCTGCCTCCAAATCTCCAACTTATCATTAACTCCACCCCGAGTCTCGTCGATCAGAACCACATCATCTGCAAATAACATACACCAAGGCACCTCCCCTTGAATATGGCGCGTCAAAACATCCATCACCAAGGCAAATAGAAACGGGCTAAGAGTCGATCCCTGGTGCAACCCTATCAAAACTGTGAAGTGCTCCGAATCTCCACCTACCGTCCTCACAAGAGTCTTCGCACCATCATACATATCCTGAATCGACCTAGTGTACGCCACGGGCACCCCTCTAGCCTCCAAGCACCTCCACAGAATCTCCTTGGGAACTCTGTCATATGCCTTCTCTAGATCAATAAACACCATGTGCAAGTCCTTCTTCCTCTCTCGAAACTGCTCCACT
This sequence comes from Capsicum pubescens, assembly GCA_030864215.1. Taxonomy (NCBI): domain Eukaryota; kingdom Viridiplantae; phylum Streptophyta; class Magnoliopsida; order Solanales; family Solanaceae; genus Capsicum; species Capsicum pubescens. Next base: position 12,774,431 of record CM061541.1, on the reverse strand, counting down.
AATCTCCTCACAAGGTGAATGGCCTCAGTGGTCGAGCGACCAGGCATGAAACCGAACTGATTCTCAGAGATCGTCACGATCCTCCTCATCCTCAACTCTACCACCCTTTCCCAAACCTTCATAGTATGACTCAACAACTTAATACGTCTATAGTTGTTACAACTCTGAATGTCTCCCTTGTTCTTATACACTGGAATCATCGTGCTCCACCTCCACGCTTCAGGCATCTTAGCAGCTCTAAAAATAATGTTAAACAACCTTGTCAACCACTCTAGACCTGCCCCGCTAGTGCTCTTCCAAAAATCTACTGGAATCTCGTCTGGCCCCGTCGCCCTACCCCGCCGCATCCTGCGAATAGCTCCCTTGACCTCCTCAACCTCGATATGCCTACAAGAACTATAATCGCGACTCTAAAAATAAAGTTGAAATTAAAGTATTGCCAAAAAAGGAAAGGGGTCATTCTTTTTTAAACGGACTAAAAAGGAAAGTAGGTCATTCTTTTTTAAACGGAGGGAGTATTTATTAGCTTATTAAATTTCTTTCAATTAAGCATATCACAAATTTAGACACAATATGGAGCAGCTTCAGCTTACTGTGGACATGACCCTAGATAGGAAGGTGTGGAGGTCGCGGATAAGGTAGAAGGCTAGTGTGAGTGTGTGGGGTGTAGCAAGCAGTTAGGTGAGACCTTGTGTTGCCGGACTAGTAATCTTAGGATTCTTAGTATTCTTAGGTGTCTTTGGTATGTGCGAGTATGTCACAACTAGGTAGGTGTCCTTCGTATTTTTTTGCATACTTTTTATTTTCTCTCTTTCGTGTTGCCCTTATTTATCGTATGTCGTATTTTCTCTATTTTCTAGTGACATTATTTCTTATCACGGATTTTCTGTTGTGTCATTCATCCCCTTGTTACTGTTCTGTATCTCGAGCCGGGGGTCTATCGGAAACAACCTCTCTACTTCTTCAGAGGTAGTGGTATGGTCTGCGTACATCTTACCCTCTCCAGACCCCACTTTGTGGGAATACACTGGGTTTGTTGTTGTTGTTGTTATTGTTGTTAGTTTTATTTTCTTTTTTTAATGTTTCAGATACTGTTTTTCTTACAATAGTTACTCTATATGAACATTGTGAATTTATATCACCTGGATCTTTAAAAGATCAATGGTATCTCATTTTTGATCCCTTTTCAAAATCATGCAATTACTAAAGTGTAGTGTACCATTCAAGAATTAGTTAGTTTGCATATATGCCTTCTAACTGATGCTCTGTGTGTCAATTGAAAAGCACAATAAAATGCTGGCATTGACTTATTCTTGAGAAGTTGGACCATGATTGAAAAGAGTGTAAAAGCTAACTATTTTACAGCTTCATCCAATATCTCTTAAATAAATTACAGTTTCATCCTCTTCTTTTCTGGGATAAGCACTATCCCAAAAAACAAAATTTTCATAAAAAGGTATATTTCTCATTCATATTTTAGATGAAATAAAGAAATTGTCTCGAACAACTTACAATATTTTTGATTTAATGCGGATCTAGTGAAAAACCTAACATAATGACAGCAGAAGTATCCATGTAGGGAACCCTAACTAGTTACATCAAGGTTTAGGTGTTCTTGGTAAGCTTATATTATGCCGTATAACAGGGTTTTTTATTTGGTTGGAGATGTATCTCAGTGAGGGTTACCTAGTGGAGGGATATCTGCATTGTGCAAGGTTTAGAGAACCCTAATCTGCCTTCAAAAAATGTCCTTCAGTAGGAATAGACAAGCCTCGTTTTTGCCCTTAATAGGAATCCAAAAGTGAAGATCAGCTTACCTATCTAATGACTCTCCCTACGATCGAGTTAGCCCATGACCTCAAGATCAAGAAGAGCCAGCGATACATAGAAGACAAGGGAAGACCTTGCTCGACCAAAATGAACATAGCAGAAGGAATATTTAGAATGGGATCATGAGCAAAAATACAGATGAAATCGAGTGGATATTGATGATTCATATGGGGGACCAACTAGTTCTGAATTGAAGTTGTTGTCGTTGTATTATTTGGGAAATATTAGGTACTATGACAGAATCTCGATTTTTGTAGCTAATCTATAGGAGAGCGCACACTGACAAAATGAGACACCAACACTAACAGAATGGGAAAAATCAGAAAATTTGGAGTATACAAAAGCACGCTTGTAAAGTAGCTAACATGTTAAGATCAGAAGATCCTAAAAAGATGTTCTGCAGATTTTTAAAGGAGGATAGCTTCTCTTCCGTTTCCACATTTCATTCCTGTCTTTGTCTGTCGTTTCCTTGGTATTTGGGGCCTCGACTTTTCCTAGGTTCCCTTATTACCATGAAGTCTGACTGTCTTGACTTAATATCACTTATAATTGATTTTAACCCCTAAACAAGACTGAGAATAGTTCCCATCTGTTTCTTGGTGGCATATATTTTTCACCAAGTGTCGGAGCATCAACTAGGAAAAAGTACCAAAAGAAGAGGACACCATCAGATCATGCATCCTCTACAATAGCTCTTGGCCCTAAGTTTTGTGTTCATGCTTATTACATGGTTATGCTTCTTTTTATGACCTTATGATTAACAGGTATCTTGTAAGTAGCGTGTTGATGATAGGAATTTTAATTAATGTGGTGGGAAGATCATGATGATTTTTGACTTGGTCCATACTTTTTTTGGTTAATGGATGAAAAATTATTATCCTCTATTGTTCTTTGAGATAAGTTACTATCCTCTATTTTTTATCTCTTAAATAAGTCAATTTAAACATACTCGACGTGTCTATTAGATTCCAAAGCTTTAGGATATAGGTATTATTAATGAGAAGTCCCTTCTTCTCACCTGATAATTCTGGGTGCTTTTACCTCTATGACCATTCTGAAATATCTTAATTTACCTTTTTTTAATGCATATACTTTTTTTGTTGTTGTTGCAGACAACTGCTACTGATAGTGGCCTTTTTGAACATTTGATTAACATCTGGGAGTTCAACCCTGGACCAACTCCTGGATCTTGTAACCTTCACTTTTTGGTAGATTTTAAGTTCCATTCTCCGTTATATCGACAGGTAAAATTTCCCATTTTCAATATAGTATAATATTTAATGTCTTAGCCATAATACCATGTGAATAAGAATATCTTGAAGATACTAATTCACTGATGCCTTCCCTGTACTTTAGATTTATTCTTCAGCTAATTGTTTACATTTGCTTGATGCATTGTAGAATCAAACCATAAGAATCTGGTTAAAAAATAACATTTCCTAGTTGTACTACTTCGAATGCATTTTGAATACCACTAAAATCACACTTCAGTTTTCTCTCTCCTTTTTCTATGTGAAAATCATCCACCAAAGTTTCCATCTTTTAACTTCCTAAAACTATATTTCACAGCTTGTGACTCATCTATTACTACTACAGTAGAAGAAGGGCAGCCTGGTGTTCGAAGAATCCTGCATTCACGTAGGGTCCGGGGAAGGGCTGCACCCTAAGAGAGGGAATGTAGGCAACCTACCCTGATGCAATGTCTGATTCCACAACTTGAACCTGTGACCTATAGACCTATATGTCACATGGAGACAACTTTGCCATTTGCTCCAAGGCTCCCCTTCACTACAGTTGTAGAAGCATGTTGCAAAATATTTTATACCTTGTATAGTTGTATTTATGGAATTGGAAATCGAGATCTTTTGACTTCTCTTAGGACAATATAGTTTGATGGGTCAAGTAATAGGACTAGAAGGGAAGTATATAGAGATGCAATTCGGCATTTGTGCCCATTTCACTAACTACATGTGAATCTGATAAGTTGCATCCTATTCTTTCTATCGAGATTCAGGGCAGTGATGATAATTGATAAGTTGCTGAAAATGGCCTTAAATTGTCACCTTCAGTATCCACTTCATGTTGGATAGATGGGATTAATTTCCTTTACTGTTGGTTATCAACTAATGAAAACATTAGTATTGGTTTCTTTGTTTAGTACTGTTTTGTCGGTAATTAGTATCATTCTTGCACCACACCTTGATCTGTCTTACATACCTTTTTTTTCAAGTGTGTTGAGTTTTGGTGCTAAGCTTCTCAGTTTTTACTTTTTATAAATCGATATAGGATATATGTGATTCTCTCTTTGATGGCTACTTCAAATAAAAGACACCAGTATTGATTTATCTTTTTGGTATTCCTCATGTTTTCGGGTGCTAAGCCATTTTCAGTTTTCGTCATGGTATGAAGCTGATGCATCCCTCCTTTTTCATCCGCGATCAGTCCCACTTTTTTCTTCTGAGAGTGAATTTTAAGAAAATCAAGCTCCCATTATATGAAATTGGATGATGTTCTACTTAAGTATCAGATTGTTTTTGTTTTTATTACTTATATTCAGGATAAATGTGGCCAGTTTTGTCTTCCAACTTGGTAACCTGAGCTACCTAGATAGTTATTGTTCTTTATTAAATAATCCTTCATTTTTATTTTATTTTATTTTATTTTATTTTTCTATTGGTTATAAAAAAAAAAAAAAAAGTTGGAACTGTTTAGGCTGGATATGGGATTTGGTTGCCTAGAGGCACCTCAACAAAGAGAAATGAGAGTGTTGAATTTTCTTTGCTGTAATTTGTATTAAAAAACCTCGTGTGGAAGTTTCAGAAACCTTATTTTTATCCATTCCTTTTCTTCTTCAGTTGATTGGTTTAGTAGCATCATCTTAACTAGCGATTTAAAAGCCATTGGTGCATTACTCCTTGGCAGGTAGCAAACATGTTCTTTAAGGAGGTGGTCTCTAAACTAGTTGGTTCCTTCCGCGATCGATGCCGTTTGATATATGGACCAGGGGTTCCCATTCATGAGGATACATATCAACAGAGGTTGTAAAGATTGGTGTTAGGTTGTGACTAGTGATTAAATGAAAACGCGTTGGGCCAGTTCAGTTTTCCGAGTACCAGTTGGTCCAACTGCAGTCTGATTCTTGAGTTAGTTCTTAACTTGAGAAGGAGCTGATTCATCCTCCCTGGTATTCCCAATTTCTTAAAGTTACTGGATTTCTTTTTCTTTTGGGAAGTGGGGGTTTTCTTGGGGCAAGAAGTGTAACAATTCAGGTTGTGCCATTTCGTTGTTAGGTCCACATCATGTAGGCTTAACCAATACCATTTGAATCAGCCGACAAGGTGTTTTGACAAATATTTAGAAGCTTCGGTACAAGAATACATGTTCATTTAAATTTATATTTGTAGGTCTAGGAATGCCATTAATCAATGTAATATGCCGTTATGCGCTGTACCTCTATTGTGGAATTTAATTGTTGGGCCTAGCTGTTAAAACTTACAACACTTCCATTTCCAGTTGATAGTACGCTGTTGTATTAACCCCAGTTGGGATGTATGTGTGTTTCCAGAGAATAATTCTTTAGGAGGAGTTTAACGAAAGAAGAAAGTACTCATGATGTTTGCCCTTCCTAATAGAAATGCTGTTTATCCATCTGTGTAATAGAAGTGTGAATGAGAACTGGATTTAGTTTTAGGGATTTCAAAGTCATATATCTCACAGTTGTTGGCCTAGGGGTGTTCATGGGTCGGTTTGGATCGGTTAGTAGTTAAAATCATAACCCAAACCAATTTAGTCGGTTTTTGAATTTCTAAAACCAAATCAAACCACAAAAAGAAAATAACCGTCGGTGTGGTTCGTTTTTTTCGGTTATTGACTAGCCTACTCTAATCATCTCTAGAATAAATTCTTTTTTTTAACCCATAGAAAAGAGTATCACATTGAATAATTTCTCATGAAATATTTGTACAGTGATGGACAAATGACACTATAAACTCTTAAAAATCAGAACATACACATTAAACAAAACCAATATTGAGATAAAAAGCATCAGCTTTGTATTGTAGGCACTAAGATTATACAACGACATACAAACACATACATGTACATTATAAAACAGAGTTTTGTATTCTGTTGCAGTGTACTGCAAGAAGAGACAGAGTTGAACAAATTTGAGTTATCTTTTACTTTATAGACTAGCTAGGTGAACTAATCATATAGGGAAAAGATTGAACAAACAAGGAGACATAAATTAAAATTTAATTTAAGATTAAATTTAATAAAATATTTATATTTTATTTATAAATTATATATAAATAATTATAATATATATATATATATATATAAATTTATCGGTTTGGTTTGGTTATTTTTACGGTTTTTTTAAAGTAAAACTATAACCAAACCAAATAGCATCGGTTTTTTTAAATTTAAAACCAAACCTAACTAAACCAAACCAAACGTCGGTTTTTTTAATCGGCTTGGTTCGGTTTACGGTTCGATTTAGTTTTTAACCAAACCCATGAACGCCCATTGTTGCAATATTTTGGTTGCGAAGATGGCTTGTTGAATCTACAGAGTATTTTTTGGTTCACTGAATTCGGTTTCTAACTGTGAAATGGATTTAGTTTGTGTGCTTGAGAGTATATATCTGAACCCAATGTTAGTAGTCTGAAATCCTTCAACTCATACTCTTTTATGTATCCTGGGAGATGGATGTCACTTTGTATATAACCTGGTGTGCAATAACAATATCTGTACTGTTAAGTCTCTAGTTATAAACTCTTGAAAACTTGGTGTAAAAGTCCTATGGTAATTGCATGCATTGAAAATAAGATATAACTGCTGTTGCGAACATTAGGTGATTTCTTCCCTTTTGTCTATGTTTTGGCGGACACTGTTTTGGTGGACGGTCACCCTGTGTACCTGTGCTATGGCCTATGGGAGGTAGCAGGCACCCAGTAGAATTTGTTGACTCGTGCACAAGCCGGCCCAAAGACCATCCTTATATTTTTTTATTTTTTTTTAAAAAGTAGTTAAAAAACACTAAGTGATTGTTTGGTAGAGTGTATAAGAATAATGCAAAATATGGTGTATTAGTAATGCTTGTGTTAGTTATGCTTGTATTTTTCTTATGCAGTGTTTGGTTCAATGTATTAAAAAAAACATGAATTACATAATTTCTAAAAAAACATTTATTTTTTTTACATAATACCCTCAATATATATGTTGGAAAGGATACGAAATTTTTTTTGAGGGGGTAATAGGGTCTTTAAGCATGTCAATGCCTTCATTATATCCATTGCATTTCTAATGCCATGGATTTTGAGGTATTAGTAATACACACCTTAATACACAATAGAGTGCTTGCATTAGTTATACATAAGGTAAAAAGGTATACCAAACAAGGTACTACACTAATACACATTAAACTAATGCATGCATTAACATTTCAATACACTCTACCAAACGACCCCTAGTGATTGTTCGCATATGTCTTTAGCCTTGATGAACAAAGTTACCTGGTATCTGTTGCTAGTGGGAGGTGATAGGTATCTGTGGAATTAGCCGAGGTGCGTGAAAGCTTGTCCGGACACCATGATTATACCAAAAAAATGAATTTCTGATTGGAGTTGTTACACTTGGTCTTTCCATATCCAGAATTTGGATGCACAGGTTCTTGAATATGACAAAAAGGTAAAGGTAGGTTGAATCAGAGGAAGTGTTATGTATGTAAATATCTTTGCAGATGAGACTGAGAATCTGTTCTTTCACTTTCATCTTCCTACAATTATGCAGCAAAAAGGGTCCATACATTCACAAAGTTAACAAAGTAATAAGTGAAAACAAAGACACAAGCCAAATTCAAGACCACCCAAGAAAGTTTCATTCACATAACTGACCTCAGTGGGGAAGAAGGAGCTGTCAAAATCCAAAATAATTAATGATTGATTTGCTTACAACCTTAGAATTTTTTTACAAAATTGATTCCTATAATATCCCATGTTACCAAGAACACTATCCATTTCAATAATTCATTCACTTTCAAAGTTCCCTCCAGCTGGAAATTGATTATAAAATAAAAAAGTATGTCGTGTGGCCCCTAAATAATGTATCTCATTAGTCAAAGTGGGCTTCATGGGATCTTTATATCAAGTTTTCATGGTCTTTAGTTTTTGCCACTGAAGTCAATGGTGTTTAATTTCTCTCATTTAATAAAAATTTATGTGCTAAAATATAGTTAACTTTGATGTGAAGTATTTTGCAAGACAAAATTATAAAGAATGTTTGTCCTGTGGTATGGAATTCAATCTAAATTCACAAGACAAATCTTTTAAAGAACCTTGTCTGAAGCATAAATTCAAATAGACATAACATGTGTCTTGAGGGATAAGTTCCTTACTATGAACTTAAGGTTGAAGTCGTGTCTTGAAAGACATAACTTGTGTCTTGAGTAGAGTTCTATGAACGTTTTAAGACATAAAGTTTTAAAAGTTAACTTATGTTTTGTAAGAGATAACCTGTGCCTTGGGTCATAAATTCAGTAGTATGAACTTTTTAAGACAAAATTCTAAAATTTAACTCGTACTTCGTAAGACATATCTTGTGCCTTAGACATAAGATCAATAGTATGAACTTTTAAGGGATAAAGTTCTAAAATTAAACTTATGCCTTATAAAGACACATAAGTTCAGTCAAATGAATCTTGTTAAGACATAATGTTCTAAATCTGAACGCATGCTTCAAGGCATAACTTGTATGTTGAGGTGTAAGTTTGTGTGAACTTCTTAAGACATAGTAATATTCTAAGATAACGAACTTAACTCTTTACAAGGCTAACATGACCCAACAAATTTTGTTTGCAATTTTTTTTTAAACTAGTTTAGGTGTACGCGCACGCTCGCGTGTACCTCACTTTATTGAATTCAAACGTTACCTTAAATAGGATATTTATTTAAATAATTAAGATGAATACAATAATCAAATTCAACATTTTTTGGAGAATTTAATTAATTAAATCTAATCTTTACCAAAAAAAATTATCAAAACTGATCGACACTCATCTACCACCTACAAACTGCAACAAAATAATACGATGATAGGAATATCAAAACAATATAATTAAATCTAACCTTTAGACAAAAAAATTCTCAAAGCCGTCTTACACTCATTTATCACCTGTAAACTATAACAAAATAATACGATAATAGAGATATCAAAATAATACAACTAAACTTAACATTGACACAAAAAAATTCTCAAAACAGAGATATAAAAATAATACAATTAAACCTAATCTTTACCTAAAAAAATTCCTCATAGCTGACCGACATTCATCTACCACTTGTAAATTCATCTACAACCTGTAAACTAAAACAAAATAATACAATAGTGATCACAAAACTTGAGTTTTGATGAAAATAATTTTTGTCTGAGCGAAAATTTTGACCCAAAAGAATGACTTGAATGAAAACAGAAGATATATATAGTATATACACACACGTTGAATTCTATTATGTTGACAAAAACAGTTAACTTGAATGAAAACAGAGAAGATATATATACACACGTTGAATTCTATTATGTTGACAAAAACAGTTAAGAAAGTTAGATTAGTATCAATCATATTTTCCCAATAAGTAAACCGATTGCTTCGGTAGTTTAACGTGCATCTCAATATTTATAGAAGTATTTCCTTAATAGAGTCCTATTTTAGGAGTATTTTTCTATTCTATTTTAGGAGTATTTTTCTAATTGATAAGTACAAATAAAAATATTAATTGATTCTTCTTCCATATATTTTAGGAGTCTAGTTAATATAATATAAATAACTAAATAATAAATTAGAAAATATAATGAAAAAACAGTTTTGACTAAAAGAAGGTCTTTTAATGAAGAACAAAAAGTTTAAATCATTTTTCTAAGGGTCTTCACACTTTTAATATATTATAAATACAGATTATAGATTATAGATAGTAAGAGTATTTTTATCTATATTTTTATTATTTAAAATGTTAAAGAACAAAAAATAAAGACCAGAATTTGAAAAGCAAAAATTAAGTACCATTCCTCCTTATATCAACTACATTTTAATTTTCAACCACAAAATACTCTATGATTTTTTTTATATTGTACACTTATGATAACATCATTTTAATATCCTCTTCTTTTTCACTCAACCAATCAAAGATGATGATCAATATATATCCAATATTTCTCACCGTACAATAAACCATTCAATGAGTGCACATTATTTTCTTCTTTTTACCTTTTTATTATTCATTTTTAGTCCCTCCCTTTGTCATATTGTGGCTGCAACATGCATTTGAACCTCCAAATTTTGGTGAAATTATAAAAAAAGAAAAAGAAAAAAAAAGAAGAGGTCACCACGTCATGGTTTTATCTTTGAATATTCACTACGAGATTGTATATAATATAATGATGGCATTATTTTATTTTTTTTCAAAAAGAAATTTTCCTTTTTGAAAAATTCTTCAATTGCGGCTTGATAGAGATTGGAGAAATTATTAGCAAATGGGGAAATAGTAGATACTAGTAGCTAGTACTATCATTTTTGTCTCAACCTTAGTAATATATCAATGATAAAGACATCAAATTTGTATTAGGATACACATTTTGTTTTTAGTTAATTAAGGATAAGACATTTTTTGCATGCAAGAGTCCATGCAAATATAATAATAGTACATGTATTTCATCAATCATCTAGTTTTCCCTTCTTGTTATGCGTCGTTAAGAATCTATCGAAAATCGTCTTTATTATCACAAAGTAGAAACAAAGTTATGTACACATTCTATTTCTGGAATTATACAACATATATTGTTGTTGTTATCTATCAAATTGCATGACGTTTTTAATTTGGTCCAAAATTTTTACGTCAGTTTGATTATCTTCTATTTTATTGTAACCATCGTGTGTGGATGCACCTCGACTATTTTATTAGATAAGAGTAGAAACTAATGATGGACTCCATAGTGGAGAATAAAAATCGGATTTGCATAGCATTTTTTCAATATATAGGTATAGGGGAGTAGGATAAAGTTCATAGTATATATTCTCTGTATGTTGTATTTGCATCTTTTTACTTAGTTATGTGTTCTGTGCTAAAATAGAGTAACCACAAAATAATCAATTTAAACACTTAACAAAAAGGGACACTTTCATTTAATTATTTTATGTTTCGACGTTCAAACATAATGAAGATAGTGATGTATGATTGTGTAAGATCGATTTCCTTTAATGATGCCCTTTCGAAAAAAGAATGGTAACAGGAAATTGTTTGGATGGTAAGGATTCCTCACTTCAAATCTCAAGAATGTGTGAGCTCGAGTCATTAAGTTAAGTCAGTAAAAAGGTGAAAGCTCCTATGGGCCGGGGGAATAAAAAAAATATTTAAAAATAAAATTCTCTACTTAATTTGGTCTTTAGAAATAATAGGACTTCTATAATATAGGATCATAATATGAGTTAAGTTCACAAATGACCTTCATAAGCTTGGTCATGCAATTTGTGGATATAGATTAATTCTGCCTATAAGGTGAAAGTTTGGGATATTTTAAAATAATGAAACTATTCAATTGATCACAAGTGCTATCTTCCAGGTAAAAGCTAAATCTTATGCATCACTGGTAATACATGCAAAGCTTTTCTTATTCATCAGACGCAAGTTCTAGTTTTGCCTATAAGACAGAAGTTGGACATATTTCAAATATAATTAATGAACCTGTTCAATTGATCAAAAGTTAAATATTATAAGAAAAAGCTAAAACTTATGCCTTATGGCAATAAAAAAAGTTCTTCCCAACATTTTTTTTTCTTAAACTTAAGGTCACTTTTAAAGGTTTTACTACACAAAAACAAAATATTCAAAATCCAACACTTTGAGAGACATCATTGGGTGTAATTTCCTATCAAAATATAGCTTGCAATCCCATCTGATCTCCCCTTGAATCTTAACTTTGTTTTAACCAATTGAACCAACCAAATGACAACACAAAAATCATCAAATCTCAAATTGGGGAAGTTTTTTAAAAATTCTTTTGGTGAATTAATGTTTGTGTAGCACTATTTTATGGGACCCCTGTATTACTATAGTCTCTTGGTATTCCTTTTTTGTTCTAAAGATAGAGCTTCTAGTTTTCTACCATTACTACATTTCATGAGCACAATTTTATCCACATCGATATCTCAAGCTTATAAAATTCTTCTTCTTTTTTTTTTTATCAAAATACTATGATATCATTTGACAAGACATAAAATTTTAAAAAGAAAGAAAGACCTTAAAATCTGTAGTCTAAAACACTCTTTAGTTGACCATTTTTTTGGATATAAATCACTTCGTTTGGTGTAATTCCTCAAAGTTAAATGGTCTATAGAAAAGGTGATATTTTTCTTTTTGGGATGAACTAAGTGAAAAGGCAGTACGCCACATAAATTGAGATAGAGGAATAAACCAATAATATCACACCTGAGATTTGAACATATATTTCTCTAATCAAGATATTCATTTTTTTATTTTTATTTTTAAAAAAAGATAGTCTGGTGCACTAAAGTTTTCGCTATACGCAGGGTTCAGAGCAGGGGCGGACCTACATATATTTTCGGGGTGCTCCGGCACCCAGTAAACTCAATGCGGAATAGGTATAATCACATAAAAAATATACGAAAATAGGTATAAAACATATAAATGCACCCATTGAAATAAAAGTTGGTTGGGCGCACTGGCATTTTAGTTGATCTTAAACTTCTCTTCTAAAGGGACGTCCCAGGTTCGAACCTTGTTGAGGTGATTTTTTTTATTTTTATTTTTTCAGTTTTTTTATTTTTTAAGCACCCACAATTCTTAAATACTGCGTCCGTCACTGGTTCAAAGAAGTGCCCTACCACAAGGGTGTATTGTACGCAACCTTACCTTTTCTGTCAGAGACTGTTTCCAATGCTTAAACCAGTGACCTCCTAGTCACATGACAATGACTTTATCAGTTACTCCAATGCTCCCATCAATATTCGAAAATTTATGTATGTAAAGAAGAAGAATTGCCACCATTGGTTCAATATATGTATATAGTTTCCTAATATCGAACAATTGGAATCTCGATCATTGTTTCGTTGGCGGATAAAAGATGATCAAGTAAATCATGATGATGTACCTATATATAGAGAAACATAACATCTATAGCTTGTACTAGTATATTTATATAGCATCATAAAAGGATCCCACTAATATCTTCATATATATATATTCAAGATTTGATATGACACATACGAAGAATAATCATTGAATCAATGGCAAAATTAGTTTTTTTCTGACAGTGTTCAAAACTTTAATATATATAGTTAAAAGTTGAATTTATCTACGTGGTATTATTTTTTATATGTATAATTATAATTTTTGACGAAGAGTGTTTCAGTGATCAGGGACAGGTCTACCTCATAAAAAAAGAGATCGCCTTAGACTCCTAAATTTGAGGGACCTTATTTTTTAATAATAATATATTATATATTATATTATTCATAGAAAAGCTAAAGTTTTTATATAAAAGGAAAGAACTATTGGAAGAAGTCCAAAATATTTAGAATAATATGTTTCAAGAAAAATTAAATACATTGACTATATTATTAATTGAAAAGATAATTAAAAAAAATCAATCATATAATTTTAAAAAATAGAGTTTATTAAAATATTTTTCTTAAAAACTCAAAACCTCTGCTTGATTTTTTCCTTAGAGGCCTTAGGCTACGAATATGCTTGAGGTGCCCCTGCCAATGACCAACATTGGGTTAGCGTAGCAATGCCATTAGTTTGAAACTATGAATTGCTGAAGCAAATATATGATGGATGCAGCCCAGTATTTTCGACATAGAACATAGAAAGAGATATATACATAAAAAGTAGCACGTAGTATTAAAGTTTGAACCCATAAAGTTCAAATTATAAAAAGTTGAATCGAATCATTCATCAAGTTTAATTCTTGAATTTGCCTCTGTATATGTATATTATCTCATGTATGTATATCTTAAATCTTTGTTGGTTAAGTTTGAGCAACAAAGTCGTGTTCACTTATTTGCGTTCCCTTTAATTAACGATTGTTAATGACTAATGATTACTGTATATAAATTCAATGACATGTTACCCATATTCAGTGGAGCGCGATGGGAGGAGAAATATGAGTATATAAAAAAAGAAAATATCTTTCATAATTGAAGAGTATTTTAAGTAGGAAAAAAAAAAAAGAAATAATCAAATTTATTATAACTAGTCGTACTATGTGTTTAGAGCTGGTATAAACAAGATCTTTTTATTCAAGGTATCTAATTGAAAAAAAAAAACATAGTATACTGCTTCCTTCATTTGAATTTGTTTGTCTATATTTATTTATTTTTTTGTCCATTAAGACGTGATTTTTGTTTATAATTTTTGTTAGAGATAATACTCACAAAAATATCTGAACTTTGATCGAATTTTCAGTTTAGCATACTAAACTTTGCGAGGATTTTATTACCCCCTAAACTTTTTAAAGTGGATTTAATTCCTCGAAACGCTATACCCAGTTTCGGCGGCTGGCAATGTAATACACAAGCCAATCTCGTTTTTACACGTGTATTTTTTGGCAGATGGCGGTGTAATACACACGCCAACCTTATATTTACACGTGTCCAAGTGGACTGATATATGTCATTAAAATACGAAAAAAAGGTTTAGGGGGTAATATGACCCCCCGCAAAGTTCAGTAAGCTCAACTGAAAATCCGATCAAAGTTCAGATATTTTTGTGAGTATTATCCCTTTTTCTTATTTTAACTTTTCACATTTAAATGTTTAACGTTACAAGAATAAAAAAATGTAATACATTTTATATATATTTAAGTTAGATCATAACATTTTAAAAATAAAACTTAAACATTATGTCAAGCTAAGATTAGATAACAAAAAAGAAGAGTTAATACATAAAAATTACCCTAAACTTGACACCAAATTATAATTTTAGCCTTAAACTTTGATAGTGGACAAATAGGACCATTAATTATTCAAAACCAGAACAAATATGACCTCCGATTTTGCAACCCCATGCATGAGTCTCACTCGCGCCTACGTGGAAAGGTAATCCAATCACACGGTGCCACATCGTTAAAAGGGCTGACTTGGAGAGGGGTCATATTTGTGCAGTTTTAAATAGTTAAAGACCATATTTGTGCAATGTCAAAGTTTTTCTTTTTGTGTTAAAACGACGTCGTTTTTTTATTATTATTATTACTATTATTATTATTATTATAATAATAATTTTTTTATATATTTCTATAGTAGCAACACCTAACTTTTTTTTAATTTTAAAAAATTGTTATTATTATTATTATTATTATTTTATTTATTTCTATGACAGCAACACTTAGCTTTTTTAGCAGGGATCAAACCCGCACAGTAGGCTGAAGGAAGCGCCCAAGAAGAGCAAATAACACCATTGCTCTATCTAAGTGCCTTGTTTCATGTGATTCAACATTAATATACGTATATAAATATACATTTTCTATCTTATATATATACAATGTAATTTTTTTACCGAGGGGGTTCGGGTGAACCTAATGGAAACCACGTAGGTCCGCCCCTCGTTAATTTAATAACGTTAATTTAATAACATTTTAATTACGTTAATTTGATAACGTTAATTAAATATACTACTACTACTATCCTTAATAACATTAATTTAATAACGTTTTATTAAAACTATAATTTTTTTTATTATTAGTATAGTTTCATCTTTAATTTAATATTTAAATAAATAATATTTAGATATATTATATAACTTAAATTTGTCCTCTGCTTTATAATATATATACATACCCACTCGATTTTTTTCGTATGAGACTGACCCGCCTAATTAATAAATCTTCAATATTGCTCTTTTTCCACAATGACAAAAGAAATTAGATGTCATTTTCATTTTTGAGCCGAAAATAATAAAAAAATAATAGTGAAGAGTCATTTAAATGTCATATTTGTGCAGTTTTGAATAGTTAAAGGTCATATTTGTGCACTTTCAAAGTTTAAGGTCATATTTATATATTATGCCCTTAGATTTTAAGCTGGACGCGCTCAGTTTTGAGTGTTGAACAAACGTTTTGCCATGTAGGATTGGAGATCATATTTATGCACTATCAAAATTTAAGGTTAAAGTTATTATTTTATGTCAAATTTAGGATCATTTTTATGTCTTAACTCCAAAAGACAATTTTGCATAGAATGTTATGATGGTGGGGATCTTGGTGGGAATCGTAAAATATGTTTTTTATGTAGGTATACAGTATAGACTATAGTATCCTATTTCCTAGAGTAGCATATCATAATTAAATAAATATGTTCCATTCATGCAGCAACTTTTGAAATAGTGTGAATATATATATTGCTATCTTTTTCATTGGAAAATTATATTATTATTATTATTATTATTATTTTAATTTATTTATTTAATTCCACTTAAAAAATATTTAATTTTAAATTTTTACATGATATATTTAATATCATAATATTAAATAATATTTCAATACATTTTATATATTTTTAGCTTAATAATATAACGTAGATTTCTCTCTGATTCAAGTTAGATAAATGTTCGTAATGGTTCAATGAGCTGAATTAAAAGAGACAAACCCAGACACAGATGTACAGCTAAACTACTCCATTAATTTTGTGACTAATTAATTTGTTACATATATAATTAGAACTTTAGCTATTGTCTTAAAAGTTTATAGGTGTTAAACTCATGTCAAAAACTTTTAACAAACCCCTTGTAAGTACCTTTTATTTGTTCCTTAAATCCATAAGCAAATAAAGTTGGAAATGGAATTTTTCTTTAACCTCAATCCTCATTTTTCCTCATTATCATTTATTATCCAAATAGTCATTTTGATGGGGTTGCACCAGGGATCGATTTTTAGTCCGTTTTTATTTATCATGGTAATGGATATGTTGACACGGAGTATTCAAGGTGAGGTGTTATGGTGTATGCTTTTTGTGGATGATGTAGTCTTGATTGATGAGTCACGTCGAGGTGTTAATGATAAGTTGGAGGTTTAGAGACAAATCCTGGAAGCTAAAGGTTTCAAGTTGAGTAAGACCAAGACGGAGTACTTGGAGTGCAAGTTTAGTAACTCGAGGCAAGAGGACGAGGTGATAGTGAAGTTGGAGTCTCAGGTGATGTGTAAGAGGAATAGTTTTAAGTACCTTGGATCTATGATTCAGGAAAATGAAGAGATTGATGAGGATATCTCTCACCGTATTGGGGCAGGTTGGTTGAAATGGCGGCTCGCATCGGAAATTTTATGCGATAAGAAGGTGCTTCCAAGCTTAAAGGCAAATTCTACAGAGTTGCAGTCCGGCCGGCTATGTTGTATATTGGAGCGGAGTGTTGGCCGGTTAAGAATTATCACGTCCAGAAGTTGAAGGTGGCGAAAATGAGGATGTTGCGTTGGATGTGTGGTTTTACGAGGGCTGACAGGGTGAGGAATGAGATTATTTGAGAGAAAATGGGAGTGGCGTCGATGGAGGATAAGATTCGGGAAGTGAGGTTGAGATGGTTTGGGCATGTGATGAGAAGGGGCACAGATGCTCCAGTTCATAGGTGTGAGAGGTTGGCCTTGGATGATTTCAAGCAGGGTAGGGGTAGACCGAAGAAATACTGGAGAGAAGTGATTAGACGTGACATGGAGCAATTACGTCTCACTGAGGACATGACCCTCGATAGGAAGGTTTGGAGTACTTGGAGTGCAAGTTTAGTGACTCGAGGCAAAAGGACGAGGTGGTAGTGAAGTTGGAGTCTCATGTGGTGTGTAAGAGGGATAGTGTTAAGTACCTTAGGTCTATGATTCAGGGGAATGGAGAGATTGATGGGGATATCTCTCACCGTATTGGGGCAGGTTGGTTGAAATGGCGGCTCGCATCGGGAATTTTATGCGATAAGAAGGTGTTCCCAAGCTTAAAGGCAAATTCTACAGAGTTGCAGTCCGGCCGGCTATGTTGTATATTGGAGCGGAGTGTTGGCCGGTTAAGAATTATCACGTCCAGAAGTTGAAGGTGGCGAAAATGAGGATGTTGTGTTGGATGTGTGGTTTTACGAGGGCTGACAAGGTTAAAAATGAGATTATTCGAGAGAAAGTGGAAGTGGTGTCAATGGAGGATAAGATTCGGGAAGTGAGGTTGAGATGGTTTGGGCATGTGATGAGAAGGGGCACAGATGCTCTAGTTCATAGGTGTGAGAGAAGGCCTTGGATGGTTTCAAGCAGGGTAGGGGTAGACTGGAGAAATACTGGAGAGAAGTGATTAGACGTGACATGGAGCAATTACGGCTCACTGAGGACATGACCCTCGATAGGAAGGTTTGGAGTACTTGGAGTGCAAGTTTAGTGACTCGAGGCAAAAGGACGAGGTGGTAGTGAAGTTGGAGTTTCATGTGGTGTGTAAGTGGGATAGTGTTAAGTACCTTAGGTCTATGATTCAGGGGAATGGAGAGATTGATGGGGATATCTCTCACCGTATTGGGGCAGGTTGGTTGAAATGGCGGCTCGCATCGGGAATTTTATGCGATAAGAAGGTGCTCCCAAGTTTAAAGGCAAATTCTACAGAGTTGCAGTCCGACCAGCGATGTTGTCTATTGGAGCGGAGTGTTGGCCGGTTAAGAATTATCACGTCCAGAAGTTGAAGGTGGCGGAAATGAGGATGTTGCGTTGGATGTGTGGTTTCACGAGGGCTGACAGGGTTAGAAATGAGATTATTCGGGAGAAAGTGGGAGTGGCGCCGGTAGAGGATAAGATTCGGGAAGTGAGTTTGAGATGGTTTGGGCATGTGATGAGAAGGGACAAAGATGCTCCAGTTCATAGGTGTGAGAGGTTGGCCTTGATGGTTTCAAGTGGGGTAGGGGTAGACAAAAGAAATACCGGAGAGAAGTGATTAGACGTGACATGGAGCATTATGGCTCACTGAGGACATGACCCTCGATAGAAAAGATTAGAGGAAGAGTATTAGGGTAGAGGGCTAAGGGGGGTAGTCAAGTCATAGGCTGTAGTTAGGAAAGTTTGGTGTAGCTTAGGTGGTAGTGCTAGGGTTAGGGGAGGGGGTGTCCTTTTTTGGTTAATGTACTTTATTTTTGGTGGTTTTTGTATCGCTGTAGACACCTAATTTCGTCCCTCACCGATGTCGTTTTACCCATTTTTATTTTTATCCTACCGTGTACCCTCACCCATGTTATTATACCCGCACAAAATACAAAAAAATAAATCAATAATAAAATAACAAATCCTATCCTAACTAATTCTATCTTATCCTAACAACCTACCCAATCAAAATAAACCACACCACCCCATACCCTACCCCACCTACCCTACCCCAATACCCACCCACGTGACCCCACCTACACTCACCTCAGCATTTCAATTCACCAACATATATACAATGACCCATATACACAAGAAAATGGGGGGGGACCACTTCTTGGTTTTCATTTTTATCATATACATATAGAAACAAAAAAGGGGAAGGATCAGAACATATTGGAGATCTCAAAAAAGGCAAAAATTTCCCTTTCTTCTTTTATCCATCATCTTCTTTCATTTTTGACCTTCCACAAAATCACACACTCACATACGAAACAGAGGGCTGATAAGCATATACAAAGAATCAACCCCCTCCCATCGTCACTCGGAACACACGAAAAACACACACAAACACATGGAAAATAGGCCATAGAAATACCATTTTTTTTACTTTCTTTCTCCTTTCTTTCGCAACACACGCACACAGATACACAAAAATTGCACACACATCTCCCTCAAAATCACAAGCCACGCCCTCAAATCTCACCGAAAACACAGGTTTCGTGAGTGGGTCACCTTTTCCGGCAACATACTCATCGGAATTGCATCAAAGTCGTCGCTAACACCTCCAAACTTGTTAGAATCCGGTCTGAGTTTTCTCATTCTTACGATTTTAGCTCAGTTTATACTGGTTTTTTAGTTTCTATTGCATATTGGAGTGTTGGGGTTCTCCCACTTTGCATTTTCATCATTGACATCAGGCCGGGGTCTGACTGTTTTGGTTTGTTTTGCTTGTTGTTCGCTCACCCGAGTGCAGTTTCGATCGGGGTCAGTTGTCTATCGAATTTTAAAGGTGTTTCGAGTTGGTCTGTTTTTGGAGAATTACTATCGATATCGTGTTTCGGATCTTTCGAGAAAAGTTGAGTCAACATTTAGTTTTGGGTTTCATTTTGTTGTTTTCTTTTTGGTTTGAAATCTGTTCGGGTGGTGATTGCGGGACACTGATTGGGTTTATTCGTCATTGGGGTTCTCTGTTCGAGGATTTTGGATTTTGGAATTTCCCTATTATCGACGAAAGCAGTCTATCAGGTTTAGAGCTTCAATTTTAGCGATACCGAGCTTGGGAGTTTTTCCGATTGAGGTCTTTTATTCGGGATTCGAAATTCGGGCTTCTTTAACATCATTATTATCAATGAAATCAACTATCGAAAGGTCTAATTCTACTCTTTTCCTCTTCTATTTTTATTGTTTACTATGCTTTGGTGTTTGGATTAAGCTTCGGGTGTTGTTTGATACTTGTTGGTGATGAATGCATGTTGTTTTGGTTGGTGATATGGTTGTTATTTTGATATTGACTCGTTGTTTAATGTCGTTGAAAAATGATGGTGGGTCGTTGAAATAGAAATGGTGAATTTGGGTTGATTAACGACTTTTGGTTTAATTTGGTTTAAATATAAATATGGTTAAAATGGACTTGGGGGCGAGAATTAAAATTTGGTATAATTGGTGATTTGGATTAGTTTGATTCATTGTTTGTTTGACTCGAAATGAACGTTAATCAAACTTGGTAGTATCTTGATACGACGATTGGTTTAGGCGAACATAGTTTGGGTAGGCAAAATTTAGGATTTGTGGCTTCGGTTGAATGTTGGAAATTCTATGGAGTGTTTGAAATTTTGTTGAATAGTTTTATTTTTCCTCACTAAAAATGTATTCATTTGGCCGGGGGTGCCCCGAGGTATCTGTATATATTTATTCACCGGGGAATGCCCCGAGGTATCTTGTACCCGGAGGATGTTCGTGATGAAGGCCCGAGGCGTCGGGTAGAGCATTAGTCTAGAATTAATTTAGAATAGGATTTATTTTTATGCATTTTTCTATTTTTGGGACTGTATAATTGGACTGGACACTAATTTTGGATTTATTTTGTTTCATGTGTTTGATGGATTGTTTTATGTGTTTTTGTGTGGTTTATACATTTGTAATGCCAAATTAATCGATACCCTCCACCAAGCGACTGTGGTCAAACCACGGGATCGAGGGGTGCCTAACACCTTCCCCTCGGTCAACAGAATTCCTTAGCCAAAATCTCTGTTCGCAAACCAGTTTAAGAGTCAAATGGTTTCGAAAAGGACTTTCCAAAGGTGACTTGGCACACCGGCTTATGCCAAGTGGCGACTTTGAATAAAAAATGTAAATAATTCTTTTCCGAAACAAATTTTTATTTCTTGTCACTTAAATAATAAAACCCTTTCGAACTTAAAATATATATTTTTGGAGTACGTAAAAAAGGGGTGTGACAATCGTTGTTATTTTCATCATGTTGTATGCTTGTGACGTTTGAATACGGTCCTTTGTCTTGAGCCAGAGGTCTTTCGAAAACAGTCTCTCTACTTCTTTGGAGGTAGTGGTATGGACTGCGTACATTCTACCCTCTCCAGATTTTTTGAGGGCAGTAACCTGATATTGCAGTTATGGATGATGGAGCATTTGCATGCGCCTTCTTTAGTTAGACCAGACGTGGTAGATCGTTGTATTCCCAATCGAGTGAAAGCCATGGACTCCAGGTTGCGTTTGGATAAATTCTCGCTACCCATGGTAGTCAAGGCTTGGATTGAATTTCTTGAGTCAAGAACCGGGGATAACATTTTGTGGACTTATCTGTGGCTTCGACCAAAGACAATCTTGTTGGGTTGTCAGACGCAGCTCCCTTTAATTATGTTAGGGCTCAATTGCACTAGACCATACAGTCCTTCTAGGGTAATGCGCCAGTTGGATAGGCTGCAGGACGTGCCACCAGCAGTGGATCTTCTGAAGAATGTTGAGTACTTCAAGGACCAAGCCTTAGGTGAGAGAAAGTACGAGCAGTTTTGGAAGCATGCAACAAAGCTAGGTGTGGACACACTCAAAGAAAGTTTGGATAATCCGGGGTACACTCAGAGATATGGGATCTGGCTTCAATCTATCCCTCGGGGTATCAGTCAACCCTTACCAGCGCAACTTAGAGGGAGAATACAGGAAGAATGCATAGTAGACGACCATCAGGATGAAAATGTAGGGTCCAAAGTGGAAACACTGAGAGTTCAGTTAGCAGATTTGTTCAAGACGGTAGAAAGGTATCAGAATAATCTTTCCAAGTGCTCTCCTCATGAGGCAGGAATACGGGCCCGAAGCTTCTTCCCTAATATCAGGGTGTCTTTACAGGATATGCTACAAAGTTTAAATGGGAGAAAGAGAACTTCAGAGGCATGTCCATCTCAACCAGGGTCATCACACAGAGCACCACTTTGAAAGAGCATGTCTTATCTTTATGTATTTTTGAGTTTTTTATGTTTCTGTCATTGTAGGTTGGTGTCTGTGTTAAGTCGGAGTCAAATTGTTTTTGATATTCGAGTTTTTATTGCACGCATGTCGTTACGGGTTTAGAATGTTGTTTTGTATTTGTTGTTTAGTTTTAAAGTGGTCCTAAATTCGTTGTATGTTTTGCTGTCTTTCATCGAAATGTTAGGATGTTACGTCTTTCTTTTGTTTACTTGTTAAAAAAAAAACCTTCAATTGTGTGATGTTTATGCATAAGCTGCCCGAACTACGCAAGATCTGATTCATGTACAACATGATACGTAGGCAACCTACTTTTGGGTTTGATCTAATCATTTTGTTTCGTTGTTTTTCATTATTTTAAGGAAAAACAAAAGCCATAAAGAATGATAAAATAAAGGTAGATAACATGAGAAAAAGAACAGAGATTGATACGGAGAAAAGAGAGACAAAAATAAAAAAAATAAAAATAATAAAATAATAATAATATTAATAGGTGTAGATAAAAAAAAGTGTAGACAAAAATCAGGATGATGTTAAAATGACCTCGCTACCCTCAAAAGCTGGTAGAAATGAACATGAATTTAGGACAATTTTACCAATGTGATTCCCATGCTTGTTGTGTGCCCTAATCCTAACGGATGTCGTCTTTGATGAGCATGTTCTTTCAGATAACAGTGGTAGGTTTGCAGCACTCTGGCTAGTCACCCATACTTCACTAGATCCAAAGCAAAGCTCGCCATGGCTAGCAGGGAGATTGAAAATTCGCTCATTGACCCGGATCAGGATCACAGGGAAGAAAGTTCTGAACACAATGATGAGGTAGTAAGGCTCAGGCAACAATTGATAGATTTACACCGGGCATGGGCCAGCGGAATGCCTCTTCCTCCGCTCCCTGAAGGTCTTGGGAATATCTCTAACTGCCCACCGCTCTCTCAGGCGCAATTCTCTGCTCCTACTGAGTCACCTGAGTATGCGCCAGGATTCACTCCGCAACATTATTATCTTGGCAGTTCTGGTGTGCCCTTGGCAGCTCCCCAATCAAGACCCGCTGCTCAGCCAGCGCCACCGACCACACCGGTATTCGTGGCTCCGGAATGAGGCTTCCTAGGTCTGCCAGTACTGAAGGTTCCAGATAATCAGTATTATGCCTCGGAGCCTACCTTGCAAATGAATGAACCGTATGGGTACACTCAATCGCCTGCATTTCCATTTGATACGGAGAAACCTGTCGCAACAGAGGAACAGGATATCATAGCCCAAAAATTGAAAAGTTTAGAACAAGCTATGAGGAATTTGCAAGGAATCGGAGATTATAGAAGTGTTTCCTATAAAGATCTGTGCATGTTCCTAGACATCAACCTGCCCCCTGGTTTTAAGATGCCTAAGTTCGAGAAGTATGTAGGACACGGTGATCCCGTTGCACACTTGAGACGTTATTGCAACCAGTTGAGGGCTGCAGGATGAAAGAAAGAACTGCTCATGGCCTTCTTTGGCGAGAGTCTTTCAGATCTGGCCTCAGAATGGTTCATCGATCGAGATATCGATAAATGGAACAGCTGGGATGATTTGGCTTCTGAATTTGTTCAATATTTTCAGTACAACATCGACTTGATTCAGGACGAAAAATCCTTGGTCAACATGAAGAAAAAGAGCACTGAAGGTTTTAGGGAATACGCGATAAGGTGGTGTGAACAGGCCGCTAGGGTAAAGCCTCCAATGAAAGAGAGTAAGTTGGTAGAAGTTTTCATTCAGGTGCAGGATGAGACCTATTTTCAGCATTTACTTCCGGCAATGGGAAAATCTTTTATGGAAGTCCTCAAGATAGGGGAGATGATAGAGGACAAAATTAAGACCGGCCGAATAGTGAGTTTTGCCGCATTAAAAGCCACCACACAAGCGCTTCAAGGTGGATCTGGCGCATTTGGAGGTAAAAAGAAGAAAGAGGACGTGGCGACTGTTGTAGCTGGAACCCATTCCTATCCCAAAAGACCACCTCGCCCCTATCCCCAATCCCAAGCCCAAGTCTACGCCCAAGCTCCATATATTCCTCCCCACCATTACTACCCTCCACAAAACCCTTTATATTCCATTCCACCACCCCCGTACCCAGTATATAGCGCGCAACCATATGCCCAAACCCTTTCTTACCCGCAGTGGCGCGCGCAAGCTCCACAAAATCGCCCATTAGCTCCACCAAATTACCAAAACCCTTCCAGACCCAGTTTTCAACCTAGACCCGAGTATAGAAAAGAGAAGGCGGTCAAAAATCAATTCACACCTCTTGGGGAGTCATATGCTAGTTTGTTTGATAGGTTGAGAAAGTTGAAGGTTTTAAGCCCAATTCAAGGAAGGCTTTCAAATCCACCGCCGAGGAATCTCAATTATTCTTTAAGGTGTGCGTACTATTCTGATATGCCCG
This sequence comes from Capsicum pubescens, assembly GCA_030864215.1. Lineage (NCBI taxonomy): Eukaryota > Viridiplantae > Streptophyta > Magnoliopsida > Solanales > Solanaceae > Capsicum > Capsicum pubescens. The sequence goes on along the minus strand of CM061541.1, from coordinate 12,749,545 downwards.
ACCATGATATCGAGAAATGCTGGCATTTAAAGAGAGTTGTCCAAGATTTATTTGACACAAATCAGATGCTGGTCCAGGCCCCGGAAGGCCCAAACATTAACCAGAATCTATTGCCAACCCATGCAGAAGCCAATATGTTAGAATTGATATATGACGGGAAGGAGTCTTCGAGGGGTTATAAGCCTATTGTCAAGATACAGACCATTGAGGAGAAATCGGTGAATGTAGCAGAGTCTTTGAAAGCAATGTCATTGAGCCAGAAAAGAATGAGAGAAGATAAAGCCCAAGAAAGCACAAAGAAACCTCTGATCACAGTATAGTGCGCCAGAAGGTATGTTGATTCAAGTCAGGATAAACCTAAGTTGACGGTGGTGGGAGCTTTGAGTCAGCCTATCTTGACGGTAAAAGGAGCACTGACAGCGCCTATTGTCCTCAAACCGGTGACCCAACCTCCGATATTTGATACGAAAAGAATTCCCTAGAATTATGGGCAGACCGTGATGACCTATCATGGGAAAGAAGTAGTGGAAGATGTAGATGAGGTAGGGGGTTTGACTAGGTCAGGAAGATGTTTCGTGCCTGAAAGCTTAAGAAAGTCAAAGCCAACGGTAAGTGGACCGTCATCTATCAAAAAGCCTATCACCGAAGAAGAAGCCGAAGAATTTTTAAAAAAGATGAAATTGCTAGAGTATTCAATATTCGACCAGCTGAAGAAAACCCCTGCTCAAATTTCCCTTTTATCTTTGCTGTTGCACTCCACGGAGCATCGTGATGTTTTACTGAAGGTATTAAATGAAGCATATGTTCCAAGGGAGATTACAATCAACCAGCTTGAGAAAATGGTTGGAAAAATCTTTAAGGTCAATCGGATCAACTTTTCTGACGATGAATTGCCTGTTGAAGGTACAGGGCATAACCGGGGCCTTTACATTACAGTGAAGTGTGACGATTCCTATGTCACTCATGTTATGATTGATGGAGCTTCAGGTACAAATATTTGCCCTATTTCTACTTTGCAAAAGCTGAATATTGGTGCTGAGAGGATCAGGCCCAACAATGTATGTGTCAGGGCTTTCGATAGTGCAAAATCAAATTCCATTGGTGAAATAGAACTAGTGTTGACCATAGGGCCTGTTGAGTTCGCCATAGAGTTTCAAGTATTGAATGTAGACTCCTCTTACAATCTGTTGTTGGGAAGGCCGTGGATCCACAAGGCCAAGATTGTTGCATCTACACTGCACCAAATGATTAAGTTTGAGCATGACAGGCAAGAAGTAGTTATTCATGGTGAAGAAGATTTGTCAGCCTACGAAGATTCTCCCTTGTCTCTTATTGAAGCAAATAATGTAGAGGAGACATTCGTCTATCAAATTTTTGATACAGTGCCAGTGAATCGTATTCTTGAATGACAGGCTATACCGGGACTGCAATTGTCTTCTGCTTCTATCATGATGGTAAGTGAACTTTGGAAATACGGATTTGAGCCAGGAAAGGGTTTAGGAGCGTCTCTGCACGGTATAGTTCATCCCATATGTTCGAGTGAGAATGTGGGCATGTTTGGTCTGGGATTTGAGCCTATAGCTGAAGATCTGAAGAAAGCCAAGGGAAGGAAAAAGGAAATATGGTCACTCCCTCGCCCAATGCCACTACTCAGTGAATCATTTGTTAAGAGCGGTGTCACGAAGCATGTGGAATTTGAGGTTGAATTGGTTGATGACTTCCAGAACCTTTGTATTGAAGTTGATATGGTCGAAGCAGGAGAAGGTACCAGTATGGCAGACGTGCAATTCATAGGTCCAGCTGTCCAGGTCAATAATTGGGAACTCACTCCTCTCCCCGTCAGGAGGGAGTTTTGGTAGTTTATTTTGTTTTTCTTTCTGTTTATCCGAGTTATTTCAGGGTTGTAATTTGGATTTTAGTTTGTTTATGTTATGTTGGCATTTGTGTTTAAACCCTTCTATCTTTTTATTTAATGAAATGTAATGTCCCTTTGGTTTTGTGTCTAATATATTTTGTTTTTCTTTTCTTACACAGTTCTCTTTATGCTAATTCTAATGACATGACATGTATGCGGAATTTTCAGCCTGATCTTAAAATCCAAACTAATCAAGATGTAATGAAGCAGGAGGGAGAATATGATGAAGAAGAAGCACTAGAAGAAATAAGCAAAGAGTTGGAACAGTTTGAAGACAAACCGAAACCTAATTTGAATGAGACTGAGCCAATAAATCTAGGGGATCAAGAAGATATTAGGGAAACTAAAATCAGTGTACATGCTTTGACACAGCTAAAAGAGGGAATCATTTAAGCATTAATTGATTATAAGGATGTTTTTGCATGGTCTTATGATGATATGCCCGGTTTAAGCACTGAATTAGTGGCTCACAAGTTGCCAACTAATCCCGCGTTCCCCCCTGTCAAACAGAAGTTGAGAAAGTTTAAAACCGATGTAAGTATTAAAATCAAAGAGGAAATCATGAAACAACTTGAAGCCAAAGTAACTCGAGTGTCTCGTTATCCCATGTGGTTATCTAATGTTGTTCCCGTACCAAAGAAAGATGGCAAAATTTGAGTGTGTGTTGATTACCGTGATTTGAACAGAGCAAGTCCGAAAGATGATTTTCCACTGCCCAACATCCACATTTTGTTAGACAACTGTGCTAAACACGAGGTTGCCTCTTTTGTGGATTGCTATTCCGGATATCACCAGATCATTATGGATGATGAAGACGCGGAGAAGATATCTTTTATCACACCATGGGGAACTTATTATTATCGAGTGATGCCGTTCGGTTTGAACTTTGAAGAATGTTGGAGCAACATACATGAGAGCCATGACCACTATGCTTCATGATATGATGCATAAGGAGATTGAGGTCTACGTGGATGATGTGATTATTAAGTCAAAAAGTCAGGTAGACCATGTTAAAGATTTAAGAAAGTTCTTTGAAAGGCTTCGCAGGTATAATCTCAAACTCAACCCGGCAAAATGTGTATTTGGAGTTCCGTCTGCAAAGCTGTTGGGGTTTGTGGTCAGCCGTCGGGGAATTGAATTGGATCCCTCGAAAATCAAAGCCATTCAGGATTTGCCCCCGCCCAAGAATAGGACGGAGGTGATGAGTTTGTTTGGTAGACTGAACTATATTAGCAGGTTTATTGCTCAACTCACAACCACTTGTGATCCCATATTCAAGTTGCTGAAAAAGAGTGCTGCGGTAAAATGGACTGAAGAATGTCAGGAAGCGTTTGATTGAATCAAGAGATATTTGTCAAATCCGCCTGTGTTGGTACCCCCGGAGCCTGGTAGGCCTTTGATCTTATATTTATCAATCATGGACAATTCTTTCGGTTGTATCCTGGGTCAACATGATGTCACAGGCAAAAAAGAGCAGGCTATTTATTATCTTAGAAAGAAGTTCACCGTATATGAGGCCAGGTATACTCTTCTTGAAAGGACGTGTTGTGCCCTAACTTGGATAGCACAGAAGTTGAAGCACTATCTCTCATCCTATACTACTTATCTCATCTCCTGCCTGGATCCTTTGAAGTATATCTTTCAGAAGCCTATGCCGACAGGTCGATTGGCAAAGTGGCAAATATTGCTTACCGAGTTCGACATTGTATATGTGACTGGGACCGCCATGAAAGCCCAAGCCTTGGCAGATCATCTTGCTGAGAATCCCATCGATGAAGAATACGAGCCATTAAAGACATATTTTCCTGACGAAGAAGTGTCGTGTGTCGATGAAGTCGTTATAGATGCTGATCCAGGTTGGAGGTTATTTTTCGATGGAGCTGTCAATATGAAAGGAGTCGGAATAGGTGCGGTTCTTATCTCTGAATCGGGACAACATTTCCCGGTAACAACACAACTTCGATTCTACTGTACTAACAATTTGGCAGAGTATGAAGCCTGCATTCTTGATTTGAGGCTAGCTGTTGATATGGGAGTCCAAGAATTATTGGTGTTGGGAGATTCGGATTTACTCGTCCATCAAATTCAAGGCGATTGGGAGACTCGAGATTTGAAGCTCATCCCGTATCGACAATGCTTGCAGGAGCTATGTCAACGGTTTGTGTTAGTAAAATTTCGGCATATTGCAAGGATTCATAATGAAATTGCTGATGCTTTAGCCACTCTGTCTTCAATGCTCCAACATCCTGACAAAGCCTACATCGATCCAGTGCATATATAGAGTCGTGATCAGCATACTTACTGTAATGCGGTTGAAGAAGACCTCGATGGAGAACCTTGGTTCTTGGATATCAAGCGGTACATTCAGTCAAGAGAATACCCAGCATATGCCACCAACGATCAAAAGAGGACTATTAGGCGTTTGGCTAGTGGATTTTTCTTAAGTGGGGGAATTTTGTATAAGAGGACCCCAGATCTGGGAATTTTAAGGTGTGTAGATGCAAAAGAAGCCTCGACAATCATGGTTGAAATACACTCTGTAGTATGCGGGTCGCATATGAACGGTCAGGTCTTGTCAAAGAAGATTCTTCGAGCTGGTTATTACTGGCTTACTATGGAAAGAGATTCTATTCAATTTGTTTAGAAGTGTCATCAATGTCAGGTACACGGTGATCTGATACGTTCTCCTCCTGTTGAGTTGCATGCAATGGCCGCTCCATGGCCATTCGTGGCTTGGGGAATGGATGTGATTGGACCGATTGAGCCGAAGGCATCAAATGGGCATAGATTCATTTTAGTAGCCATTGACTACTTCACAAACTGGGTAGAAACAGTAACTTTCAAGTCAGTGACAAAGAAGGTTGTGGTAGATTTTATTTATGCCAATACCATTTGTAGATTTAGAATTCCTAAGATGATCATTACAGACAATGCTGCCAATCTCAATAGTCATTTCATGCAAGAAGTATGTCAACAGTTTAAGATCGCACATCGAAATTTTACTCCATATCGTCCAAAGGCCAATGGCGCTGTAGAAGCCGCCAATAAGAATATAAAAAAGATACTGCGAAAAATGGTACAAGGGTCTAGACAGTGGCATGAAAAGTTGTCGTTTGCATTGCTAGGTTATTGCACCACTGTTCGCACTTCAACAGGGGCAACTCCATATTTATTAGTGTATGTGACAGAAGCAGTCATCCCTGCAGACTTGAAATTCCCTCTCTTCGAGTCATTGTAGAAGTAGAGATTGATGATGACGAATGGGTAAAAACCCGACTGGAGCATTTGAGTTTGATTAAGGAAAAAAGGCTATCGTCTGTGTGTCATGGCTAGTTGTATCAGAGGAGGATGGCTTAAGCGTATAACAAAAAGGTCCGTCCCAGGAATTTTGAAGTTGGTCAGTTGGTATTGAGACGTATCCTTCCTCACCAGGTTGAAGCGAAAGGCAAGTTCTCCCCTAACTGGCAAGGTCCCTTCGTTGTGAAGAAAGTGTTGCCCAATAGAGCCTTATATTTGACAGATATTGATGGCAAAATGGCAGAAATAGCTATCAATGCTGATGCGGTCAAAAGATACTATGTATGATATTTGATCCTTTGTTGAGTTTATTGCATGTTTAGTACTTACATTTTTCAAGATTGATATGATGAAGACATTTTATTCTTCTATCCAAACATTGTGTCGTCCTTTGTTTACCCGTTTGAGCTTCGTTTATTTTTCTTTCATATCCCTCTTTTGGAATCAAAATAGAGTCAAAGATAAATGTCAAGAAAATAAGAATAAAAGAAAGAGTTCGAAAAGAAAAGAAAAAAATCAAATCAAAACAAAGAGAAAGCTGATGGAACTACGTGCGACCTGATTCTCCTCTCTCGGGAGTGAGATACGTAGGCTGCCCTATTTCAGGCTCAGTCCAAATAAATAAAGATCTAAGATTCACCCAGTCAACAAAAACTGGGGCATGAGTTAACATGTTGTTTGAGTCGATTCCAAAAGTTGTAAGTCCCACCCCTACTTCAAGTATCGTTTGAACCCCTTGCCATCCTTTTCTAACCTTATCCAAAAGCCAAGTTACAACCAAAGAAAGTCCTTCAGGTCAATTTTTGATAATGTTAAGGCTAAGCATGCAATGGATATGATGATACATTGTGAGGTACCACTTGTCTCCCTCAGCATAAGAAATCAGGAAAGAAATAAAAATGAGAGAGTTTTATTGGTGAAAACCCTTGCAGGCACCATAAGGCGATGGTAGGTTGAGAGAAATGAAAATGAGAGAGTCTTATTGGTGAAAACCCTTGCAGACATCATAAGGCGATGGTGAGTGGAGAGAAATAAAAATGAGAAAGTCTTATTGGTGAAAACCCTCACGGGCACCGTAAGACGATGGAGAGTTCAAGAGAAAAGTGAAAAGTGAAAAGAAAGAGATTTGTTGGCGAAAGTCTTTTAAGATATCGTCAATCGAATGTGATGTATGAGTCCAATGGATTTGAAGAAGCGGCTCAGCAGCAAAGGCATGAACTCAACTACAAATGGGGAGTTTGGATAGGAAGATCAGGCAACTCAATCCAAAATGCATGTCATATTCATTGGAGTTGGTTGTCGTATTCAGATAAGTTTTCTTTTTGAATATGGGACGTTGCCATTTTCTTTCATTTACACATTCAGGCTTTTTGTTTTTTAGGTCGTTTATCAAAATAAGAGTCACCATCATTTCTTTACATTTTAAGTCAAGTCTGTGTCAAAACAAGCGAGAAAGGATTTCAAAATTTACTACCGATCTTTCCAATTATACGAGGAAAAGTCAAGGAACAGCACAGGAAAGAAATATGATCATAATTCGACACGAAACAAAGGAAGTCTATCAACCGACAGACTATTGGATTCATGGAAGCATTCAGATTTGGGAAAAGAGTGCACCTCAGGGGCATGGTAAAATGGAAACCCATTGTTTGAGTCAGAACTCATTTCCCTCAATTTGAATCCGGGGAAATGATGCGGCAAGATAGGGCAGGTGTCAGCGATTTGGAAGAAAGATGATAGGAACGAATGCTGGGGCAGATACCCGAGAAGTCAAGAGTTGCAAACCACCACTAAGTTTTTAACTGACAAATTTTCTTTGTTGATATAGGGGCAAATTCACTTCACTTAATTCAGCTATCATTGGAAATGCACATCCAAGGGATTTTACTTTATGTTCAGGACCCTCCTGAAAAATGGGAATTTACTTTCAGTTCAGGACCCTCCTGAAAAATAGGATTTTACTTTATGTTCAGGACCCTCCTGAAAAATGAGATTTTACTTTCTGCTCAGGACCCTCCTGAAAAATGGGATTTTACTTTCTGTTCAGGACCCTCCTAAAAAAATGGGATTTTACTTTATGTTCAAGACCCTCCTGAAAAATGGCCCTCCTGAAAAATAGGATTTTACTTTCTGTTCAGGACCCTCCTGAAAAATGGGATTGTACTTTATGTTTAAGACCCTCCTGAAAAATGGGAATTTACTTTCAGTTCAGGACCCTCCTGAAAAATGGGATTTTACTTTATGTTCAGGACCCTCCTGAAAAATGAGATTTTACTTTATGTTCAGGACCCTCCTGGAAAATGGGATTTTACTTTATGTTCAGGACCCTCCTGAAAAATGGGAATTTACTTTCAGTTCAGGACCCTCCTGAAAAATGGGATTTTACTTTATGTTCAGGGCCCTCCTGAAAAATGGGATTTTGCTTTCTGTTCAGGGATTTTACTTTATGTTCAGGACCCTCCTGGAAAATGGGATTTTACTTTCTTCTCAGGACCCTCCTGAAAAATGGGATTTTACTTTCTGTTCAGGACCCTCCTGAAAAATGGGATTTTACTTTCTGTTCAGGACACTCTTGAAAAATGGGATTTTTACTTTCTGTTCAGGATCCTCCTGAAAAATGGGACTTTACTTTCTGCTCAGGACTCTCTTGGAAAATGGGACAATGCTTTCAAAAATGAAATACTACTTTATTATAATTCTTGTTTGGGATAATTTTCGTTCTAGTTTTAATTTTGGGTTTCAGGAACCCGCCTGAAGAACAAGGTGATGAAATAGTAAGTCAGGAGCCCGCCTGAAGAACAGGGTGATGAAATAGCAAGTCAGGAGCCCGCCTGAAGAACAGGGTGATGAAATAACAAGTCAGGAGCCCGCCTAGAGAATAGGGTAAAGAAATGAAAAATCATGTAACAAAGCGAAGTAATTGAAAGCCAAGCAATAAGTTGGAAGAAGTTGCAAGTCAGGAGCCCGCCTGAAGAATAAGGTGAAAAAGTCGAGTCAAGAGCCAACAGAAGCTGTATAGATAGAATTATTGTAATTTCATTTATGTTTTAACTTGTAATTTTCATTTTTGATGTAATAACAGAGCCGCGGATCGGAACCTCGATGAAACCTCACTCGACTCTCCAACTCGGTATAGTCCACCTCTTCCAATCCTTTGAAATACCCGTGACTTGATTCTCTCATAATTTGGGTAGGAAGGATGTCTTAAGTCAAGGCCCGGTTGTCCTTCTTTCTTCTGTTTCTTTCTTTGAATATTGGTCGGGTCAAAATTTGGTCTCGCTGTCTACTTCTTTGTCTGAAAACACTACGTGTTTACATTCAAAGGGGGCATGATGTAGACACCTAATTTCGTCCCTCCTCGATGTCATTTTACCCATTTTTATTTTTATCCTACCGTGTACCCTCACTCATGTTATTATACCCGCACAAAATACAAAAAAATAAATAAATAATAAAATAACAAATCCTATCCTAACTAATTCTATCTTATCCTAACAACCTACCCAATCAAAATAAACCACATCACCCCATACCCTACCCCAATACCCACCTATGTGACCCCACCTATACTCACCTCAGCATTTCAATTCACCAACATATATACAATGACCCATATACACAAGAAAAGGGGGGGACCACTTCTTGGTTTTCATTTTTATCATATACATATAGAAACAAAAAAGGGGAAGGATCAGAACATATTGGAGATCTCAAAAAAGGCAAAAATTTCTCTTTCTTCTTTTATCCATCATCTTCTTCCATTTTTGACCTTCCACAAAATCACACACTCACATACAAAACAGAGGGCTGATAAGCATATACAAAGAATCAACCCCCTCCCATCGTCACTCGAAACACACGAAAAACACATGGAAAATAGGCCATAGAAATACCATTTTTTTTACTTTCTTTCTCCTTTCTTTCGCAACACACGCACACAGATACACAAAAATTGCACACATATCTCCCTCGAAATCATAAGCCACGCCCTCAAATCTCACCTAAAACACAGGTTTCGTGAGTGGGTCACCTTTTCCGGCGACATACTCATCGAAATTGCGTCAAAGTCGTCGATAACACCTCCAAACTTGTCAGAATCCGGTCTGAGTTTTCTCATTCTTACGATTTTAGCTCAGTTTATACTAGTTTTTTAGTTTCTATTGCATATTGGAGTGTTGGGGTTCTCCCGTTTTGCATTTTCATCATCGACATCAGGCCGGGGTCTGACTGTTTTTGTTGTTGTTCGCTCACCCGAGTGCAGTTTCGATCGGGGTCAGTTGTCTATCGGATTTTAAAGGTGTTTCGGGTTGGTCTATTTTTGGAGAATTACTATCGATATCGTGTTTCGGATCTTTCGAGAAAAGTTGAGTCAACATTTAGTTTTGGGTTTCATTTTGTTGTTTTCTTATTGGTTTGAAATCTGTTCGGATGGCGATTGCGGGACACTGATTGGGTTTATTCGTCATTGGGGTTCTCTGTTCGAGGATTTTGGATTTTGGAATTTCCCTATTATCGACGAAAGCAGTCTATCAGGTTTAGAGCTTCAACTTTAGCGATACCGAGCTTGGGAGTTTTTCCGATTGAGGTCTTTTATTCGGGATTCGAAATTCGGGCTTCTTTAACATCATTATTATCAACGAAATCGACTATCGAAAGGTCCAATTCTACTCTTTTCCTCTTCTATTTTTATTGTTTACTATGCTTTGGTGTTTGGATTAAGCTTCGGGTGTTGTTTGATACTTGTTGGTGATGAATGCATGTTGTTTTGGTTGGTGATATGGTTGTTATTTTGATATTGACTCGTTGTTTAATGTCGTTGAAAAGTGATGGTGGGTCGTTGAAATAGAAATGGTGAATTTGGGTTGATTAACGACTTTTGGTTTAATTTGGTTTAAATATAAATATGGTTAAAATGGACTTGGGGACGAGAATTAAAATTTGGTATAATTGGTGATTTGGATTAGTTTGATTCATTGTTTGTTTGACTCGAAATGAACGTTAATCGAACTTGGTAGTATCTTGATACGACGATTGGTTTAGGCGAACATAGTTTGGGTAGGCAAAATTTAGGATTTGTGGCTTCGGTTGAATGTTGGAAATTCTGTGGAGTGTTTGAAATTTTGTTGAATAGTTTTATTTTTTCTGCACTAAAATTGTATTCATTTGGCTGGGGGATGCCCCGAGGTATCTGTATATATTTATTCACCGGGGAATGCCCCGAGGTATCTTGTACCCGGAGGATGTTCGTGATGAAGGCCCGAGGCGTCGGGTAGAGCATTAGTCTAGAATTAATTTAGAATAGGATTTATTTTTATGCATTTTTCTATTTTTGGGACTGTATAATTGGACTGGACACTAATTTTGGATTTGTTTTGTTTCATGTGTTTGATGGATTGTTTTATGTGTTTTTGTGTGGTTTATACATTTGTAATGCCAAATTAATCGATACCCTCCACCAAGCGACTGTGGTCAAACCACGGGATCGAGGGGTGCCTAACACTTTCCCCTCGGTCAACAAAATTCCTTAGCCGGAATCTCTGTTCGCAAACCAGTTTAAGAGTCAAATGATTTCGAAACGGACTTTCCAAAGGTGACTTGGCACACCGGCTTATGCCAAGTGGCGACTCTGAATAAAAAATGTAAACAATCCTTTTCCGAAACAAATTTTTATTTCTTGTCACTTAAATAATAAAACCCTTTCGAACTTAAAATATACATTTTTGGAGTACGTAAAAAAGGGGTGTGACAATCGTTGTTATTTTCATCTTGTTGTATGCTTGTGACGTTTGAATACGGTCCTTTGTCTTGAGCCAGAGGTCTTTCGAAAACAGTCTCTCTACTTCTTCGGAGGTAGTGGTATGGACTGCGTACATTCTACCCTCCCCAGACCCCACTACGTGGGAATATACTGGGTTTGTTGTTGTTGTTGTATCCAAATAGTCTTTTTTTTTGAAGAAATAAAAATTCCGAAAGACTTTCAATATGTTTGGTACCGAGCAAAGTTTTTCACTTTTTTTATATTTGATTCGTCAAAATATTTTCTCTAGAAAAATAAGTTTCTTAAAAATAAGAAAAATAACTTTTATATAAAATTAAAATAGAAAAAATAAGTTTCAGAATTGACATTCAGCGCACATTGATTAATGCCTCTTCCCCCATCCTCTAACACACCCGACCCATTGACAATTCCACCTCCCACTCTCATTAAGAAATTCACTTATTTTTTTATAAAAATAATATCTTCATACCAAACACCCTTTCATTCATACTTTGACAATATTAAAAGAGAAACTAATTTCTAAATACAAACACAAAAAGATAGGGTTATGAGCTACAAGAATTTGTGCATAACAATCAACCAAATAAAAATTTCTCTTCTTATAATGGAATTGGTACATTATTTCAATTTTGGGTAAACATGGTATCACGTTTTTTGGTGCGACAAAATAACTCTTCCATCTTTAACCTTAATATCCTTATAATTTCATAAATCAATGCAAAATTTTAAGACCAAATGACCGTTACTCTCGCATGCCAAGCAGGCCATTGGGTGGTGAATCTTCAGAATGTGGTAGCTTTTATATATAGGGGGGTTTCAATAAAATTAATGACTTAAAGTCAAATATTAATAAAAAAAAAATTAAGTATATATATACACATAATAATAATAATAATAATAATAATAATAATAATAATAATAATAATAACAACAACAAATATTAATAAGAGATCTTAAGTATATATACACATAATAATAATAATAATAATAATAATAATAATAATAATAATAATAATAATCATTATTACTATTATTATTATTATTATTATTTATTATTATTATTATTATTATTATTATTATTATTTTAGTATTATCTTTTTTATTAAAAGACATTAAGCGTTTAACGTTACATAATAATATTATTATTTATAGAAGTAATGACTAGTTCTAATTAACAAGATGTTAACTATTTATTTACAATTCATTAGCTTGGATGTTGTTGTAAAAATTTCATTTATTAATATGAAAATTTAAATTGTTTAATTCAAAGTTCTAAAATATTTATGATAAAAAGTAATACTTTCTTTTTTAAAAAAATAAGATTATGTATCTTTTTCTTTTACAATTTTAAATATTATTTTAGGTGACATAAAAATCATAAATTTACTATTAAATTTTATTGGGGCCTCAAAATTTTGAAAGCTTAAAAAAATATTTTATTAGCCTTATCGCTGTTGATACGAAACATTTTACCTCCAAAATAAGACTTTTCTATGTGGATTCAAATTAATCAAATTTTAAAACGAATATCGACACTAACTGTGGAACCCAAAAAAATAAAATAAGTCACTTATATATACGTAGTACCATATACTAATCACTATCCAGTAACTTAATAAATTATAATTTGTACTCCGGTAGCTTAATTTTTTTTTTTTCAGCCGGTATCCAGGGGCGGAGCTACCCTTTACATAGGAGGTTCATCTGAACCCCTTTGGTGAAAAATTATACTATATTAACATGGTTAAAATTATTTTTAATGTATATTTAGTATATGTTGAACCCCCTTCGATTAGTTCATATGTTTACTTATGAACCCCCTTACTGAAAAGTCCTGGCTTCGCTACTGTCGGTATCCGCATTGGAAGTCCGACTAATTCGGATTCGTTCCGGGTAGGGCCCCATTTAGGAGGTAGCGCTCCCTACCAAAGATTGTTTCATATCCAGGGCTCGAACCCATGACATCTGGTTAAGAAAGGATCGGAGCAACCCCATCCACTGCACCACATCTTTTGGTGGCAGGGCAAGCCAACTTTCATTGTGTGCATTACTCGAATTTACTCACTTGTAGTTGTACTTGGAACTCATTATTGTATTATGCACATTGGATGCATGTATCCCGGAAGTCTATTTTTTGTACTAACAGTATCAAAATATTTAGTCTATCAAGTTAAATGATGGAGTTTTAAAGTAACTGATAAAGTTATTATCAATTGTCATGTTATCGGGAGGTCATGAGTGTAAGCCGTGGAAACAGTTATAGAAATGTAAGGTAAAATTGCCTAGAATAGACTCTTGTAGTCTGCACCTTCCCCAGATTAGACCCTAAAACTTTAGTGCACTAAATTGGCTCTTTTAAGTTAAGTGACACATTATCTTTTTAGTCGATTGAAGAATCAAAAGTTTTATGATAGTAAATAACACTGTCATATTTAATATCATAAATTTCATATATATATTTTTTTCCTTCGTAGATCCCATGCCGATTCAAGTTAAATCCACATATCCAAGTTTTCAACTCTCCGATTGCATCACCTCATCAAAATGCGCAATGTAAAATTTCTCTTTTATTATCGTTTTAAATATTAACTTTCACATGATACCTCATTATTTTGGTCTCGATTATTTTCTGTCACCTCTCTAAACATGCATATGCGCTGTAAAGACAGTACAGAAATGGAAAGACACACCTACCTCAGCAAAAATATTTTCTAGTTCAATAATATAATGTACCTACAATGCAACCCCACTATATTTAACCAGTGAATATACATGATTAAAATAGTAGTAACCACGAGGGTTCGACCCTGCGTATATATGGAGAAAACTCTGTTGGGAGCGCTGACATATTAATGAGCCCTGCAACGCGCGATTCGAATTAGTCGGGGCTCCAATGCGGACACCGAACTCCGGATGGAAACCAAAAAAAGAAATAGTAGTAAGCATCTTCATTTGCAAAATATCAGTGAACATTAATAGAGACGTAAGGGGTACATGAAGTACAAATGTATAGGTGTCGAATTATGAGTATTACGAAGTACAAATGATCAAATACAATGTCGACACGTATACTCTTTTTTTCATAAAATCAACAGGGAATAACAAGAACTTCCTAAATAGTATATCCCAAAGAAGATCTACTGCCTAATTTATCTGATCAAACTTGGAAATTTCAAATACTTGGACATGACAACATTTGCTTGTTCAACATTTGCCTTGAGAGGATGACAGTGTCATGACACGTAATAAAAACTACAAAAAAACATAAGTAGTATTCTTTACTTTCATGACTGTCTTTTTGGAATGGAACTAATTATTGATTTCCTGTTTTTCTTGCCTTCATTTTTATGTCTTCTTGTTTGAGACTTTGAGTAGAAAGTGTTCAAGGAAAGTCATTTGACTATAAAAAACCAAGTATAGTATTTTTATAATTTGAATATTCGAGTCAGTTTATGTGTACCTCAATTAATTTTACAGGATACCTGTCACTTAATTACTAGCAACAAGTGTCACATAGCTCTGTCCACTAAGGTTAGGAGTTAGTCATTATTAAAAATGACCATCTTATCTAAAGGTTAAATTATAATGAAGAGCGTGTCATGCTTTTGCTTGCATAATTATATTCTGAACACACTTCCTTACGCGCAAGTTCAATTCTTATTCATCGACTAAGCGCATAATTTTGAACATATATCCTGTTGATATCATGATACTCTTGAACGAGATTAACTAATATACGCTGACAGTGTAATCTTTTTGTTACACTGTCAGGTATTTTAATACCTATAACAGGTAACTTTTCCAATATAACTTTTAAAATATTCAAAATTTAAATAGAAAATTGAGTAGTATGAGATAACTTAAACACCTATGTTTATCCTAACAGAATATTTTTAGGAGTATGACCCTATTTATCAAAAATGCAAACACTCCATTGTGTCCTTTTTCTTTTCATTATTTTCAGTTTTATATTTTTTTCAACACCATTCATCATTGAAGCAACGAAGCAGCATTGCAATGTAGCAACCACAATTCACTTTTTAAAATAACTTTTTATGCCTCATTTCAATTGTGTGTGTGTATATATATATATATATATATATATATATATATATATTGACGTACGTATAAATCAAATAAAGTTTGATTTAATGATTTTTCAGTTTAGATCAATTTTATCCGAACATTGAACACCCCTAGTAGTGATATACCTGACTCACCATAAAAGAATTGCATACGGGAGAAATTATAATACTCTCTTCGTTGAATTAGGAGAGTCAAGCAAGAAAATATTTCACATAATTTCTTTGTAGCCACGCTTGTATTGGTACTAAAACTAGGAAGTTGTTCCATGAAACAGAAAAAAAAAAAAAATAACAAGAAAAAACTAAACTTTAAAGAATAAGAAGCAGCAAATCTAAAAGTATCTCTAAAAAAAATTGTGTAAAAATGTTAACAATCTTGCAACTTTATGCTCAAATGAATGGATGAATTATCTTTTTTATGAATAATTTGACAGACTTAGTTAATTAGAAGAATGATAGAAGCAATAAATGAGGAGATAACATATGAAAATGGATTTGAGAATATATAAAGGAAACGAGAGAGAGAGTGGGGGAGAGAATTATGGAGGAGGGAGGGGAAGTACAAAAATGAAAAAGAAAAAAATTATAAATATAATTAAAAATAATGGGTAACCTGTCATTTCATGTAAAGTTACCTGATAGTGTAAAGAAAATGATGCATTGTCAGTGCATATTAGTTAATCTCCTCTTGAACCTAGTTTAATCCCCATAAATTTAGCTATGAAGTAGAACTGTTCAAAACCATATAACACGTTTAATTGTCCATCCCACAAATGATGTAGGACTATTAGTACTATCTTCTTCTTTCTGCATGTCAATATGTCAACTTGAGCGTGAACAACAAAATATGTATCAGGGCGCAATATCATATAAATTAAGGACGATTATGGACCTAACTTTGATATCACAGAGAGCGCATCACGCATTTAGTAACTTGATTGTATATTCTGCATTTGTAAGCAAATAGTGATATATGTCTTTATTAAAGTATCAAAAAGCTCATAATAATAAGAGAATATATTTTTCATAACTTCATCATATGTCTTCTTTTTTTTTGTTTCCCATCTGGTGTTTGGTGTCCGCATCGGAGCCTCGACTAATCCGGATCGTGCGTTGCAGGGCCCATTAAGGTGGCAGCGCTCCCAACAGAGTTCTTTCCATACCCAGGGTCAAACCCTCGACCACTGGTTAAGGGTGGAGCAGCCCCATCCACTGCACCACAACCCATGTTGGTTTCATCATATGTCTTTATCATACCCTTGATGTGTGATACTGGGATTTTTTTATTGGTTTAGACTTGTCAATATTTTTTAAAAATTATGAATCACAATTTAATTTGAATTAAGAACCTTTACCTACTTTGATAATTTAAGGCCAGAGATGTGGATGGTTACAAGCTTTGGTACTCGGGGAGTGATATGCGTAGGAATGGAGTAGGCATCTTAGTAGATGAAGAACTTAGAGGGAAAGTAGTGGAGATTAAGAGGGTCAACGATAGGTTGATGACGATTAAGTTAGTCATTGGGGGGTGTACTTTGAACGTGTGTAGTGTTTATGCGTCTCAGGTGGGCTTGGACGGGGAGGAGAAGAAGCGGTTTTGGGAGGCTTTGGACGAGGTGGTAAGAGGCGTGCCTAGCTCTGAGAAGATTGTTGTAGCAGGGGATTTCAATGGTCACATCGAGGTGGTACCGGGGGGCTATGGCGATGTGCATGAGGGTTATGATTTTGGGGAGAGAAATGATGAGGGAGTTGCTTTATTGGATTTTGCGAGGGCCTTTGGGTTGGTAGTAGTGAATTCGAGCTTTCTGAAAAAGGAGGATCACCTGGTCACCTTTCGAAGCGTAATAGCTAAGATGCAGATTGACTTTCTGCTGCTTTGGAAGGGGATAGGGTGTTGTGCAAGGACTATAAAGTCATCCCGAGTGAGAACCTTTCGTCCCAGCACAGGCTTCTGGTGATGGATTTGGGCTTAAAGAAGGATAGGAAGAGGAAGGGAAGGGAGGGGCGTCCTAGAATTAAGTGGGGGGCTTGACTCCGCTTAGTGCGTTGGAGATAGGGAAGAAGGTGACGGAGATGGGGATGTGGGAATGTAGAGGCGACATGGATGGTGTGTGGGATAGGGCTGCTAGGTGTATCAGGGAGACAACTAGAAAAGTGTTGGGTGTCTCGAGGGGTCGGGTCGGTCAGCTGCAGGGGGATTGGTGGTGGAATGAAGAAGTAAAGAAGAAAGTGGAGACTAAGAAGGGGGCGTATGCTAAGTTGGTTGAGAGTACGGATGAAGAGGATAAGCGGGCTAGTAGGAAAGAGTACAAGTTAGCTAGGAAAGAGGTTAATTTAGCAGTTACGGCTGCTAAGACGACAACTTTTGAGAGCATATATGCGGGGTTGAAGGAGCGAGGTGGGGAAAAAAGGTTGTATAGGCTTGCTAAGGCGAGAGAGATAAAGGTTCGTGACCTAGACCAAGTGAAGTGCATTAAGGGGGAGGATAGTAGTGTGCTGGTGGAGGACACTCATATTAAGAGAAAATGACAATCGTATTTTCACAGACTTTTGAATGATGAGGGGGACAGGGACATTGTGTTAGGGGAGCTGGAACACTCACAGAGGTGTCGCGATTTCAGGTATTGTAGGCGTTTTAAGGTAGAGGAGGTTAGTGAGGCTATTTGCAGAATGCGGAGGGGTAGGGCGACAGGGCCAGACGAGATCCCTGTGGACTTTTGGAAGTTTGCTGGCAGGGCTGGTTTAAGATGGTTGACCGAATTATTTAATGGTATTTTCAAAACTGTAAAAATGCCTGAGGCGTGGAGGTAGAGCACCATGATTCCTCTATATAAGGACAAGAGTGACATCCAGAGTTGCAACAACTACAGGGGTATTAAGTTGTTGAGTCATACTATGAAGATTTGGGAAAGAGTGGTAGAGCGAAGGTTGAGGAAGATAGTGTCTATTTCGGAGAACCAGTTTGGCTTTATGCCCGGTCGCTCGACGACGGAGGTAATTCACCTGGTGCAGAGACTGGTGGAGCAGTATAGGGAAAGGAAGAAGGATCTCCATATGGTATTTATCGACTTGGAGAAGGCATACGATAAAGTTCCTTGAGAGGTTCTTTGGAGATGCATGGAGGTGAGTGGGGTCCCGGTGGCTTACATCAGATCGATTAAGGACATGTATGAAGGAGCTAAGACCCAGGTGAGGACGGCGGGAAGAGATTCTGAGCATTTTCCGGTCCTAACAGGGTTGCATCAAGGATCGACTCTTAGCCCTTTTCTGTTAGCTTTGGTGATGGATGTTTTAACGCGACGTATTCAAGGTGAGGTGCCTTGGTGCATGCTTTTTGCGGATGATGTAGTGATGATTAATGAGACGCGGGGAGGTGTGAATGATATATTAGAGGTTTGGAGACAAACACTTGAGTCTAAAGGGTTCAGGTTGAGTAGGAGCAAGACATAGTATATGGAATGCAAGTTTAATGACTTGAGGCAGGAGGAGGAGTTGGTAGTTAGGTTGGACTCTCAGGTGGTGTGTAGGAGGGATAGTTTTAAGTATCTCGGGTCCTTGATTCAGGGAAATGGTGAGATTGATGAGGATATCTCCCACCGGATTGGGGAAGGTTGGATGAAGTGGCGGCTAGCCTCGGGAGTGTTTTGTGATAAGAAGGTGCCGCTCAAACTTAAAAGGAAAATTTTACAGAGTGGCAGTTCGTCCGGCCATGTTATATGGAGTGGAGTGTTGGCCAGTAAAGAACGCCCATATCCAAAAATTGAAGGTGGCGGAAATGCGAATATTGCGTTGGATGTGTGGGCTTACTAGGAGTGATACGGTTAGGAATGAGATTATTCGGGAGAAGGTTGGAGTGGCTTTGGTGGAGGACAAGATGCGGCAAGTTCGGTTGAGATGGTTCGGGCATGTGAGTAGGAGGGGCGCGGATGCCTCAGTTCGTAGGTGTGAGAGACTGGCTTTCGATGATTTTAGACGGGGTAGGGGTAGGCCGAAGAAATATTGGAGGAAAGTGATTAGACGGGGCATGGAGCAGTTACACCTTATGGAGGACATGACCTTAGATAGGAAGGTGTGGAGGATGCGGATAAGAGTAGAAGGTTAGTGCCTGCGGGTGGGCCGTAGTCGGAAGCTAGGAAAGCTTTGGGGTGGGGGTATTGTGGGTGAGGGTGCCTTTGGTTTGTTAGTATAGGGTTCTACTGTGTGAGTGTCTTATTTTTATTGTTCCAACGTGTTTCATGCTTTATTATGAATTTACTTATTATTTTTTACTTATTATTCTTTGTCCCGAGCCGGGGGTCTATCATAAACAGCCTTGCTACCTCTCCGGAGGTAGTGGTATGGACTGCGTACATTTTACCCTCCTCAGACCCCACTGTGTGGGAATACACTGAGTTTGTTGTTGTTGTATATCCTCTTAAATTTAAATATCACCGGACACTGATTACTCACTTTAATTACATAATATGCATTCATCATTCCTTATAAGATAGATTTCTATAAAAACAAGTCATTCCTGATTGATTTTATAATCTAGAATCTATATAAATTTAATTAGCTTGTTTCTTTAATTAAATAAAAAGACATTCTGAAATGACCCTAAGACAACTTTGTTCAGACATGCAGATATGATGTTAATGTTTACCAAAATTGAAAAAACCAAAAAGATAAACATGATGTTATGGTGATAGTTAACAAATACTCTTTTCTTTTTAATCTTGTTTTTGTTTAGTAACATTTATCATTTATTTATTGGCACTAAAGAGGACAACTATGCATAAAGCATCTCGTTTTAACCGGGCACAAAAAAGGGACACTCCAAAGTCCAAGAGATGTAATGTGAACATCTATATTAATTCTACAACTCGAACACGTGATCAATTTATAGATCATACGATATGATTGAGACAAAATAAGCAAATCACAAGTAAAAGAAAATAACAATAACATACAGATCGATTTACGTGGAAATCATTGTGGGAAAAACCACGGACAGAGGCAGGGGAGGTTTCACTATAATGGAGAGAGAGTACAATGTGGAGAAGACTGAATTTTCTGAATAATGAAAGTAATCCACTAAATCGCACTTATATAGTACGTGCGTACAAATAGGTCCTAGGCCCAAAAACATAAAGGTCCATACCGCGAGGGTGAGGCCCGATCCCTACGCTACCACCACAGACCCCATTAAAAATCACAAACATGGGTCGTCACACCGCGAAACTTTCAGGACCGGACCAACAAAATTCGGATCACAACTCTAACAAACGAAAATAACTTTATCATTGCTCCGAGATTTCCTTCCTTGTCATCATTAATAAATTAAACGTAGAGTAGCAAATGAACAAACGACACTACATATTAGAATTCTCATTAGTAAATATTTAGAATGCGACGTGCAAGCAAGATATTGCACTTTAAATAAAAGTGAAATTATGTAACATGTGTCATTATGTTTTGGGACAGGTGTTGATTTGTAATTTCTTTACAGTTCACCCAGATCTTGTGAAGATTTTGTTTCCTAATATAGTTGGACAACATCGAATAATTAATTTTGAAACTTTCATTTATGGTAAGTTTTTCACTAGTACATATTAATGTGACACCAGCTATTCATTGAGTACAAGACCATTCATCGTGGGTTCTTGAAAAATATAATGTTGCTTTTCAAGCCTCTCTTGCAATTCATCGTACTCTTTCGATATTGCTTTGATTCCAATTTTAAATTAAAGATAGTAATACTTTTTCGATTTGTTACAATTTAGTCAATCCATCAGTGATATTATTTGTTTTGGATAATATTCTAGGCCACACGACGTTAAAATGTGTCATATTGGATTCTAAAATTTGTTTTCTTGTATTCAAGATGTCGATGTGAGATTTGCCACAATGTCATTCAAGGTTGCATTCAATGCGACTCTGATACCATATGTAACAACGTAACCTAACCGCTAGTGATATTATCTGGTTTAGATCTGAGCTTGCACGACTTTAAAACACATTTCTAGGATCTAAAGTTTGCTTCTTTATATATGAAGATCTCCCCATTATTTTATTGCTATGAATTTGGCTACGCTGTTATACTATTATCCAACAAAGTAATATTTGGATGAGTTAATGTCAAATTGCTCCTGTGATTCAAGAGATTTGCAGCATTTTTCAAGAAATACAAAAGATTTTCTATTTTCAATTTGGTAAAAATATAGCTGGACTGTACTCTTGCTGAAATAAGAAAAAGCAATAAAAGGACATAAAATGCAACTCTACCAAATTATTTATTTATAGAAGAAACAACGCAAAAATCATTAACTAATATTTTTTTTTTTTGATGAGTGTTAAGAGTACTTGTCACTTCCTAATATCTGGTTTTATATTTAATCATAAAGCAATAAAATATGCTAATCATAATTTCTGTTCATGATTATTCAAAAACACGTGGAGGTGAATGCATGTATTGCTCAAGCTACGAGTTCAATGGAACCAAGTATTTTATAGGTACACTGAAAAAATATTTATTCTCTAGTCTTATAATTTTATAAGTACATTAAGTTCAGTTCAGTCAAAAGTGTTAAAGCCAAACTTATTAAATTTAAATTTTGAATCCATATTCAAAAGCATGATATAAGATGATATGATGCATGCATTAAATGTATATGCATATGCACAAAAAGTCAACTTTTCTAGAGTTTTGTTTAACAAAAAGCTATAGAAAAACATCAAAACTCTAGAAAAAGAATTATTCAAAATATAAATGAATAAAGTTGCTTAGTTTGAACTTTGAAGTTGTATGGAGGGGCAACATAACTACAGATACCGTGATCACACAGGTTAAACAAAGTTTTACTGTTCGATTGGACATAGTTAGAGATAGTTAAAGGGGTCTAAGTTGTCCGAACTCTCTAAAAATGTTATCGCATCCGTGTAGAATGCTTCAAAATAATACTATTTTTGAAGGATCCGACATGGATGCAGCAACATATTTTTATAGAGTGCGAGCAACTTAGAAAGGGCTCGTAGTTGATGGAGTTTTCTTCAAGCTTTTTATACACACTTGCTATCATGCAGTCTGGTGCTCTTTAGGTGTATGGATTTGTTCGTTAATGGTAATTTTTGCATTTGTCACAAAGAAAAAAAAAAAAGAAGTAAAGTTGCTTAGTATAGAAAATTGAGATACAATCATACATCTCTATAACTAATGTCTTATAATAACATTTCACAATAACAATCAAATTTTTCACAAAGCCAATTTTTTATATTCTGTTATAATATATATTCTCGATAATAATATTTCGCTATAACAACTAACAAACATTCACATATATGAATTATGACATCATTATGAAGAGATTTAATTGTATATTTATTGAGAAATAATTGACAAGCGTGGGTAAGGGTGTTCATGGTTGGTTAAAAATCAATCCGAACTGCGAACCAAACCAAATCGACATTTGGTTAGGTTTGATTTTAAATTTTTAAAATCGATACTTATATGGTATGTGTGTGTGTGTGTATATATATATATATATATAGTATGTATACACACACATACATATGCATATACAAATTATTTATAAATATTTTTTATATTTTAAATTTTAATCATGAATTTAACTTTAGTCAAAGCACTTTTAGTCTTATGTCTCCATCTAGTTGATGGGAGATTCTATATGATTTCCGCACTTTGAATGACAAAAGATAGTACTAATTGTGAAAATTATCTTGTTGTCTATGAGATTTTATAGGTGAGTTTTATTAGACTTTAGATAATCACTAGTTTTGAACTTTCTTTTTGGTCCCTGTTGAGCAAAAAAATCATGTGTTTACTTTTTGGGGGATTTATCATATCATTCTCTTATATGTAGTTTCTAAATATTTTTGTAGAAGCGTTCATATGGTGTTGTTCATGGTTTTGCCTAAGTATAATATTAAATTGACATCTTAATTTCAAGGTTGAGGAACAATACTCGGTTGACATCTCATATGTTGGACTGGATTTTTTTAAGAAAAATTTCAACTTTTATCTTTAACTAAAGTTATAAACCGAAAAAACGAATCGAACTGAACTAAATCGATAAGAACCAAATCGACGATTATTTTTTTATATTGGTTTGATTTGATTTTAGAAATTTAAAAATTAACTAACTTAATTTAATTATAATTTTGATTTTAACCAATAATCGATCCAAACCGACCCATGAACACCCTAAGCGTGGCACTAGAGTAGAGGTGTAGTTGAACTTCACTTGCCAAATTTGTTAAGGGACCAAAAAGGACATTCCCTAACCTTTTTTAGTAAAGAAAGCCACATTTGTGGGCCTATCACGTCATGTGAAAAATGGGCCTAATGCCTAAAATAGCCTTAAATTTCTAGTTCTCGTACTATTAGAACCCTCTAGATAAATAAGCCAATGTAATTATGACACCTGTCACCAGCTGGCTTGACTGTGCCAACCTCCTCATCAGCCATGAAATTTTTTACTCACCGATCATAACATTAAAAAATATTTTGATATATTTAAAATAAATTTAATTTAAGATCAATCGACCGTACTAAAAATAGACAATTCTTAATACTTGTCATTTCATAAACCTAAGTATAATTAGTTGATTTCTTCTACTTTTGCCTTAGGAAAAAATATGAAAAGATATTAGTATAGTGCAAAAACGAGAAGCTTTAAATAAAGATGATTAATAAATAAGACAATTTAATCAAATTATCTTTTAGTTAATATTTTTCTCAGGGGGTACGCAACTTAAAAAGGTGATGAATATTGTAAACCTTGATGAATACTAATTCGAGCAGTGATTAAATCAGGATTTTGATTAATAAGTGTCAAAATATAAAGAAGTAAAATACAGGAAAAATCAACAAAATTCTAGAACTGGTCGAGAGTTTGCTCTCACCCTAATGCACTATTTTATAATTAAAAAAAAAAAAAATCTGAAGGAGAGTCTTGGAGTAACTGATAAAGTTGCTACCATGTGACCAGGAGGTTACGGGTTCAAGCCTTAGAAATAGCCTCTATTAGAAATGGAAGGTAAGACTGCGTATAATATTTAACTCTTCAAGAGGTGTTAATACTAATATATATTTCTACGAAATCAAAATTTGTTCAGTGTAATTTTTGACAAAGGAGTATCGCTTAACATTCCTCGGCCAACGATAGCTTCACCCTTAGGTTTGAAATATTTAAATTGAAGAGAAAATGAAAAGATTGAGTATGTGTCCGATAAAAAGGAAATGTTTTTTTTTCCTTCATTTTTTTCATATTTTATTGGTGAAATATATTAGATAATAAGTAACAAATTTTAGAAAAACAAGTTAAGTAATCATCATGAAAATGAAGAAAATAAATTCCACATGTCAGTTACATTCAACATTGATTTCGTTCTTATCTCCTTTCAACACGCCTCATCTTCACCCGACCTCGATAGCCTCCATCTCCACCACTTTACACCTCTAATTTCCCCCACCCTCAGGCCTCACCTTGGCTCACATAATATTTTTGTATATTACGTATAAATATTTTTAGGATAATATTCTTTCTTTTTACGTATAAAATATAAGAAAATAGATAGAAAATCACTTATTTTCTTGAAATACATTCTTATAAGTAATATTTTTGAACATACATTAAAATTAAATTTGAGAATAGTAACTTGTAGACAAAGTCCAGTTCCAGTATATGGATGAAAGGTTATTGAGCTTATGGAAACACTAGACTTTTCAATGTGATGGTGATCAAAATCAAATAGAACCATCTTTAATAAGAAACGTTTTATTTCAAATGAGATTTTTGCATGAACAACAAAATATGAAATGAATAGACAAGACTCAAGAGTGATAATACAAGACCACCACCATTTTCGTCCAACATTAATAATCAATCGTCCATATATAAATATCTGAGAATTAAGCAACATCAACATCCATCTAAATAAATTGAAAGCTAAAAGAGACTAGTTCCAAATTGTTAGTGTATTTCTTTTTAATTTTTCTTTTCGATATTTAAATTTGTATTTTGAAATGAATACTAATTTGACAAATCAAATTTAATTGGTCCCTTCCCGATATAGCTAATATCAAAGTCGATAACAAAATATTAGCACAAGAAAAGACGTACGCCCAAAAGGATAACTATTCTTTAAAAAAGGTCAATAATTGATTTTCTTTGTTAATAATGTTCTAGTCAAGTTAGTTACATTGGATTTCCTAAAGGTGTTTTATATTTTGGGCAAACTAACATAAATTCCGTCAGTTTGAAGCTTAATTATAGAAAATTATGTTATTTTGTATAATTATTAAAAATTTCAATTTTGAGTCTGTCGAAATACACAATTAGCTCTCAATACATCCAACGAAGATGCATTTTTTCTTTTATAAAGATACATAATTAGCTTCCTATACATTTTCAATCCATCAAATGAAAATATATATATATTTTTTTGTAAAGATACATAATTAACTTTCAATATATTTTTTTCGATTTTGAATCTGTCGAGATACATAATTAGCATCCGATACATTCAACGAAAATGCATATATAATTAGTAGAGATTTTTATAATTACTTTGTAAAAATGATGATTTATGTAAATATATAATAAATTAAGATGTATATTTATGTTTTTTTTTTTTTATATATATTTTCTGTATAATTTATAAATTATTGTATAAAAATGAATTTATCCGATGCACACTCAAAAGTAACTATTCACTCTGTTTAAAAAAGAATGACCTACTTTTCGTTTTATTTCGTTTTAAAAAAACGACCTCTTCCTTTTTTTAACAATACTTTAATTTTAATTTTTCACATAATATGTATAAAATTATAAAATTAAATAATATTTTAATATATTTAAAATGATTTTAATTTAAATTTAAAGATAATTCTTTTTTAAAGTGAGCAAGTATTATGAATTAAATTTGGTCTTCAAAAAGGGGCATGGAAGATCGGAGATATTAAGGTTCGTTGCCGACAGTTAGCTGTATGACACTTCCATTATTCTCCGCCGCCCCCACCGCCTTTTTCATTTCCATTTTTACTTTTTTTTAATACTAGAATCTTCTAAACACGAATCACAAAAAAAATAAAAAATGTAAATACTCGTGTAGGTTTTGGATGATAAAAATGCACAAATTCAAATACTAACTTAGAACTCACACATAATAATAATATAAAAAAGATAGTATGATACAATAAAGCTTCTATCACAGAGTTCGGAGAAGTACTTTACACCATAAGGATCCATACGTAGCTAGTTTTACCTTCTATTATTGTTAAAGAATATTTTCAAGATTTGTCTTTGTGACCTCTTGATCGAATAACAATAATTTTATTTGATATTTTAAGATTTTCTTTCACACATAATATAATAATATAATGTAAGTTATTTTTTAAGAGGATTATACAGTTTAAATAAGATTATAAGAAGAGCTTATTTAGGGGTCGTTTGAGGTGATGAACGAGTTTTACTGACTTATTTTTGTTTGATTACTAATTTTGAGATAAATAATTTTGGGGTTAGTGTAATTTGTAAGAGGATAAGTTGTTCCTACCAAATAACTATTCAAAAATAAAACAATATTGAAAACTAAAAATAATACCTGTGAGATCCCTCAAGCCCTTTTTTACTAAATAAAGTGGAGGTTGTTTTTGAAAATAAACATCTTTTCTTAGAAAACACACGATACGTGTCATTTTTTAATTCAAGAAAAAAGCCAGTAAAATATAGTACAAAAGAGAACATAAATATAGTACAAAAGAGAACATCTTGCCTTCAAACCAAACATATACAATTTTTGGGTTTCGAGAAGTAATATATATATATATATATAAAATAAGTAATTATTTGACAAAATCACCCTTTGCTTGAACTATTTTTTTTTAAAAAAATAATCTTAAGTATCAAATTATGAAAAACGAAATTGCTACTAATTAATTTGGTAAAGATAATCTTTAAATATGGTAATCTTGTCCTATAATAAATAAATTAAAAGCATGCACTTCCATTTGAAAGAAGCTACTTCTTCTCAATTTAAAATTTGAAAAACAACTTCCGTTGTTACTCAAATATATTTATTTGTTTATCAAAAAGTTGACCCCCCCCCCCCCCCCCCTCACACACACACACACAAAAAAAAAAAAAAAAAAAAAAAAAAAAAAGAAGGTAGGCTTAATTTGTCAAAATGTGATCTCTATCCTAAACTCCATTGCTTTTCTGTTCTTATATCCTATAAATGTGGAGAAACTAATCAGCCAGAAAAAGATACAAATGCAACCACACAACTTCTCTTTGCAATTTGCATGCAAAGTTGCAAACTGACCTTCTTAAAGTTGTGTTGTTTTTAATAGAAACAAAAAAGTTTAGTAATTGATTATATATGCTAAAAAATTGATATATACTATAGTACAAAATCAATCATGCAAATTGAGTTTAAATCTTTAAACTGTGAGGAAATAATTACTTATGACTTCAAGCTGGCCAGCATGTAACGTTGCTTTATGGAAATAAAGTTGAAATTAAAGATGATCAGTGACGTACGTGCTAAATAATAAAGCCAAAGAGCCCCTAATAATGATTGATCCAGACATTTTAATCTCTTTCGTTTTTACACTGTTATGCTCTTAGGAGTTATTTGACTGATATTATACAAAAAAAAATAAAAAAAATCATATGAGAATGCATATAAGCATTATTCGGTTTTTTTTTTTTTATATTTCCTAAGGTATCTCCACAACCGGCAGCCGTGAGACTAATCCTCCGTTTCTCAGTCAGCGCATTTTGCGGTAGGAAACTGGCCACAGAGTTTGCTCCATTCGCCAGAGGCGGGGATCGAACCCCCGACCTCCTGCTTAAGGGACATAGCGCTGAACCACTATGTCAACTCTGGTTCAGTTTCATTTTAGAAGGGAAAGTGCCCTACACAAATGTGGCTCTATTTAAATTTTCAGATCTTTAATAAAAGATAAATAAAGATGCATGTTACCTCACTATAATCTTATATTTTTGATGGTTATTAAAATGTTCAAAGGTATAAAAGTAAGTAATTTCTACATAATGATACTTCAAATATTAATTGATTATTACTTCATAACAATTTTTTCATATATAAGTAATTTTGCGACATACTTTAATTGATGCATGACTAGTACGTGAATCAAACGGCTCAATATAATGGCAATTATCTTAATTAATTACTATTCATAGAAATACCCCCCGCCCCCCTCTTCTTTTTTTTTTTTTTTTTTTTGTGTGTGTGTGTGTGTGTGAGTGTAATATAACACCTCTATAAGTCCATTTCTTCTTATTTTAATTATTTTTGTCTGTATTATATATTATCATTATTATGAAAAGCAATATTGTGAAGTTTTTGAGAAACAGCTCATTAATCTAACTTTATGTCAATTATAGATTAAAGCTTGTTTTTTTCAAAGATTTTTTTGTGCTTACGTCTTGTGAATAATCCAATAATGAAAAATAATAGCAGACAAATGATAAACTTTACGCCTCTATATAATACTTATCTCAGTTGAAAACTATATTGTCAGTATATGAGTAAAGATACAGTGTTTACTTAAAAATTCATATTCGATAAAATAATTTCACACTTCTAATAGAATATATTGAAGTTTTTAAATTTGAAGTGCCGTTATTGCAGAGGTTTATTTCGTTCTATTACGAGAAAAATTAATTCAAAATCTTAGATAATGTAACACTGAGGGAATTAAATTTCTTAAGAATACATAATACATATGTGTGCTAGTAATTGATTAATGTATCTTTAATTGTTTTTATTAACGATACAAAAAGACAACAGTAGTTGCTACACAATGTTTGATAAACCGTCCATAAATATAATTAGAGATGAATTACTATTATTTACTGATACAAGTTATCTGTTGTTAATTTTTATTATAGTTATAGTTAATTAACATTATTATTGGTGTAAAAAATAGATGCATATAAGTTTTTACCTATGTTGCTATTGTTGGGTTCGAAATTGAGAGGGGGCGAACCCACGATTTGAAGAGTGCGGGTGCACCATTATCTTGACATAAGCGGTCAAGAATCTTCCAATGATGACTGATCTTGACATAAGCGGTCAAGATTCTTCCAATGATGAATGATCTTGACATAAGCGGTCAAGAATCTTCAAATGACAATTGAGGAATAGTGTCGTGTCTGACTGACTGGTCGGTAGAGGCTTAAGCAACGACGAAAATTCAAATATATACGCCAAATATGGGTTTTAAGGTAATAAATAAATCTCAACTCTATAGAAATAAATGAGTCCAGTAGCCTAGTGGTAAAGGGTATAGTATCTAAACAAGATGTCACATGTTCGAATCCCTGCTAAAAAAAAAGCAAAAGAATGTTGTCTGAGTCGATCTTGGGTTGCTAGTGTGGAAAAGATCAGCTAGAACCAACACGCCCAAAGTACACTAGCATTCAATGGGGTACACATAATTTATATAACGGTTTCTTAAGGTATATACATGTACATATACAGAACTTTTTCTGAACTTAACGGGTGCACGTGCACCCCCACCCTAACACGTGGGTCCGCTCCTGGGCATCATGCGGAAGCTATAAGTTATCTGTTGTTAATTTTTATTAGAGTGATAGTTAATTAACATTATTATTGGTATAAAAAATGAATGCATATAAGTTTTTACCTATATTGCTATTGTAGGGTTCGAAATTGAGAGGGCGCCATGCGCAAGCTACTAATTGTAAATCATTGGATGACACAAAACTAAACTAAAAAAAACATAATATTATTTATGATTTAGCCAATTGGCCTATATATAAAACCTAATATTAAAAAAAAATTCTTAAACCTATTGGAAGAAATCTCCCCTAAACAACACTTTATCTCCACTAAACAACACTTTTTAATGACTACATTGTGGATGTTATTGTGTTATGACTTGAGAAGAGAGATCTTCTATTTATAGAATTATAAAACCCTTCTTCTAAGAAAGAATTAACCTAATAGAAATTTAATAGGAAAGAGATTTTTTCTTATCAGGAAGTCTTTTTAACTAAGAAATTCTTTCTGAAGTAAAACACAATTATGATAGAATCCAAGTAAGGTAGGAAATTCAGCACAAATCTTATTTGTTGCGTTCAAAATCGAGAGGGCGTCATGCGGAAACTTAAAATTTGCAAACCAAGACGGTGATAATTAAGATGACAAATAAAAATATACTAAAAAGACATATTATTAATATGATTCGGTCAAACGACCTACATATGAAAAAACATAAAACCTATTGGAGAAATCTCCTACTCCCTAAACAAGACTCTTTAATGACTACATTGTGGATGCTATTGTATTATAGTATGAGGTTAGCCAAATATGAAAAAGTTTTATATTGAGTAATTATGGTATTACTTTTATTTTCTTTCTAAGAAAAATAAAACTTAAATTTGGTAAGAAAATGTAACGCCCCGTATCTGGTACCCGGAACGCTACACGGTGCTCATGACCCCGAAGGACCACAAGCTAACCCATGACTGATGTATGTACCTGAACACTTCATAATATACTGTATAAATGCGGAAATAAAGGTTGTAAGGCCATAAGGTTCAAAACTGAGACATAATATCTGTTAAAATATAACATTTGCGTGGGGTATGAAATACCGAAAACAACTGAAATAACTGTCATGAAATACCTAAAACAACTGAAATAACTGTTTGAACATGCTAGTCTGAAAAGCCTCTAACTGACTGTATTGTCTGAATAAGGAGTTGATGGGACATATCCTCAACTAACTCCAACTGCTGAAATTAATTAATTAATGAGATAATAAAGTAATGGTCATGTCCTCGAAGGATGAGGACTCACTGCTAACTCTGACTGCGGAAACTGAAATGCTACTGATGCTCTGGAGCTCGTGCTTCTGAACCTATGGTATAAAACATCATAGCGCAAAAGCGTCAGTACGTTTGAATGTACTGGTATACATGTGAGGTAGGCTGAATGCAAAGAATTCACATGCATGAACTATACTAACTGACTGAATAACATGAACGTGAGAATCCATGCATGAATACATAATCACTATAACTGAGTTCGTGATAACATGATTACTGAATCTGAGTACTGATAACATGAGATACTGATAACTGTATAACTGAAATAACTAATATTGAGCGACTGTATCTGACAATCTAGTTTTTGATGAAACTAGCGGAGTTTCGTTCTGAGTTGACTATATCTGTCAGTCCTGAATTCTGTAGAACTATCTGAGTTCTATTACTAAGACTGAATGATTGTATCTGACAGTCCTGATTCTATAACTGAAACTGTGGAAAGTAGTCATCTAACCGACATGCCCCAAATAACGCAATATAGCTGAGTTGGGGTCCAATCTGTAACCCCAATTAGAAGGGTGTCAATACCGCGCCACTAGTACGAACAATCTGTGAGTAACCCTCATATAATAGGTAACTCTAGTGAGAATGGTGGGAACTCTCATATAACAGGTTAAGCCACCTCATCTACCCTCATATAACAGGCTATGATATCTCAACCTACGCTGGCTACGTAGTTCGGGAACGCAAGGATTGCTTCTAAGTATCACACCCTCAGATAACAGGTGTGTTTCTATCCTTGGGTTTGCTCGGTGCTAATTTCTACTCCCATCTGAGTAGACACTGAACATGATTAACTGAACTGAACTGGACTGAGTTAACTGAGTTCCGTTGACTAACGGAATACTACTGAGATTACTGAGTTTTCCTGAGTCATGAGACTGACTGAATTCTATGGATCATGGCTTGACTGAGAGTATCTTGAAAACATGACATTGATTCTAGGCACACAGCTAAATTTTCGGGTACAAGTACCTTCAGGACTCGATGGGAAGAAACTGACAAAGCATGACTTTCTTGAATACATGACCAACATCAACAATCCATAATATAATAAGTTGGAGATTTCATGAAGTACAAGTTCTAAAGCACCACAATGGTTACACATATATCCATAATTCATTGACTAAGACATTTCATCAAACACTTGACATGCATAAACTTGTACATGAATGGGGATTTCATATTATTATACTAGTATGTCACTTTTTCTTCACATAGGCATTTAATCAAACACATGGGGAGCATACTTTGGTTATACCATCATCAATGCATCTAATTGTCATGGTTGCATAAATAAATTTGCAAATTTAAAGGGTTTATCATGATTATTATGCAAATCATCATATATTAGGGTCAATCATTGGAATATGTAATTTAAAACATGAATCAAAACCCCACAACATCATGAACATGAATTTCAATTCAATTTAAATCATGAATATTCATAAATACACAAATCTTGGATTTTTTAAAAGAGATTCTTGAGCTTCATGGGTGAAAGGGACCCATGAATCAACACATGACATACCTTGATTGTGAGTTTCTTGAAGTCCTTGGACTTGGAGAACTTGAATTCTTAGTTTCTTGAAGAAGGATTTGGATTTTGTTCTTGGGGATTATCTTTGAGAGAAAACCCTAATTTGATGTTTTAGATGGGTAATGAACTTATGAGCCTTGATCTGATATTATTAGGTATTAGAAAGGGAGGTAAAAGACCAAAAATCTCTTTTTAAAAACGACTTAAAATAACTGAACGAAATATGCAACGGTGGGTGCGACGGTCCATCGCTGGATCGACGGTCCGTCGGTCCTGACCGTCGCACCTGGGCAGAATAGGGGTTCACTGCCTCTCCTACGACGGCTTGGGCGACGGTCCATCGCTAGCTCGACGGTCTGTCGACCCTCACCATCTCACTTGGGCGGTTTTGACTGCTTTCTGTATTTCAGCCATAACTTTCTACCCCGATATCGGATTTTGACGAAATGAATATCGGTGGAAAGCTTATTCAATTTCCCACTCAACAAAAAGTGAAAATCTTAAAAATACCACACGTATAAAAGTGGATTCATCTTTCAAAGTAAGTTTCTAACATTCTTGGGATGATTTCAAGTTAGGTAGAAGTACGGGGTATTACAAAAAATTAGGGCAAAAACCCTAACACTATTTGAATAATACAGAAATTAGTTCTTCTAATTTGAGATCCGACATGATTGACTTAGCTAACATTGTGGAAGACAATAATATTGTTGACTTGACATGATATATTATATGTACTTTTGCAAGTGATTTGAAGTCCTATATTGATGATTAAATTGTTGAAGATATATGGTAGGTAGCATAAATGTGAGAAATCATGGTTTATATGTATGGTTAAGTATTGCAAAATTATCTTCATTTTTACTTCTATCAATTTTGAAAAAGCTTTACAAAAGTTTTTCAACAATTGTAATTATACAACCGTGCTTCGTATTGGAAACACACTTTTTCCATAAATCAAACAAAAATGTTTTCGAAGCTTAGCTTAAAAGAACGTACCAAAATGTTGTTGTCTTTTGAACAACAATAACAAAATACCTAGAAATAATCTTATAGGTGACGGAGGCAAGATTTCTATTAAAGAGTTCAAAAAATAATAATTAAAACCTGTCGTGAATATAATGGGTCTCAAACCCAAGACCATGAAGCCCTTTGCGTGATAGTTTGCACCCCTTTGCCACTAAATCAAGTTTTTTGCTTGTCTCAAGGTGGTTCAATTTAATATATATATATATATATATATATATATATATATAGTTTGCACTCCCTTTGCCACTAAATCAAGTTTTTTGCTTGTGTCAAGGAGGTTCAATTTAATATATATATATATATATATATATATATATATATATATACTAGTTTAGGTGTACGCGTCTTGCGCGTGTATCTCACTTTGATGAGTTCAAACATTACATTAAATATGATATTTGTTTCAATAATAAAGATGAATATAATAATTAAATTTAATATCTTTTGAGTATGGAAAAATGAGAATTTATTTATTAAACCTAACCTTTATCAAAAAATATTTTTAAAAGTCGATCGACATTCATCTACCATTTGTAAATTGCAACAAAATAATACAATGATAGAGATATCAAAATAATACAATTAAATCTAATCTTTACACATAAAAATTTTCTCAAAGTCATACGACACTCATCTACCACCTGTAAACAATAACAATAATACGATAATAGAGATATCAAAATAATACAACTAAACCTAACCTTTACATAAAAAATTCTTCAAAGCCGACCAACATTTATCTATCACCTGTAAACTGCAACAAAATAATATGATAAAAGTGATATAAAAACAATACAATTATACTTAAATTTTACACACAAAAATTTCTCAAAGCTGATCGAGATTCATTTACGAGTTGTAAACTATCACAAAAGGACAAACTAATAGAGATATTACGATAATACAATTAAACCTAACATTTACCTAAGAAAAAATTCAAAGCCGACCCACATTCATCTAACATCTGTAAATTAAAATAAAATAATAAGATAATAAAGATATCAAAACAATACAATTAAATCTAACCTTTACACAAAAAATTCTTCAGAGTCAACCGACATTCATCTACGATCTGTAAAGTATAAAAAAATAATATAATAGTGATCACAAAGTTTCGATTTTGATCCAACTAATTCTTGTCTGAGCGGAAATTTTGACCCTAAAGAATGATTTTGAATGAAAACAAAGAAGATATATATATACACAAATGTTGAATTTTATTATGCAGACAAAAACAGTGAAAAAGTTGAGGGTTAGAAAATCAAGCATCCACTAATATCGACATGCAATCAAAATCGGTTTGTTCTCTAGTTTAACGTACATCTCAATATTTATAGAAGTATTTCCTTAATAGAGTCCTAAGTATTTTTCTAATTGAACAGTAGAAAGGAAAATATTAATTAATTCTCCTACCATATATTTTAGCAAGTCTAGTAGAAAGAAAAATATTAATTAATTCTCCTACCATTTATTTTAGGAGACCCATATATTTTAGAAAGTCTAGTTAATATAATAAACTATAATTATATAATAAATTATAAAAATAGTGAAAAGACAGTTTTGTCTAAAGAAAAATCTTTTAATGAAGGACAAAAAGTTCAAATCACTTTTCTAAAAGCCTTCACACTTTTAAAATTATATATATATATATATATATATATATATATTAACTGTGTGAAAACCCTTAGAAAAATGATTTGAACTTTTTACCCTTCATTAAAAAACTCCACAATAGATAAAATTAATTTTTCAATTATTTTCTTCAATTATTAATTAATTATTAAAAAATTAAATAATTCAAAAAATATATGGTAAATTGTTATTAGTAGGTTTTGTTTTTTCCTTGTGTACATGAAAAAAAGAGTCTTAAAATATATGGTAAGAAGAGTTTACGAAAATTGTCGTTTAACAAGTGAAACTACAGACGTAAATTTTGACTTTTCATTAATAAAAACGCATCACAAATTCCATGTTAATTAGAATTTGATTAAGATAAAAAACCTAAAGTGAAGGAATTATTATATACTCAGATTTCTATATATGGTAAAGTTTTAATTACTTTAATTTTTTAATATAAAATATTAAAGAAAGAATTGAATAGGATTCTACCATCCTACACCCTACAATAATTAATCTAAATGTAAAATTTATATTGTTTTTAAATTTTTTGAATTTTAACATAACTCAAACAATGACAAGGAAAGATTTAGTAACTTCAATTTTAGTTAATTCCAAAGTGAATATTAGGACTTTTTATAATTTCCAAATATGAAAAAATGTAATATCAATAACTGAAATTAATTAGGATTTTTTAGTCAACTTATTAGAAGTGCATACATAGGTAAATAAGAATCAATTTAGGTTAGAACTATAGCTATTAAAATTATATTTAGAATCTATATGCAATAACCCACAAGGATTCATATTCGTCTAAATAAAAAATTAACTAATATTAGGATTGATATTGTTCTTATATCATATTGGTCGTGTTTATTGAGATGTTAAAGATACGACTAAACTTTACTTATAATTATGACATATCAAGTTATCAATTGAGTCAATTTCTTCTGCTTCTACTTTTTTTCTTATTTTAGTTTTCATTCAAACCATCTTCTTGCATTCATTTATGTTTTCTTACTTTGTAGTTACATTATTTATTATTGTATGTCCTACACATAATTGTAAACATTTATTATGCTACATATGATTGTTATCTTAAATTTAAACGTGATCATAGACACACCTACATATAAACTAGAATATAATAAATATATATATAAAAAAATTAAATGGAGAAGATTTTCTATTTTTAGTTGAATTTCTAAATTTACGGCAATATTTTGTTAAAGAAAATTCAACTTCAAAGAAATTATTATAGAAAAAAAATTCTATATAAAGTAAAATTCTTAATATTTTAAAAAAATTGGTGAAACTATTTTACATAAAATAGATTTAGACTCCTAAAAGAAGAAGAAGAAATTTCTTTCAAAAACTAAATGCAACACGTGACTTTTTTTTCAATTAAAAAGGAATAGTGGACTCCCCCCCCCCCCCCAAAAAAAAAAGTATTATTTTTTTTAAGATTAAGACTATAAATTTTTTATTATAATATTTTGGTTTAGGAGTTCTTATATTTATTTCTTTTTTCCAATTTTAGAAGTTGTTTTTTAGATTTATACGTATATCTTATTTGGATAATAAAATTTTGTGACGGTAATTTTGTTATTGGGTAACTTTATGGTATTTGATTTCAAATTTTTATTTATATTACGTTTTGATTTTATTGATCATAAATAACAAATCATCCTTTTATGTTTGTAAATAGTTTTGCTATTAGATCTCTAATATAATGTGTTGGTTTAGTTTTCAGATTTTGAATTTTGTTTTCTATGAAGTTGGTTTTATTGATCAAGAATAATGAAATATCTTTTCAAGTTTGTATGTATCTAACTTTCATTACTGAATCTACAACATGACTTTGTTGTTTCTAGGTTTTAAATTTTTTTTTTTATTACATTGAGTTTATTGATCATGAATAACAAGCTTTCATTATTGGGTAACTTTGTAGTTTCTACTCAAATAATAAGTTTATGAATTTTTTGTGTAAATGTTAGGTTTAATTGTTATTATTTTTTTGTAGTTTACAGGTGGTAGATAAATGTCGATCGGCTTTGAATTTTTTTTTAGATAAAAGTTAGATTTAATTGTATTATTTTGATATATCTACTTTGAGAATTTCTTTTATTTTGTGTAAAGATTGGATTTAATTGTATTGTTTCGGTGTCTCTAGTATCATATTATTTTGTTGTAGTTGACAGGTGGTAGACAAATGCCGATCAACTTTGAATTATTATTTTTTTGAATAGGTTAGGTTTAATTTATTGTTTTGATATTTCCATCATCATATTTTTATGTTGTAGTTTACAGGTGGTAGATAAATTTCGATTGACTTTGCGATTTTTTTTTTGTAAACGTTAGGTTTAGTTAAATAAATTCTCCATCTTTACATGTTCAAAAGGTGTTGAGTTTAATTATTGTATTCTCCTTTATTATTTAAATAAATATCCCATTTAATAAAACGTTTGAACTCATTAAAGTAAGGTACACGCGCGAGGCGCGTATATCTGAAGTAGTATATATATATAAAAAAAAAATTGTATATACATACAATATAATTTTTTAACGAAGGGGGTTCGGCAAACCCCCTGAAGTCCATGTAGCTCCGCCCCTATCCGAGAAGAGTAAAGTGTATGTAATCTTATTCCTATTCTTAAAAAGATAGAAAAACTGTTTTCGATATATCTTTCTCATTAAATTGTACCTAAAATTTTGTTCAAAAAAAGTATTGAAGGTATATTAAATACATCTATTTTCTAGAGTTATTTATCAAAAGAAAATTATCTATTAAACTCTTAATTTCATTTTATAGAAAATTGTTTGCATTTTTTTAGGATTAGTAATCATATTTATTGATAAATAGTTCTATATAAGAATGTCAAATGAGCAGGTTAAATTGAATTGGGACA
The DNA here is from genome assembly GCA_030864215.1 of Capsicum pubescens. Taxonomy (NCBI): domain Eukaryota; kingdom Viridiplantae; phylum Streptophyta; class Magnoliopsida; order Solanales; family Solanaceae; genus Capsicum; species Capsicum pubescens. The sequence continues at coordinate 12,711,490 of CM061541.1, read as the reverse complement.
TGACAAAATAGATCCGTTCAAAAATTATTTGAATTGAAAGTGGTTGGACTAAAAAAATCAGCCGTAACTTAATCGTTCAATTCTCACTAAGTTTTAGTTTCTTAATTTTGCAAATGTTTAAATACTTTTTTTCTTATATAGATTATAGCACATCAAATAATGATAAGGTTTCTCGTGAATTTGGATTACATAACCCAGCTTTATATGAGCTTAATTGGACGGATCAAAATAAATTAAGTCAATAAATCAGATAAGTCGGTTAATAACTCACCATCATTTGAGTGGATTAGATGGATCATATTTTATGACCTAAATTTGTTGGGCGAAGTGCACAAATACTTGCTTTTGGAGTCGTCATTTAACTACTATCCACCTCATTATGTTTTTTAACAAGTTTATCTGCTTCGGCCAAACGGTCAGATAGTCGCATTTGAAGTATATCAACTTTTGACATTCGTGTATGAAAGAGTGTGGTTTCATAAAGGCCAAACATCGGACATTTTCCCTCGATGTTTAGTCAAGGCAAAAGTTTGGGTACATTTTACTAAGGTTCATATAAAAATTGGTCAAAATTTCAACTATATATGTCAGAGTATTTTTATCAAAAACAATTTTTTTTAAGTAAGTTTGCACCTCAACCATACGTGATTAAAATACATGCATAATCTGTAAAAATGTGCTGAAATCTTAGATATGCGGGTCTAAACAAAAAATAATAATTTATTCATTAAATTCAATTATAAACACACAATTCTGTTGTGGAATGAAAAAGATAAGAAAAAAAATTAAACAGAAACTAAATGAAAACTCTTGATTAATTCTTTTTCTTGATTCAAATAGAAGAGTACATCTATATTTATAAGAAACTAAATAAAATAATTAAAGAAAATATGATATTTTTCTTATAGCTATAAAACTAAATATTTTTTAATTAATAAATCCTACACTTAAAAGGAAAGAAATAATGTAAAATATTCTTAGACTAAAAAAGGGAAAATAAAAATATTCTACCATTAATGAAAATGACAAAATAGAAGGAAGGTAAATCTCAACATTCCCCCTCAAACTCAAGTTGGTGTATCCAACTTGAGTTTGAACACTTAATTATAAAAATGTATTTTTCCTTAATTTTGTTGCAGCAATCTAATAAAGTTGGTCTTCCTCATCTTCATGCTCTTCTTCCACAAATAGTGCTTTTGAATTATTTTGAGTGTCTTTGAACTTGCATACTTTTGTGACATGACCTTTTTGTCTTCCCTGTAAGCTCTTCTTTGCTCTTGTGCTTGAAGAGCACTTATCAATTCAGCAAGAGAGATGACAGAGAGATCTTTAGATTCTCCAAAGCGGAGATTTTGGACTCAAATCTCTCAGAAATAGTCACCAGAATTTTTTCAACAGTTCTATTGTCTTTAAAATCTTCGTCAAGCAACCTGATTATATTGACAATTAAAGAAATTCTGTCAGAATACTTAGTAATTGTCTCACCTTCTTGCATCCTAAGAGATTCAGATTCTCTTTTCAAATTCAGAATTTGATTTTGTCTGCCTCGTTCACTTCCTTGATACTCCTTTTCAATTTTTTCTCAAGCTTCTTTTGTTGTTTCACATGCAATGATTTTAGAAAAGATTGAATCAGCAACTGAATTTTGAATTACAATTTTTGCTTTATATTTTTTCGATTTCTCTTCTGAGTGAAGTTTGATTTCGGCAGCAGAAGCATTTGCAGGGAGTGGTTGTATGGGTTTTTCTTCCTTTACAACTTCCCACAAATCATAAGCTTCAAGATAAGATTTCAGCTTAACTGCCCAAATTTAATAATTTCCACCAGTGAAGGTTTGTGGGGCATTGAAAGAGAGAGTATTGCTTGTCATGGTTTGAAAAATAAGATTTAAAATAATATGGGTTAAAAAAAATTAAAAATAGCCCTACGTTAAAAATAAAAGTGAGGGTTAAAAATAATCTTACGTTAAAAGTAAAACTATGATTAAAAGTAGGTTGAAAGTTTTGCTTCAATAAATTCACAGATCTATGAGGATCGATTGCAAATTGATTTGAACCTCTCTGGACTTGTCTTCAACCTCGTTTTATCAAATCACTGGATCTTTGAACCGTAGGCTTTGATACCACTTGTTGGGATCGAAATCGAGAGGGTGTCATGCGGAAGCTATTAGTTGCAAACTATGAGACGATAAATCAGATGACAACGAAAAACAATACTAAAAACAGAATTTTATTATATGATTTGGCCAATCGACCTACATATAAATCCTAATATTAAAAAAACATAAAATTAATGAGAGAAAATCTCCCTCTAAACAAGACTCTTTTAACGACTACATTGTGGGTGCTATTGTGTTATGATATGAGAAGAGGAGTCTTCTATTTATAGAGTTCCAAAATCTTTCCTCCAAGAAAGAGGTTAGCCAAATATGAAAAAGTTTTATATTTTCTTTTCAAGAAAAGTAAAGGAAAATATGGTTACTTTTATTTTCCTTCCAAGAAAAATAAAACTTAAATTTGGTAAGAAAATCAGGACAAAAACCCTAACAAATTCAACACTCAAATCTACTCTAAATAAGTTTAAATTTGAATCTTAAGATTCATATTCTCTTATATTATAAAAGAGAGTTGAGCTGCTGCTGATTGAGGAGCTTCCCGTCGTCCTCTTGCCGACCAATTCAGCTGCTTGCTCCGTGATTTTACTATATCACCCCTAATTAATTATTATATATCATTTATATATTAATAAATTAATAATATTTAATAAAAAAAGTAAAATAGACATTTATGATATGTCTGCTTCAACTGTTTCAACCGTAATTTTACTACATCGCTTCTAATTAATTATTATAAGTCATCTAAATATTAAAAAAATATTATAAAGTCATCTAAGTATTAAAAACATAATAATGTTTAATGCTAAATTAACCTAACGTCTTATATGAGGTCCACTTAAAAAATAATCGCAAGTATTTTTATGATAATTTTGCTATATCACTTTTAATAAGTTATTATAAGTCATTTAAAAAATTTTTACATTGCTGCTTCAATCATGATTTTACTATATCACCCTAATTAATTATTATGGTCATCCAAGCATTGTGCCACTTAAATTATAATAGAAGAAAAAGTATTACAAAAAGTAACAATTAAAAAATTAAATTATTTCAAAAGTATAATTGACTATCAATGTCAAATATTTTCGGGCAAGGAAAGTAATATATATTATTTGAAAATTACATAAAAATTATTATAAATTACAATAGTTAGCAACTAAAAATATCTTTAAAAAATTTAATATGTTATATGTTTCAAAAAGTATGTATAAAAATACTAAAAATTAACAACTTAAATAATTTGGAGGTCAATCTATCTGCTTTGACACAACTTCATTGGTCCTTCCCACTGCCTTTATTTTTTTTATTCATTTTAATTTTTTGTCTTATTTTTTTTAATTTGTTATATATTTCTAAAAAAAAAAAATCCTATGAATCACAATAACTAATAACTTAAGAAATTGAAAGATATAAGATATTTGGGTGACTCTCAAAATTATATCAGTATCATTTAAATTGAAGTAGAAAAAATATATTATAAATCACAGTAATTATAAACTTGAATTATTTTAAAAATATAATTGAATATTAATGCCACAAAAGTTTGGACAAAAAGAGTAACATATATTATATAAAAAGTATTATAAATTACAATATTTAACAGTTTAAAATATAAAAAATATTAATCTATTATATATTCCAAAAAAAAAAACATAACAAATACTATAGATCACATTAATTAACAACTAGAAAAATGTAAAAGATATAAAATATTGGTTAACTCTCGAAATTATATCAGTGCAACTTAAATTAGAATAGCTAAAAATATAATTAACTATCAATTGCACAAAAGTTTGGACAAGGAGAGTAACATGTATTATTTGAAAATTATATAAAATAGTATTATAAATTAAAATAGTTAACAACTTAAAATAATTAATAAAAGATTTAATCTGTTATATATTTTTTAAAATACGTAAACACAATAATTAACATTTTCAAGAATTTTAAATGTATAAAATATTTAATTAACTTTTCAAATTATATCAGTGTCACTTAAATTGGAATAGAAAAAAGATAATCAATAATTAAAAGAGAAAAGACATCCCCCCCCTTTGTCCTCCAAACTCACTTTAGCACTTAAACTTAACTTCCATTTATTTACCCCCTTAACATCTTTAAAGTGAATTATTTTCATCCCTCAAAACTGAATACCACTCTCACAACGGAGAGTGTGTTATACTCGCTTACACATCAATACCACGTTGGAGCCACGTCATTGTCACGCAAGAAATTACTATTTTTTTTTAAAAAAATAATCCCTCCCACATTATTTTTATATATTTTTTTGAAAAAAAATAACAAATATATATACTATTTTATTTATATAAATATATATATTTATTTATATTTATATATATTAAATAAAAAGTGCACCCCCACCCTCATTTTCTTTCTTCTTCACACCCCCACCCCATCCTGCCCACCCCGCCCCTCGTTTCGTCCCCCCCTATCAGCTCTCATCCTCCATCAAACCCACCCCACCTCCATTATTTTTCAATTTTCCTCCATTAACGTAACAACCTCCCACCCCACCTTCAATTTCAATCTTCCTCCACCCCCACCCCTCATTTTTCTTCTTCTTCAAACCACCCACCCCCGTCCCCGCCCCCGCCCTCTCTATTTCTTTCTCTTCTTCCAGCCAACCCCCATCCCCACCTCCAATTTTTTTTTTTCATTTTCCTTAATTAACTCCATTAGAGAACAATCACAAAAATATCAAATTAAAATTTTTCCTCCATTAAACACCATCTCAACCTTCAATCAAACTTTCTCAAGTTTCCAACCACCAAATTCACCCTTGTAGATGTAAACATAAATAAAGAATAGAGAAGGAACAATGAACTTTAAAAATAAAAGTTACGAAAATTTCTTTCAATTTTGTTATTCTTCGAACTGAATTAATGAAGCAATTTAATGTCTTCAATTTCTTCGTTGAAAAATGTATTAATGGAGAAAAATGAAAAAAATGGAGGAAAGTGTTGTTGGAGGATGTGTTTGAGGTTGTTAATGGAAGAATTAATTGTTGTAGAAAATGAGTGTTGTTGTTTGTTGATGTATTGGAGAATAAAATGGTGTGGGTGTAGGGTGTTGGTGTGTGGGGTGGGGATGAGAGGTTAAGGGTGGTGGGGGGTATTGAAGAAGAAATGAGTATTTTCTTTTAAATATATATATATATATATATATATATATATATATATGTGTGTGTGTGTGTGTGTGTGTGTGTAAAATAAGTGGGAAAAAAAGAAGATAAATTTGAAACGCGCTCTTTTTTTTTTTTTTAAATGTCACGTCAGCATTAGGGGGGAAATAATTCACTTTAAAGATGTTAAGGGGGTAAATAAACGAAAGTTAAGTTTGGAGGACAAGTTCATGGGGGAAAAGATATCTTTTTTTCTAATAAAAATTTAAATTATTTTAAATATATGTGACTATCAATGCCACCAAAGTTTGAATAGAGAGAGTAACATGTATCATTAAAAATTACATAAAAGATATTATAAATTACGACGGTCAACTTAAAATATCTAAAGCATATTAAAAATATAATTATCTAAATTCTATTATGTCACATAAATTGAAACTAAAAAATAACATATATTAGGCCCGTGCTAGCACCGACCATCGACGTCTAGTATCATATATAAAACTCAGTCACCAGTTTATCAAAAATACAATAAATATAATAAACTCATTCTACACCCTTTTTAATTTCAAACTCAAATCTACACCAAATAAATTCAAATCTAAGACATAAATTTTATGTAGCACACAAAGAATAAACCTCAATTACTAATTCATCAAATATCTAACAAACTCATTTAATATCCTTTTAATTTTTCATGTCTATGTTTTCTGTCATATATGTCTCGTGAAAAAATATTAATAAAAAAATACGATGTGTTTTCACTTGAAAGTTAAATAATATTTAATAATTAATATTAAATATTCATGCAAAATATTATTTTAAAAATGTTATTTAAATAGGAATTTTTACAGTTTTGGTACTCCTAATTACGTGCATAAAATGTAAGCTCGAAGTTGTCGAAATCACTGTGAACTTGTGAGAAAATAGAGTCAAAAGTCGCCACTAAAGAATATGGTGCAGTGGATGAGACTGTTCCTTCCTTAATCAGAGTTCTCGGATTCGAGCTTTGAATATGAAAAAATCCTTGGTAGGGAGCGCTACCTCCTGAATGGGGCTCTATCCGATACGAATTTGAATTAGTCGAATTTCAATACAGATGTCAAACACCGAAGGGATAAGAAAAGGTCAAAAGTCAATAGAAAATACTGGTTGTTTCTTTGGTAGTTTATATAGTATAATATCAAAGTCCGTGACCTTAACAATTGGACAAATGAAATTGCTTCATTCAGAGGACTTCCTACAACTAGAAAGTCCAAATATATATAATATATGCTAATTAATACTATAGTAGTAGTAGTTAACTCGTAATCTTAGATTTGGTACGGATGATTTATTTATCATGCACGTGCTGCATTTTTGAAAGGCTAAAATATAGCTTGACGTGAATCTTTTATTAAAAATTAAGAAGGCGGAAATCAACATGGATTGTGGTGTAGTGGTGAAACTATTTCATTCTTAATCGGAGATCTCAGGTTCGGCCTCACCCCGCAAAATGAGTCCTGCAGTGCGCGATCCGAATTATTAGTCAGGGCTCCAACATGGGTACCGAACAGTGGCGGAGCCAGACTTTTGATTAGGGGTGTTCATATTTTCCCTTGGGCAAAGAACTGTTTTAAAAAAAAAAAAAGAAAATAACGCATTGTTGCACCTACCAAGATTCGAACCTGGGTTGTTGATGCAAAAATGTACACTCTTGACCACTAGATTATGCTTCTCTAGCTTGTGAAGGGTGTGCAACAACATGTATATAACCATAAATATCTATATTTAATCTATATACTCCAAAAAAAATTCCGACGAAGGGTGTTCATCTGACCCCCTTCGTCGGCTGTGGCTCCGCCACTGGTACCGAACACTGAAAACCGGGTTGGAAACCAAAAAAACAATAATTAAGAAGGCAGAAATTCACTAGAGTTGGTACCATTTTTTTTGTCGAACATATTCACTATTCAAGATTTGAGACTTATAAGTTTGATATTTCGAGTCTTTTGAATTTTCAAATTTTAAATTGATTATTTGTACACATTAGATAATTTTTTAAATAAATATAAAATTTGATTGAACGCATACCTTCCTGTCATACGTCCATGTTTATTTATTTATCAAGTAGTTGTGACTTATGTTGTTGGGGCTCTTCAAGAATGTCAGCAGGTGCTATCGAATTCTCCAAATTTTTTTGGAGAATTCAACACTAATACGATATCGAAAGGGACGAGTCCGCTCAACTTAGATTCGTGACATATTTGGAAAGAAATTTCATGAATAAGTTTCAACACGGTACGATATCGAAAGTGAATAAGTGACTCAACTTTGATTTGTGACATATTTGGAAAGAACTTTCTCTTCTCCGCATTTAATTTCATGAACAAGTCAAGTTCCCAATAGTATTTCTACTTTCTAGCATACTCAAGAAACTCTTCAAGGCAACTATTTTTAGCTTGGGTCAATTCCATCTATGGAATTTTGTCCTAGAATTAATTAATTCATTATCATCTATGTTTTTCTTTCTTTTTCAATGTTGCCAAATTGTCACTGTTCAAGTTAGTTAATTAACTTACTAAATATGAAGTGCCAAAGGGAGAAATATCTTCTTTTCATAGGGAAGTAATTGCAATATATATGTATATTCTTTATTTACATTGCTAAAATCAAATGCTTTATAGTATAAAGTTAAGTGTTTCGACTCCCTTTATGATAATTTCACCTAGTCTTTTATTCATTCTCATTAAATAATTCGAAGAAGATATGTAGAGCGATCAAATTAACAGTTTATATCGTTATTATAATGATTTCGAAATTTGAGTATCGACTATTCAAGAACGAGAATCATCTTTGCAAGAAAAATACTGATAGAGGTCAGTAGTAGTCATATCCATTAACACTATTAAAAATACTGAGGGCCAAAGCCGACGGGACAGCCTTGATTTTTTGATCAAAACTGATAGAAAATTGACGCATCTACTTTCGTCGAATTTGGGTTTATCGCTTTCGGCAATCTGATGGACAGCATCGGTTAAAACCAACGAAATATTGATCATGTCCATCAATTTTTTAAAATCGACAAAAACTGATGGATAGGATCAATTTTTCAGAAATTTCAAAAATATTGATAAAAGTAGCTACTTGGATTTGAACTCCTCTGGCTGAATATTTTATGTATTGTGAACAACACACTTTAATTATTTATGATGATCTCTCCAAACAAGCGCAAGCTTATCGCCAAATGTCTCTTCTATTACGAAGACCGCCCGGTCGTGAAGCTTATCCAGGAGATGTTTTTTATTTGCATTCACGCCTTTTGGAAAGAGCCGCTAAATTAAGTTCTAGTCTAGGTGAAGGAAGTATGACCGCCTTACCAATAGTTGAAACTCAATCGGAAGATGTTTCATCTTATATTCCTACTAATGTAATTTCCATTACTGATGGACAAATCTTCTTATCCGCCGACCTATTCAATTCTGGAATCAGACCTGCTATTAATGTGGGCATCTCCGTTTCCAGAGTGAGTATTTTTTATGACTTAAACAATTTTACCACTCAATAACACATGCTCTTTGATGAAATGTTTTCCATCATTTTATTTATACGCTTCAACTATAATTTTGCACTTTAAAAAACAATAGAATCTGTCGATTTTTGAAAAAAAAAACAAAAAAAAAAACAGAATGTGTTGGTTTTATTTTAAGAAAATCTTTTTTATAATTTTTGTGGCAAAAAAATATATTTTTAGTAGTACTAATAACAAAGAAGTAAATTGTAATCTAAAGTCATTAGTGTATTAATATGTTTGGAAGCACTTACCTTTTATTTCATTTGTATGCCAAGTCATGTAATCTAAAGGCTAATTTGCTTTTAACTGCTTACTTTATTTTTCATTTCGATTATGGATACTAATTAATGTATTCCATTATACTCCATTGGTAGTAACAAATGCAAATGACAATTATGTGAAATGAATTGTGCCCATATAATTAATATTTATCGATTTTAAATTTTAAGTTTTAAAAAATCATATTCTCGGTGAAAATAGTCATATTAGCACCTGATATTTACAGTCACTTATCCACAAGCAGAAGCTAAATAGCTAATCCCCTTCTCTCATTTTGACCATATCCAAAAATAAAATAAAATAAAATAAAATAAAAGAAAGAAAATCAAGAATTCTATCCATTTATCCATGATAAAGATTTATTCACACGCAATATTTACACTCACTTATCCTCAAGCTAATTCCCTCCTCTCATTTTGACCATATCCGAAAATAAAGAACTCTTCTTCCTAGATAATTCCAATGGCAAATTGGCTAAATTATATATTTAACTTACCTTTATTAGTGAGGATAATTATAAGTATTGTACATGTTTGTAACCATCTACATTTTATTTCATTTGGACAAGTACTAACTGTAATTTAATTATCTAAAGTAAGTGTAACATTGTAACAACTTACTATAAATTTCATTTTAATTATGTGTAATTTTGGTAATAAATGTTAGTTTAATTGCCAAAATAATAATAATAATAATAATCAACAAAAGCAATATGCTTGTTAAAAAAAATATTACATAGTCTCTCTAAGCGATCGGATAAATATTTATTTACACTCGATATTTATGTCCAAATCCCTAAAATAAAGACAAATCAGGACTTATCTTCATGGATTTTACCCCCGACAAATAAATTTAGCTAAAATATTTATTAATTTACCTTTGTTGGTGAGGATATAGATAAGAAAATAAATTGATTTTTATGTAATATAATTTTTCACCAATAAAAGAATATACACTTTTTTTTTTTTTTTCAAATTCTAGTACTAGTATATTCACCTATTCACACATCTCTATCTGCCTCTTTCATGCCTATATAAAGACTCCCATCTCCATTCTTCAACAACAACAACAACAACAACAAAGAAAAAAGATCACTTCATTCACTACATTCAAATTATCATTTTGCTACAACAACAAAAGTTGTTCATTTATCCTACCTATATAACAAAAAGAACATGGTTAATTATTTTGAAATATTATTCTATCTCTCTATATTTCTTCTTAGCATCTTGTCATATTATTTTTGTGTCAAAAATAACAAATCATCATCCAAGAGAAAAGGTTATAAACTTCCTCCTGGTTCAATGGGATGGCCTTATATTGGAGAAACTCTTCAACTTTACTCTCAAGACCCTAATGCCTTCTTCATTAACAGGCAAAGAAGGTACCATTTCATTTTATTTATCTTTATATTTTAGTATTGTTTTTTCCTTTTTCACTATGTACGTCACGTCCCTGCCCTCTTTACAACCAACATGGGTTCTGGTGGAGTGGTCGTAAGCTAAGTTGCTCGGCTGTGTCGGATCCTCCAAAACTGCACTACTTCTGAAAGATTCGACACGCGAGCAACATAGGTAGCTAGTAAGTACTCTCACAACCAACAATGGTTATGGTGGGAGTAGAAAGTAGTTAAGTACTACTTTATCGTTAACCAAAGGCCTCATGTTTAAGTCCTGAATATAGAGTCGTCTTCTTTATTATTAAGAAGCGTTTTACCTCAATGTCTGACTTTCTGACACTAACAACACTAATGATTATATTAATGTATTTTCAGGTATGGTGAAATATTTAAGACAAAAATACTAGGTTATCCATGTGTGATGTTGGCAAGTCCAGAAGCTGCTAGATTTGTACTAGTGAACCAAGCAAATTTGTTCAAGCCAACTTATCCAAAAAGCAAAGAGAATTTAATTGGTCAATCTGCACTATTTTTTCACCAAGGAGATTATCATAATCATCTTAGAAAACTTGTTCAAGCTTCTTTAAATCCAGAATCCATTCGTAACCAAATCCCTCATATTGAAGAACTATCAATTACTGCATTGAATTCTTGGGCTGGTGGACATGTTGTCAACACTTATCATGAGATGAAAAAGGTTGGGTTTTATAAGTTAAAGATTCATAGTCTGTTTGGTCAAATTTTTATAATCTGCTTATTTAGAGCCGTACTTTTTGTCTGGAGTACAACAACGACAACTCCAGTGTATTCCCACATAAGTGGGGTTTAGGGAGGTTAAAACATACGCAGTTCATATCATTTTCTTCGAAGAGGTGGAGAAGTTGTTGCTGGTATATCCCGACTCAAGACAAAACTTTTTGTCTGGAGTACTCTTTAAAAAAAAGTACTTTGAGAGAGTAGTTGTTCATATTTGGTTATCCGATTTTTGGAAACTACTTGAATAATGATTTGTGCTTGGTCAAGATTTGTTTGAGGACACGTGTCAACTCTCTAAAATTAAGTATTTTTTTAATTAATAAAAATGTTTTTGACTTTTAAAATCCTGGTCAAACAGCCTATTGTATTTATTTATATTTGTGGGGTAAAAGTTTTTTTTTTCTGACTTCTTTTTTGTGTTAGTTTTCGTTTGAAGTAGGTATACTTGCTATATTTGGACGATTGGAAGTCCATGTGAAGGAAGAATTGAAGAAAAATTATAGCATAGTTGATAAAGGTTACAATTCTTTTCCAACAAATGTGCCAGGGAGTCCTTATAGAAAGGCCCTTCAAGTAAGTGTTATTTTAGTCACATCACTTAATTATTATGAACTAAATTTCGAGGTGCACGAAAACTGAACCCGGCCATATTTTTATTATTATTATTTTTGTGTGAAGGCAAGAAAGAGAATTGGGAAGATTCTAAGTGAAATAATAAGGGAAAGGAAAGAGAAGAAGGTACTAGAGAAAGGGTTGTTGAGTTGTTTCTTGAATGCTAAAGAAGAAAAAGGATTATTGGTATTAAATGAAGATCAAATTGCTGATAATATAATTGGAGTTCTATTTGCTGCACAAGATACAACAGCAAGTGTTTTAACTTGGATTCTAAAGTACCTTCATGATAATCCCAAACTTCTTGAGTGTGTCAAGGTAAAAAAAAAAAAACATCTAGAACATTCCATTTTTAATTACACTTTTTTTATTAGTGTGGTTGTCTTGACATTTTTAACTACTATTGATTTGAAGACATTTTGGTCTTGGCATTTAATGTTTGGTAATAATGGATGTCTTTGCAGGCTGAACAGAAAGTGATTTGGCAGTCAAATGAACAAGAAAATCATGGGTTGACATGGACACAAACAAGAAAGATGCCTATCACTAACAAGGTAATACTTAGTTTTTAGTAAATTCGGAAGCGACCTGGATTTTGAGTTTACGAATTTTAAATTTTTAAATATAAATACAGAACTTAAACTAAAATTATTAAGTTCTGTCGAATCTATAAGCTGAATTGTAGCTCCAGTCCAGTTACTGATTGATAGACTAATATTTTCTTTAACAAAAGTTCTAGGGCTATGATAGTCCATAATTAACCTCTTGACAATGTGTATTGTTTAGGTTGTTTTGGAGACACTGAGAATGGCTAGCATTATATCTTTCACATTTAGAGAGGCTGTGGCTGATGTAGAATACAAAGGTAAGCCAATTGAAAAAGTACTTTAATTTTTTCTCTATTTTTGTCGATCATTACGGTAGTTTAACTTGGTATAGCATGTTACGTACAATTTTATTCAAACATATCTATATCATAGAGATTCATGCTGCTCAGATCCTTCAAAAATGCCGTCATACTCGTATCAAATTCTCTCAATGTAAACAATTTTTGAAGGATTCAAGCAAAGTACATAGAGATTTACCTGTAATTATTTTATTAGTAATATGACTGCGGTGCATAAAATTTAAACTCCTTGGAAATGTTGTGGTGTAGGGTACTTGATTCCAAAAGGTTGGAAGGTAATGCCTTTGTTCAGAAATATTCATCACAACCCAGAGTTCTTTCCTGATCCACAAAAATTTGATCCTTCAAGATTTGAGGTACAACAATACCCTTATTAAAGTTTACTACTATACTTTACTAGTTTTAAATTGTACATTAATTATATATAATTCATATTTTATATTTGCAGAATGCGCCGAAACCCAATACATTTATGCCATTTGGCAGCGGAGTACACGCTTGTCCAGGGAATGAACTTGCCAAGCTGGAAATTCTAGTTATGACACATCATCTAGTCACTAAATTCAGGTATTGTGTTTTTTAATTTTAATTTTAATTTTAATATAATAAGTAATGTCCTTCCAATAATCTTATGATTATGACATGTTAAAGCATGCTTTTTTTAATGAGTTAATAATTGATAACGTGTCATCTAATCTCGTAAAGATTTGTTTAGGACACTTTTTAGTGTTTCCTCAAAAGTAACTACGTACTGTCGTCATTTGTAATGAAGTAAGAAACTAAGAAACTTTTCGAATAAATTTCAAAGTAATAACTATGAGTCAGTGAAAAATAAGGGGATTGTTATATTCGATATTCAAGGGCATACATACAGTATGTGAAATGCATGCGACATTGTGATCTAGACATTCACTTTAGATTATTTAATGTAATCGTAATCATTACATAGCTATCGTACTACTTTGTGATTAGCATAATTCGTAAAAGTTAAAGGAATTGAGACGTAGTCGATTGACTGATATAATAATTTATTTTTGGTTATTTACAGGTGGGAAGTGGTAGGATCTGATAGTGGGATTCAATATGGACCATTCCCTGTCCCAGTAGGTGGACTAGCAGCAAGATTTTGGAAAGAATCTACTACATCAACCTAATGGCTCTTCTGATTTGCATATCTCAAATGATTTCATCAATCTTATCCAAGATTGTTACTCATCCAGCCCCCCTCCCCCACCCACCCCAAACCAAAACCCCACCCCCCACCCAAAAAGAAATAGACATGTAGGGGATGACATAGATCTCCATTTTTCACCCAACAATTAGTACTTATATTCAAGAATTTACTAAATCTTGAATACCTTTACAGCTAGCACTTTGTACCATTTCAATTTTTTTTGCAAGAATTGGAATTCACAAAGTGTAAAATTTGATCCCTCAATTCTATTGGTTCCTTTATTTTGGTAACAAATTCGAGCTTTAAAATGCATGATAAAACTACATACAATAAATTCTTATAGTCCGATTTTTTCTGAATCCCGCACATGGCGGGAGTTTGAATGCACCGAATTGTCCTATATTTTGGCTTTTGTTTGACAAAAAAGCAAATAGACTTTGCCCATGTGTTGGAATGGCACATGGGATCTTTCTAAGTATCTTTTGCATTTGCCATGTGTCTATTGAGTACAAGTCCTTGTTGTAAGGTCCTTATCATTGAGGCTATTGAGGAGCCAAGTGTTGGAGGTTATATTGGGTGAGGTAAAAAGTGATGGGTGATCTCTCAGCTGGAGAGCACAATGCCCAAAAGAAAAAAAAAAGATGAGTTATGATTGACCTTGTACACTGCTAAAATGTGGCTAATAGAGCTTGTGACTTCTGAAAAATTTAACCCTTCTGGTTCACTGCATGTGTGTACTCTTTTATGTATCAGTAGAGACAATGCTCCTCAATGGATATGTACTCGTCTTTGTTAGGAGCGCTTTATTTCAGATTTTTCAACACGAATTTGAATTAAGTCGAGCTTCAATACGAACAGTGAACATCGGGCAGAGGCAATGCTCTTGAATGAGAATTCCTACATTATTTCTCATAGGAAACATTAGCAAAATCATGAGTCAATCAATCAAGATATCAATTGTCTGTTTGTCTTAAAATCTTTTCCTTAATTCCTTCTCTGAAATATTGACTGATTTTTAAATTAGAAACATTGGATATTGTTATGATCGGACAGAATAAGCAATACCACAAGCAAAAGAAAAACAAGAAGAACACACAGATTTACGCGGAAACCCTTGACGAGAAAAACCATGGGCAGAGGAGGAGAGTTCACTAGTGTAGAGGAGTACAATAATGAGACGAAAGTCTCAATGACGTATTTTATGTTACGTCCAAAACGACCCACTAAATATACTTATATAATACATGCGTACAAATAAATACTAAGCCCAAAAACATACAGGTCCATATCGGCTCGATCCCTCCGCTACCACCACAGACTCCAAAAAAAATCAAAAACATGGGTCGCACCGCATTTTCAGGGCCGAATAAACAAAATTCGACTCACAAACTCTAACAAATATAAAACACTAATAATCAAGGGAGTAAATGAGCCTCAATTAGTTTGGCATTTTTTCCTTGTTTTGACTGTTACGAAAAGATCGACTTGCCTTTATGTTTAGCAAGCACTACTACTGTTTAATTTTACATGACCTTTTAGTCGTTACTTACATGTTCTTACGTGTAATGACATAACTTGTAATAAGAAAATAGATATTGAGCCTGCCCTGACCCAATCTCAAACGTTAGCTCATAAGTTGAGAATTGTCCAGAACCATACAAGGAGACCCAAAAAATGCATCATCCACCAATGTGAGAACTCAACTCGCCCGCAAGCCCAAAGACTGGACATGTAGAGCATGGGCTTTGTTAAAGCTCCTCTCCACCCCACCCAACATGCACGCACTGCAAATGGTAGTCGTGGTTGATTTTGATTCGAGGATATTATGCGGCAGAGCAAATTCTTCTATGATATAGGGGTTCAATATATATCAGACAAATCATTAACTCGATCGATGGGCATGACTCGTATACCATGATAGAAAAATGGATACGACCTAATTCAATCCCAAAAATTAGCTCACGAAGGAATGATTGTCCAATACATATAAGAAGGCCAAGAACCCATCACCCACCGCTAGGAAATCCAACTTGTAGGTCTAGTTCGATAAACAAACCAAGTTTGGTACTGAAATAAATTTGGTATTTTATGCATATTTAATTTTTTGTCTCAAAGGTTTTTGTTTCTTTTAAAGCATGTGTTCAATCAAACATTGCCAAACAATTTGACATGGAAGAAGTAGCATATTAGTATGAACTTAACAATATAGGATTTCATTTAAGGGGGCAAAGTGGCAGAAAAACATCCCAAAATCAGTACAATTATGATATTTAATGACATGTTTTCATGTGAATTGTCGCAGTGGCCGAACAGAATTTTCACTAAGGGATTCAAAATATAAAGTAGGCATATGAAGAAGTCAAAGGGGCTCAAGTCGAATTTGAGAATACCTCCCACCTCCCATCAGCAACTGGTACCAGGTAATTTTGTCCATCAAGACTAGGACAGATGGGAAGAAGTTTTCATCTGATGCTTTATCAACAGCTGCTTGAATTCATTTTATTTAAGGCCCCTTTTCATTTATCATTCTAAACTCCCCCCACAGTCCACTACTCCAGAACTTTGAACATTTTAACTGTAGGAGAAGAATTGGCTCTGTCCTCTGAGGGATGGGCTCGGAGTCCCAGTCCCAAACCTGTCTCCTGTCGGTGGACTACTCGAGCTGCTCCCCCTCCGAAGCCAAACAACTTTGATTTCTCATCAGGTGCCGGAGTCCTAATAAAAGCAACATCTGCCGAAGACAGCATTAGTCCCAGTAGGTACACTGCTATTAATTCTGAGATTGGGAAATGACAATGCATTTGGAAGAAATTGGAAAGATATCAACCAACTAAAGCACAGGAGTGGCATCAGATACAAAATGGATATAAATAAAGGACTATCAATATACAAGAGTATCCAGTGTAAATTCTTATTTAAGTAGAAAAACAATTACAAAGATATTATAATACAGATGTGATAAGGAAGAAATTGTTTCAATGTGTGCTGAGTACCAAGAATGATTATACAGAAGCACTAACATTATGTAGAAGCTATATTGCTTGGACTCTCCAAAAGTGTTGCCGCACCCGTGTCGGATCCTTTGAAAATGCACAACTTTTTGAGGATCCCACACGCACCTATCGACATTTTCAAAGAGTCCGAGCAACATAGTGTAGAAGCAAGTGCAAACCAGACCAATTCAAGCATCCGGCGAAGCTGGAGCAGAGTATTTAAGAATAGCTGCAAGTATCCTTTCTTTGTCTCTGGTTGGAAAAGCTTCCAGTAGGACTCCATTTTTATAAAAGTGAAAAAGAGGTACTGTCTGCACAAAGTCAATTAAATCTGAGATAATCAAAGTTTTGTAGCGTAACCAATTCTGCGCGAAAATAGTAACGACATTAATCAGATTTGAGAAGTAAGAATTCTAGTTGCATTGAAGACCTCTAAATTGATTTTAAGCCATCATAAAGGTTCACCTTGATTCGGAGTCGCTCAGCAACCTCAGACTGTTCATCATATTCATCGATCACCTGTGGAGATGGGAACAATTATTCACACTACCTTTCGCTTCATCGTAGGAAAAACTGAAAGGGAGAAGCATTTGCTACTAGCAAGTCTAGACTAATACAGAAATGTTCCATGCTTCGACAAAAAAAAGAGGCAATGAATAGGTTAATATCAGTTTAAATGCATCCAAAACCTTCACGGAGAAATTCAGATAACCATTTGTTTTCCAAACACCCGCTTGATATTTGATATTTACGTGGAACATGAGGCGATAGTACTTACATTGTGTTTTAAGAATATAACTGATGCCTGTTCATCACCAGCTCCCCTGCATAATTTTGCAAACCCTTGCTCTATGTACTTGCAACTACCACAAGCAGTGCGGTAGAAGTCTACCACAACCAAAGAACCAGCCTTTTTCGCTTTTTCCAGTATTATGGAGAATTCCTCATCAGTCTTAAATTCTCTTACACATTCGACAGGACATAACTCGTCCTCTTCATCAAGTAGTTCATCAATGTTGTCATGAACCGCGCTTTGGATTTCTGAGCATTGACGCATTAGACTTTGAAGCGTGACATTTGAATCTGCATGTCTAAGTTTTGAACAAAGTCTTGTCTTCGGATGAGATGCTTCACTGCTTCTTCTACAGGAAAATGAATTAAGCAATGTATGGGATGATTCACCATCTAGTAGATTTATGCTTTGGAAACTCAAGTTACAGCGCCAATCAAGAACGCCTAGTCTTTGCATGAGTCTGTATTAAGAACTGACCGACTGAAGCCTGTATTTCCTCCGCTCTTTGAGATTCTTGACAAGCAAAGTCTAACATCCACGCATTATAAAAGCGACAGTTCCTTGTCGTTTACACTGTAGAGGCTGCTGAAATCAAAAGGCCAAACTTTTCATAACAGAAGAAAGAATTTTCGTTGTTTACAATAGAGGGTGCCACATATATTTCAGAATTTTGTAATCTAGGTAGCACAAAAACAGATCAACGAAGAGATCAGCTTGATTCTCACTGATTTTGAAACGAAAAGATCAAACAGAAGCATGTTTGTGAGAGCAAGAAGAAACAATCTTACTACATCTACAACAACAAAACTAGATAACACAACACGTAATTGTATCCATCTCAGCATGATCCTGCACTTCAGCAGAACTAACTGATGCTATATGAATCTCTCTAGATGTAGTCGAATATGCAACATTACCAAATACAGAACTGAAAATTCTTTCTCCAGCGAAACGTAAAGCCAATAAACAAATTTTGCGGTCTGAAGGATGCAATAAGGTTCTATCGAGAAGCATATGTATCCCTTCAGTCTGTTCACCTTGGTTGTACCAGCTAAGCGCTTTATGAACCAAATACTAGTCCTTGGCTTCGTGACTTATGGACTCAAAATGCAGAAAATTTGGGAATCGTTACAACTATTAATAAACGGTAAGGCCAAAAATAAGTGTCAATTGCCAAAAGAGTAGATCAATCTTTAAAACTGAAGAACTTTTAAGGCATTAAACTATCACAATCCTGAAGGTTCATTCTATAAGCCCCTTGAAATTACGTTAACTTCCTTAGCATTTGCAATCTTAATAAGAACTATTAAAATGTCTATCAAAGGCAATAGGAACAAATTCCACTAAGAAAATTCTGAAGTTCTATTATAGATTAAACCGGAGAGCCCAACCCAAAGGACACAGTCACTAGCCAATATGCTTTTCTCTCATGCCTTTCTTCGTTCTTGGTTCACTACTCTGGTGTCTTAGGCGTAGAGGATCCACAACAATTCATCCCTAACTTGGTGGTTAAACACTACTGCTATGACGATACTGTAGGGGAGGTCCTGCGGAAAAAAAGCTCGATGTCAGGATGAACTTAACATAACACCTCTTATTCTTATTACTCTTTCAATGTGAATATCGATCGGAAAAAGAAAAGAAAAAACTCGAAATGGTATGGCCCGTGTTCCTAGAGCAATGAGGGACAACTGGCACATAACAATTGCTCCCCTTTTGAGTACCAACCACCTCGCTGGTCACGATTGACACTCCTCTTAGTTCATCCAGGCCACTAATCCTAGTCGCAGCTCCAAGCATGGATCGACTTGCTCTGATATCAATGTTATAGACCAAATTTAGCCTATAAGCTCATTACTATTTAACTTTTTAATCAACGATGGACAATTGGTACACAACAAGTTCAAGTAGATCAACAAAAATCAATAAGAGGCAACATAAGTTAAACTAGATTAGGAAAGTAACACAAGCAGCGTAAAATTAAACTGATATGAAAAATAAACATAACTAATATGATCAGATAGTTTACCAGTTTAGCAGCAATGGCGCGAATCTGCAACACAACAATAAAGAAGCAATACTTATTAATTTAGTATTTGGTTGAGAAAAAGGACACGTTTGGACATTATCATTTTATCCACTTCACATGTTGCTGTCTTTCTCCAAGTTAACGTTCGGGGGACCCTTTTGCAGTTTAGACCAATCAATTTGGTGATTTTCTGATATCTACTCCACCTCCAATCCAAGTCAAATGTTGTTTGTTATGCATTTAAATTTAACTCAGTTCAATTTTTGAAATTTTAATCAATAAATTTATTGCACAATTATAATTATGGGTTTGCGTCTAATATTATTGAAGTTTTACTGAATTACTACGTATGTTTCTATAATTTGTGGGGGGGGGGGGGGGGGGGGGGGGAGATAAGCATTCAAAATTGCTACGACAAATTTGAACTTCACAAGGTTCTATTATCCGAGACGTCATTTTTTACGCAATTTTGTCATCCTTTTGTGCTGACGTGACATCTTTATTACATAAAAATGAGGTCCACGTTAGCTAAAAAGTTGTCACGACAGTCAAAAAGGTTAACAAAAATATGTTAAAATTTAATTCAGGAAGGTAATAGGACCATCATGAAGGCAAATTTGACCATAATTTTAGGGGTAGTAGATGCTTTACTCATTTGTAGGAGTATAAAGAATCCTTCGTTCAGATGAATCATAATCAAAAGGTTATATATATTGAGCTATTGTTCAAAAGGCTCTACCTACGTATTTGATTATTATTTTTAAAGCCATTGTCCTTCACATGCAAAACTCCAAAATAATAATCCTTGTGTAATTTGAAAATTCACAACTATATTATTTTTCAAAGACATAATTGAGAAATGACACCAACATCCTTATTTTTACTTTAAGGGCCTATTTAGATGGACTTATTTTTGAGGAGAGGAATCTAGGCCCATTCTAAGCTTATCATTGAACTAAGCCCATGAACCTAGTTAGTAGCTATGTGCATCTGAGTAAGCCCAAAGTATCAACAACATAATGGGCCTCAAAATAACAAAGCCCATAACTAAGATCAGCTCGACGCTTTAGCAATTGAAATACAATTCAAATGAGAAGCTTCTATTTTGTTTAGTTTGGTTGGATGAGTTAAGGCACTGACCAACTATTTGTTGTCTTCTTGGAAAAGAAAGAGTAGATAAAATTAGTTGGAGTTATAAATAGACGAGTTTCTAAAATAAAACAAAGATTCACAATAAAAAAAAGATAGTTTGGTGGATTAAAATTTCTGTTACGTGAAAGATCCAATTAAAAGGGTCTATCATTACCTTGCATTTTTGTTAGGAGCCTAACCCCGTGATCTACTGGTCACATGACAGTAACCTTACTAATTATTCCAAGACCCTCCTTCAAATTAATAAGTAAAAATAACATAAATACCAATTTTATTAGAATTATTTACACTTTTTTCTATTTCTTTAATTACTTTACTCTCTCCCTCGATTCATATGCATAACAAGATCGGCATATACATAGAAATCTTTGTGTATGACAAGACTGACATATACATAACAATACCGATTCATATATATAACAAGTATGACAAGATCGACATTTACATAACAAGACCGACATATACATAACAAAGTCAATTCATATACATAACAGAGCCGACATATACGTAGAAAGCTATGTATATGTATTTATATTTAAAATATGACGAAGAATATGTACTTACTACTACTATTTATCATAACTCGGAGGTACGTTTCTGATTTTTGGATGTTAGCTTTTTTTAGATTTTGGGTTTTTAATATTACAAAAAATTTCAACTCCCTAAATATATTACAAAAATCTCAACATATACACAGAATGTTATGTATATATCAGCTATGTTACGTATATTAATAGAGAAAGTGAGCAAAATAATTTAAAAAATGGGAGGGAGTGTAATGAGTTGGAATTTATGTTATTTATACAAATAAATTTTATATTTAAACAGATGTTGCCAAAAATTTTCTTGGATTATCTAATCCCAAACGTGTACCCAATTTTTTGCTCTTACGTCGTCCTAATCTTGGCACATTGAATTGCGTGTCCATCCCTAATCATACACCCCTTGCCACCTCTCTTCCTTGCACTGATTACTCCTATTCCTCCTCTTCTTCTTCTTCTTCCTTGTTTACCATTTTTACCAAAATTTCAGCTGTCATTTTAATTGCCCCTATTAATACTCTACGACTACTATTACCTAATCTATATATAGCATTCTACTATTACTCTTTCTCTCTACCACATACCCAATTTGACCTTAATTTTTCACGAGTATCATTATCAACCATGGCAGAAAATTCTACTACTCAGCTAAAATCAGATGCTATATTTGACCAAATGAAACTTCATCTTTCTACTGATGCTGGCAAGGAACTTATCAAGAAAATTGGCCTTGTTTACCAAATCAATATCGCTCCTAAGGTCCATCCCCCCCCCCCCCCCCCCCTTTTTATTAAATAAATTCCTTTGTAAATGCCCTTTTTTTTTAATCTTAATTTGATGTGTGTATATATATTTTAAATTTCTTAATTGCAGAAAATTGGATTCAATGAGAAGGTGTATGTTGTTGATCTGAAGAAAGGAGAAACAAAAGAAGGTTCGTTCCCCCCCCCCCCCCTTCCTTTTTTATTATCAGTATCAAAATGAAATTGACCCGAACAATATAGGAATTGATGTGTGTGTGTGTGTGTATATTAGGATCCAGATTTATGATTATGGAAAGGATCCGGATTTATTAGGATCCGAATTGAATTGAGTATTTTGGGAATTTAGGGCCATATGAAGATGGGAAGCCTGATGCAACTTTTTCATTTACTGATGCTGATTTTGTGAAGATTGCCACTGGGAAAATGAATCCACAAATTGCTTTTATGAGGTAATTTATGGTTCTCTTTCCACTTGTTTTGCTGTCGGACTTTGTATAGATGATACTATATAAACATAGCAAAAATTTTACGTGCCAGTTGGAGTGATAGAGCTCCGTTTGAGTTCAGCACTATTGACCACGAAATTACTGTTACAAGCCATTACTTGCTGATCAAAAGTAGTTATTAGACTGTTTGCGGAAAATGCTTTATTGGAAAACACGGGAGGGGATTATTAGAAGTTTCTAATTCTACCGACTTAGTTTTTGATATGTGAGTTAAGGCTGCATAAAGTATGTTGTTGTTGTTGTGGAATCAGAGAGACCTACATTCACGAATAATAGAACTGTAAGGTGGGTAGCAATTGTTGATCTCAGTAGAATCAGTGGCAATAGAAACCTCTGTCATGAGGTTCCCATTTAACACTGATGGCGGTCTTATCTTGTTTGCTAATGTTAGTGTTGGCGATCTGGTCATATACTACAGCATTGGAATAAGTTTCGCTGAAATAGATTGGAATCTGCTTCCTATTAAAAAGATTGTGATTTCAAATAAAGCCGGATGTTCCTGAAGTAGGAGAGGATTAAGAGTTTCCCAGTTGACGATACTGTTCAATTAATCATGCTTGATCTTCTCCCAAATCGAAGGCGAACTGTCATCGGTAAATTCAAGGTCAGGGTGCTGGTGCCGTTGGTGTAATTCCGAGACACATTTTACCAAAATAACGGAGCATTTGGGTACTCAGAAAGTTTGTGGAATGTCTTCATCCACAAAATGAGCAGTTATGATCGACATTTAGGACAATTGAGTTAAAGATAGGAACCTATAAGAAGCCTACCATGGTGTACTAGCCATTGAACGTATTTGATCTTGTTGGGAGATTTATCTGCGAGCTGAAATGCGTTTATTCTTTGAGTCTATGAACAATTCGTGGACTCTTAATATAGTGTTACTATAATTTTTACTCTCTAAAGAGTCTCTCCTGTTGATGTTTTTTCCCCCCCCCCAATTTCTGAATGATCTTGATTCTTGTTGCAGAGGTGCGATGAAAATTAAGGGCAGCATAAGCGCAGCACAGAAATTCACCCCCGACATTTTTCCAAAGCCTTCAAAGATGTGAACAAATCTGCTACGATATCAGTAGGGAAACACCGTTCTAGATTTTCTACTTTTATGTCACCAACAATCAACTCATATGATAAAGAATTATGGACGTTTTGAATTTACCTGTCAGTTCTCCGATATAATTCCGTGTCCCTTTAATGATGTAACAGAATTCTGGGCGTTTCTTAATGGAACTGAAATATAATTGTTCACATTTTACTGTGGCAGACTTGCAGTTAGAACCTTATGACTATGTCTTATCATTGTATAGGATCTTATATTACTAGAGATGGTAATTCGGTATTATGGTTATTGCTGTCTGTGACTGTACAATAAATTGATTCAACCCTCTGCCATGTTTGTTTAGTGCAAATGTATTAGAGTAATTTCTATGGATAGTCACTTATATTTTCACAATTGTCTATAAATATCATTTTTGTTTTTTTTTAGGACAAGAATATCACTCAATTATTTCTTTTCTCCCTCAAAAAATATTTAACACTTTTAAAAATCTTATACTCTACTACTTGGCATGCCATGTTGTTAAAATCTTTTATTTTCTTAATTATAAATCTATTTAACTCTTCAAGTTCATTTATTTAAATCCACATCTTATAAACTACAAGAAAAATCTAAATTACATAATATTTTATTTAAAAAAAAAAAATTACAAAAGAATTTATCGGTAATCTAATTCTCTACAAGTTTTTCAACCAAACTAATTTGATGGAAAACCTACAAATTTTTCCATAAAATAAAATTTGAAGGAGAAAATCTTAGAATTTTTTTTTGTCAAGCAAAATTCAATAGAAAATTTTTAAAGGTAATTATCACCTGAAAATTTTAATTCGTATGTAGATCACTTGTTGTTTTTACTGTTATTGGTCCTAAGTCGGGGGTCTATCAGAAACAACCTCTCTACTTCTCTTGAGGTAATAGTATGGTCTGCGTACACTCTACCCCCTCAGACCTCACTAGGTAGGAATATACTGGGTATGTTGTTGTTGTTTGTAGATCACCTGCAAAATTTTAAGCATCCTTTATTTTATGTATACACTTGGACACATCAACTACTTCATTGATGACTAATGTGCATTGCATTACCAGAGGAATTATTTTCCTTTGAGTTGTGTGATTATCTAATATGCTTATCATGTGAAGTAATTTTTCTCACATCGAATAAAGAATAAATATAATTTATATTTTATTTTTGTAAGAAAGACAAAATAAATATAAAATTTAAAGTATATAATTAAATTGTTCTTCAATAATAAATATATCATGTGTATTTAAAAAAAAAAAAGAAATAAGACCAAATTTTAGTTAAATAAGTTTGATAAGTTAAATAGATTTATTTCTTATATCTTATATATAAAAAAGAAATTTTAATGACATGTCATACAAACTAGGAAAGAAAAACATTTTTTGAAGTGTCAAGTATTTTTAAGAAAAATAGGAATAGTTGAGTGATATTATATTTATAGGCAATTATGAAAACATGGATCGTCACTAGTAGCTTTATTTATCTAAGATGCTCTTTTATCGCCTCGCGCCTTCCAGAACATTGTCAATGATCATCACAGTAACATTTGATTGTCATTGAAAGGAAGCAGAAATGGCAAAGCTTTCCAGTCATTAATCTAAACTCTATCACTTGCTATTTTTCTTTCATGATGTTATTGAATTGTTATCTGGCCGTCCTCATCATTCAGGAAGCCACCAAGAACAATATCTGGGTAATGTGAAAACTTTCCATTTTTCAAGTGCATATTTGTTATAGCATCAACACATCTTTTCATCTGGCCCACAACCAACGGTGGACATAAAAAGTGCACAAAGGGGCAGTCGGGTGGGTGCACTAAAATTTCTGCCACCACAAGGATCTGTGCAAAGAATACATTTGGATTGTATATACAATGTGATTTTCCATAGGATGCGGTCCATGACCCTACGAATATACTAGTGTTTTCGGCTCAAATTATATATTAGTTCGAACAAAAGTTGTATATATATATACGCACTCTAAATTCAACTCCCGTGTCTTGTACGTCTAGCATACTAGTCTAGAAGAAAAAAGACCAAATTAACTTAAACGTTGAAAACTTTTCTATCTGAGGACACGATACAAATCCAATTTGAGTCACTTTGAGAAAGACGAAATCCCAAAACTTGAGTAACTTATTGATACAAAATATAGTGACTATCCAATATTCTTACGTTGAGTCGAGCGTTTATCGGAAACAATAAGGTTATGTACACACTATATTCTTCTCAGACCTTACTTATGAGATTACTTTGATTATGTTGTTGCTCAGGGACCATTGAGAAATTTCCAGGCACAATAGATTGTTTAATCTTGTATCCCAGTGTGTGTGCGTTTCAAAAAAGTCAATTCTTGTGTCTCTAAAACACAATTTAAATAGAGTTTCTTTGCCCATCTTTTGTTCCTCGTCCTGGAATTGAAGTCTACACAACACAACAATGAATTCCATTTTTTCTCTTTGTTTAATTCTCTCTTTCATTCTTCCTATCTTTGCTTCTCCGACCGTGTTGTTCCAGGTATTCCCAAGAACCTTTCTTCAAATTTTTACCTCCGGACCTTGCGAAACGCGGGATGCTTTGTGCACCGGAGAGTCTCCGGTATCTTTGTTTTTATGTACTTGCTCATATATTTATTAAAAAGTGTAGCTTCTCTGTTGTTTTTATTTGTTAGGGGTTCAATTGGGAATCGAGTAAAAAGCAAGGTGGATGGTACAATTCTCTCATTAATTTAGTTCCTGACTTGGCTAAAGCTGGAGTTACTCATGTTTGGTTACCACCATCATCTCACTCTGTGTCTCCTCAGGGTAATTTTTCTCCTTTAACATATGAAGTTGTAATCTTTTATTATTGAATCTGTGGATAAAATTAGTATTTGCGTCGCACCCTGATTGTGACCTAGTGGTCAATGAAGCCAAATTAACCAGGGAAGATCAGAGTTCAAAATTTAGTAGAGACTAGGGCTGACAAAATTAGCCTACTAAAAAATAAGTATAAATAACATAAATACCAACCCTTTTAGAAGTAAGTACACTCTATCCCATTTTTTTAATTACTTTACTCTCTCTCCCTATTAATATACATATCATAGCCGACATATACATAACATTCTGTGTATATGTTGGGATTTTTGTAATATGTTTAGGGAATTGGAATTTTTTGTAATATTGGAAACATAAATTGTGTATTTGTGTAACTTTTAGAAAAAAACAATGATCCTTCTATTAGCTCGGTCCATTTCAGCTCAATCCATAAAACTGGGCTGATATGCACCGCTCAAACTGATCCACAGAAACTTCGTCAAAAAAAATTCAAAAAGACATTGGTTTATTTGATATGTGTCATAATGAAAAAAATAGTTTTATTAGGTTCTTAAATAAATTATAAAAAACTTAGTAGAATTGAACGAATTGGGTTATTGATCCTTTTTCTAGCTTATTTCAGTCGAAGTAACTTTTGAGAGGACCATATCCGTTTTAATTTATTCAGATCGTTTTCCAACCCAGCCTGCCTATTCGATGCCCCTGGTTGAGATACATGTAAGTTGGCCCAAACACCACAACTGATGAAAAAGAGGAAGAGTACTATTCAGGTTCAATTGTTAGACTAGAGTTTGAACCAATTGTCCTAAAAATGTTGAAAAGAATTCCCACACTAAAATTACTTGAAGGATTATGCCATCTTTTATGCCAGGTTATATGCCAGGAAGATTGTATGACTTGGATGCGTCCAAGTTTGGGAATCAGCAAGAACTGAAGACTCTTATTAAGGCTTTACATGACCACACGATCAAATCCGTTGCTGACATAGTGATCAATCATAGAACCGCCGATAAAAAAGATAGCAGAGGAATATACTGCATCTTTGAAGGAGGGACGCCTGATGACCGTCTTGATTGGGGCCCGCATATGATTTGCAAGGACGACACGCAATATTCTGATGGCACGGGGAATCTAGACACCGGTTTGGACTTTGAACCTGCCCCTGATATCGATCATCTTAATACCAGAGTGCAGAAAGAGTTATCAGACTGGATGAATTGGCTGAAATCTGAAGTTGGATTTGATGGTTGGCGTTTCGATTTTGTTAGGGGATATGCGCCTAGCATCACCAAGATTTATATGGGAAACACATCCCCGGATTTTGCAGTTGGTGAGTTTTGGAACTCTCTTGCTTATGGTCAGGGCGGAAAACCGGAGTATAACCAGGACAATCATAGAAATGAGCTAGTTAGCTGGGTTCAGAATGCCGGTGGGGCTGTAACAGCCTTTGATTTCACAACGAAGGGAATTCTTCAAGCCGCGGTTCAAGGAGAGTTATGGAGATTGAAGGATTCCAATGGAAAACCTCCAGGAATGATAGGTGTTTTGCCTCGAAATGCTGTGACTTTTATCGATAATCACGATACTGGATCGACACAAAAGATGTGGCCTTTCCCTTCAGACAAAGTTATGCAAGGATATGCATACATCCTCACTCATCCAGGAATTCCATCAGTGGTAAAAAATACATTCCTTCCTCACCAAATTCTTAGTATGCATTTCTCGTTGTGTCTATTTTACAACAAATTTATATTCGTTTCCATGGAAGTTGAGGTACTCGGCCTGTGTGAGTTTGCTCACATTGCCGGTCTCAGTAGTAGGCTGACCGAAAATATAAAACTAGCTAACCAATGATTGATTCTCATAATACAGAAAAGGCATAATACATAAACAAACACGCACTCCAACTTTGAGCATACACATCGGGACACGTCAGCTCAACTTACAAAATGATCATCTAGGCACCTCCAAAATACGTCACCGTCGGTTGTCCATGAGACACGGTAGGAGCAAGTTGGAGAGTTTAGTTGCCAGCGGCGACCAAGTTGAGGTGTTCAGGCATACACTCTCAAAGTTGGAGTGCTTACTTGCCGGGTGAGGCCAAGTTTGAGTGTGTGTTTATGTATTATGCCATACAGAATATGACACATATAGCCGACCGTAACTTGATCCAATTGAGGCAGTGTTACTTTTGTTGTTGTTTATGTATAGCTGGGGAGTTAAATTCTTGTTTTTGGTTGCAGTTTTATGACCATTTCTTTGATTGGGGACTGAAGGATGGAATTTCAGCACTAATCTCTATTAGGAAGAGGAATGGGATTTCTTCAACAAGTAATGTGCAGATCATGGCTTCTGATTCTGATCTATACATAGCAATGATTGATCAGAAAATTATTGTCAAAATTGGACCAAAACTTGATCTTGGAAATCTTATTCCACATAATTATCAGGTGGCAACTTCTGGACAAGACTATGCTGTATGGGAGAAAAAGGCATTAACATATTGGTGTTGCACTTAGAAACCTTCACCATTAATTTACAAATACAAAAAGTGAACATGGACAAAATGGTCATATGATTGAAAATGTTATTTAAATTGCAAACACATAATGAAGGTAAAAATATTCAAGATATTATTGGAACCTTTCTTGAAATTACTCTCTTGCATCTAGTTCAGTTAATATTTCACTTTTTCTGCTATGGGTCGTTTGGTAAGTGAGATGTGATAGATAAGGATATCCATGAGATTTATCTCATCAACTTACCCATCCTAAAATAATTCTAGGATTAAATAATACTCATTACAAACCATTTTCTATATGGAATTGAATAATTTTGGGATTAGCAAATACCTCGAGCAAAATATGGAACAAAGTTAATCTCAAATTTTATCCCAAGATTATTATCCTTATCTCACGCCATGTACCAAAATACCTTCTGTAGACAACAACTTTACTGCATAATTTGATTGGAAGCAACAACTTTAAAATGCATAGTTCGACTGGATTTGGTTACTCATAATTGAAGGCAAGAGAAGTCTTAACATTTTTATGCCAAAACATTGTAAGTTGAGCTTTTTGCCAATCTTTTCTACTCATCCTACAATTAACACAACACAACACAAGTAACAATGAATTCTCTTATTCTTTCTCTTTGTTTAGTTCTCTCTCGTTTTCCAAAGTGCTCACCCGAAGGGCAGAGGCTAGGTTTCCAAAAAAAGAAAACATACAAAGAAACAAGAAGTACGAATTACACTAGCCGCGGTAGATAAAGGAGTTGAATGTGTAGAGAAGTAAAAGTAGGAAGCATGTAGATCCTTAAAACATATTTATATGCAAGTTGGTTCAAGCATGAATGTGCTATCACAATATGTGATATCCAAACATTGTCTTAGACCTGCAAATATTCATCAACACATTTGTGGGGCAAGAAGGCCAGGATAGCCTCCCTTGAAGGAAAAAGGCAATAAAAAGTACACAGAACTACTTGAATATTAATAAATGGAGTAATTAGATTAAAAAAAATTGATATGCCGAAAACAAAACGATACTTGCAAAGCTTGTCTAACATTGGCAAGAGATAATACTCACTTATTTTCCAAATTTCATTGGAATATGAACTCCTAGTCTACTACGTAAACCAGAAGTGGAGTTTTTTCTACTACATGAGAAAAGGATATCATAACATTACCAAGTATAACCACTTGGACAAAGATCTAAACATGTCAAAGATAAACAATTTCAGCATCGAAAAGGCGAAAAGAAAAACTATTAGAAAAAGACCATGTCCATTTACCAGCCGCCTCCACTTCTTCTGTCTTGCAACTCCGCTTGCTTCTCCTCTTTCAGTTTCTCCACAATTTTAAGAATATCTCGGTTATAGAAACGATCACGCACAAACGGCCTTTCTTCAGCTTGTATCTCCTTGATAGCACTTGGATATGGATTGGGAGGTGGTTTCCTCCCTTGAAGTCGAGCAATCTTCTTCAATCGAGAATATGCTTTCTTTTTCCCTTTCTTTTCAGCTCGATATTCCATCTATAGCAATAAAAAGACAAAGTTCTTAAAAGAGAGATCCTAGAGATTATTGAACCTCCATGGATTCAAATCTAGAAAGACGAGATACATACATCAGCAACAGCCATAGCTTCCTCTTCACTGACCCCCTGCTCCTTTAACTCGAGCACTCGCCACCCGAAAACTCGGGCTGGAGGAGGATCAAATCCAGAAATTCTGTCAAAATTATAGAAGGAAAAAATAATAAAGCCTTGACTGTGCAAAAACATTGAGAACTTTACCATGCTAAGTTTTCCAATTGGAAAATAACGATAATACACTGATTCTATTCTCAACTGCACGACAAAAGATGTGCTGAGAACTAAATAATTTGCAGTTTCCAATATAGTATTTACTATCATATTATGTACTTGGTTGGAAGAAGGATGGTTCATGGAGGTTGTGTGTGAACTACATGGAGCTTAATCAATTCACAACAAAGGATAAGTTTCCCATTCCCAGTGTTGACCTTTTGGATGAATTGGCAGGTGCTAAGGTGCTTTCCGAGGAGGATTTGAGATCTGGCTACCACCAAATTAGAATGGTGCTGCACCTTTTCCACTTGTTTCCTCGGCATGCAACATTTTGCACATTATCCTTTTAAAATTGAAGTCTACAAAAACGAACTGTTAAGAC
This sequence comes from Capsicum pubescens, assembly GCA_030864215.1. Taxonomy (NCBI): domain Eukaryota; kingdom Viridiplantae; phylum Streptophyta; class Magnoliopsida; order Solanales; family Solanaceae; genus Capsicum; species Capsicum pubescens. The sequence goes on along the minus strand of CM061541.1, from coordinate 12,680,182 downwards.
TCAAAACTAAAGGATCAAAAATACAACACAGCTTACACCTCAAGGATAGTTTACTATCAGAGCACGTTGGAATGCTACTGTCAGATGATAGGAAATCAAACAAGACATACTAAGAAGCATGAACAGGTTAAAAGTCATACTTAATAGCGTCCTCGTGTTTAGACTCTGGGTGCTTCTGGAAGAACTTCTTGACGTAGACATCCTCGGGTAGACTGATGGGTTGCAGTTTGTTCTCAGCACGAGGAAATGTTGCAGGTGGTGCCCTAGAAACAAAAATTTCAAGCAGTAACCAGCATTACATGCATATTTTCATACTCCAAGGCGGAATGGATGCACATAACAGTAAAATTACCCCCAGAAAACATGGATAATTCTAACAAACTCTTCAGGGAAAACTGTAGCGAACGTAATTCTTTTTTCTTTTTATCAATCATGCTGTAAGTAAGCTTAAAATTTAAAATTTGGGTAAGCTTTCAGACAAGGGAATACACACATTTCAATATAGTATTAGAGCACGGAGAATCTTAAGTACAGGACTAGATTGTTGTCCCAAGGAAAAGAATCAAGCTACACGTGAAGTTGAAGATAAATAAAACTGTCCATTTTCTAGCATTTTAAGCTTTTTTAGATAGAGGGTGTGTGAGAACATTTTTTCAATTTTCTCATGTTCGGTTGGACAAAGGAAAATAAGTTCATTTTATGGAAGAAAATGTTTAATCTAATATACAAAGGGAAAGCAATTGTCTGTATCCTGGCACTCTCCAAAACACCTCATACCCACCAACCCTCCCCCTACCACTAATATTTTTTGCTTACACAACACAAAAAAATAAGTAATATTTCCTTCATACCGAACGAACACACCCATAGTTGAAGAAAATGGGAAGAGAGTGAAATAAAGAATGACGAAAGGAAAGGAGTATTAAGAGTACTGACTGCTCCATTGCTTTGAGCCAGAGAGGTTCAGCCTTGGCTAAACCTTTGACAAGCCTTCTCGTTCTGTTTAGCAAATCACCTTTCATGAACGACATCCTAACCACACGTCCAAAATGGTGGCTGTCAAATCCTAATTATCCAAGGAACTGCTGAAATTGAACACTAAATTTGCAACTAGTTTAATCTCTAATAATGAATTATCCAACGAACTGCTGAAACTAATTATCGATCGCCGGTGGCCGGTGGCCGGTGGCCGACGGAATGGCAGCAGAGAGCGTCGGGTCAATGGATGCGTATTGGAACACACGGACCAACTCTGGGTAAATAGACCCTTTAACGCCCTATTCCCAAATATATACTATTTTTGTTTGAAAAATAACCCCAATACTTATAGTTCCATCAATTAATGCACAATTTTAGGTCCAAATAACAGTTACATCCTCGCATTGCCAAACAAAGCATATTGACCTGCTGGTTCAACTAATATTACGGATCGTTTGGTTGGAAAGAGTTATCCCGAGATAATTAATTTTGGGATTAGTTGCTCCATCACTATAGCGTAAATGGTGGGATAAATAATTTCAGTATCAACTAATACCTCACACCAAACATGGTTTAAAATAGTTCCTCATTGAATTATTTATCCTTATACCTCACAACAAACTAAGATTGCTCGAGGTTGGATAATCTATCAAATTTGATTAAGTGTGGAGGATATAGGTTGTTTAAGAAGAGATAGTCGTTGGTTCCTTATAGTCATTGACCCCTAATATATAAGGATAGTACTGAATATGATGTATTAGTAATAATGAGATTAGTAGTACTGTGCTTATTTCTTATCCAGTGTTTGATTCGATATATTAAAAATAATCGATATTGCTATATTTCTTTAAAAATATTGTTTGTTTACAAAAATATCCTCCACATTCTATACTTTTGTGTATTTACATATTGTTGTTGCTCTTAGAAAATATCACCATTTATTTACCACACAAAAAGTGACCATGGACAAAATGGTTCTCAGTGTTAGTGTCATATGATTGAAAATGTAATTTATGTTCGCATCACATGTTGAAGGCAAAAAATTCAAGAAATTATATGCAATTCGCTCTTACGGTTGATTCCATTCCATCAATATCTAAAGTCTAGTACTGAATTTAGACATTATGTTGTCATACTTTATACTTCGGTAGAGCCTAACTTCATAGTCAAACATCTGAATTTAAACTTCGACTTTTCAAACGTTTAAATCTTTAGATACGAAGTTACACTTTGGTAAAGCTCAACTTAAGCCTGAAGAAGAAGAAGAAGAAGCAGCAACAACGTAACAGTATATTTATTCTGAAGTTTTATGCATTAACAGTGTAATTACAAGATCAGGTCACACTTGCGGCCCTTACCTGGACCCTGCGCGAATGCAGGATGCTTAGTTCAAATGACCACTGATGAAATTTACTGGCTTGAAACTACTGTCTCTAGCAGCTAGTTCAATTAATACTTCACTTATTCTGTAGCGGGTTGTTTGGTAAGTGGGATGTGATAGATAAATTAAGGATATCCCAAAAAATTTATCTCATCTTAAATATAGGATAACTTACCCACACTGAAGTAATTCTAGGACTAAATAATACCCATTACAAACCATCTTCTATATGGAATTAAATAATTTCGGGATTAGCTAATACTTCAAGCCAAATAGGTAACAAAGTTAATCTCAAATTTTATCTCAAGATTATTATCTTTATCCCACACCACGTACCGAAAGACTTCTTCTGTAGAAAACAACTTTACTGCATAATTTGATTGGAAGCTACAACTTTAAAATGCATATTAGGATTGGATTTTGCATTAACTCATAATCCAAGAGATTCTTATTGAAGGCAACAACTTTAAAATGCATAGTTTGACTGGATTATTCATAATTGAAGGCAAGAAATGTATTCAACATTTTTGTGCTAAAACATAATAAATAGAGAGCTTCTTGCTAATCTTTTCTATTCATCCTACAATTAACACAAGTAACAATGAATACTCTTATTCTTCCTCTTTGTTTAGTTCTTTCTCTTTTTCCTATATTTGTAGCTCCAACATTGTTGTTTCAGGTGCCCTTTGTTCCCCTCATGTATCGAACTGTATATCGTCTACGTTAAATCACATGTACTATATAGCTGAGTAATTTGTTTGTTCTTGTTTAATACTAATTTGTTAGGGGTTCAATTGGGAATCCAGGAACAAGGAAGGTGGATGGTACAACTCTCTCATCAACTTAGTTCCGGACCTGGCTAAAGCCGGAATTACTCATGTTTGGTAATTTTTTTAATTTATGTCCCCGCATTTTTTTTTGGCTTTAGATCACCTATTCTATTTTGTATATGTTATAACGGACAAATTTTTGTTGCAGGATACATGCCACAAAGATTGTATGAACTAGATTCGTCCAAGTTTGGGAATGAGCAACAACTGAAAGATATTATTAAGGCTTTAAATGGGCAAGGGATCAAAGCTGTTGCTGATATAGTAATAAACCACAGATGTGCTGATAAAGAAGATAGTAGAGGAATATACTGCATTTTTGAAGGCGGGACCGTCTGATGACAGTCTTGATTGGGGCCCGAATATGATTTGCAAAGGCGACACACAATATTCTGATGGCACTGGAAATGATGATACCGGTGAGGACTTTGGAGGTGCTCCTGATATCGATCATCTAAACGAAAGAGTCCAAAAAGAGTTATCAGATTGGATGAATTGGCTTAAATCTGATATTGGATTTGATGGTTGACGATTCAATTTTGTTAAGGGGTATGCCCCTAGTATCACCAAGATTTATATGCAAAACACGTCCCCGGATTTTGCAGTTGGTGAATACTGGGATACTAATAGAGATGCAATAGCTAATTGGGTTCAAAATGCTGGTGGTTCATTTCCCAACTAAGGGGATTTTACAAGATGCCTTTCAAGTGGCTTCGGTGGAGGACAAGATGCGGGAAGGAAGGCTGAGATGGTTTGGGCATGTGATGAGGAGGGGCGCGGATGCCCCGGTTCGTAGGTGTGAGAGGCTAGCGTTGGATGGTTTCAGGAGGAGTAGAAGTAGGCCGAAGAATTACTGGAGGGAGGTGATTAGACATGACATGGAGCAGCTTCAGCTTACTGAGGACATGACTCTAGATAGGAAGGTGTGGAGATCGAGGATAAGGGTAGAAGACTAGTGCTAGTGTTAGTGTGTGGGTTGTAGCAAGCAGTCAGGAGAGTTCTTGTGTAGCCGGGTTAGTAATCATAGGATAGTGTACATAGGTGTCTTTGGTATGTGAGTGTATGTTACTACTAGGTGGGTGTCCTATTTCTTATTTCTTAGTTCCTATTTTTCTTATTCCGTGTTGCTCTTATTTCCCGTATTTCATGTCTCTGATTTTTATTTTATTATTTCTTATTCTTTATTTCGGTTATGTCATCCATCCCCTTGTTTACTATCCTTTATCTTGAACCGAGGGTCTATCGGAAACAACCTCTTTACTTCTTCGGAGGTAGCGGTATGGACTGTATACATCTTACCCTCCCCAGACCCCCACGCTGTGGGAATACGCTGGATTTGTTGTTGTTATTCAAGGGAATTTAGGGAGATTGAAAGATTCAGATGGAAAACCTCCTGGTTTGATTGGTATTTTGCCTCAAAAAGCTGTGACTTTTATCGATAATCATGATACTGGTTCCACACAACATATGTGGCCATTCCCTTCAGACAAAGTTATACAAGGATATGCGTATATTCTTACTCATCCAGGGGTTCCCTCAGTGGTAATTTTTTCCTTCTCATCGATGCATTTCTAATAAAGTTCAGTTTTGTAACAAAGTAAACTTACACTTTTGGTTGCAGCTTTATGACCATTTCTTTGATTTTGGATTGAAAGACGAAATTTCAATGTTGTCCTCTATTAGGAAGAGGAATGGGATATCTGAAACAAGTAGCTTGCAGATTCTGATCTTTATGTAGTAGCGATGATCGATGAGAAGGTTATTGTCAAGCTTGGCCCTTAAACTGATCTCGGAAGTCTTATCCCATCCGATTATCAGGTGGCAACTTCTGGACAAGACTATGCTGTATGGGAGCAAAAGGCATAAAAATATTGTCATTTGATCTATGAAATTTTTGCTAGTAATTACAATGTGCAATTGAATGGAGCCACTGTATTCATGTAATTCAATATATTACACAAAAATTTCTTCTGAGACTCACAAAAACATATTTTATTTTTCTGGTGTTTATTTGGATGTTGTCAACGAAATTCAACCAAGTTCTAAGTGTCTTAACACTAATGCTAGTACTATTATTCATATTGGATAGTCCCATATAAGCTTTATGCCTTCTTTTCCCATACAGCATAGTCAACCCCTGATGTTGCCAATTGAAAATTAGACGGAACAAGATTTCCAGCATTCCCAGGTCCAATCTTGACGATGATTTTGTCGTCGATGTTTGCAACATAAAGATCACTTTGAGCTGCCAAAATCCTCACTTTGCTTGTTGATGAAATCCCATTCCTCTTCCTAACTGCATACAAATCTTTAATTGGCTTCCTCATCCCTTGGAACAGGAAGAAATGGTCATAGAACTGTACAACACAAAAGAACAACTCGCCTCGTTAGAAATACTTCTGCATGATTGACATATGGATGGATTTAAGCTATATGCATTGACAGCAGTAGCGGTGAATTTGAGCCTGCGACAGCAGGTTAGTTACCGTTTTGCCTAGTTAACCGAATCATAGAGACTTACTCGTGATTATTTATAAGTGATTTAGTCGTGTAACATCACACCATTACTGCGTAGAACTCAAGCTCTATATGGATATGGCGCGCCTAATCTTGCTTGTTAAAATGTAGGGAATGAAGAAATATACATACCGCTGATGGAATGCCAGGATGAGTTAAAATGTAGGCATATCCCTGAGTAACTTTATCATTTGGATTTGTAGGGAATGGCCACTGCTGCTGCGAATACGTATCATGATTATCGATAAAAGTCACAGCATTCTGGGGCAAAAGACCAATCATTCCTGGAGGATTTCCCTTAGAATCTTTCAACAAATCAAATCTCGTATCGCCAACAGCAGCACCAAGAATCCCTTTAGTCGTAAAATCAAAAGTTGTCACAACTCCACCCGCATTCTGAACCCAATGAACTAAATCATTCCTGTGCTGATCATAGTCCGGCTTCCCATCCGGTTTGTTATTAAATTTCAAGAAGAACTCTCCAACAGCAAAATCAGGTTTAGTATTGTCCATGTAGATTTTAGTGAACCTAGGTGCATATCCTAGGACCATGTCGAATCTCCAACCATCAAAACCAATTTCAGTCTTGAGCCAATTCATCCATTTGGATAAGTCCTTTTGTACTTGCGGATTCACATGATCAATGTCCGGTGCAGCTCCCCAATCTAAACCGGTGTCCGTGTTTCCTTTGCCATCAGAAAATTGAGTGTCATTGCCACAAATGAAACTTGGACCCCAATCCAGCTTATTATCAGGGGTGCCACCTTCAAATAAACAGTTGATTCCTCTACTGTCCTTGTTTTCGGCCCATCTATGGTTGATAACTATATCAGCAAGACATTTGATCCCTTTATCATGGAACGCCTTAATTAACGCTTTAAGCTCTCGCGAATTGCCATAACTTGATGTATCCAAATCATACAATCTTGATGGCATATACCCTGTCAATTTGAGAAATATTAAGTGTTTCCAAGCAAATTATGAAAGGTCCACACACACTGTTGGAAATACTTGACCAGTTGAAATCAATGTATATTAGTACTTATGATCCCTATTCCTTGAAAACAAAAGTAATCGTTTTACGCTCATCTAGACACCTCAACTTATCTCCACTGTGACAGTTGACAACTCATCGTACAAAATGATACTCTAGACACCTCCAAAATTTATGTATCACGTCAGAGTTGAGTATCCACGAGACACAGTGGGAACGAGTTGTAGGACTTACTTACCAGCTGAGGCAAGTTTGGATGTCTATTTATGTATTATGCCAATTGAAAATATGTATGAGTACCTTGGGAGTGATTTACAGGGGAATTTGAGGGTGGGGGAAGCCAAACATGAGTGAAACCAGCATCAGCCAAATCTGGTACTAATTTGATAAGCTGGTTCCACCATCCTCCATCTTGCCCTGAAGAATCCCAGTTAAATCCCTGTTTTATTATTAGAAAAAAGAGAAAATGATCTATTACCTCCAATTTTTAGTTGAAATTTCAACTAGACACTCAAACTTTAAAGGTGATCTATTACCCCTAAGCTTATTTTTACTGAATTTATTACCCCCAATTGTTAATCTGTCACTGGACGTGACTACACCTGCCCATGGGCGCGTCAGTTGACCCCATTTCACTTTAAATTCTTTTTTTTCTGACTGTCACGTCATTATTTTTAATAATATAATAAATATTTTAATTATTACTTTTTCTTAATGAATTTTAATTGTCACATCATGTCTTCTTCTTTTTTTCAAAACAAAAATTCAAGAACTCATTAATGAAGTTCCTCATCTTCCTCATGATTTCTCCGAAACTAAGAAATTCTTTTTGCTCCAAAACCGAAACCAAGAAACACTTGAACTAAGGAAACAATAAGATTTCTCCGATTAATGAATTCTTGAACGAAGAAGTTGGGGAACTCCGATTCAAAAAACTTGAAAAAATTCAAGAACTTCGATTTCCTCTCTTTTTGCTCAAGATCGTCATTAATGGCGAGCTCAAAGCTTCGAATTTTCACAATGTCATATATAATTTCCAACACAACCCACGTATAATTTTCAATATATTTCTCCGATTTTCTCTATTTTTGCTCAAGATTCGCCATTAGTGGCGAGCTGAAAGCTTTGAATTTCCACAATGGAAAAGAATTCGCCATCAATGGCGATCTTGAGCAAAAAGAGATGAAATTGGGTTGAAGAACTTTATTAATCCGCTATTCAAAAATTTCATTAATCCGTCATTTTTTTCTCAAGAATTTTATTTGACCCAAGAAGATGATATTTGTTGAAGAAGAAAATGGAGCAAAATGAAAAATGGGGAAGCAAAAAGAAAATAATAAAGTTAAATAATTAATTTTTTTAGAGTAAAAAAAAAAAAAATAACGTGACAGCGCGTACATCACACCATATTTTCAAATGACTGGTTGTCAATTTTCGGGGTAATAATTTCACTTTAAAATATTTCAGGGGATAATAATTTTACCTTAAAATAGTTCAGGCAATAGATTACCTTTAAAGGTTGAGTGTGTAGTTGAAATTTGGAGTAAAGGTTGAGGACTTTTGATCATTTTCTCTTTAAAAAAAAAAAAAAAAATGCATATCATAATACTATAAATATATATTTCAGCACAAAAAAGGATCCGTCTTGTATTCAAGGGCGGAGCTAAGTGGGAGCAAGGGGTTCATCGGCAAAAAGTTATACTATACATGCAAGCAGTGGCGGGATTAGGATTTTTATTGAAGTGTTCAGAAGTATATATACGAACTAGATGTTCAACATCTACTTCTACATATTTTAAACTCCTTTAATGAAAATCTTAGCTCCGCCACCGTTTGTGTATCTATATATAGTTTAGCTTTACTGGGTACCTGAAATAAAAAGGTAGAAGATGCAAATGCAGGCAAAAGAATCAGCAAAAGGCACACAGAGATATAGAGGTGTATTTTTGTGTTGGTTTTCATTTTTATTTTTGTTGCACAAACTAATACAGTATGATTTTTTTCTGAAGAGTTAAATAAAGTATATATATAGGGTGGTGCAAAGCCTACATGGTAGACTTTTCCAAGATAATATATATATACTAGTAATAGAGTAGAAGCTAAAAGCATTCACTTTCACTGTATTGACTAAATCAACATTACTGTAGTAGCTGCCAAACACACCCTAAATGATAAGAATCTTTATCTAAATGTCCTTTTAAATAGAAAATTAACATAATACTTAAACTGACACTCAAATTTGACTTCAGTTGACAAGTAAGCACTATAACTTTAACAGTGCGCATGTAGACGCGTCAATCTGTTTCTCACCGTGTCTCGTGAAGACCCGACATTGACGTGACACCTAAGCTCTGGAGGTGTCCATATAATCATTTTGTAAGTTGGAGTATTCAACTGACACAATGCGGACCAAATTGAGATTGAGGTTAAATTTAAATATCTATTTATATATTATACCAAAAACTAATCCTATTTGGACTTTTATAGATCCTTCATGAACCTGGCCACAAATCTAACAAACAAATTTGAAAGGACTAGACTTTGTAGTACTGGGAGCTACAAACATCTTGCAAAAACATACTTCCTTCGTTTTGGAATAAGTGAATTGTTGGAGTATTTATTGGTGTTTCAAAATAAGTGAATCATTGAATTTTTTTTCAAATTTACCTTTATGATTTGACAACCAATTAACTTTTGAAAAGGCATTACAAGGTCAACTTTTTTTTTTTTTTGGGTAAAATGAAAAGTTGTGTTAAATTTATATTTTTAATGTTTTTTTCTTAATATGTGTGCCAAAATTCAACAATTCATTTATTATGAGACTGAGGGAGTAGTTATTAATATTTTTTTTTGGTTAATTATCAATACTGATTATATTAAGAATTGTAAATTGACTGATGAAATTTTTGGTGTGAATCAAAATTTGTTTTGCCCACTGATTTAGAAGTCGAAAGTGGAAGACCAAATGTTTATCTTATTGAGATTACTTGAATTCCAATGGAACCCCTAAAATCATTTTTAAAACATTATAAAACACTCACTACATTTTATATATGTGAGCTATATAGACCCGTTTGATCATGAAAATCATAATTTTTCGGAGTTGGAATTGGAATTGAAGTTTAAGTTCGAGTTGGAGTTAGAGTTGTGTTTGGACATGAATATAAATTAAAGTTATTTTTGAAATTTTGTGAGAGAAGTATGAGTGAAAAAAATGAAAATAAGTAAATCTTGTTTTCACTTTTTCAAATACAATTCCGGAATTATATTTGAAATTCTCACGGCCAAACAAATACAATTTTCACTTTTTTTACTAAAGTGAAATAATTTCCCAAAAGAAAGTAAAAACTTTTCATGGTCAAACGGCTACAAAAGATATATTTACAAAGGAAATGCAACTTGGAGGATATACAATAACATATTTGATGTAATTCACGAATGCAATGGATCATATTCTTGATGTATTGCCCATGTTTTTTATTCGGCCAAACCCATCGGTGGCTCCCTAAATTTGGCACGATCTTTCACTTAGGAATCTCAACTGGACCATGTTCATTTTAAACACCTCAAGTAGATAAAAGTGTCTTACTTTGACACTTTTTGCCCTTATTAAAATTAACCCGAGGTGCGTGTGGGTCAACCGATCCACGTGGATTTTATAAGCCAATTATAACCTGCCACGGAAGAAATAACTTTACACGTCATATTTGAGAACTTAAGGGGGTAAAATCCCCAAAAATCACATTTCCACAAATTCTGAAACCCGATTGAACCTCCGATAAAAAAATTTTCACTTTTGATTCGATTTTTCGTTGATTCGTAGAGAGATCTAGCTAATAATGGTATTTTTTGTAGGTACAATGCATGCAATGAAGTGTTGATTAATTTTCATTAATGAAATTGAAGATTTTTAAAAAAAAATTGACTAAATTGAAGAAATATGAGGTATAACTAAAGTTGTTCTTTAATTTTTTTTCTCTTTTTCTTACTGTATGGACATTTTACACCAACAAATTATAGTGTTTTTTTTTTTTAATTTTCGTTATTAGTTTTTTTTTTTTAGGAATTTCAGTGACAAAGTTAGGATTTTTTGGAAATTTCACTAATTTATGTGTTATTTTTCAGATTTCACTGATAAAGACAAGGTTATTTTGGTACTTTTCTGTTTCAAGGGTATTTTGGATATTTTCTTTTGTTGAGAATCTTATGGGGGTTGTTAAGGAAATATAATGGACAACTATATTTTGACATGTTTTCATTATGGGGGGACTGTTGTAGCCGACCCTAAGCTTAGTTATAAAGGTGAGGTTGATGTCTTTGTTGTTGCTATTGATAAAGACCGCTATAGTCTTATTGAGTTTCTTTTCTACTCCAAAGATTTTGGGTATTCAAATATTGAGGGGTTCTACTGTCAACATCTAGATGGTGAAGAGTTAGTTCCAATTAATTCTGATAGTGAGTTATTAGACTTTGTGAAGAACTTGAAAGATGGTGATGAGCTTGATGTGTTTCTTCTTCATGGCATTGATGAAGATATTGAGGTTGTGTCACAGTCTTCTCATCTTTTAGAAGGGACACCCGTGTGTATTGATGAAGATGATATAGGCAATCATGGTAATGAGGGTAGGGGTCTTGATGAAGATCTGAATGGTAATGAATCAAATGTGTCCAGTACTGATTCAGATGTTGAAATCCCTGATGAGGATGGTTCAGACATTTATGAAGAGTTGAGAGCTTTTAGGGTTAAAAGTAGAAGCAAAAAAAATCCAAAAAGAAAAGCAAAAGCAAGAGAAGAAGTACTTGTAAGTGAAGCTGGTATTGACAAAAGTTTTTAGGACATTTTCAGAAAAAACAAAGACAAATATGTGGGTAAATTAGGAGGTGATGAAGAGTTCATTGATAGTTCAAACTGTGATAGTATTGATAACACTGATTTGGTAGATGAGAATGTTGTTGTGGGTGATGACTTACCAAGAAGAAGAAGAAGTAATAAAATCAGATTTGATGATGACTGTGTTGCTGTTGTTTTTGAACTTGGGATGATTTTTAATGGTCCTAAGGAATTTAGAAAATCATTGAGGAAGTATGTAGTAGAAAACAGAGTTCAAATTATTTTAAGACCTAATGAGGCTCATAGAGTAAGGGCTAAGTGCAAAGTGTAGCCAAAATCCAGTTGGTTGTGTTATGGTGCAATTGACAGAGATTATGTTCATTTAATGATTAAAAATTAAAATCCAGTGCATAAGTGCATAACATCAAACAAGAACAAGATGTGTACAACTAAATTTGTTGCTAATAGATTTAGAGATGAAATAATTAAACAACCATCTTTAAGGATTTGGGAAATACAAAAACTGTGCAGAGAAAAATTGAGATTATATGTGGGTAGAACAATCTGTTATAAGGCTAGATTACAGGTTCTAAGAGAGTCCATAGGGGACTGAAACTTCGAGTTTGCAAGATTATGTGATTATGCTGAGATGATAAAATAAATCAATCCTGGTAGTTCTGTTTGGCTGAGAATGGATGCAGAAACTGTCCCTGGTAAAAATTTATTTGTGTATTTCTATGTGTGTCTTGATGCATTGAAGAAAGGGTGGATGAAAGGATATAGAAGAATTATAGGGTTTGATGGATGTTTCTTAAATGGTGTTTGTAAGGGTGAACTTCTAGTAGCAGTTGGGAAGAATGGTAACAATCAAATGTTTTCTATAACCTGGGCTGTTGTGGACAAGGAAACCAAGCATAGTTGAAGTTTTTTTATTAAGTATTTGAAAGAGAGTCTGCAGTTGGGTACTAGAGCACGTCTTACTATGATGGTTGATATGCAAAAGATAATATTTTAGTTTTTTTAACTGTTAATAGTTGAAATACTTAATTTCTTTGTCTAGTACTTTAACTGTTTTGTGTATGTAGGGCTTTCTTGCTGCTGTTTTTGACTTGCTACCAAATACTGAAGTAAGAAGATATGATAGACACATTTGGTCCAATTGGAGTCAACAGTGGAAGGGAGAAGAGAGGAAAAATTAGTTCTGGAAATGCTTAAAGGCAAGCTTTGAACTGAAGTTCAAAAAGGAACTTGATTACATGAGCCAACTTGGTAGGCAAGGTAAGGATATTGTTGGTGATTTATTGCATTATCCTAGGTAGTCACGGGTTAGGGAATTCTTTAAAGAAGATTGTAAGTGTGATGTTGTTGAAAATAATATGTGTGAGACCTTTAACTCATGGATCTTAGTTCCTAGACGCAAATCTATCATTGCCATGTTGGAGGATATTAGGAGAAAAATCATGCGTAGAACAGTAGATATGATTAGGTTTGTCAATACTTGGATATGTGATATTTCACCTATGGCTAGACTTATATTGGAGGAGAATAAGGAAAGGGCTAGTGCTTGCAAGGTTCTTTGGAATGCTGATGTTGAATTTGAAATTGGAGAAGAGGAGTTTAGGCATACAGTGGACTTGAGTAGTATGATTTGTAGTTGTAGAACTTGGCAGTTAAGAGGCATTCCCTGCCGATATGCTATTTGTGTTTTGTATCATGTTGAACAAGAGCCTGAACCTTATGTGGAGCATTGGTATAAAAAGAAAACCTTCACGAAGGCTTACAGTCACTTTATACAACCAACTCCAATATAAAGATGTGGCCTGAGACAAACAATTCAATGATTGAGCCTTCTAAGCCTAAGAAAATGTCTGGCAGACCTGCAAGAAATAGAAGAAGAGGTAAAGATGAACCAAAGAAGAAATATGGAAAGCTGTCAAAATAAAGGGTGAAAATAACATGTTTCAAGTGTCATCAACAAGGCCATAACAGAAAATATTGTAAGGTAAAACAATGACTTTTAATTTAATTTTAGAAGTTGATTTCATATTGATTTAACTGTTGTGTATGTGTTTATAGATTCCTGATACAAGTGAACAAGTTCCTAGCCAAGGGTTCCAGCCTAGTGGTCAGAGTTCACAAGCAAGTTGCTAGTCTAAAAGCTTAAGCCAACCTGCACCTTCAACCTCAAAAAAATCAGCAAAATGTAGCTTACGTCAGCCTGCACCAACAAGCTTAAGTCAAGCTGCAACTTCAACAACAGTTTGTGGTGATACAAGCAGAGTTAGGAGCTTGAAGGCAGCTGCAACATCTACCTTTTGTGGTGATACTAGAATCCCTGTTACAGAAGGAGTAAGCAGGCAACTACCTCCTAGAAATAGAAAAACTATTGGGCATAAGAGAGGTGGAGTTGAAACAACAATAGATGTTGATTGTGGTGGATCTAAAAGGTCAAAGAATGCTGGATTTGAATCTACACAAGTTCAAAGGAAACCCAAATATTGAATGTAAGTTAACTCAAACATTGATTTTTTAACAAGAAAGTACATATATTAATTATTGTTCCTTTTTTTTTTCAAAAAATAGCCGGGAACGTCAAGCCAAAGGATCCTACAAAGTGGTACAAATTACAAGGATGCAAGTTCTATAGGTGTTGATCTTGGTTATAAGCCAAGAGGTTTGAAATGAAAAAATAAAGATTTTGTCACCACCAATCAATTGCAGCAAATGACAAACAAAAAGAAGAAGAAGTAGTATATTTTGATGGTGTTTTGTGATTTTATTGTATAACATATGGTACCAAATAATTTGATAGTTTAAATCTGCTAGTGTATAGCAGTAAACAAGGCCTTTACTTCTTTAGTTTAAATCTAGCCTTAAATATGCTAGTGTATGCAGTAAACAATTGGCCTAAACAATTGGCTGTTTGAAGCATATTTTGTATGTACATTACTTTGACTTTGAGCTCAAAATGGAGCATAGTTATGAAGTTATTGTTGGTGTTGCTTTGTGAGGTTGTTGTTGGTGTTGCTTTGAGTTGTAATAAGTTGTTGTTGCTTGTCTTCTTTGACACCTTGTTTTACTATAAATGTATGATCAAAAGTTGATGATAAATAAATATTTTATTTCAGCAAATATAAGAAATATTGCAAGGACATCAACAAACTACACCTTACAAGTCCTAATGAACATCATAGCTATACACCTAAACGGCCAATTTGCAACATCAATTTTAGTAGAATGAGTTCAATGCCATACTTTAGCAATTAGGTTTCAACATCCATATTCCCGACAACACCAAACCAGTGGCAATAACACCAATAATATATAATCTTCTTGCTCGATTTTGTTTTTCTTCAAACGCCTTGACTTTTTTCAACAAACCCCAAATCACCCTATTTGTTTGTGAAGGGTGTCGTTCTTCATACCAATTAAAATAATCACAGCCGCTCAATTTCTACAAAATCAATTACAAAATCGATGACGAAATCATAATTAATCAACTAATTTAATTAAGAAGTCAAAAACATTACCTTTGAAATTTTACAAGTAAAAAATCGATGACCTGAATTTTGTTGAGTCCAAGAAGTCTTCAGTAATGCTTCATGACCATATTTACAATAGCGGTAATCTTTTTCAGAATAGGTTATGAACGACGAGCTCGACATTGTCCAATATAATTCGAAAAAATTCAGAAAAGGATTAAACTTTTGAGAAATTGAAGAATACATTTTTCATTCAAAATGAAATATGAAATTAATTTATGGTCTAATTTAAATAAGGAAGTTGAAGAAGAATGAAGAAATTTGAGAAATTAGGGTTATTTTTGGATGGTGTAATGAAGCAGAAGGTGATATAAATGGTGGAAAGAGAGAAACTACCGTTGGGGACTGCATTTTTATGTCAAATCAACAATAATGTGGCATGTGTTGGGTTCGAAATCGAGAGGGCGTCATGCGGAAGCTTTTAGTTTGCAAACATAAGACGATAAATCAGACGAAAAGAAAAACATACTAAAAACATGATTATTATATAGTTTGGTCAATTGGCCTACATATAAAAACCTAATATAAAAGAAAACCTAAAACTATTAGAGAGAAAATCTCCCCCTAAACAAAGACACTTTAAAGACTACATTGTGGATGCTATTGTGTTATGGTATGAGAAGAGGGTCTTCTATTTATAGATGTCCAAAACCTTTCCTCCAAGAAAGAGGTTAGCCAAATATGAAAAAGAATTATATTTTTTCTTTCAGAAAAAGTAAAATTAATTCTAGTAACTTTTATTTTCCTTCTAAGAAAAAGTACAACTTAAATATAATAAGAAAATCAGGGCAAAAACCCTAACAAATCTCCCCTTTTTGGCTTGATTTTCTTCAAAATATTCTTGATCCTCCTTCTTCTTGTGCATGATCTTCGTTCTTCATATATATTATTCATATATCACTGTTGTTTGGCATATTTAAAAATGGAGCTTTTGGGGTTAAAAAATATATTAGCCCTTTTCAGATTAAAAATATTGGAGCCCTTTTGCAGGGTTAAAAGTGAGCTTTATTTTCAAATATGTGACAACAGGATTGTTGAAAATATGATTGACAATTATCTCCACATGTAGTTTTTGGATATATATATTCATTATCATCAAATTTGTTGCAACTTTGATATTAAACTATCCTCAATTGAACCATCGAATCTTTGAACAATAGGCTCTAATACCACTTGTTGGGTTCGAAATCGAGAGGGCATCATGCGGAAGCTTAAAGTTTGCAAACCATAAGACGATAAATCAGACGACACATGAAAAATTAAACTAAAAATATATTATTGGATATGGTTTGGCCAAACTGCCTACATATTAAAAATAAAATTGAAAATCCTAAAACTTATTGGGAGAAATCTCTCCCTAATCAAAGACTCTTTTAACGACTACATTGTGGATGTTATTGTGTTATGGTATGAGAAGGGGGTCTTCTATTTATAGATGTCCAAAACTTTTCCTCCAAAAAAGAGGTTATCCAAATATGAAAAAGAATTATATTTTTTTCTTTCAGGAAAAGTAAAAGTAATTATGGTAACTTTTATTTTCCTTCTAAGAAAAAGTAAAACTTAAATATAGTAAGAAAATCAGGGTAAAAACCCTAACAGCTTGGACGCGCCTCTGCAGCGTGTGAAACACGCATTTTGCCAACAGGACAAAAAGTGTCAAAGTAAGACACTTTTATCTACTTGAGGTGTTTAAAATGAACATGGTCCAATTGAGGTGCCTAAGTGAAAGATCGTGCCAAGTTTAGGGGGCCACCGATGGGTTTGGCCTTTTTATTCTCGACATAATCTTCCTATCTAGGGTCATATTCTTAGTAAGCTAAAGATGTATCATGCCCCAATTTTTCTTTACCCTACCTCTCCTGAAATTTGGTATGACTAACTTCTAACTTACTTATCAATGGATTCGTGCACTTCTATTCACAGGCCTGAACCGTCTCAACCTTGCTTCACTCATCTTGTCCGTCATGGAGGCTACTCCCACCTTGTTCTGTTTAACTTTTCTCCTAATCTTATCGATCTCTCCATATGTTGATATATCTATTTGAGCATCTTTTCTAAACATGTATTTTCGTGACAAAATAAGACTTCACCCTAAGCCTGTCAAACGGGTCGGGCTGACCCGGCCCAACCCAACCCAGCCCGACTGTCATGCCTCAAATCCTATTGGGGCGGATTGGCACCCGTAACCGAGGAGGCCCGGGAGAACCATCTCATAACCTTATACTTCCCATGCATACCTCTATGACAACCCGAAATTCGGACAGCATCATGTCGCATATAAAAGGAAATAATCACCTATATAAGCTCAAGCACACATATATATGTATATACAATACTTGGCCGTTGGAGCCATCACGTCTATTAACAAAATACTACCTTGACTGTACATTAGGTCTACAAAGCCTCTAGACAATACACAGAGTTTAACTAAGGTCGGGACACACCCCTCCATATAACTAACTTCTATACAATACCAAAAGTGACTGGATATGACACAAAAAACCCCGAAGCAAACTGGAGCTCACCAAAAGCAGCTGGGTATCCTGGCTCCTATTTGTGCGGTGTATGAGCTGAGGTACCTGTGCCTGCAGCATGAAATGCAGGTCCCCCGTGGGGGACGTCAGTACGAAATATGTACTGAGTATGTAAAGTTGTAGATAATCACATATGATATAAGAGCTCAATAGAAATCAGAAACAAGTGAATAAATCATAATAGGAGTGGACCACACTTACTAGAACTTGTGACAACCTGTACATTGTATTTATTCAATCACTTTACCTTCGTTCTTATCATCTTTGTAATCATTACTGTATTGTACTGTACTGTGACCATTAGGCTGCCTCCAGTACATATCAACTGGGATCGACCCATGCTAGGCTTATGCCCCTGGGATACCACCCATAAACACATAAATAAGGATCGACCCATGATAGGCTTATGCCCCTGGGATACCACCCGATAAGAGAGAACTTCCATCACTTAGTTCAATTAATCTTTGAGATTGTTATTTCGGTCGCCACCACATTTTTGATACTTTGAAACAATGATACATCAATAAGAGACATATAAATAGACCATCAATGCAATAACAATGAAGTAAGAACTCATTGTCACATCAATAAAGTGTTTTGGAGTCATCAATGCCATAACAATAAAGTAGGAACTTATTGGTATATCAATGAAACGTTTTGGAGTCATTAATAGCACATGGATCTTGTTTGAGTAACCGGATACCTTCTGACATTCATTAGTGCAATAAACATGTAAGATTTGGAAGACAAGTAAGTATTGAAATGTCTTGACATCTTATAGGGTGGAAATAAGTTCATTGGTAACGTAGGACATCATACAAAACCATTATGGATCACATGTTACTGAATAACTTTGAAACTTTCTTAATAGAACAATTGTTCACTTTCATGCCAAAGATATGGTATAGAGTATGCTTTACATACCTGACTGTCAACCTTCAATACTAGTCCCAAATGGACTTCTCGTCTTTTCGGATTACTTATCTACAATGAACATATATAGCAATCTAGTATTAGCGACCAAACGTCACAATTCAATTATTTGAATTCACCAAACTAGTGGTTAAGTAGTAAGCCTTAATTACACCATAAAGGGTGTCACTTTAACCCTCTTATACTCCAATTACATTCACATGCCATGCATATTCATACAACATCCTCCAATATCAAGTTTGGATTCATTTATCCTTCCAACCAATCCATTAAACCAAATTGATCCATAGACATAAATAATCATCAATTCAATAGTATATCACCATATCCACCTTCCATAACTCAATCACCATATCCACCCTCCACAATTCAATACAACCAAACCATGCAAAATAGTCCATAACCCTATTTTCATCACCTTTCAATAACAACCAATACATATAATCCTCTATCACACATATACATATGGAAGAGAACAAAGGCAAACAATATTCATACCTTAGAATTCACCTCTTGATTATGCAATCCTATTTGCACAAATAATAGGTGTCGTTCGAAGCTCTCGAGATGACAAACGCAGTTATCGGATTACTTTAGAATTTCTACGGTTGAATCAAAAGTAATTTAAAGGTTAAATTTGGCTAGGGTTTGTTCTTTCTCAATGATTGATGATGAAAATGAGTTTTTGAACTCATATACATGTATATGTACACATATTCCCGTCCATAATATCACAGGGAATGACCAAAGTGCCTTTAAAATTTAAATAATGTCAAATTTGTCCTTTGGTGGACTGTTTTGATAAGCTAAAGTAGATCGACCATAACTCTTTGCTCCGATATTGTATTTGGGTAAAATTGATATCGTTGGAAAGATAATTCAAAGGGCTTTCATTTCATATAAAGTAGGCCACCCAGTTCGTCCTGTACAAGGAGTTATAGTCGTTTGAAGTTGACCCTAAAAATCTATTTTGAGAGGCTGAAGTAAAACGAGTATAACTCCTTACTCAGACGTTGGATTTGGATGAAACTAATTGCATTGGAAAGAAGACTCAAAGATATTTCTTTTGATAGGTCGTAGATCTCCCAGTTCATTATATTAAGGGAGTTATGATCGTTCAAAGTTGACCCAAAAAATTGGCTGGCCTCAGTAGTTTGTGTGCAGGAAATTTTCCTGCACATTTACTATTCCCAATATCCCGGCCACCGTTTTATAGTTTCGAACGTGCTCGATTATATCCGAAACCTATCCGTTTTTGGAAATCTTTATATCGTTGGAAAGCTTATCCAATAACCTTCGTATGGAACCATCGACGGGCAAATTCCGGTATAAATAAAATAAAATAAAATTAATTCCATATAAATAAGATCAATACACGTACTTGAATACGTCAATACACGTACTTGAATACGGGGTGTTACACCGACCCACTAAGAAAACTTGGTCCGGTATGACCTGGCTCGATCAGCCCACGGTCTGTAGGATACCGGGTCCCGGCTGGGTTATTTTTTGGTTTGGGCCCAGTTAACCCGACCCGGACCAAACCCCGTCCGAGCCCGCCGGTTAACCGGCCCGAATATTTGTTTTTTTAATTCGGATTTGGTCAAAATTTGACCGTTGAGCCAATTAACCGTTGGGCCCAACGACTATATTACCGTTTGGGCCCTTAGAACGGCTCAATTGGCCTTTTTTAATTTTTTTTATTTTAAACATTTTTTTAATCCCAAAAAAATTCTATAAATACCCTACACTCTCAAATCTTTTTTCACATAAATTTTCATTCTCTCAAATCTCATTCTCTCTCAATTCTCAAATATTCTATATATTTAAATTCCTAAAGTGCTCACTTTAATTTTTTAATTTTGCGATTACAAAATACGAGTGGAAGTTTCAAAAGTCGCAACCTTCGGATACTTCTAAAATTTGGTATTATCGTCCAATCTCTTATGTTTAATTTTTAATTAGGGTATTAATTGTTGAATATTTAATTTTATTATATTTATGTTTTGAATTTTTTAGTTTAATTTATATTATGGATAAATTAAGAAATCTCGCCATTAAAGGTGTTAAAAAAAAAAATCCGGAAGTGGTAGTGGTAGCAAAAAGCAAATTACAAGTTGTAGAGGTACTTCAAGTAGTAGATATACCCGTGTGCCTTCGCCTCCGGTACCGCTTGGTACACCTTTTGAGGAAGAAATAGGTATAGGTGCTCACGATATGGATTATGTAGAAACTCAAGAAAATTACGGTATAGAAGAAGAAAATGAAGTAGATGCGGCTAATTTAGATGAAGATGATGAAAATATTGGTGAGACACCCGCAATAGAAAATGCTAACGTTAGATCCGAATCGGTTAATCTCCCTCCCCATCCTCCCCGTGCCTCAAGAGCTCGTAAAACAACTAGTATTGTATGACAATTTTTTGAACGTATATTAGATATTGAGGTGCAATGCAATATTTGTCAAAAAATATATAAGCATAAAAGAGGGGGAAAGCAAGGGGGTACGGGTACGTTAACGAGACATATAAAGGATCTTCACGAAAGAGAGTTACAAATTGCAAAAGAAAGTGAGGCTGTTGGTGGGCCCACACAAGCTAGAAGGGACCCAATAACTGGTCATGTAATTAAGAAGTATAATAAATTGAGGTACCAGGAAGAAATAGCAAAAATGGTAGCTATGGATTGTTTGCCTTTTAGTTTTCCTTCTTCTGATGTCTTTATTCATTATATTCAAGCAATTTATAATCCTATGTTTAATGGTATTCCTAGAAGTACTTGTCGGTCTGATATTTTTAGACTTCATTCATAATATTATTTTTATTTATCAACATTGTTAAAAAATATTCAATGTAGATTGTCCCTAACTTCTGATCTTGGTCGTGCTGTAAATAAAAATGATTATTTAACCGTTACTTGTCACTGGATGGATAATAATTTTGTGATGCAAAAACGTATTCTTGCTTTTTTATATGATGAAGATCGTAAACATACTGGAGATTTTATTGTTGATTCGATTGTTAAAGTTGTAGAATTTTATGGTATCGAAAATAAAATCTTATGTATTTCTTTTGATAATGCTTCTACCAACAAAATTGCTATAACAAAGTTAAAATCTAAGCTATCTTCGTCGTTACCTGAAATTTTTCATATTAAGTGTGCATGTCATATATATAGTTTAATTGTAAAAGATGGTCTTGAGTTTTTTGAGTTTTATATTGAAAAAATCCATCTTGTTGTTGGTTTTATTCAAGGAAATAATCGAAGAAAAGGAATTAGAGAACTTAAAGTTAAATGTCAAGAAAATGGACTTGCACCGATATTGATGCCTCGGGAAATTGATATTAGATGAAATTCTACGTATGATTTTTTAAAAACTTATTATAAATATAGAGTTCTTATTACACTAGCTTTTAACCAACATTGTGGTTCATTTGTTGATTCTGCTGATTGCATGCTACATGATTCTGATTGAGTTGTAATTAATGATCTTATTAAGTTTTTTAGAAAAATTCTATATAGCTACGGTTGAATTTTTCGGTGCTTATTATCCTACTGTTTGTAATATTTTGGCATATATAGCTGATATTTCTGATTTGCTAAAAGAATATAAAAATAAAGAAGGTTATAAAGAAGTTGTTGGTGCCATATTTACTAAATTTAAAAAATATTTTTTTCCGATTCTCCCTATTTATTTGGTTGGTGCTATGCTAAATCCGTGCATGAAATATAATACTATGTGCCACTTTAGTTCTCTTATTTATGCTAACTTAGAAATAAATACTAATAATGATTCTGAACAAGTACAACCTGATTTGTGGACGGCTATGGCTGATGCGAATGCTTACATAGATAAATTATATAACCACTATGCTGATTTAGTTGATTTAGCTGTACCGACACATATCACTCCAACTGTCGCTCTTCATCCTCCCGAGGAGCCATCATCTTCTAAAAGGCCGGCACATAGTGGTTTTCCTGATTCTTTTTATGATTTACCTTGTTAGAACAGTGTTGATGAGAGAGCTTACACATCAACTTATCGGGAAGGGCTTAAGTATTATCTTCGGTTGCCGCCAGAGGATCGCAGACGACGAATCAACACGTTGGATTGGTGGAAGAGTAATGAAACACAATATCCTGTGCTTTCAAGATTAGCTAGAGATATCTTGAATGTTCCAATGTCAACCGTTGCATCAGAGAGAGCTTTTAGTCAGAGACGACAACAACCTGGAGACAACCGACACTCATTGGGAAACAATGCAATGAATGTTCTTATTTGCCTCAGAGATTGGATTAGAGCGGAAAGAAGAAATCAAGGAATGAAAGCGGAGCCGAAAGATGAGCAGAAACTTGAAGAAATTACGACTTCACGGGAGAACTCAGCAGAATCAAGTCCAATGCATGGTTTTGCCTCCGTTGACTTTGACTATCCTATACAAGTTTCCATTAATATTAACATGAATGAGTTGGAAAAAATGATGCATAATTTGTAGATTTTTCATTCATATAAATTATAAATGCTGGATCATTTTGCAATCAATAAAATTCAACATTCATTCACTCCTTAGTCCTTACTTTGTAATTTTTTTCATTTAATGATTTAAATTGAATTTCTAGTTTAAATAAAAAACTTACTTTTAATATATTATTAATTTACTATCAAGTATTATTAATTTATTATATTAAGTAGCATATGTTTTGTATATTTGTGTATATATCTTCTATAGATGTGTATATTTAATGTATACATGTGTATATGTTTTATAAATTAGTATATAACTATATATATATATTTTAGTATATATATATACTAGTGAATAGGTTCGCGCTTTGCGCGATGTGTAATACCTTGCTGAATTTATATAAAAAAAATTATAATAATAAAATTTTGATGAGCTATTTTATTGAATGAAGATAAATTATTGAGAAGAAAGATACTTCACAGGTAAGAACTCTAACTTTTCATTCATGCTTAAATATTTTTTCATAAATATTACTCAAGTATTATAAATGATAATATTTATTAGAAATCATAATTGGAGGTAAATCATATACTTAATTTGAGCTTGTCTTACCTAATCTTATTTATTTGTTGTTTCATACATAATGAGTTAATAATGAAAATAAGAATATTTATAGTTATTGTAGTGATAAGTAAACGTTATACATAATCAAAGAGTTTGTTGTGTTACATAAGTCCTCTCATCTGCAATTAATTAGAGAATTTACATAAGTCCTTTCATCTTATCCGTTTTTATTTAATTGTCTTTCATCCATTTTTATTTTACATTTTTCTTCTTTTTTTTGCATTTTCTCCTACTCCATCCTATTAAATTGTCTTATGATAAATTAAATATTAAAAATCTAAAAACCTCTTAATTTCCTCCATAATCAATATATCAATATATATCTATAAAGGAGAAACAAGACAAGGATGATGTGACACCTCTCTATTGTCACCATTCCTATTTATCTTTTTTCTCCTTTTTTTAAAAAAAATTTCACTATTTTTTGCATTGATCAATTTGTTTAATAAATAAAAAAAATTATTATATTTATTATATTCAATTATATCTCATGAGTTACAAAAAAAACTCCATCCATTTACATTCTCTATTTAAGTAACATGTCTCTTCAACTTTCTTCTATCAAATTCTTATGACTTGAACAATCTATATATAGGCAATGGTTTACTCAGAAGACAACATTGAACTTTGTAGTCATGATAAGAAAAAATAAAAATTGAATTCATCAAATATAAATTCTGAATCCACCTCTTCGTGGTAATGCACCATGTTCTTGAGGTCTTAGACTATGTAAGTAATCAAGAACATGTATATCACCTCCCTTAGCTTCTAAACAACAAAACTTTACACCTGCTAGCTGCATTTATTTTTGATTCAAATTGTAAATATCTCCTTTCACTGAATTTGGTTAAAAAGTAAAATCATAGAGCAATTATGTACACATTTTTCTGTGAAAATTCTTTTGTCGCCTTATTGTTTTCATATGTGAATTATGCTATATTTCACTACTATTTTGTTAAAGGGAAAAAAGTTTCATCTCACAGATCGTGTAGTTAGTTTCCAAATCTCTAAACATTATTTTTGAAAATGACAAATCTATATACATCTAATGTATTTCAGATTTGGTCGAATCGACTCTCGTAGAACAAAAATGCAATAAAATTTTGAGACGTAAAGAGAGAGAAAAAAAAGGTTACACTATAAACATAAAAATTGTTCAGCTTGTTCAATTGATTTTTCTTTCCAAAGAACAATAACTTTTTTGTCTTCTCTTCTGCCCGAAGAATACTTCTTGCTTTTCTAATCAATATTCCACTATTTGTTTAGATTCAGAGGGCTTGTTATATTCACTAAATTTATTTGCATGCAATCTTGCGAAAAAGGTGGAGCAAACATCACAACCTTAAACCAGAGAATCACACATCTAGTATTTTTTCTTGGATGGATCATTTTGGACGAAGATGAAATAGGCAATGACAATAGTACCGATGATTCCGCCAAGAATAGCAGCGAGGCTAGTTAACAAACTCCATTTTCTGCGTGCCATCCTTCGATCTTCTTCTTTCAAAACTCTTTAATCTCAATATCATCATATTATTTGCCCTTGAAACAGGTTCATTTGAACACGCTGAAGATGACACAAATATAAATTTTACTATCAAAGAATATCCATGAACACATGAATAAATATCACAAGATAAATTTAACTATAGCTACAAAATAAGAAAATGAAAATATAAACTTCATTGAACTTGAGTGCATGATTAGCAAATGATTATAAATATGAAATATTCAGTAAAATTCAATCAATTCTAAATCATACAAAGTAAAATGTCCAATGTTCAAAACCACATATATTGAAAACTTACCAACTTTAATGTGAAATATTTTGTAAAATTCAATCAATTCTAAATTATACAAAGTAAAGTGTTCAATGCTCAAAACCACATATATTGAAAACTTACTAACTTTAATTTTCTTCTTTTGAGTTCAACCATGGCTACAAAGTTCAATGTTGTCTTCTAAGTAAATCATTGCCTATTCATAGATTGTTCAAGTCATACGAATTTGATAGAAGAAAGTTGAAGGGACATGTTACTTAAATAGAGAATGTAAATGGATGGAAGTTTTTTGTAACTCATGAGATATAATTGAATATAATAAATATAATAATTTTTTTATTTATTAAACAAATTGATCAATGCAAAAAATGGTGGAAAAAATTCAAAAAAAGGAGAAAAAAGATAAATAGAAATAGTGGCCATAGAGAGGTGCCACATCATCCTTGTCTTGTTTCTACTTTATATATACTAGTTAAGTGTACGTGTTTTGCACGTGTGTCTCGCATCAATAACAAAATTCTATAAGAAGAAAGAAATTATTAAAAGTAACCATTGAAGTTAAAAATGTTATATTTATTTTAATAATTTAAACAAATATTGTATTTGTGATATCTCATCTGACTTTTTTTATAAATAAGTTGTTAATTTAAGTTCTTTTCCGTCGCATTGACTGTTTCATAATATAAACAAAATTGTTGTCGATGTTGATAATTTCCTTAAAGTGCAACATAAATTTATCCATTTGAGACGTTGCAATATATAATTATCCATGTGAAACAGTGGAACACATAGAAAAAGAGAAATTTGACTATTATTTTAAGTAATTATCTTTTAACAAATTTTGAGTACTCTTTTGGGGATATTTGATTTTATAATCTTTTACAATAATTAATAGACAATTTATGTGACGAAACAAAGTCAAATTACCCGTAGATAGGGGTGTGCATAATCGGTTTGGTTAGAATTTATGTAATACTATTGATTTAGTTTATCGACTTTTGATTTTTAGATACACTAAATCATTAACTAACCAATAAGATATATTTTTATCCATTTTGATTTATTTATTTTTGATCCTTAGTGATTTTATCACAAATTGATATAGGTGCAAAATTTAAACAACTAATAAGATTAATATATTAATTAAAAAAAAGGTTACTGACCTAAACAATTAAAAGAAGAGGAAGACATTGGACCTGAAAAAACACAACATAAAATTTAATAATTGAATAAAAGAAAAATATCTCATATAAAAAAAAACTTACTATTTTTGTCCACACATAATTTGGCTACAAAGTAAGATGGACAACATCAAAATTGAGAGCAATAGACACCAAGTACAGATATAAAAGATTACGACATTCTTTAAGAAACTATAAAATCTCCATCATTATTTATTTAATTTAAAAATTCCGTCTAAAATAAGCTCAAAGGTGAATTTAACCTTTTGCTTCTTGTCACAAAATAATATTTGGTTGATCAAGATCAACAATACCTGAAAATAATGACATCATCATCATAGAATGGGAAAATAAGTTCAGAGTTTAACTAATAGTAATGTAGTCGATTTAAGCAATTCACATACCTTCTTTCCATTGTTAGAAATATACTTGTCATCTATCCCTAGTTTCTCTTCCAATTCCCATGTAAACATGAATATATGTTTAATATATATAAAAATCTTTTTTAATTGATTTGAAATTTTGAACTATTAGGTACAGCAAATTAAACTTAACTTTTGCACAAAATTTCTTAAGGTCTAACCGAACATTCATCTACCAATTGAAAGTGAGTTTTATACCTTAACCAAAAGACCATTAATTCTTCAAATTGTATGAAGAGTCAATAGGAACAACAATCTTCTTCCATGAACAAATGTGTTGAAAAGATGCAAAGCCCTTGATGGTTGTGCACATGGTACCATATGAGCTGCTCCTCTTACTGTTGCAAACGTAAGTTTTTCTCTATCAACTTGACATCCTCTACTTCCACTTTGTGAAACCATGCTCTAAATACTTCATAGGTACGTGGTCTTCAATTTTAAATCCCTAGCTAATAAGGTGGAATTAATGGAAATATTAGGGTTTAATCCTATCAGGTTTAATTAATAGTGATTTGTTATGACACGAACAATCTCATACAAAATCAGCTTTTTTAAAAAATCTAATTATGGTAATTATCATGCAACCAAATAAAAAAAAATCAGTTTTCAGAACTCCTAATTTAGAAAAATGTCTTACCATATATTGAAACTCATGATCCCATATAATTTAGGACTCAATATTATAAAGATAATTAAATAATAAATTGAGGGAAAGGGTAAAAAGACAATTTTATCTATTGCGGAGACTTTTAATGAAGGACAAAAAGTTCAAATCACTTTTTTAAATGTCTTCACACTTTTAATATATTATAGATATAGATATATTGATTGTAGTATATGTTTTATTTAAAGTAGTACATGTATATTGAATGGTGCGTATATATGTGTATATATCTTCTATAGACGTGTATAGTTATATAACTATATATATATTGTAGTATATAACTATATATATATTGAAGTATATAACTATATATATATATATATATATATATATATATTGTAGTTTATGTTTTATTTAAAGTAGTACATATATATTGAATGATGCGTATATATGTGTAGTGTATATATATCTTCTATAGACGTATATATTTAACGTATACATGTGTATATGTTTTATAAATTAGTAATTAGTATATAACTATATATATAATTATATATATTGTAGTATATATATATTGTAGTATATGTTTTATTTAAAGTAGTACGTATAGTCGTATATATTGAATGCTACGTATATATGTGTAATTGTGTATATGCGTATATATTTTTTAAATTCTAATGTAGTATATACTATATATATAGTGTATATATATTGTTTAACGTATTTAAAATTTATTTAGGTGAGTATATATAGTGTATATTGAATTTTTTTTTTTACCGAGTTTAACCAGATTTTTAACCGGATTTAGATGGATTTGAATGGGTTGGGTTAAGTGGGCTGGGTTAGGGTTATTTTTAAAATTTTTACTGTTGAACCCGGACCCAGCCCGACCCACTTAACCACAACCCGACCCCGACCCGGCCCACAACCCGGCTAAAATTAACGGGCTGGTTCCAGGTTGACCCGACCCAACCCAGTTAACACCCTTACTTCACCCATACAATAATGTAGGTCTAACAAGCTTTTAAGTCTTGTTGTCACATTCTTATCACCTAGTACCTTGAATGCGAGTCTTTATTTCACTCGCCCACCTTAACAGGATGTGCCATATCATCATCAATCACTCTATTTTCTTTAATTGTAAATTCAAAATACTTGAAACTTCCTATTTTGAATCTTTGCTTCCACCTCCACGTCATGCGTTTGGATTTGAAAATATTGAGTCTTAGGTTAAAAACTTAGGAGGCGTTTAGATAGGAAAATAGTGCTAAAAGTTTTGTGAATGAAAACTTAAAATAACTTGAAAAACTCCTAAAATAAATTATATATTTCAAATTTAAAATTAAAATAATAGATCAATATGATTAAAAGAACACTTATTTTAAGATGACACTACAGAGGCTTACTATAGGTGTTTAAAACGTACAAAGCTTACTCAAATTATTTAAGTAAAAAATCGTGTCAACTTTAATTATCTGTTGATGAATTCTGCCCCAAATTTAAGTTCAAATTTTGAGCCAAATATCTGCAAACGGCTCCTAAAAGTTGTACTCCACTACGTATTAATTAATGAAAAAATTACACAAACTAGCATACCTAAGACATTAATTACAATTAATAGCAATAGTTTCTCAAAATTACAACTAATAGCAAAAGTAACAATATTTTACCCTTTTTATTGAGAAGCACGTGACTTTAACTCATTACCCTCTTTTCACGCCACTTTCCTTTACATTATCCTCTTTTCACGCTAATTTATCAGTTTCAATTTTCCCCAATGTCTTTCTTCGATAAATTTTTTTTCGAATTCCGTTTTTTCTCTTTCTTATCAATCTCCATTTGAGAAGTTGAAGAATTTTCCATTTCTGTATAGCCATGGCTTTCAAGAACTTCAGCGATAAAAACGTTGTTTTTCGAAAGCTCAAATCCAAGCCTGAAAATAAGATTTCCTCTTTTAATTTTTATTTAACCTTTTTGGACTCTTTTATATTGAATTTTGTTGATTACATAGAATTTCTTCAGATCTGTTTTAGATTCGTTAATTTTGGTTGATTTTCTACATGATTTTTAATTTCAAATTTTGATTTATTTTGTTAGATGTGTTTCGATTGCAATGCTAAGAATTCAACTTGGGCATCGGTGACATATGGGATCTTCTTGTGTATTGATTGCTCCGTTGTTCATCGTAGACTTGGCGTTCATATCAGTTTTGTTAGGTAACCTTTTTTCTTTCGTTTTATAGCTATTATTTTGGCTTAATGAGCTGATTTTTGCTTGGTACGGTTTAATATGGCTGAATTTTTAGCGATAATATGTTAAAAATTGTTACTTTGGTATAAGTTAGACATTAGTGAAATGCACAAAGTTTGAATTTTTGCTTCATTTTTTTTGTTTTGGTGTTTTGTATTTTTTTGGTGTTTTTCCAGCCAAGGGATGCCGTTTCCGACGATGGGTGGGCTGGTGGCTTCGATTGGACTCGTCGGTTTCGGCATTTCCCGATGGATTTTCGACAGAGGGAAGGTCTATCCGGCGAATTTCATCGTGACAGTGACCGACAAGGACAGTAATTAATGGTGTTTTACCGGCGAGTATTAGCCTGGATCATTCATGTATTCATAAAATAGATATGTATATGTTGTAATATAAGTATAATATGTATTCTGTAAATAGCCACTGTTTTGAAATGTAAAGTATATACATGTCAAAGTTTAAATATGTTTTTATGAATACATATTGCTAAGATTTGTATTTATGTTAAGTTGTATTTGTTATTCATTAGATTTTGACTATGATATGTACTTCTTTCTTCTTGATAAGCATGATTTTTGTACCAGTTATATATAAATAAAATACATATGTATTTGATTTGCTTGAAGTATATTAAATGTATTTGTTATCGGTTAGATATATTTCTTTTGTTATTGTTAATATTTGTATTTATTGCTCAATTTTATTTGTTATTCTTGAGATGATGACAATGTTTGTATTTTGATGTTCGATAATTTAGATATGGAACAGTGATGTATTCACAAAATATATATGATAGTTTTATGATATATTGTATAATGAAATCGTAAGATGTATTTCATAAATGCATATGTGTCACTGTTTTTACATATAATTGTATTTTTGTGGTGTAAGGTGTTGCGTGATCAGATATACATAACAAGAGTATTGCCCAAACTTGCTCCACATATAGGATGTCATACGGTCAATGACACTGAAGATCGTATTAAGTATATGTTAACGAAAAATCAGTACGAGATGTTTTGTAATAATAACATTTTTGTTGTCTACATGAAGAAGAAGAAGAACTGTGTGGTCCAACCGCAATTAGGAAGAATTTGTTGTATTTGATAACAGTTAACTTTAGGTGAACTAAAATTTAATTGAATATTTCTTAGGTTTCATATGTTACTTTAATGTTGAAAGTCGATATTTTAATGTTCATTTTATATGATATTTAGATTTTTGATGTTTAAACTATAAAATGAAAATTTTCTTGGTTAGTTTATGTTACTATTATGCATATGTCGGTATGAATATGTGGTTTTTAGTTTTGAATATATTTTTGAGTAATTAATATGTATATTTCAGTTACTATATGTATTTTTCATATATGCATTTGTATTTTCCATTTTATCCATATGTATTTTGAGTAATGCATAAGTATTTTGAGTAATGCATGTGTATTTATGCATAATGCATATGTATATATTATTAACGCACATATATTTATGCATAATGCATATGTATTTATTATTAACGCACATATATTTATGCATAATGCATATGGCTTTTACAAGTCTGAATATATATTTTCTGCTATGGATATAAATATATCTATTTGTCTAAATATGCATTTTTTGGCTATGCATATGTATATATAGTTGTTCAGTTTAATACATATATTTTTTACCAGATATACATATGTATTTAAGCAGATATGTATTTATGAGTTATCCATAGATTTTTTTCAATTATGCGTATATATCTATGAATAATACATATTTACGTATGATTAATGTATATATTTAAAAAAAAATATATGTATTTAAAGTTTTGATTACGTAATTGATATGTCTTTATATGTATTTTCATTTTTTTTTATTTATTACATAAAGGTATGTTAACTTATTCTTAGTTTTTATAGATGGGCATAGGTACTTAATAGATTCTCATATGATAAGTGTGACTTTCAGTTTCTTAGGTATAAATCAATAATGTTATATGTCTTGTATAATATATTCATAATGAATTATGTTAATCAAGTTCAGTAAAAAAATTGTTACAATTTAACTATAACTAGTTCAATAACAAGTTCAATTTAACAGATCAACATTTAAACTATAACTGCAACATTTAAACTATAACAATATTAATGTACATTTTCTCATAGACGCCACATACATGCATAATGTGGTACATCATTGTACACACCACCAACAACTTTTATGATGCTTGCATTACGATCAGAAACTACACACATATGTTTTCTTTCATCGTATGTTTCCTTCAGATTCTCAAAGAACCAAGTCCAAGATGCATCATTTTCAGAATCAAGTACACCATATGTCAAAGGAAATATATGTCCTGCATATTGAAAAAATACATATAAGAATACATGATTTTTACACATAGAATACTGCATATGTAGATTATAAATACACACAGCTGAAAACATATGAAACTGCCTGTGAACACATAAACGTACTGCATATGTATATTATAAATACATATAGCTGGAAACATATGTAATCTTCATAATGTTGTTTATATGTCCATTTATAAGAGTGTTTAATAAGAACATGTATACTTCCCATTGTCAATCTCCAAAACACAAAAAAATAGTAAAAATAAAATTAAATATCAAATACGTACTATATACAACAACTAATCCGTATATACAAAATTACAAAATGAATTCCAACGAAAAGAAATTTTTTATTCAAATACTTGTTATCATCGACAAAAATTTAAATTTAACGTATAACAATTGTATCTCAATTTTCATATTACATAACGACACATGTAACTTTGAATTTAAAAAAAAGAATTTCGATCAAACCATTTTTGTTTAGAACTGATAAAATTCATATACGATCTCAAATTTTTGAATTTCGCAACAGTTACGCAATTTTGTTACAAGTTTTTCAGTAATTTTTGTAATTTTATTTTATGAAAATCACAAATAGAATCAAGTTTGTTTAAATCTCAAATACGTACTATATAAAACAACTAATTCGTATATACAAAACTGCAATTCAAACAGTAAAAAAATTTTAGTCGATTAGTTACTCTAAACTAAAATTCAAATTTAACGTATAAAAATTGCATCTCAACTTTCAAATAACAGAACAACAAGAACAAATTTGAAAATGAAAAAAAAAAATTCGCTTAAATCATTTTTTGCGAGAACTGATAAAATTCATATACGATCTCAAATTTTTGAATTTCGCGACTGTTACACAAATTTGTTACAAGTTTTCAGCAATTTCGCACTTTAATTTTATGAAAACCACAAATAGAATAGAGTTAGTTGATCAATTCCTGTAATTGGACCATTGTATTTTCAATATTTTCTTCAAAATTTTAGTCGATCAGCAAAAAAAAATAACACGTAGGAAAACGTTTTTGAATTTGAATCTATATTTTGAATTTGATTTGAGTTGCTGCATATAGAAAACGTTTTTTTGAATTTCAATTAGTAGTTGTAATTTAACAGTTGTGATAAAAAAAGAGTTTTATAAGGTAAAGAAATCTGTAAAATTAAATGTGTCATAAATTAAGGTACAACTTTTTTCCTTATTTAACTCAAACAGATTAACATTAAATTAGGAAGGAAATATCTGATTGTATATGTATTTAAATAGCAACAGTTTACTGAAATACAAAATACATATTGCTATTTTTTGTAATTTTGAAGTTATTGCTATAAAAGTTACAATTAAGGCTCTATAATTGCTATTTCTGAAATTTTTCTTATTTAATTAAGCCTATAGTTTATGCCTATTTTTCGGTTTTGGTTTCATTTCTTTATTTATTATATTTTCTCCAAATTTAATTTCAAATTTTGATCCACTATCATAACCAAACGGCTCCAAAAAGTTGCACCACGTATTATTGTGTTCTTTTTCTTTTTGTTTCATTTCTTTATTTTTTACTATCTCCATTCTGTTATAAATGATTTTTTGAGTTGTGATTTATTTCTACATAAGTGCATATTTAAGCTTTGAGGAATACTTTGAATATAATCTTTCTAATATGTTTTTTAAGTTTAAATATTAGTAATGAATATCAACTTGAAAAGAAATAAAATTTAATTAGGGGTAAGTTGATAAATTACTTTTGATTTTAGTGTAGTTTATTAAAGGATATGATCAAGCCAAAAGAATTATTACTGAACTATTCGGAATGAAACAAAAATATCCTTGGATCGTACGGGAATTAACTGTTTTTTTTTTCACGGTGGATGCTATCATGGACTGATCATGTGAGGATTTTTTTTACGTGGTGTGCTTGATAGTACTTTATTAAAGTGGATATTTGTGAGCAAAAAAACAAATAAAGAGGCATTTTTGAGTCATAAAATAAATAAATAGTAGTAATATTTTTTTAAGATCCATTTTGAAGTAATTGAGGGCTAGTTTTGGCTTTTTCCATATTTTATTTAAAATGGCTTATTCCCATCTTGAAACCCTAATTTGAATAAAAAGCCAAACCAACCGTCAAAATTCAAAATTTCAAAATCCCGCTCCTCACTCACTCTTCTTCTCCATTTTTACTTTCCCAATTCCAATGGGTGCTAATCACAGCCGTGAAGATCTAGAACTTTCCGACTCCGAATCCGAATACGGGTCGGATTCTAAAACCCGACAAGATGAAGAAGAAGACGAAGATAACTACTCTGACGCCAGAACGACGCCGTCTTCTGTCGATCGTAAGCACCCGAAAACTCCGTCTTCTTTAGACGACGTTGAAGCTAAGCTCAAAGCCCTTAAGCTCAAGTATAGTAATACTACTACCAACAACAACAACAACAACCCCACACCGAAAAACGCCGTTAAATTGTACGTTCATGTTGGTGGGAATTCGAATTCGCAGAATTCCAAATGGGTCGTAGCCGATAAGTTAACGGTCTATTCATTTGTTAAATCGGGTAATGCTAATGACTCCGATGATGATGAGAATGAGGGAAATGAAGAAAATCAGGGGAGTGGGGAGAGTGCTTGGTGGGTTTTGAAAATTGGGTCGAGGGTTCGGGTTAAGATTGATGAAAATATGCAGATGAAGGCGTTTAAGGAGCAGAAGAGAGTTGATTTTGTGGCGAATGGGGTTTGGGCATTGAAGTTTTTCGGGGAGGAAGAGTATAAGAGGTTTATTGATACGTATCAGAATTGTTTGTTTGAGAATACGTATGGGTTTGAAGCGAATGATGAGAATAGAGTTAAGGTTTACGGGAAGGATTTCATGGGGTGGGCGAAACCTGAAGCTGCAGACGATTCAATGTGGGAGGATGCTGGGGATAGTTTTGGGAAGAGTCCTGAAAAGGAGACGCCTTTGAGGGTTAATCATGATCTGAGGGAGGAGTTTGAAGAGGCAGCTAAGGGCGGAGCTATTCAGAGCTTGGCGTTAGGTGCATTGGATAATAGTTTTCTTATAAGTGATTCGGGGATTCAGGTTGTGAGGAATTATACTCATGGGATAAGTGGGAAAGGTGTTTGTGTCAATTTTGATAAGGAAAGGTCGAGTGTAGCTAATTCCACTCCGAGGAAAGCTTTACTTTTAAGAGCTGAGACTAATATGCTTCTTATGAGTCCGGTGACTGATCTGAAGCCTCATTCTCGGGGATTACATCAGTTTGATATTGAGACGGGGAAGGTTGTTAGTGAGTGGAAGTTTGAGAAAGATGGAACTGATATAACGATGCGGGATATCACGAATGATAGCAAGGGAGCTCAGATGGATCCCTCGGGGTCAACTTTCTTGGGGTTAGATGATAACAGGTTGTGTAGGTGGGATATGCGTGATCGAAATGGGATGGTTCAGAATTTAGTTGATGAAAGTACTCCTGTGCTGAATTGGACTCAAGGACATCAATTTTCGAGGGGAACTAACTTTCAGTGCTTTGCTACTACTGGTGATGGATCGATAGTTGTTGGTTCACTTGATGGAAAGATTAGGTTGTACTCCAGCAGTTCCATGAGACAGGCTAAAACTGCTTTTCCAGGGCTTGGTTCTCCTATCACTCATGTCGATGTTACCTATGATGGGAAGTGGATATTAGGGACAACTGATACTTATTTGATATTGATATGCACCTTGTTTATTGACAAGAATGGAAGTACTAAAACTGGTTTTGCTGGTCGCATGGGGAATAGGATTTCAGCTCCAAGATTGTTAAAGCTAAACCCTCTTGATTCACATATGGCTGGAGCTAACAAGTTCCGCAGTGCTCAATTTTCATGGGTATGATTCTCTTTTCTTTTTCCCTTCTCATGTTTTCTTTGTAGCCGTATATTTGACTATCATGCCTATTTATTTTCCTTTGTACATAATAATTTTGCTTAGTCGATTCCTTATGATGTATGTTAAAAGGAAAGGACTTGACATTGAGGTGTTTGTGACACATATATTAAGTGTCCATGTCTTCATTTTCGCTTAAATAGTAATATGACAACCATAATTTCTAGCTATTGAATGTGGTACAGTTTGTAGCTCTAGAGCGAGGACTTCTTTAATGACTGGTATTTTTTTCTCAAAGATAAATTGCAATTGTAGATCCACTATATTTGTCATGGTATGACCTTCCTTAGTTTTCCAAAGATTCATCTTTTTCCTTTTTACCTTTTTAATTGAACAAGAACTTTGCTTTTGTGCCCCTTTATCACTAAGAATCTAAGTTGCTCGGACTCGGTATGACTGGTTTTGCTTGAATTGGTTTGTTTTCTGGATTTGAAATACTAGGAGCAGCACATAGAATGGTGCAGCGGCTACATGGGCAAGTTGAAAGCTGCTGTTAAAGCAGGATGTACACTTCATGTTGTATTCCCCAATCAAAAGCTAATCAGTCTAAGAAATTCACAAACTAGTAATATCAATATCTTATGCTAAAGCTAGCTTGTGTCTTGGTTAGCCTAAACCTCATCCTTGATTCTATTTAGTTCCTTCTTCTCATGCATCTTGAAACAACTACACAGTCAACTCATTGCTAATTTGGAAACCATAACCATGTTGTATCTTCTGAATATGGATGGAAATAAGTCACACACTTAATGAAACAAGTAAACCGAAATTGAAAGAGTATCTTTGTCACATGAAAGTTTGCAGCCATGTAGGAGACTTCACTTACTGCATGTTGTGTCTATTGCTATACTACTGGAGCTCCTTGAGCATATGTATGGAGCACGTTGTCTTTTATCTGGAAGCTTAAATGTACTGTGGAGGGGGATTTTGTCAGCTCATAAATATTGCTTCTTTTGCCTTACCCTATTGTCCCCTTTTAAGCAATCATGCAAGTTTAACTGCTGATGTTTGTTGATTGAAAGTTGCATATTGTCTTGTAAATTCTTTATTTCTCCGAAGCTTGTTTTCTCAGTCGAAGAAAATTTTCAGGTCACTGAGAATGGGAAGCAAGAGCGCCACCTTGTTGCTACTGTTGGGAAGTTTAGTGTGATATGGAATTTTCAACAGGTGAAGGATGGTTCTCATGGGTGTTACCAGAATCAGGTGGGGTTGAAGAGCTGCTATTGTTACAAGATAGTTCCAAGAGACGACTCTATTGTTGAAAGCCGCTTCATGCATGACAAGTATGCTGTTTCTGACTCTCCTGAAGCACCACTGGTGGTAGCAACCCCCATGAAAGTAAGCTCGTTCAGCATTTCCAGCAGGCGATTACAAATTTGAACAATCATTTGTTCATATATGCGACTTATTTGGTATATCTGTAGCAGAATTAGTGTCTCTCACACTAATAAGTAGCTCGAAAAATTGCACATCTGCAAACCATTTCTAGTTCAGTCTATTATTGCTTCTATTTAAAGACTTGAAAAGGCAGTCTTCCAACTCCTACGTATCCTCCCAGACTTTACTGTTGTTGTAATAACTAATACTGCTTGTTTTAGATCCCCGCTCAATGATTCCAGTTGATTTGCATTTTCCAATATTTTCTGTTTTTCTTGAACACATCCCTATTGATATTAACTGTTAACCTATTTTCAGTAGTCGTACCATTTCATTAATTAATGAATAAGTGTGGATACCATTTGCATTATGAACCTTTGCTTATTGCCTCATGAAATTCTTATGACTAGATGATTGATACTGGCAGACAATACTAAGGTGATTTTTTTTAAGAAAAACTGGATGATACATTTTATACATTGAATGCCTACCAAATAACGAAGCACTCACCCAATCTCATTATTCTTTACAAAACCAGTCAAAAATGAAATGGCAGTCCAGAAATGATAACAAACTGGACTGTTTAATTACAGAATCTCTTAGTTGATGGTTCCAGCCTTCCAGGCTTGCAGCAAACCTAAAACAAGCTTATTCCCCTCCTATAATGCTATCTATGAGTGACTTAGAATTAATTTAATATATTGTACATATAAAAGAATGCTGTGTATGTACATATTGTAAAAGATTACCCTTCCGCTTTACCAACCGAGACAAACAGTCAAAATTTTGGAGAAACAATTGTTTAACAATGACAAGATGTTGTACATGCAGCAATCATTGAGCAGACTTGGCCTGTGCTACTTTCCTTCTGGCTAGAAACATGAAGATTCTTGGGAAGAAGGACCTCTTCTTTTTCTTTGGAATCTTTACATCTGGAGATGACTCGGCTTCAGTACTGCTTGCTTGCAGTTGGGTTTTTGGACTCGTGCTTTCATGAGATGCAGTAGCCTCTGGTGCACTTTCAGAGGTCTTTGATTCGTTACTCTCCTCAACGTTCTTTCTAGGGCTTCCGGTTGTAGGTGGAATGGATACACCAGCTTTACGTCTCTGCTCATGCTCCTCTCTCCATTTCCTCAGCTCTTGCTCTACAGCCAACTTCCCTTCCTTGGCTTTCTCGGCCTTTTGCAATGCAACTCCTAGAGCTTCCTTTCTTTCAGTTATCTCACGATTCACCTCCTCCAGCCTGCTTAGGCTTCTAAGCTCCGACTCCTTGGCTACATCTATTTGGGTATGAGCATCAGCCACCTCCTTGTTAGCTTGCTCCTCTGCCTCATGCGCCTTCTTGCTGAGCTCATAATACTCCTCCAAAGATAGAGTCACTCCAGGTGGGGTCTTCTCATCTTTGTTTTTTTGAGCTGATTCACTTTCCTCCAGAGCAGTGATAGCTGCTAGCGCCAACTTCTCCGCAGCTCTCGCAGCCTCTATCTCCTTCTTAGCTGCAAGTAGTCTACTTTCCATGGTACTTGCTCCAGCCTTTGCTTGCTCAGCTTCTTCCTTTGCTTTCTTCAGATCTTCACGTGCCATTTGAGCAAGTGATTTTGCACGATCAGCCTCTACGGATACCTCTTGGAGTTGCTTGGGAAGCTCTACCATCTTCTCTCTTGCTTCTTTTTCCTTCTTCTGAGTAAGAGCAATCTCAGACTGTGTCTTACTCAACTCAGCTTCAAGAGATGCAGCAGCAACAGATGCCATTCCTTCTCTCTGTTGGATCACGGCTAGTTCTGATTTTTCCTTTTCCAATTCTGCCTTCAATGAAGTTGCTGCCACCTTCAAGAAATTTACTTCAGTTGTAGCCTTCTCGATGTTGAGTTTCACTTCTTCTAGTTCCCTCTTAGCTGTGGCCACTGCTGACTGTATCTCATCGTGAGTTTTTTTCTCTGGCTCTACCTGTTCGCCATTCAGGTTTCCTTCTTCATCAGTCTCCTGCTTCAACTTTGATTCCATGTAAGCAGCCAACTCGGTTTTGAGATCCTGTAGCAATGCTGAAGCAGTATCTAGTTTTCCTCTGAGATCCTTTGCAGACAGAATTTGCTGGTTTAGTCTGTCGAGCTCCTCTTCTGCCTGCTTCAGTTCTTTCACCCAGTTTAAAGCATCTTGCTCTCCTGCCATAGCTGCTCCAATTCTCTGTTCCTCGGCTTCCAAATGTGCAGCATGAGCCACCTCCAAAGATTCCTTTGCTGTTATGAGCTCTATAGTTAAATTCTCCAATGTCTTCTCGACTTCTTTTGATGCAGAGACTGCTTCCTCAGCTCTTTGCACCGCACCATCTTTATCAGAGACCAATAAAGCATAATCTTTTCGAAGATCTTCTAACTCAGATTTTACAGTTTTTAGCTCAGAAACTGCAGCTGCATGCCTGGCCCTAGCAACTTCAAGCTGTGCTTTTGCTGCAATACTAAGATCATTACCGATCCCTTGCTCCAACTCCTCCACCCGGAGCTTGGCAAGTTCTGAATCCTGTTTTGCTTGTTGCTCTTCTTTTTGTGCTCTCTCCAGGTTCAGCTTCAATTCTTCTATAAGTCTCTTAGTGCCGTCTAATTCCTTTAAAACTAACAATTTTGCATCTTCAGCAGCCTGAGACTGTTTTTCATAAAATGGGATCTCCTCTTTCACTTTTGCTAGTTCTTGTTCAACAAGTTCCCGTCTCTGCATTAGCCAGGAGAAAAAAGATTTTTAACAGACAGGGACTAGACCATTAAATTGTGAGATAAATGTGTGATTTAGACGCACTCAAACACCTAAACGAAGCACTGTACCTGTCCATAAGATTCTTTTTCCTTTTCATTTTGATATGGTGAATCCCCCCCCCCCCCCCTCCCCCGCCTCCTCCTACCCAGGCCAAATAGTGCCTATTGGCTATTACTACCTTTGGTCACTTGATGATTTGAACCCACAGAACTTCACGGTTGGAGACGGAGGACGCTTTACACTAGGCTATCCTTAAGTAGATACAAGTGCACGCTTTAAAATTGAAACAGCTACTGCTTATTCAAATAGACTAATGTTCTTTGCAGATACAACTATAAAATGATTAAAATAATAAAGTGGTTACGCAAAGCGGCTATCAGAAAAACGAAAAATCAAAAAGTGTATATTACCTCCACAGTCTGTACACGATGAGCCTTCCAATCAACGATCCCTCCAAACTTGGAAACCGCCTGCTTCACAGATTCAATCGGTGCTGCTGTGTCGATGTGGCCTTTGTTTATGTCATATTTTTGAGGATGCTTCGGACTAGCAGTGGGTAAAAAGGTCCTTGCTGTGAAAGTGGAAGACTTGGCTAGCGGGCGACCAATGTTATCTGGTGTTGGTTTGTGATTATTATTTTCAGGTTTCCTCATCACTTGAGTAGATACAGGAGAAGGCTCATCCACATCGATATGGGTACTGCTAGAAGAATTATCTGGCGGATGAAGCGGTAAGGCATTATTTGGTTCTACATCTGAATGATTAGATTGAACATGTTCAGAAGATGCCTCTGCAACTTCTGAACGTTCAGAAGATCCCTTTCTGCTTTCCTCTTTTAGGGGTGATGTATCTGAATTCCCGGTTGATGAAGCATCTTTCTTGGCTGTTGGTCCATCAGAGGAATCATTTGGCTGGTTCTGAACCTTACCATTGGCACCCATATCTGATGTTGGCTTCAAAATTTCACTTGGTTTTGCATCCAACATGGATGATGCATTGGATTCTGATAGAGCCGCTGTACTACTATTTGCAGAAGCGTCTGCTTTCAGATCATGTGCAGGTGAGGCTTCTCGCCCAACCATTGGTGTACTGGAAGCCATTTGAGAAGTTCCTTGATTAGAAGTGTAATTCATTCCGTCAGACATAATGGGAGCTGCTGAAACTAAATTTTCTCCACGAGGAGTCTCACTGTCCTGCACAGATAAGATGTCTGAAGCATCCTCAAATGTCTCCTGAGTTATGGAGTCCTCTTTTTCATTGTTATGTTGGCTGGTTTGAGCTGCACTATGTGATCGATCATCATTTAGAGAGGAAATTTTTGGTTCATGGGACGATTCCGGAGGAGCATTTTCCTTCATATCTTTACCATCTCCCATTTCTTAATTAAGAACAAAAGAGAACAAAGTCGGAACCTAGAAATCAGACAATATCAGAATAAGTTAGGAGACGTAAACCAGCCATAATTTAACAGACATGAGGAATATATCTTAAGGAGGTGAATGTAGTTGAGAAAATGTCGAAGTCTTTTTAGCACCAACTATAAGAATGTAAACTGAAGACCTGAAACCATTTCATGGACAATACTAGATCACCTGCTCTATAACATCCATGGTAAATGTGACCATTTTCTCACTTGAATATGGTAAAAAGAATTATTATAATCTTTTGAAGAGATTTACGGCATTATGCCTTACCAAAAGATTTAGATCTACCCCACCTTCACAAATTGGATGGCAAAGAATAACTCTATCCCACATGTAAACTTCATTTCGACAATGAATACCACATTTTCATCTAACTCAATAAGAAATTATAAGTCAAATATTCTTATACGGAAGCGTGTCAAGTCAAAGGAAATGCAATTATAATTTATTGAAGATCGAACAGCTTCTACAATTAACTGCATGTGCACGCATTTAAAAGAAATCGCAACCCTACTATTACCGCCAGCCCTCAATCAGACTCCCAGCCAAAATAAACAAATAAGGCCCTATTATTATTTTTTTGTGCAGGTAACAACTAGTAAGGCCCTATTATTTTCCTCCTTTCTTTTATCATTTCATATTTTTAAAATCAGATTAAAGTATCGACACTTCTTGTTTGATCATTCTACATCTTATAGTCTGAAGCACATCACTTCACACAAGACAAGAATCCTTCTATTCACATTGTTCTGCTGCTTTAAGCGACAAAGCAACCACATTATTTTTTTGAAGAAGTTATCACTTATAAAGCAATCACATTTTAATAAAACTGATAGCAGGAAGACAAGCCTAACTAATTAAAAATATGAAAGCAGCTTGAATCCTTCCCTCTCTATGTGAAGAAATCCCAAGGCAGTTTCATCCTCCAACTAGCTTAGGCAAGTGCTTACACAGAGTTTGGAAAATGCAAGAAATTGTGTCACATTGGAAGTTAAAACAAGATGTAATGGCAGCCAACAGATGACTAATTGTTAAGCTAGTGTTTGACCATAGATTTTAAAAATATGTCTTCAAAACCAGTTCTTAGAAGAAATTTCACTTTTACTCACAAAAGTTCAAATATTTTCCAAGTAAATTGCATGTCCAGATACAACTTCAAAAACTCAATCAAGTTTCAAATTTCAACTTCAAAATCTATGGCCAAACAGGAAACAAAAGAAGCTATTGGCTAATCAAAATGCACTTATAATGTGCATTAATGTATTTGTCGATCTTGGAACAAAAGCTAGAATCTGGAAAACATCCTCAGCTCTACTAACACTGCAGAATCTAACAATTTTTGTTAGTGAGACTGACACCGATTTAGGACATTGAACCAGAAGAGACAAAATAGGCTTTGAGAAGGAAACAAGTTGCCACCATTCCGTTTAGGTAATACAACAGTTCTATGATTTGGATATAGAAATGATACTGAGCTATAGAATCTTGATTACACAAAACCAAACTATAGAATCTCATATTAGGCCTCGTTAACAACTAATCCTGTCTGGGAATCTGGGGTATCCAAAGATTGTTCCTTTATAACCAAATACACATCATATATAACAATTAATCAAGAAACATAATCATGTCTCAAATTTAGAAGTAATCCAAGCCAAACAAATTCTTAATTAAACAAATCTAAACTATAAAATCTCATCTTAGGCTTCATTTACATCTAATCCTTTCTTGGTATCCAAAGATTGCTCCTTTTTTACCAAATAAGCCTCCCAAATCCATTACTCCATTAAAAAAAAAAAAAAACTTGGAACTCAAACTTAGAATTAAACAAATTCTTGATTAAATACAACTTAAAATACAAACTACAGAATCTCAAATTAGGCTTGATTTACATCTAATCCTTCATGGGGTCTCCAAAGATTGTTCCTTTATACCAAATAACAAATGCCCATGATCAAACATTAACATATAACAATTAATCAAGAAACATAATGATATATTAATGACAGATTAACAGATAAAACTCATGAATATTTGCTAATTGAAAAACATCTATAACTCAAAAAAAAAAAAAAAGCAAAAAAAGGAGAGGAACATTACCAAGAATAAAAAAAATAGAGAAGTGAAAAAATGGAAGACACTACAAATGATGTGTCTTTCTTTTTTCCCCTTCTCCAGCTCAATGTAATTGTTGAGTATTTTTCTAAAGGGAAAAAAGAGAAAATAAACAAAAAGATACTACTACTGCACAAAAAATATTGGGTCACAAAATTCAATGAAAAAAAAAACAAAA
This sequence comes from Capsicum pubescens, assembly GCA_030864215.1. NCBI lineage: Eukaryota > Viridiplantae > Streptophyta > Magnoliopsida > Solanales > Solanaceae > Capsicum > Capsicum pubescens. The sequence goes on along the minus strand of CM061541.1, from coordinate 12,636,197 downwards.
AGGAAAAAATAGAAAATAAAATAAAAAAGGAAGAAAAAACGAAAAAACAAAATAGATAAAGTGAGAAGAGGATATTAGTATAACACGTGGTGGAGCCTATCCCTCTTGTTCTTTTTTCCCATCAAGGGAAATAAAATATTTTCAATAAAAAAGAATTCTGAGAATTATTTTCTATCAAAATTCTCCCCTTTTTTACTTTGTGGGAGGTGGTGGTGGTTGGTATTATCACTTTTTAAGTAAGAAGATATTTAAGAAGAAGACGGTGTACGCACCTAACTAATGATGTAATGTGGAATTACATTTGGTATTCGATATTTATATTTATTTTATGTAATTATTATTTTGAGTTTACATATAAAAAAAAAATATTTTAAAATAAGATATTTTTTTTAAAAAAGACTTGATGCGCGCTTGAATCAATATGATATTATTAGTACTACTACTAATAATAATAATAATATATTTAATATAATTTGAGTTTACATATAAAAAAATTATTATTTTTTTTTAAAAAACTGCATGCGCGCTTGAATCAATATGATATTATTAGTACTACTACTAATAATAATAATATATTTAATATAATTTTATTAATACGTCGGAAAAGAGTGATGTATACTCAATCTTACTTGTATCTTCATATCAAAAATCAACTATATAAGGAAATATCACTACCATTAAGTTAAACCTAAATTAAATATTATAAATAAGCTACGACTAACTATTTTAAGAATAAGAGAAATTCTTATGGTTACGAGGGACGAAAAATAAATTTGTGAAAGTGAAACTGCGACTACTAAATCATATCTTCAAATCTTATATTCTCTGTAAAAGATCTTGATATAAATTTACCATAATTAAGCTAATAATGGAGTGCTAATTATTGCCAAAAGAAGAAGAAGATGAAAAATGTGCTTTCAAAGTAGACAAATATTAAGTGATTTCTTAACATTCGTTTTGATCTTGTGGACAGAATTGTCTGATACCTATTATTACGGAGAGATGACAAGTATTTCGTGAAATTAGTCAAGGTGCACATAAGCTTGTCCTAACACCACGTTTATAAAAAATATATATATATTTTTTTTTTAAAAAGAAGATGAAACAGATGCTAGTGGAAACCACATAGGATGTGGTGCAGCGGATGAAACTACTCCTCCCTAAATCAGAGGTCTCAGGTTCAAGCCGTGGATCTGGAAAAAACCTTGATAGAAAGCGTTATCCCTGAATGGGCCTACCCGACACAAATTCAAATCAATCGAACTCTAATATGAATACCGAATATCAAATGAAAAACAATAAAAATACATGCTCGTGGAAGGTAAGATTAAAACTACTCTAGATTTCAACTTCAATTGTTTGTCTGTCTTAAAATTGTATTTTAGCAACTTACTAGCTCAGTATAAATAAACTAATAATTTAATGGGAAAAGATATCGTTTCCACCCTAAACTATATCCGAAAAGTCGAAGCCACACCTAAACTATACTAGTGACCTATTACACACCTAAACTATAAAAAAGTGAAACTATTTACACCCTGTCAGGCTACCACCACTTGCATGTGGTGTAGTGTTTTACACGCGCTGCCACGTCAGTACCACGTCAGTAAAAAGTATCACTTTTTTATAGTTAAGGTGTGTAATAGGTCACTTATATAGTTTAGGTGTGTATTCGACTTTTCGACTATAGTTTGGGGTGGAAACAATGCCTTTTTCCTTAATGTTTTTAGCCGTTTACTTTTGTTATTCAATAGGCTGGACGCGCCTAAAATAAGTGTAACACACGCGCCTTAGAATGGGGGTCGCAGGGAGCTAATAATATCACTTTTATATAGTTAAGATGTGTAATAGGTCACTTATATAATTTAGGTGTGACTTAAACTTTTCTTGTATAGTATGGGATGAAAATAATGTCTTTTCCCTAATTTAATTACTAGTATATTTTTATGTAAGAGAAAATGTGGTTTAGAAGGGAAGAGAAAGTTAAGTGTTTTATGGACCATTAATTGAATATGTGAAGTTGAAGAATCTTTCGACTAACATTCTAAGCTCAGCTTCCCATTCTTCTCTCTCCATCCCATACTAATTAGGAGTAATAATTATCAAGTAAATTAAAAATATTTATTCTAAATTTTTTATCAATTTATAAAATTAAATATCTTTTTTAATATGACCTTATATTATTACCTACACATGCTTGCAGATTTTTCACTCAAAATAGTTTTACTTGTATTTTCAAATTTCAAAGACTATACACTTTACTCAAAGGTGGACAATTTGCTTCACTTCTACATTTAATCCCTCTTTCTTTAATTGATGAAAAGTAGGTGTAGAAATTATGAGGTGAAATCATATCATATAATTGCAAAATCTTTTTTGTATTGATAGCATTTAGTGCTTTTTTATCTCGATATAATTTTCTTTTACCTAATGATATTTATTCGGTACGCTTTATTCGATCAAAAAATTTTCACTTGGTAAATGTTTATGGGGTAAGTGATCGAGGGGTATCTTTCTGTAATTATCGAGTTTTATGACTTTATTGAACTCAAAAGTTTTGACATATGAAGTTCTGAAGTAATAGACGACGTTGCCTTAAAGTTATGCATATGTTTAAAAATGCATTAAACATGTACAAATAATAGATTCCGAACCCAATAAATTTGCCGGAGGTAACAATTACGAATTTGAGCCCAAAAATTCAAATTCTTATCCATCTATAATTATCGAGCAAATCTATCTATAACATCAATAGCATGTCCATAATTTCTTTTGTGCAATATATAGTATCATAAATAAAACTATTCGTTGATTATTAGCGGCATTTCAAAAACGTTCGGGTCAGATGAACTAATAAAATAGTTAGAAGAATCCAATCAATAAGTTAAGTAAATCTTCTAGGATCAGTAACATTAATCTTCCAATGTTCATCTTTAAATCCCATTTCTTCTGCCTCTTTTCTGCTATAAAATAACTCAATTTTCCTCTGCCTTGTCAATCCACAAAATTTCTGCAAATTCTCATCCATGGCATCATGAATTTTCCACCATGTTCGGTGCGCGACATCGCTAGCATAAACACGTAAATAACCAACATCCCAATTACAATCGTAGTCCCTGTAACACACCCACGGCTTTAACCCCATATAATGTATTGCATAGAGTTGCGGAGGATCGGCTTCGAATAGTTGGTTCTTAGCACTGACCTCATTAGAATTTTCGAAATTCTTGAAAAAGTTTACTCTTCTAGGTAATCTATGCCACCATACAAATATTTCATTAAGGAAACCTTGATCACCTCCATTATATGAAATTATGTCTTTTATATGTTGCATGAACATGTTGAATGTGCAATTTGATGGCTCGATCACCATTACTCCAGAATTGAAGATTGATCCATCATTACCTGTAAGTAATATTGGAAAATACAAATTTTAAAATTAGTATATATGCAAGTATATTTTCAACAACTTTTTTCATTTACCCTTTATAAGAATAACCTAACGTAGCGGGGAGTGTGGCCCGGCAACGTGGGAGGGGCTGTTTGGGTGGTCAAACCGGCGAAACGTCGCGAGCGGGACATTTTCGGGCCAAATCGGTGTGCTATAATAGCCCACGGTTCTGGAGGTGTGCCCGGGGCCCGGGCGTGTCTTGGGCCGAAAATCGACCTGAGGCTCCTAGGCAGGCTGAGGAGCGGGGAAGTGTGGCCCGGCAATGTGGGAGGGGCTGTTTGGGTGGTCAAACCGGCGAAACGTCGCGAGCGGGACATTTTCGGGCCAAATCGGTGTGCTATAATAGCCCACGGTTCTGGAGGTGTGGCCGGGGCCCAGGCGTGTCTTGGGCCGAAAATCGACCTGAGGCTCCTAGGCAGGCTGAGGAGCGGGGAAGTGTGGCCCGACAGCGTGTGAGGGGCTGTCTGGGTAGTCAAACGGGCGAAACGTCGCTAGCGGGCCATTTTTCGGGCCAAATCGGTGTGCTATAGCCCACGGTTCTGGGGGTGTGCCCGTGACCGGGCGTGTTTTGGGTTGAAAACTGACCTGGGGCTCCCAGTCCGGCTGAGGAGCGGGGAGTGTGGCCTAGCGGCGTGGGAGGGGCCGTCTAGCTGGTCAAACGGCGCGAAACGACGCAAACGGGCCATTTTCGGGTCAAATCGATTTGCTATAGCCCACAGTTCTGGGGTATGCCCGGGGCCCATGCGTGTTTTAGGCCGAAAATCGACCTGGGGCTCCAGGCAGGCTGAGGAGAGGGGGATTGTGGCCCACGGAATGTATTTTTCTTCGGGGTAATTGTATTTTTAATCCCTCAATTATTAATAAATTTAATGTTAGTCCTTGTGATATGCTACTAAACATATTAAACCTTCAATTAACTAATTGTGTGCTTTAAGTCCCTTTACGAAAGAAATATCTTATACTTACAGTACTAATTTCAGAACTATGTTATTACCCTCTCGTATATGGGGATCAAGTAACAATACAAACAAGACATAACACATGAATATAATTAAATGATGTAATGGTTATATAATTCATTTGATTTGTAAATATTAACAGCCACAGGTGAAGGGATCAAAAGTAAGGTTGTAGTTTTAAATAATTTTTCCAAAATTAAATGCACTTAATCAGTATCGATCACAAGTACCAAACCTAAAATATGTCGATATTTGACCCAAAACATGCGTTGCCCCCGGGCACAATCAGACAACCGTGGGCTAACATCCACCGATTAGGCCCGAAAACATCCTGTTGTCGTTTCGCTCGTTTGAACACTCAAACGGCCCCGCCGGGCCAATCCTCAATCGACAGCAACTCCGTCCAACGATTTGAGGAATCCTAGAAGTACTAATTACCCTTTTGACATGTTATATCACAAGTCTTATCCGTATTCTTAATTTCTGTATTGAGTCAAACTAAGACACATGAAATAAAATGAGTACTAGTATTACTAACCTGTAGCTGACAATTGAGGAAACTGGAAAAGAATGTCGATGTTACGAAGAACAATGATATCGGCATCAATAAACACAACTTTGTCATAATCAGTTAGCTGCCATAACCTGAACTTGCTGTAATTGTACTTGTTGTACATGTTTTTCTCAGCTCTAGTATTTCTTATCCTCTTTATGAACCGTAGTTTCCACCCTGCTTTGATCAGCGCGTCGCGTTTGGGCTTGGAGATAGTGTTATCTAGGAGAAGGACTAGGTCCCGTGAGGTTCCGGTCCGAAGAAGACTCTGAGCTAGTGTGATTGCACCACATACATATTGTGCAGATGAATGAAGAACTGTGGCGTAGGCTTCTCTGCTTTTAGAATTGGAGATATCAAACACCTTGTTCATTTCTGGAATGATAATTGAGAGTAAATGTTAACTTGCATCTCAAACATATTGCGAAATAGATGTTCATTTCTCTATGTGATGGTGCTACATTTGACTGGATTGGTCAAAAATACACCTGAAGTATCTTGAGTTTTTGAGTTTTATATCTGAGTTATCAGGTTGAGTTTTCTACCTAAAATATCATTTATTTATCAAAAACACACCTCAACTATCAATTGTTCACTTGTTCAACATAAAATAGTGAAATATCATCATTGTTCAGATAGCAAAGGTGTACAATTGATAGTTGAGGTGTTTCTTCCGTTTTATCCTTGCAATTAATTCTTATTGCTATAAGCAAGTTTGTAAAGTTAAGGTTTAAGGGATAAACTAGTAAAACTGGGTAATAAGGAAAGTGGACAAGTAATATGAGCAAGTTTGTAAAGTTAAAAGATTTAAGGGTAAATTAGTAAAATTATCATTCTTATTTATAATTACTTTGAAAAGCGCATAATGAAAAAACTGAACAACTAATATGAAACGGAAGTAACATGACATACCTATTTCCCGGAGAGACAAAGCCAACTTGAAAGAACCTATAGGCAATGAAACTTTTTGTGCCAATTTAGCCATATTTGGCTCATAATACCACCAATCTCCTTCCCTTTTCTTTAGTTCTTTACATCTAAAAATCTCCACCATTGGCATACACTTACTCAAAAAAATCAATTTCATCTTTCCATTTTTACCCTTCTTTCTTTTCACAGCCAAATTTGCAGCCACAAGGTGCACTTGTAGTCTAAACACATCCCTTTTCCAACCTTCCTGTGGATACTTACATGGCAATTTCACAACTATTATGTCCATGTAACTATAGCTATAGAAAGGTGGCATTGGTATTTCTGCACCTATTTGTCTATCATCCTTCTCTTCTAAATCCTCATCTATCTGTCCTGAAAATAAAATCGGCGAAATTAATTCATTTTTAAATAACTCGTCCAACCCGTTCAAGTTTCACTCAACCCGCCTATTTGACACGTAGTTTAATTACCTGGAAACAAGTCATCCCATTCCAACAACTCTGAAACTTTCTGAAAATGTACTGTTGTTATTTGTCCATGGACTCTCCATTCACTAACATCTTCATCTTCCATATTCACCATTCCTATCTTCATTCCTCTCCCCATTATTTCTTTCACAAAACTTGGCTTCTTGTGTCTCACCATTTTCTTCAATAATATTGCCTTTGTCTCATTCACCACTTTTGGTTCTTCCACCTACTCAATACAAGAAATATTTTTATGAGTTTTTTCTCTTTACAAAAAAGATATAGTGTTACTGGTTTTACTGTCAGAAAATTGCTAATTTTTGATGAAATTTGGCTCATTGGTAACTTTTTCGATGGACTTTTGTCAGAAATCACTTATGAAAAAACCAAATTCTAACCAGATGTCCATCAAAAGTTAGCGATTTGACTTTCTTGAACTAAAAGAAAAAAGAATTAACCTAAATAGCCGATCACCCGACCAAAATAGTCAAAGATGTATAATTCATGTATAACATGCACATACTGTATATAATCAGTGTAATTTAAGTAAACAGTGAATCCGACCGGACTTACCTTGTGATGGCAATCACATAATGTGCATCTAACAGGAGAAGTTGAATATACATGATAAACAGAAGATAATTGCCAGTGAAGAAGGGCAGCATAAGCAATTAAGAAACAAACCAAGATGACTAAGTTGATTTTGATTATCAAAAACTTAGAAGAAAGAAACTTATTCATTATCAACTTTTCGAGAAACCAAAATGCTAGTAGTTCAAAAGGAGTACTGTACAAAAGCACTTACTAATAAGTGACATTAAAATATATATATATATATATTGATAGTTTAGAGAATGAAAAATATTATACATTATTAAAGTATTAAATTCGTCATGTCCTTGTTAAACATAAATTAATCATCACTTACATTAACGATCATGTCTCGACAAAGTGAGACTCATACAATTAATTAATTGGACGACAAAGTAGATAGTTAATGTAGGTGATTAATTTATGTTTAATAGGGACTTGGTGGCAGCAAAATAAGCGTAGTAGCTTTAATTATTATTTGCCGTAAACGTTAATTAGTGGTGTTATTAATTGTTTTTTGTATTTGTATTATTATTTTATTATAACAGTGCAAAAAGTGTCATGTGGTGAGCTCGTAAGCCTATAATAGATCCGACATTGAAGCTGCCAAGTGCCATGCATCTTTTAACAGCACCAGCATTATTAAAAAATAATATATCGACGCTTTTCGTGCGTGTTCTCAAAGTGTTTAAACTGGTATATTTACGATGTTTGTTTTCTTGTTTTAATCAATAATGCTTAAATACTTAAACAAAAAAAAAAAAATGATGTGCTGCTACCTTTGACATACACACTTTACCACTTGCACTAGATAATGTTTTGGCAACGTGAGTGACAGATTTAATATTTTACTATATCAGTCTCTATATATAGAACAATGCTTAACAAAATTGTGAAAGCGTTAGGCCGAATCTCCATTTTGTGTGGAGAAAAGGAGTGGAATTAAGAGTCTTTCTAATGCCTAAAAAGGGATGAATGCTCCAAAAGAGGACTAAGAGCTAAATTCCAGAGACAGCTTAAGGGGATTCTAAATCTTTTTTTTGCTCCGGATTGTCAGCATCCGGAAGAAAAAGAGTCCTTGGTTCCTTGTAAGGAATGAACAATTGGTGCAGTCTCATCTCAGTAAGAGTAAGTGACGATTTCCCGATGCTACGATATGATTTAATATTTTACTATCAGTCTCTCTATATAGAACAATGCTTGACAAAAAAAAAAATTAAAAATGATATGTTGCTGTCTAAGATCAAACCCACGACCTATTACCCACAAAAGTGACGCTTTGCCACTTGGACTAGATAGCACTTTAGTATTTACTATATCAGTCTCGATATAATAGAACATTACTTAACAGAAAAAAACCTAAGAAATAATATGCTGTTGTCTGAGATCGAACCCATGACCTATTACACACAAAAGTGGCACTTTGCCACTTCCACTAGATAGCGCTTTGGTATTGTAGGTGGCAGATTTAATATTTTAATATATCAGTCTATATATATAGCTATATATATAGAGTTTTCGTCGAAGTTTACGGGTGGCATGCCATCCCACCGACCTCAATAGATTCGCTCCTGGATACGATATATAGATATGTTAGTCGGTTAAAATATGCCACTTTATATAGTCATACATATTACGCTCAATAAGCTGTAAAAGCTTAAATTTGTTTCAACTTATGCAAGTACGTATAACTACAGGAGCTGACATACTTCACACAATTTTTTAAGAACTTGACTACAAGAGCTGACATACTTCACACAATTTTCTGAGCCGGGGGTCTATCGAAAACAACTCCTTTACTTTTTTGGAGGTAGTGGTATGGACTGCATACATTCTACCCTCCCCAGACCACTACGTGGGAATATACTGGTTTGTTGTTGTTGTTGACTACATAGCAGTATCTTATTGAAGCACTTTATTATACGTCTAGATATCTTATAAAACAGACAATAGTGTTCAAATATATAAATAATATTTACTGAATATATTCATTGTAACAATTTGAACCTCAAAGTTGCTATTACTTGAAAATGGGACTGAATTACAACTGACTCAATATTAGAGAATGCAATAAAAGAAATAACAATACAAAACTGAAATATAAAGGTTAGAGAAGAAGGGGGATGAGAAGCTCAGATTTCTCAGAATTGGGGATGAGAGAATCAGAGAATTTCCATAACAAACAACCTACTTTTTGCTATTGCTACCACTTCCTTATAACAAACTTCTGCAACTCACATGCTCTCAGATTCCATCACATGTTTTACCCACCCTTTTAATGAAGTATAAGTAACATAAATACCAACCCTTTTGGAAGTAATTATACTCTCTCCCACTTTTTTAATTACTTTACTCACTCTCCCAAAGGGGTGCCTTAGAGTGAAGGGGAGCCTTGGAGTAACTGGTAAAGTTACTGTCATGTGACCAGAAGGTCACTGGTTCAAGCCTTGGAAACAGCCTCTAGCAGAAATGCAAGGTAAGGCTGCGTACGATACACCCTTGTGGTGGAGCCCTTTCCCGGAGACCGCGCATAGCGGTAACTTTAGTGCACCGGGCTGTCCTTTTTTTTTACTCTCTCTCCCTATTAATATACATAACATAGCCGACATATACATAACATTTTGTGTATATGTTGGGATTTTTGTAATATGTTTAGGGAGTTGGAATTTTTTGTAATACTAGTTTAGTGTACGTGCGTTGCACGTGTATCAAATGCTAATTAAGAATAAATGTATATGAAAAATAAATTATTGTGTGTTTGTTATTTTATTAAGTACAAAAAAAATTAAAATATAATATAAAATTTTGAAGATAAACTAATGTAGTTGACTAAAAAGGAACATGATAAATCATCATCACACTAATAATTAAGAAACAAAATTAGATGTAGCAAAAAAATATTTTTCATTTAAATTTATACTATTTAGTCCTTTTCTATAAGTTGAAATGACCCGATTAATGACAACCAAAGTTTTTAGACACTCTAAATAGTATTTAGTCATTATACTTATTTTCTAATTCTAAAAGCACTTTGTTTTTAATGGAGCATTATTTTTATTCTCAGGATTCTATATTTTAATCAAAATTGAAGGTATTTTAGATGATTTTTTTTTTTATATATATATATATATATATATATATATATATATATATATATATATACTCTAAATAGTATTTAGTCATTACACTTATTTTATAATTCTAAAAACACTTTGTTTTTAATGGAGCATTATTTTTATTCTCAGGATTCTACATTTTTATCAAAATTGAAGGTATTTTAGATGATTATATATACATATAAACACTTCTACAATGTTTGGTAAGTGGATTGGGCATCTAAAATCTTCTCTTCACGTGTTCGAACCATCTCAATTTCGCCTCTCACCTTGACCATCGCAGGAGTCACTCTCACTTTTTCTGAAATATCCTCATTCCTAACCCTATATCTCTCCTAGTATGCTCACACATTCATCGTAATATCCTTATTTTTCGCTACTTTGATCTTTTGAACGTGCGATCTCTTAACCATTACAATATAACTAGTCTATCACTTTATAGATCTTACCTTGTACAATTACCTCCATTCCAAACAAAAATACTTGATTTATAATAAGTAACATAAATTTAACTGCACATTCAAGTTATATTTACAACGATTGTCTTTATTCCAGTTGGCAAAGAGGTGAAATCCATAAAATTAAAGTACAGGATCTGTACTCCATATTATACACTTAGAAACAGCCCCGTTCCACTTTAAAATATATATGCTATGTGGTAAGACAAACTCACTACAGATGTCCGACTTAGTAAGTTATTATGTATTGCTATTCACAATTAGAATTAATTGTCACCATGTATCACGAGAAAGAGACAACTGATCTCTTGGTGCATGAAGAGCTTCTCATCTAGATCGCTAGTTGGCCTATCCAGAGAATCTCTAGAACAGGACCTATTCTGTAGACGAACACAGGGGCGGCTCAACCCTTTGGGAGGCCGCCTAAGGCCCCCAAAATTTGAGGGGGCTCATTTTTTTTTAGTAATAATAAATTTTAAAATATATATTAAATACTATTTATAGAAAAATAATTTTATTATATAAAAAATTTAAGAGTTTGATATATCTACTCCAGAATATTATGTGTCAAGAAATTAATGCATTGATTATATTATTAATTTTAAAAGAATTATTAAAAAAAATCAATTATAATTTAAAAAATAGACTTTATAAAAATAATTAATTTTTATTAAAAACTTAAGGCCTCCGTTCGATTTTGGCCTTAGGCCACGAATTTGCTTTAGCCGCCCCTGGACGAACGCAAATGTTCAGATTGGTGGATGACAAAAGTTCATAGACAAAATCAAACAAGAAACCATTTTGAATAAGCGCACGACTTAAAAGACAATAATTTTGACGAAGGTTAAATCATTATATTAATATGATTCAACTCAAGACTATGTCGTCGTTTCTTTAAGGATTCAATAGTTAGTTGTTGCTTGGTCCTTTAGCCAAAGAAGAATTGGCCGGCATCGGTTGTCTTTCTTCATTAATCTTGAGTTTTGAAAATATGCATCTAATGCTACCTTTCTTGGATACGCGCATAAGCCAAACATGCAACATTTTCATTGTTGAACTTATCCCACTTCTTTTCATTGAATGCTTGCATAAGTATATCAGACCAAGTCATTTTCAACTAATAATTATGTTAAAATTATTTTTTTAATAAGTAAAAACTACATTCAATTTATGAAGATGTCCATAGATAGTATAACACAACAAATTTGAGGCTGATACAGATGTGCTATTTTTCTTAAATAATATACAATATGTACTTCACACACCACAGTAATCTACAACCACCAGAAAAATGGTATTGTAAGAGAAAACTAATCTCATAAAAAGAGATAATATGTGAAGAAGACACCATGTTGATGAAGGCATAACCAACATTACATTTTTTCTGAAGCAACAAAACCTTAGAAATAAGTTATGGCTTTCAATATGATAAAGAAATATACTGTAGTACCTTGAAATCAATAGGTAGACTGTTGGATTATGGGTATGAGTCACCCATGTGGACCGACCCGACCCGATCCGAAACGACCCGACCCGACTCGTCACGTATTTTTTATTATCTGAATAAAAGAAGATAAATGAATAACCTATTAATTTAAATAAAAAGGGTGGGAATAGTTACTAAAAAAAACTGTTCACCCGCCCAAATCCCTTATAAGAATCCTTCTTCTTCAGACAACAAAAGAAAGGACGAGAAAACAAGATCAGTATAAAAATACAGTATATTATAACAACAACACCAAGAAATAAAGAGCATTTAATTTGTGAAATCAATTTTTTGTTTCCTAGAGATTCAAAGAGACTTGGGGCAGATCCTTTTTCGGAAGCAAAATCAAGATCCGCTGCGAATTCCAAGGTACACAATTATTATTTTTGCTTCGAAATTACCATCAATGGTATCAGAGCCAGTTTTATATTGCTCTAATTTCACATGCAAAATCTCGATTCTAAGTATAGAAATACAGATCGAGTCAGAACTCACATGTTAGAAAATTTGTTGAACAAATTAGCACATACATGTAATTTTGGTCTCCGATCAGACACGTCACCACTACTCTGGTCAGACGCGCCACCACTAAAACTCTGATCGGACACACCACTGATTGAGTCCTGCCAAGAGTTGTAGTCAACTCTGAATTTGAAACCCATATAAGCATGGCATTATTTTTTTTGTTCTGAAAATCGGCGGAGTTACCTCTCAGAGAAGATGATCTTTGTTGTCTTTAATTTGTTTTGTTATGTGGTGTACTAAAATGAATATGAGATTTTCTTTTTTGTTTGTTCTAAGAAAACACTCACAGAAATTTTGTTAATTTTTTTTATTGTTATATGGTGTACTAATAAATGTGTAGTACAGGTACTACTTTGTAGTACATACATAAATAATAATAAAAAAATGATGAAAATGGTTATAAAGTGATGACCTTAACACTTCTTTTTAATAATTATTAAGAATTTTTTTTCTTTGGGGCATCATGTATAAATAATTATATAAATAAAGATTTATGCCTTTGATTTAATTTGTTAATAAAGATATAAATTAGACTTGATATTTTTCTTTCACTGTCGTAATTAGTCCAGAATTTTTCTATAACAGATTTTATCTTCTACGATGAATTGTGACATAAGTGTCACATTGAGTGGTAAATCCATTCTTATTGTTTCTTAGTTCCTATTTCAGAAATGGCTGAACGGGGACAAACTTGAATCACTCCAAGTGGGAGTTCTGGATGTTGAGCAAAGAGACAAGGTAGAAGAGCACGTCGTCGAAGGACATATTTTTTAGGCCGAGAGATCATACGAAATGGTGTTCCTAGGATGACACAAAATCTGTTACGAAATGAAAGGGCTATACGAAGGGAAAGAGAGAAGAAGCTAAAAGAATTCAAGTCTTTGAAGATGTCGCCTAACATTAGTGTTGCTAGTTTTATACATCTGTTTGAGATGAAACGTGTAGAACTAGAAAACTATGTAGAAATCTCGGATTGGGAAGCATTAGCTATTTTAGCAAATTCTCTCTGTGACCCTTGGGGCGAGAGATTGATTGATGTTTACCACGAGATTTGGCCTAGCGAGCCTTTTTGGGTGTACATAAGTCGTCTAGAATATTTATGGAATGACTTTCTTTTTTAAATTGACTTGTAACATGAAGTTATTATAAATTTTATATTATATAAATATATATTAAGTTGTTTATCTCCTTTTCTATGAATTTCATTCCTCTGTTTGAGTTTTAAATGACTTAAATTGAAAGTTATCTTTCTAATGCACATTAAGAAATTAATCTCTAATTTTGGTTAAGTATTTAGTTAGTTTATGATGATTGGATTCTTCTGTGTCCTTTCGATTATACACTAAACCTGAAACCTTTATGTGAATTGATTTGCTTGAATGTGTAACTTGCATGCATAATTGATAATATACTTGTGTAATTGTCTCTTAATAACAGACATGGCATCTAAAAGCATAATTGCTGACTTGAACAAAGGAGAAAACTAAATGGAGACAACTACGACATTTGGAGTCGTAAGATGTGGTATGTACTGGAAGATCAAAACGCTCTTGAAGGTATTAACCATGTCTTGAGTTTACCAGAAGAGGGAAATACTGCACAACACAGAAGAGACCTTGAAGCCTATAAGGTTTGGAAAAAGACTGATTCCATTGCACGTGGAATCATAGTAAGTTCTGTGGTTGATGACCTTATACATGAGTGTGAAGAATTTCCTACTGCCAATGCCATCTAGGAACACTTACGAGGAACATATGGGGGTACTTCTATTATCCGCCTGAGACAGCTGACTATCAAGTTTGACACTTACAAGAAGCGTCATAATCAGAACATAAAAAAACACCTTTGGGTGATGTCGAATATGATAGCTCAACTCAAAAGTGTTGGTCATGTTCACTCGGATGAGCAGCAAGTTCAGGAAGTGATCCGATCTCTTCCCAATAGTTAGGAACACCTGAAGGTCAACTTAACCCACAATGACAACATATAAATTTTTTCTGATGTTGCACGTCACATTGAACTTGAAGATGAGCGGCTTGGTGTTGCTAAAGCTGCTACTAATGCCTTTATGGCTGAATCAAGTGTTAAGGACTCTTCAGGATCCAAGCGTAAGAAGAAGTGAAAAAAGAACGGGAAGAGTAAAGAGACCGAAGAAGGACCCTCTGAGAAAAAGAACAAGCCAAACTTCAAGAAGAAAAAAAAGTTTTACACGAAGAAATACAAGAGCAAGATGAAGTGCTACAATTACCAAAATCAAGGATATTTTGCTCGTGAATGTCCTGAAGGGAAAAAGGTAGCATTTCTAAACGCATCTCTAAGTGCTACATATGTTTCTAGCACTGTTTTATTAACTGAATCTTATCCTATGTGGATAGTAGACTCAGGAGCCACCGACCATGTGAGTCGAGATCGAGAAGAGTTTGTGGAGTTCCGTCGAGTTTCACCTGAATCAAGGTGGATCTATGTAGGAAATAATGCAAGACTTGAAGTCAAAGGGATTGGCACTTGCAAAGTAGATTTGCGTGAAGGCCGGTCTTTAATGTTGCATGACGTCCTATATACTCCAGAAATTCGAAGAAACTTAGTGTCTGTGTCTGTTCTCTTAGATGTTGGTTTTCATTTGTTCTTTAGTCGTAATTGTGTAAGAATTACTTTAGATAATATTTTTTATGATTTTGGACATCGCTATGATCACTTTATTGTTTTAGATTGTAATCCTTCAACTTACGATTATTATGTTGACCGTTGTGTAATGTCATGTTATTCTAGTAATAATGATGTTGATATAATTACATGGCATGCTAAATTGGGTCATATAGGGCAAGACCGAATGAATAGATTGGCAAAGGAAGGACATCTAGGTTCTTTCTTCAAAATTGAAATGCCAACTTGTGAAAATTGTCTTGCTGGAAAGATTACACGTAAACCATTTGGGAAGGCTAAAAGAGCCGAATTCCCATTGAAATTAATCCATTATGATATTTGTGGTCCAATGAATGTGAGGACAAGAAATGGTGCTTCATATTTCATTATATTCATTGACGATTTCACGCGTTTTAGTTATGTCTATTTGATATCTCATAAATCAGAAGCACTTGAATGCTTCAAAAGATATATGAATGAAGTTGAGAATCAATTAGACATAAGTATAAAGGCCACTAAGAACCGATAGAGGACGTGAATATCTGTCAAAACAGCTTGAAAAACTGTGTATTGAAAAAGGCATTATTAGACAATTGACTACTCCTTATACACCTCAACAAAATGGTGTAGCCGAAAGGAGGAATAGAACATTGTCGGATATGATAAGGTCCATGATGACGCAGGAAAATTTACCAATATCTTTCTGGGGAGATGCGTTATTAATTGCGGCCTACATATTGAATAAAGTGCCTTCTAAATCAGTATCTTCTACTCTTTATGAACTATGGACTGGTAATAACCAAACTTTAATGATCTACGACCTTGGGGTTGTGCTGCATATATTAAAGATTGTTTTGGTAAGTTTGGAAAACTAAGTCCAAAAGGAAAGAAGTGTATCTTTATAAGATACTCTAAACACTCCATAGGATATGTGTTCATTGGTGAATTGGAAGATGGAAGTACTACAGAAATTGAATTACGAGATGTCACATTTTTGAAAAATAATTTTTCAAAAAGGAATGAAATAAAGAAAAATGAGTCTCTTTACGAAATGTTGAATTCAGATGATCAAATAATGTCACAGGACATGCTTGATAATTCTATTGATCAAGAAATAATTCCTGATCCAAGTGGGAGTTGTGAATCCCAAAATCCTATTGAGGAATCTAAACTTTAATTACGTAAGAGTACCAGAAAAGGTGTGCCTAAACGATCTTATGAGATTGAGGATTATGTCTTTCTGGTATCTCATACGGAATTGGATGAACCTAATTCTGTGACTGAGGCTTTATCGAGTCCTGAAAAAGATAAATGGATAAAAGCGATGAAAGAAGAATTAGAGTCCATGAAAATCAATAAAGTCTGAGATCTAGTTGATCTTATTTCTAGGCGTAAATCTATTGGGAACGAGTGGATTCTCAAAGTTAAATGCAAATAAGATGGATCAATAGAAAGGCACAAAGCACGATTGGTGGCAAAAGGTTTTACTCAAGAAACTGGAATAGATTATAAGGAAACTTTTTCACCAGTTGTGAAATTTAC
The DNA here is from genome assembly GCA_030864215.1 of Capsicum pubescens. Lineage (NCBI taxonomy): Eukaryota > Viridiplantae > Streptophyta > Magnoliopsida > Solanales > Solanaceae > Capsicum > Capsicum pubescens. Next base: position 12,619,473 of record CM061541.1, on the reverse strand, counting down.
CTCAATTCTATTGCTTTTGGCTATAGTTGCACATTTAGATTTAGAATTACACCAAATGGACGTGAAGACTGCTTTTCTCAATGGAGAACTAAAACAGGAAATCTACATAGAACAACCTGTAGGTTTGGTTGTTAAAGACCAAGAAAAGAAAGTTTGTAAATTAAACAGATCAATATATGGCCTTAAGCAGTCTTCAAGGCAATGGTACCTGAGATTTCATAAGAAAGTGATTTCATTTGATTTCACCATGATTGATGAAGACCATTGTATCTATGTGAAAAAATTCAATGAAAAGTTTGTGATTCTTTCGCTTTACGTGGATGGTATTTTATTAGCTGAAAATAATTTAGAGTATGTAAAAGTTGTTAAATCATGGCTTTCAAAGTCATTTGACATGAAATATATGGGTGAAACAGACTATATATTGGGTGTTAAAATCCAAAGAGACCGTTCCAAGAAAATTTTGAGTCTATCTGAAGAAACATACATAATGAAAATTTTGAAACATTTTCGAATGAATAGTTGCAAATCCATGGATACTCCAATAGAAAGAGGTTAAACTTTAAGCCTTGATATGAGTCCAAAGACTGGGAAAAAAAGACATGTCTCGAGTACCATATTTCAGTTCAGTTGGGAGTTTGATGTATGCTATGATGTGTACTCGCCCAGACATTTGTTATGCCGTAGGTCTGGTTAGCAGGTATCAATCCAATCCTGAAAGAGATCATTGGAAAGCAGTAAAGAGAATTTTTCGATACTTGAAGGGTACTGTTGATTATTCACTATGCTATAGTGGATCCGATTTATCCATAAGAGGTTATACAGATGCTGATTAGGCTGGTGATCGGTATGATAGAAAATCAACTTCCGGTTACGCCTTCTTGCTAAATAGTGGTGCAATTTCTTGGAAAATCAAGAAACAAACTTGTACAACCCTGTCAACTATGGAATCAGAATTTGTGGCTTGTGCATCTGCAGTACAAGAAGTTGTTTGGTTGAAGAGATTCTTTGAGCATTTGAATATCACAAAGAATTCTAAGGGTCCCATGATTTTATATAGTGACAGTCAAGCGGCTATCGCATATATGAAGGATCCTAAATATCACAGGAAGACCAAACACATTGATATTAAGTATAACTTTATAAGAGATATAGGAGCAAGTGGAGAAATAAATTTACAATACATTCCTACACGAAAAATGATAGTTGATCCCTTTACTAAGGCGATATCTAGAGACTTGTTTGAGAAACATGTTATGGATCTAGGATTACGTAGGATATGATTATGTTCATGTATTTTGGATGACTTGATTATAATTATTATCAATATAAGAATATTGAATTTATGTTCAATCTTATATGTATGCGAAAATGTATTTTATTAATACAGTGTGTCGAATAAGTCGCGAGATTGGCTCTCTCACACGAAAAATCGCCTCTTACGTTGAGGAACGTGAAGAAAAAAGTTCCACCATAAGATAATGACTTATTTTGTAAAGCCAGATATGAGTTACTATGATAATATGAATTTGAGGATTATTAAAGAAAGAAACTCAGGTTAGACATTTAGAGGTGTCTAGACCAAGATGTGTACGATGTTTAATGACTAAAAGAATGAGACACACATACCAATATAAGGTGATAACACAGTAGCACGTGTTTCATACCACATGATCTTAGCGACCAATGGGTTAATGGAAGAATAAATCCCTGCTTCTTCATTGTGTGAGACCCTAAAAAGTTATTTTAACTTTTCATTGAAATACCCTTAGACCTTTAACTGTTTCTTGAAGTTTCGATCGGTATTGCTACTTTAGCATGTTACTATTAGCCATGAGAGATTAGGCAATGTGGTGCATGTCTAAGAAAACAGTTGATTTGGAGAAGATAGATTCGAGTAGAAAAGGAAGAGATTAAAATGAATATTTTAACTTGTTTACACAAGCCAGCTATTACACTAACCACATAAGAGTCAAGTGTAATTGTTTATATAAAGTTAATCATGAACTCAAGTTCACCTCTTTAAGAGGATGAGGGATCGGATAAGTAACTACTGAAGTAGTGAATGAAGTCTGGGGTATTGTGAGTATAAGTATCCTCATATTAGTAGAGAATTCTTTCCACATGTGATTGGATTCTTAAGTATATCTTGTAAAACCTTATAGGTAAAGCTCATAATGCTCACAGGTCGCACGAACTATTTGCCGTAAGAATTGGTGATTTGTTGATGTCGTACTGGCTCAGGTCATGTCCACCATGTGTGAAGTGGGAGATGTTGAATTACGGGTATGAGTCACCCATGTGAACCGACCCGACCCAACTCGTCACGTATTTTTTATTATCTGAATAAAAGAAGATAAGGGAATAACCTGTTAATTTAAATAAAAAGGGTGGAAACAGTTACTAAAAAAACTGTTCACCCGCCTAAATCCCTTATAAGAATCCTTCTTCTTCAGACAACAAAAGAAAGGACGAGAAAACAAGATCAGTATAAAATACAGTATATTATAACAACAACACCAAGAAATAAAGAGCATTTAGTTTGTGAAATCAAATCTTTGTTTCCTAGAGATTCAAAGAGACTTGGGGCAGATCCTTTTTCGGAAGCAAAATCAAGATCCGCTGCGAATTCTAAGGTACACAATCATTATTTTTGCTTCGAAATTACCATCATAGACCCTTAGTCGAGGTAAAAAAAACTAACCATGAAGTGTTCCTATTGCTTCTTTCCCTGTTTGCTTGAGATGAAAGCATAAAGCATCAAGGGAAAACCATTCCTTGTCAAGCTTTCTTAAAAGACTTTTTAATAGACAATTGTCGTTCACTATTTTCCTCAAATTATTATTAACATTTAAAAATGACTTACAAATATTCTTGTTATATATCTTCATCCAAAAATATCCTCAACCCTTTTATTTAAGCTCAAGAATACCTCAAAAATGATACTCACAACAATTGATGATACTCAAACGAATGCATATGATTTTCTCTATCTACCATCAAAATTCGTTTACAAGTAGTTTGATCACCCTTAAAAATAAAATTATAAAATGTTGGCGTTTCCATCAAAGTAATTGTCTTACCAAGAGTTGAAACTCAATGAAGAGAATGTTTCAAATATTCTATAAATGATTCACAAAAATAAATAACCACAATTAATACATTTAAAAAGGCAAGGCTTACCAGTTATCCCTTCAAGAGAAAATATTATCAAGCGCTAAATAAATGCGGATAGAGAATATTCCTATCAACTAATGCTAATTAATTTTTCTTGCAATCTTGATGAATTTTGAAGTGTAATGGAACATCTAACCATTAAGAAACATTGAGAGATGTTTACCAACAGAAGTAATCGCTTCTAATCCCTAGTGGTGCAGCAAGCAATATATCAGTGATCCATGGAGACAATGGTCTCAGAGGTTTTCTCTCATGTTGTATAGAAGGCAAATCAGGTTCACTACAGGTAGATTTACTTGTTGAAGTGTGGATTCCACTGGTGCTTCTATCTGCTCCGCTGTCCTGACGATCAACTTTTAAAATTGGAAAGTTTTAGTGTGTTAAGATTCGTAAAACTCTCCATATGCCAGAGCCCATTGTTCAGAATATTCCTTCTGTGTTTAAGGGTTAATAATTAGTAGGGACACTCAGATCATATTCAAGCTAGGATTTAAACAAATCATAGAGTAAAAAAGCATGATGAGATTAGTTAAATTAATGGTTAAAGAATCTGAATACCTCATTGCTTGAGCAAATTAATGATATAAAAGAAGCAAAAGGTGGATTACTTTTATCATACTCCAGTGTATAATCAATGATGCATGAAATAATTGGATGAACTACAACATGCCCATGCTCCGGGTGATGAAGAACAAAAGTTGTTGGCAATTGTAACAAACAACAAAAAATAGAAACAACTCATCAAACCTCACAAGTAGGTGGGAAGTACTACTATAAATGCTAAATAATAAGTGAGAAAATTCTTAAAAATCTGAAAAGTTAAAGCATCCTCACACACCATCAGGTAAATCAATTGTCGTCTGAGAAAAGGTATCAATCTGAGCATCATAGTACTGAACATCGGCCAAACTAAGTCATGCAACTTGTAAAAAAAAGTTGTAACAAAGATGTCAATCTTTAAGAAATCATTCATAACAATTAGAACGACAAGAATATACAATTTTCGAACAAAAGTAAACTTATGAGATGAGGAGAATTATACCTGATAGATGAATCTTGTTGGTACATTTAGTTATGAACAATAGAGAAAAACTATGAAAAATCTAAAACTTGTTTATCTAGAAGTAGAGAAAGAACGATGGAAAATTTGGTAAAGAGAAAAAAATTACAAACCAATTAAAACAGGAATTCAAGAAAAGTTACGTAGTATGAAAAATTTGTTATAAGAGTCCTAAATAAAAAATAATTCATACACAACATTAGGATTCCTACGTTAGTTTTAGGATTCCTACCATGTTTAGTTTACTGAAAACAGTACATGGAGTTTTTATTTTTTCATTTATTGTATCATTTTTTTGGTTATCATGCTTCTTTATTTCAAATATTATTATTATAAATGTAATATAATAATTATAATAAGATACAATTTTTATTTAAGGTAAACCATGATTGATTAAAATTATCTCTTATTATAGATTTTAGGACTTTTAATTTTAAAAAAAGTCTTACCATATATTTTAAACTACTGATCCCATCTATTTTAGGAGACAATATTATAAATATAATTAAATAATAATTTAAGAAAATAGTAAAAAGACGATTTCGTCTAAAGGAAAAACTTTTCATAAAGGGCAAAAAGTTCAAATCACTTTTCTAAGGGTATTCACACTTTTAATATATTATAGATATAGATTGAAAATATAAGTTGTGTATTTGTGTAATTTTTAATTTAATGAAACATCTTTTTACTTAGACTAAAAAGGACACTCTATGGCCTTTTTAAAAAATAATAGCCCAAGTTTGAGTATTTGGACATATAATGTCCAGTAAACAAATGTCACTTTATGACCATTTCCTAATTTTTTCCAACTTGGGTCATTTTGGTCCACGTAGTTCATATACTGTTCATATACAATACCGATACAGTCTATATACAATACTGATACAATATTCAACTTGGGCAATCGGCCCTTTTAAAAATATTTTAATTTTTTTTGCTATAAATTTTTTAATTGATCAAATATTTTAATTTTTTTTTATTGTTTAGAAATAATAATTAAATTATATAAAAAAGATATAATTATTAAAAAGAATATGTATCTATATAAGATATATGTATAGAAATTGTATAGTTCTATCAAATATGTATATATACAATATACATATATATATATATATATAAATATATAGAAAGTGTATAAAAATTATATAATTATTGTATAAAACGTATAAAAAAAATGTACAGTTATTATATAAATTATGTATCAAAACTGTATAATTTTTGTATAGAATATTTATATGTATAAGATTTGTATAAAAACTATATAGAAGGTGTGTAGAAACAGTATAGAACAAACCAATAAATTGAAATGAGTAGAAAGTGAAATTTAAATTTAATGGTCATTTTCATGAAAAAAATTTAATTTAAAGTGTCGTTTTTATCCTTTTCCCATTAAAAATTCATACTGTTTGGTCCCCCTTTGGCCCATTTATTCCGTTAGTACGTTGAGGGGTTTGGTGGTTCTTTAGCATACGAGAGGCCCATTGCATTTGTAAAATTCTAAATTTAGTAACTCAATTTCACAAAATATGGAGTATAGAGTGGAATTATCAACAAAAAAACAACGTAAATCTCAAAAATTTGTAGTTTAATTACAGAAAATTATGATATTTTATATAATTATCAAAAAATTTAATTTTGAATCTATCGAGATATATAATTAGTTTTCGGTACATTCAACGAAAATACATTTTTTCCTCAATAAAGATACATAATTAGCTCTCGATATATTTTTTTCGATTTTGTGTCTGTCGAGATACATAATATATCCAACGAAGATACATTTTTTCCTTTGTGAAGATACATAATTAGCTTCCGATTTTCTGATTTTGGGTCTGTCGAGATACATAATTAGTTCCCGATACATCCAATGAAGATACATAATTAGTTGAGATTTTTATAATTACTTTATAAGGGTGAAGATTTATGTAAATATGACAAGTTAAAGTGTGTGTTTATGCTATTTTAAAATGCAACAACACTTTCAATAATACAAATCTTGTCCTAATTTATATCGGGTCTGGTGGTCTCTCTCGCTCCTTTTTCACTCCATTCTCATCTCCCTCCCTCGTTGTATTTATGTTTAGACATCAAACCATTATAAACCGATAAGCTTTTAAAAATTATATATTTTGAAAAGTAATTTTTAGAAGAGCCAATTTTTTAGTAACCAAATCATTGAAAGAAAGTGAATTATTTTTTTAACAAAATCGACCACTAAAGATCATTCTTTTTACATTTTTCATTTTCCAAAAAGAAACCAACCTTTAAAGGTTGATTTGCATTTTCTCCATTTTTGATGTAAAATAATCACTTTAGAAGTTGATTTATTAAAAGATAAGTTTTTAAAATATATTTTTTCAAAAGTGACCTCCAAAGATCGTTTTTTATCGTCTTCTTGCGGAGGTTGGTTAGGCCCCATATATATTATAACACGACTTGTTACGTGGCTAAAAGTATAATGACTAATAAAATTTTCAAAATTGTTTTGTATAAGAGTTAATGTTTATGGATCCAACATAAAAAATAAACTAAAAATATTAAACATGCAGAGTTTTTCATTTTAAATATATTGCCGACAACACATGATCTCAGATTTGCATTCTTTGGAAGCTTCTTAAAAAGTTTCTGTTAGAACTTTCTCATACAAAAAATAAATATATATTGTGTTACTTGAATTATAGTATAATGTAGTATTTTAAACAAATTATTTGCACCTGTTAGGTGCACCTAAAATTAGTTTTCTCAACTAATATACTCTTTGAATTTCCACTCTTTCATTATCAACCATAACAATTCTTGGCCTTCACCCCAATCATTTTGCTATTTTACCTTTTCTTCCACCCCAACGATTCGTCTAACGTTAAAATTAATATTTCATCAAACCTTTTTATAATAAAGTTGTTATTATTTGGATAATTTTTTATTCTATTTTTTATGTCAAGATGTTTTTAAAGAGAACATAATATATAGCATAATATGAAATCGGTTTCAAAGCGAATATGATTATTATAGTGAAATATTGTTATAGAAGATGACCGTTGTGAAGAGGTTTGAGTATCAAACAACTAAATTTAACTAATGCAACATTCACTATTTCAGGAAAAAAATAAAAGCGAGTAAATAAAAGATTTATTTTTGAACTTAGAGTATATCAATCACTGCGTTAGTTATGCTAGTGATCATTAAATTTATACAACAACCCAAGTTCTACCAAATTTCATATTTTTCTATTATGAAAAATTATATACTTATCTGTCTTACATAATTTGACTTAAAATATTTGATTTGTTTATCGATATCGTTAACTACTATAGTTGACTAAGTAAGCTTAATTTTGTAATGTACCACTCTACCTCATAACATTTTATAAATAGTCCTATCCTACTTAAAATGGACCTTATTCTAAATTATTTTGTTTGTCTCGTTTTATATGATGATATTTAATTGAATAAAAAAATTAATAAATTAATTATCTGATCTATATTATATCAATGATATTGGATGCACATTGAAGAGTTAAATGAGTTTGAAATATTCAAAAAAGTTTTGAAAATCGTTTATTACTTATAATATTATTAATGGATCTGATATGTCAAATAATATTTTCGGATATTAATATCAAAATAACGTGTGTGAAACAAATTAGAATGTACTGACGTATAAGTTGGAAAAACTCAAAATATATCAAAATAATGTTGGGTTCAAACTCGAGAGGACGTCATGTGCGGAAGTTTAAAGTTTGCAAATTATACAGATGATAAATCAGATGACAAAGAAAAACATAATACTAAAAATATATTATTAATATGGTTGGTTAAACGACCTACGTATGAAAAACTAATATTAAAAAACATATAATCTACCGGAAGAAAATCCCCCCCTAAACAAGACTCATAAACAACTACATTGTGGATGTTATTGTATTATAACTCGAGAAGAGAGATCTTCTATTTATAGAACTACAAAACCTCCAAGTAAGGTAGAAAATTTAGATCAAATCCTAACAAATAACGTGTGTTAAACAAATTAGAATGTACTAACGTATAAGTTGGGAAAAATCATTTTGATAAATTGGTGAGTCCTTAAGTGTTAGTACTATTGATATATATTACGCTTAATACATTGTACTTGTTCCGATATATTTGAATATCTGAATACATGATAATAAACTGTTATTATAATATTAATAAAAAAGAGATACAACCTATATATTTTTCTCATGTTCTAAAAATGAAGCACAAGCATCTTTATATATTCACATCAATAAATAGTGAAGGCTATGCTCATCATTTCTCTGTGCAAAAGTACTACTGTAATACATGACAAATTAAACTCCTAATTAAAAGGACCAAAAAAAGAAAAATTAAATCATGAGAAAAAACATATCCAAACAAAAAAAAAATTAAGTAAATCTTCTAGGATCAGTAACATTAATCTTCCAATGTTCATCTTTAAATCCAATTTCTCCAGCCATTTTTCTATCCCATTGTAATTCAATTTTCCTCCTCTCTGTTAACCCACAAAATTTCTGTAAATTCTGATCCATGGAGTCATGTAATTTCCACCATGTCTCATGCGCGACATCGCTAGCATAAACTCGTTGATCACCTATGTCCCAGTTACAATCGTAGTCCCTGTAACATACCCATGGCTTTAACCCGAGATAATGTATGGCGTATACTTTTGGAGGATCTGCCCCGAATAGTTGGTTCTTAATGCTGACCTCGTTAGAATTATTTGACCAAAAATTCTTCAAAAAATTAACCCTTCGAGGTAACCTATGCCACCATACAAATACTTCATTAAGGAAACCTTGGTCACCTCCATTATATGAAACAATCTCTTTTGTACGTTGCATGAACATTTTGAAGGTGCAATTTGATGGCTCGATCACCATTATTCCTGAATTGAAGATTGACGCGTCGTTACCTGCAGATCAGATGAAGGATTCAAGATTTAAATACTAGTCGATGAATATATTTTTGATAGTTTTTTTTTTTTTTTTTTAACTTTTATATATATAAATGCTCTTTGAGATATAATGTTTTCGACTTACTAACTAACACCAGTAAGAAAATCGCTTATCTTTTTAGAAAGAGATTATCCAAGAAGCTGATATTTTCCATGCAAAACATTTTCCGTACCAAACACACCCCAAAATTAAAGTAAAACAGAAATATTGAAACTTAAAACATACTGAAAAGAAAGAAAAAAAGGGCATTCTTTTCATAGACTAGTAAAAAAAAAAGAAAAAAGTAAGACGCCTAAATTGAAACAGCGGGAGATATATATTAGGTCTTACCAGTAGCTGTCATTTGTGGAAAATGAAAAAGGAGGTCCATGTTACGAAGAACGATAATATCCGCATCAATAAATATGATTTTCTCATAATCAGTGAGCTGCCATAACCTGAACTTGCTATAATTATATTCATTATACGTATTTTTCTCAGCTTTAGGGTTTCTTATCCTCTTTATGAACCGTAGTGTCCACCCAGCTTTCATAAGCGCGTCGCGTTTGGCCTCAGATATACTGTTATCCAGAAGAAGAATAAGGTCCCGTTTGGTTCCAGTTCGAAGAAGGCTCTGAGCTAGTGTGATTGCACCACATACATATGTTTCAGATGAATGAAGAACTGTTGCATAGGCTTCTCTTCTTGCTATTTTTGTGCTGCTTTCAATGTTGGATACGTCATAGACCTCGTTGATTTCTGAAATCAAAATATGTTTGCCAAACATGTCATAAAAAGTTGCTGGAGCATAAATATCAATGAACATGCAAAACAAATAACTAAATAGATGGATTTATCTTATATACATCGATGGTATAAAGAATTATACGCGAGTAATATATACCCGTGGATTTGATTTAAATCCTATATCCCTGTTGAAACTATCACTTAATATGTATAAAATTTAAATCCAAAATTCAATCACCAGCACTTTGAAACCGGTCCTAGAATTCTGAACCCATAAAATTCAGAGTCTACTTGTCGTCGTTATATTTTAATTCGAATGATATGGTACGGAAAACATTATGCATATATATTGATGCAATTATATGATAACGAGTTGTATAGTAGCACATCATATTTTTCTATTAATATATGAAATTAAAATAGTAGCAATAAACATATAAAATTGGTGGTTAGTGAAGTAATTAATAGAAAGCTCCTAGCATGTATACACTAATAAATATTTGAGCTTGCACCTTATGTACAATTGATTTGTATTTGTATTATGAACTTCTTGATTAGTTGAGGAGAACAATAGCTAGCTTTTATTTTCGTTGACTTTCTAATGAAGAAATTAAAATATAGTAATTGATAAATCATTTTCGTGTAATTTTCATAACACACCTTTGCCTATTCCGTATTTAATTTGTACACATGCAATTAGTAGATATATTTAATTTCTCAAAATCTACCATACATTTTATGACTAGCAGGATATTTTCAACCTCCTTTTAGCACCAACCACTCAAAATCAACTTTCCACCAATAAATATTATAGAATTTACGTTTATACACACGTACAATTGTTGTAAAGAATATATGTTTTATACTATCATGTCATATGAAAAATACTTATTGATAACTTTTTTAAAATGTGAAATTTGCAATTTTGAAAAGTAAGACAAGTTACCTGCTACAATAAATAAAGATGATTTGATTGTATAAAAGTTTCTGACAATGATGAGTATATAACTTAAAACTCATGACTGTATACAAAAATAACCAGACAATATTAACAAGATTATTTCAATTAGGTGATGAAAACGTTTGAAAGAATTAGTATAATTAGATGAAGAGAATTTACTGAAGTAGATATTAATAATACTTTCCACCACTCTCTAACAAGCCAGCGCCTGTAGCTCAGTGGATAGAGCGTCTGTTTCCTAAGCAGAAGGTCGTAGGTTCGACCCCTACCTGGCGCGTTATAGTTTGTTTTTTTTTATTTGACCACATTCCAAAGACACTAAGTTTGAGAAAGTAACGAAGAATTTCTTTTCCGGTATGTGGAGTTTTCTTCCGTTGTTACGGCAGGCTGAGAGTTAGTGGCCGCTCTCCTCATTCGAAAACAAAAATATACGACTTTAAGCTAAGCTGGCATTGATTAGTTAAAACTATTAAAATGATAGTGGTAGTTTAAAAATCGTATATTTACTGTAGATGCGTCCCAAAGTTAGTTAAGGTGGTTATAACTATCCAATTAAGAGTTTTAGCTATATAAATCATTGTGCTAATTGTTACATCCATTGAATAACAACAATATCTCTTTTCTCTCTCAATTTCTTCCTATTCTCAGATTTTTCCTGATTAGTACACCAGTTTTTCGAAGATAATTCTTAAAACTGCTTCACAATTGGCCTTCGATTATCAATTGTGCATCACCTTTCGCATCTACGACGAAAACAACTAAGAGTCCGTCGACTCTTTTTTGTTTTCTAAGGTTTAAATAAGTGTATAGCTAGACGCAAAGTATTTTATACCAGTATATATAAAAGTAGTACTGTTGCCGCTCCGAACAGAAATACACGACTGTCAAGATGGCCTTTCGCATCTACAACGGAAACAACTTATAAGAGGGTTTCGTCGACTCTTTTGTGTTTTCTAGGGTTTAAATAAGTGTCTCTAGACGGCTAGACGCAAAGTATTTTATACTAATATATATAAAGAAGAAGCAGCAAAAGATATAAAAGCTTAAAAGTGCAACATACCTTTTCCCCATAGAGGGAGAGCCAAATTACAAGAACCAATAGGCAATGAAACTTTTTGAGCCAATTTATCCATATCAGGCTTATAATACCACCAATCCCCTTCTTTTTTCTTCAACTCCTCACATCTAAACATATCAACCATAGGTCTACACTTACTCAAAAATATCAATTTCATATTCCTTTTAATTCCATTTTTCACAGCCAAATTTGCTGCCACAAGATTCACTTGTAACCTATAAACATCTCTTCCCCATCCTTCTTGTGGATATTTACATGGCAATTTCACAACTAACATGTCCATGTTATTGCTATAACTATTGAAATTTGGCATTGGTATTTCTGGACAATATGTCCCATCCATTTCTTCCTCTTCATCTATCCATTCTGGAAATAAGTCTTTCCATTCTAATAAATTCGAGACGTTCTCGAATTTTATTTTTATTACTTGTCCATGCGCTTTCCATTCAGTAACATCTTCATTTTTCATATTTACCATTCCTATCTTCATTCCTCTCCCCATTTTGTTTAAAAAACTCGGTTTTTCGCGCTTTATCACCATCTTCTTGTCTGTTTTTGCTTCATTCATTACCATCTTTTCTTCTAACACTGCCTTCATCTTTATCCCCCCTTCTCCCTATTCAAAACAAGAAGAAGAAAAAATAGTTCATGGATTTTTTTTTTTTTTCAAATAGATGAATCTTGATTTATGACTTTCTTTAACTTGAATAAAAAGAAGAACAAAAGGTCTAAATTGCATGTTTAGTGTACGAAATATATTAATTTTACCCTTCGTTATATTCGAGGTCATTCTTACCCTTGTTCTGACCAAATTGTCTCATACTTGCTTTTGACTTTAACAATAATATAATCCAACGAGGATTTCTCTGTTAAAATCTAGAGCAAGTACAAGATTCTTTGTTGACGATAAAGGTATGAATAACCCTAAAGTATTACGAATTGCAAAATTAAGATATTTCGAATGACAAATGAGTAAATTAAACTTTTTTCCTTACAACAACAAAAAAATAAAATAAAAAAAATTCACCTTATCCTAGAATTATCCTAATTTTACCCTTCGTTATACTCTGATTTCATTCATACCTTTGACGTCAGCAAACTGTCTCGTATTTGCTCTATACTTTAAGGTCCAGTATGGCCTTTCCTACATTAAAGTTGATCAAATACGAGACAATTTGCTAATGCCAAGAGCATGAATGACATCAAAAAGTATAACGGAGGCAAAATTTGTACATTTTTTTCTACAAACAAACAAACAAACAAAAAGCTCACCTTACCTTATGATGACATTCTCTCAATGAACATCTAACAAGAGATGATGCATATTCATGATAAACATAAGTTGATGGCTTGAGAAGAATGGCTGCATAAGCAATCAAGAAGCATGCCAAGAAAACCAAGTTGATTTTTATGATCAATGCTTTAGAAGGAAGGGACTTAATAATCATTTTTTCTCTTTTGAGAGAAAAAAAAAATTAAATAGGAACAAGTGTAGAAAGCAAAGTGCTAGTTCTTGTGCTATATAAAATGCACACTTTCACTTTCTCTTTCTCTCCAAGTTAATAATAAATTGTATAGTGAGAAAGTAGTAGTGAGACTATATGTTATAATTTTCTGAGTGATTAATAATTAACTTATATTTAAAAGGGGTTTGGCAATAGTTGTTAGAGAGACAGAGAGGATGCCTAATTATGAAAAGATTAAGGGATAAGTAATTAGAACTACTAAGAAAGCTCCATGTGTTGTTTCCCTTGTCCTTTTAGATTTTCTTTACTTGGAGATCAAATTAAAGGAGCTTTAAATTGTTTGCCATATGTACGTTTAAGTGTTGTTTTTGTTATTATAATTTTGAGAAAAAATAAAAAGGAGTATAGTTTTATTTACTTAAATACCATCCTTAATTGTCAAGATTCCAAGTTAGATAAAGACCGTAGAGTCAATTAGTTTTTCTTTAAGTGAAGGGCAAATGACACTTTTTTCGTTTATCAAGTTTAACTTCTACATACTGATACTGGTAATGTAATATGTTATTATCACTAAAAAAGTATTTATGTATAATCACTCCTTAAAAGTAAGTTTAGCGACCTAAAAAACAAGACAAGTTATTGGCTATATACAACTAAAATACACTCATAAGCAGATATAGCCTTGTGAAACCACATTTTCGATGTGAAACATAAGTTTATGTATAAAAATATTCATTTTAGACGCAACAAGTAGTAGATATGAATTTGTAATTTTAAATATATAATTAATCAATGCTTAGAATAGTTAAAATTGAAATTCATATGGCTTAAATTATCCACATCTGAATATGCTGGTTGTTTAAAAATGTTTTTAAAAAAAAAAAAAAAAACTAGTGTTTGACTGTAGATTTTGGATCAAACTTAGAAAATTTATCTTTAAGTATCTATTTGGCCATGAAATTTTGTCAGATTGATTTTGAAAATCTGAACTTCAACTATTTGCAATTTTATTTTTTTGAGAAGTTTCATTCGCTTGTAAAACTTTAAATTTGCCCAAGTAAAATGCATGACTAAATACATCTTCAAGTTACAAATATCATAACTTCAAAAATTCAAATGTTCAAATTTCAAGTTTCAACTTCAAAATCTATGCAAAACGAAGCTAACATTATCGGTACATGTGAATTGAATCTTTTTTTTTTTTTTTTGGGCTTAGCAGAGGCTCTTACCATTTGGAGTAAATATTATTATATAAAAAAAAATAACCTAGGGTAAACAAAATAATTAAGAAAATGTAAAAATTAACAATTTGGAAATATTGGAAGGGCAGCTATAAGCTTCAACAACTTTTGTAGTTGGCATGTCAATATCTCATGAACAAACAAATGTCGCTTTTAGCTGTTACAAAATTACAAGGTCACACCAATACTTGATTTTCTACACATTTTTATAACTAATATTAATTATATTGCTATATTTTGTTTTATAAATTAAATGAATTTAACAGCAATGATCATCTTTAACAAATGATGATTTTAATAGGCTTTAGGTGAGATAACCACTCTTTACCAAAACAATAGATTCCCATATCGACCAAACTAGAGATATTAGGGTAGAAAATCATTGTTGTACACACTCAATGTCAACCCTTTCACAATAATTTACATTAATATTATTGTTACATAACAGGGCACCAAATATTGGAACTAATAGCCACTTCACCCTTGCTATCTATCATCTTCCTTTTTTAATTAGAAAGGTAATTATCATTTATCAAAACTACGTTGTTAACACTAGCTTAATGGAAGGAGCATAGTTGCAAATGAGTCAAAAATTCTCTTTTTTATAGGTTCATAGTCTGTCTACCTAGCTAGCTTTAGCATAAAAAATAAGCTGGTAAATTAGACATTAATTTTTTCCATGTCAAAAGGTTTCTGACAACACAATTATCACAAAAACTTTTTTCTAGAGAAATATGTAAAGGTAAAAAGGACTGACCAAAAATGAAAAGAGTAACAAGAAAGTCCAATTATTAGCCACAATATGTTGCTGTTCTGGACTGTGAAGGACACAAATTAGAGCAGAAAGTTAATATGTAGTAATGCATTGTCTTGCTATCTGTTTTTATTAATGTCACAATGTTACCATCTATTTTTTCTTGTACTTCGATTATCACATTAATTTTCTGTAGTTACTGCTTTCGACCATTTTTCCTTGAACCGAGGGATTATCAGATATAGCCACTACTTTTGAAGTAGAGGTAACGACTAGGCAATCGACCCTTCTCAAACCTCACTTTGTGAAACTAAACTAGCCATTGTTGTCTAAGAGACACCTTCAAAGTTATCCATCCAAAGGCGGCCGGCAAGTTCATCAAATTGTTCATTACATTATCACTACATTTCCAGAAGGGTCCTTTATTAAGTTTCCAATTATATTTATACCACCAACATCAGCAGTTGGTTGAGGCCTTTCACCCTTTGCGTGGCTCAGTAGCAGTTGGCGCTTACAAATCAGCATGCTCAACACATCATCTACTATTTATTCACACTCGTGCATGACTCACAAGTCAAGACAGCATAAACAGAACATTTAAAATTTTTGGTTACAAACTTGGGGTACCATAAGAGGGTCCATAACTTGTTATCGTTTCTTTTCACACTTGAATAAAATGGGAGGTTAAAATGTGCAAAGCATCGTGACTGCACTGATATCGCAGATATGATTAGATTTCATTTCAGCCCATATCAGAATGACCTCCTAAAGAATGAAATAGCGAATGCATTAGCAACAAAATTGACCTCATCAATTATCAAAACAAGAGTAGAACATATTTCAATAATCCAAAATGTGCAATGTACAGGTGACACCAAGTGAATTGGGCATCTAGTTACTAACTCCTTGATTTTTAATGTATAACAAGTTAGTTGTTCCCTCCATTAAATTTTCAAGCAAAACTTGATCCTTTGTGTATCTTTAAGCTAACCCAGCAGTACCTGAACATATCAAGTAATTAGCAAATGCTTCTAGGAAATACTAATAAAACAGTCAGAGGGAGAAAGCATACAGAGTTTTAACTATTTGGATTTTTCGGGTCGACCAAGTGCAGAGGAGAAAGGTGAACCTGTCTCTATTTTGATTTGCTTCAAACAGGAGTTGCTTGCAAGAAATTCATGCTTTTGTGACATCTTGTATGTGCTGTGAATGGCTTTTGCCGGGAGGAATAAAGATAAGGTCTTCCCAGCCAGAATTTCTCTGACTTATCTGCCACAGGAAATACAAAGTTAAGAGAAGTAACCGAGAGAGAAGGGGGTGGGTTCCATGTCGTCAAACTGTTCTTTTGCTTAAACAAAGGATAGAATAGAAACACTTTAAGATGTTATCTAAGAAAACATTTCTTGTAAGCACTGTTTGAAATTCAAATTTGGGGAAACACCTTTTGACAGTATGAACTACTGAAGTAAATTCAGTATGTTCCCCATTCCTTTAAAAAAGGGAAAGGGAGTGGGGTAGAGCTGGTTTTACTCATTATTTTACTTTCTCTGCAATGAGTAAATATGGCATCAGTCCCCCCAACAAGTTTCAGACCGAGATGTAATTGATTATAATTCTGCATTCCGAGGATGGGAAGTTCATCTTTACAAGGTGTAGTGCGAGAGAACAGGTATTATTGGCATCAAATGAAGCTATGACTCTAAGCATTCAAAGTATAATCAGCCTTTTAAAATTAAAGCCTAACAACATATAAGATGTCCAAGCACCTACCTCCATTTTTTTCAGGACGTCTTCCAAAGTCCCCACCTGTTGATGAGGAAAAAGAATACGAGTAAGTTAACATTAGTTGCTATTAGTGTCTTGTTTCAATGGAGGATCATACGACAAAAAACTTGACGAACACAGAAAAGCAATCAAATCTAGTCCTTTCATGGACAAGCCTATGATAGCCTGACAGGAATCTTTAGAAAGGAAAAGAAACACTACTCTTTTAACCACTAATCCTCTCCATCACATGCAATATTTATTATGTTTCTTCAAGAGGAACCTGTTGCACATAAATTCAAATTTTAAAATCCTCTCCACTCTCAGGCAATGCTAGACTTGATAAAGGAGATCATTGCCAATGAAGTTTACTCCAAGAAACTTATAAACAAAAATTTTCTCAGAGACATTTTATATTCACCTAATACCATGTTTGACCATCCTAAATCTATCTGTACACCCTATCAGAAAACAAACAGAAATATAAAAGTGATTTACCATAATGTTCTGAGAGACACTAGATCCTCTAGATCCCCTTGACGATAACTCCTTTTCAATATCCTCCTGTATACCAAAAAATGAATTCAAATGAAAACCATCACGAGTATATAATTATATCTAGTTTTCTGTTTCTTCCGACTAGCTATAGTTCAAGATATTAAACCAATATACCTTTCGAAAGTATATTGGACAGTATCGCCTGTTTCTCTTTTTCACAACTAGGAGATCAGACTGCACAAGAACAAAAGGCTAAGGAATTAAGCGGAGTTTAACCATAATTCAGTACAATCCACACCCCTATATACAAATTAGAGAATATCTAGCAAGAACTTTTTAGTGAGTGAAGGTTCATACTTCTAAAAAATACATCCTTCTCAAAAGAAAAAAACCTAAAAAATACACAGGCTGAGTATATAATGCTAAAGTTTTTTTTGCATATAGTTGGCAAAGAAGTTTATATGATACCTGGAAAACAGGGACTCCATCAAATCCAGTCTTTACATCAGAAGCTTTTAACTGTCACAGAAAAAGTCAATGTTAAAATGAACAGACTTATTAATAAGCACGCATTAAACTATCATATTTAGCCAAAGAGGTACTTTAGGAGGAGACGGAGGTTGGGTGGCAATGGAGGTGAAGCCATTAGTAATCTATGCATTATCTGCTAAGCTAGTGAGCAAGAGCCTACATACACGGCATATCAGTAACCCAAGTTCAAATCTCAGAAAGACCTCCAATTTGGAAATATTTTAATTATCAGAAAAGAGAAAGAAAAATAAGGGCATGTTAGTGAAACTCAGAATTGGAGGGTTGTCAGTAATTCTACTGCATCTGGTCATCAGTCAAAACTACATGCCAGTGTACTTCATGCAAAATTATCACATGTAGATGAGAATATACAGTACAATTTTCACTAGCACAACTGAACCGGCATCCTTTGCAATTCTACTGCATTGGGTGAAAACTACAAGGATTGCGGACACAAAACTAAAGAAAGCCCAATGCGGATAACTACCTCCATTGCATTCTTAATTTGAACAGGATCTGGCAAAAAACGAAATGCGATTCCTTCAACCTTCAACATGTAAACCTGCAAGGTGATACAAAAAAGAAAGAGGTGTAACCAATCAAAATATGAGACTAGTGCCTAGCAGCACCTTTAAGAACAAATGGAAAAACATAAAACGGAAATTCTTAAACATACACATAACTACAACTAGTTGCAATAGATTACTTAAAGTAAACTGAACCTGTTGCATAAAGAGAAAATTGTCTTCCATTCTTATGTTAGGCTTCAATTATTCCTTTTCAACTTAATAACAGAAGAAGAGATATTAAAAGGGGTTAATCAGAACTCTGAAACTCAAAAGGAGTACAAAATTATACCCTTTTTTGTGGATGAATAAAAGATACAAAATGTTCTGATAATGCATATTCACATCCGATTCTTTTTGAATCTACTATGTGCCAATCCCAAACAAGTCAGGATCAGTATATCCGTTCTGCTACATTTGTGTCCAATTCTTTTTTAACTAATGCACGATTTAACAACCATCAAATTTTTCAACCCATTCTCGCAAGAATAAATTCTTGAATATATGAACAGAACTAGATCGAATAAATACGTAACTATATCATCAGCTTCTTGTCTGACTTTCCACCAATCAATCTTATAAGCACCAGAGACAAAAATTGTCCATCACTAATCCTACATATGATACCAGACATTCTCAGGGTCCTAAAAATCTTGCAAAAGTTCAAACCTTAAAACAAGAAAATGGTCGTCTCCCACAGTAAACCACATATTTAAATTCAATCCTGAAAATTAGCAATTTTATCTCTTGAATCTACTAACTTATACAAAAAATAACAACAACAACGTACCCTGTGAAATCCCACAGGTGAGGTATCGGGAGGGTGGAGTGTACGCAGACCTTACCACTACCTCGTGCAGGTAGAGAGGCTGTTTCCGAAAGACCCTCGGCTCAAGTGTAGCACTTTCAACCTAACTTATACAAAGTTTTTTTAAAATAATAAACTACCAAGCAGATATATCTTTGAAAGGAAAAATCGAAGCAAAGGAAACAAAAACATTCACCTGATCAAGTGTCAGTGGAACAACCTTAGCTCCACCTCTTACTTCCTTCTTCCGCAACCGTACCTGAAAAACATTCAGACATTTATTTCTATACACCACACTAGCCTTCGTTGTTTAAAGAAAGAAACTATATCAACTACTCATAAACTACACACAAACTTATTCCTATACACGACACTAGCCTTCATTGTTTAAAGAAAGAAACTATATCAACTACTCATAAACTACACACAAACTAATTAGGTCAACATTATCAGTCTTCTGTATCTGTTCCACTATATTCAAGTCCTTTACATTCCAATACTAAATAATTTATCCTTTAAGATAATCTTCTAATGACAAACCCCAAATAATTTCCTATAAACCAATCACCTTTAACTTGCTCTCTTTTCTGCTATTTATATACTCATTTCTTTCCCCTGTTTGCTTTCCTACTTTTTGGTAAAAGTGCTAAAGAAGTTCATCTCGGGTTCGCGTAAACAACATACCCAGTGTAGTCCCACAAAGTGAGTTCTGGGGATAACAGAGTGTACACGGACCTTAGCTACCTGAGAGGAGGTAGAGAGGCTGTTTCTGATAGACCCTCGGCTCAAGGAAAAATAGTAAAAAGCAGTACCAAAAAGGAGTAACTGAAGTACAACAAACAACAGATAATAACAAAAACAACCATAGTTAATACAACAAACAACAAATAATAACAAAAACAACCATAGTTAATACAACAGAAACTACAACAAAACAATACAATAATCGTGGTACAAGAAACAACCGGTAGTAACATAATTCGAAGGATGAGAAACCACAAAAGCAATACTACGACGACTAATATGAACGGACAGCAATACAACACACCACTGCTACCTTACTAACCTCTCCCTTCGCTCTCTATACGCAATATAACACATTGCTACCTACTAAGCTTCTACCTTACTAACTTCTCCTTTCGCTACAAGAGCAATACTACAACTACTAATACGAATGGACAGCAACATAACACACTGCTACTACTAACCTTCTTTTTTTTTTTTTTTTGATAACCGTGGTGTCCGGGCCAGCTTGTGCGCACCTCGACTAATTCCATGAGATACCTGTCACCTCCCACCAGCAACAGGTACCAGGTAACTCTGTCCACCAAGGCCTGGACACAAGGGAAGAAATCACCTACTAACCTTCTACCTTATCAACTTCTCCCTTCGCTCTCTATAAGCAATATAACACATTGCTACCTACTAAGCTTCTACCTTACTAAGTTCTCCTTTCGCTACAAGAGCAATATTACAACTACTAATACGTATGGACAGCAACACAATGCACCACTGTTACCTACTAAACTTCTAACTTATTAACTTCTCTCTGAGCAAAGAATTCATTAAACGAAAAAATAAAAATTGAAATATTACCTGAGCTAGAAATGCGTCAGCATCCTCTTTACGGAAACACAACAATCCAATTGATTTAGCACTATTAGGATCCGAAATGAGCACAAATTCATTATTCGAATTGCTAACAGTGTACACAGAAGTTCCAGTCAATGTCTTCGCCACATACTCCGAGCTCAATCCACTGTTTCTCGCCGCCTTCTCTTGACGCTGCGACACCGAAGCGAACGGAAAAGAATGCGCCGTCTTCGTCGACGGGGAGGGAAAACTCCGCCGTATCGCCGCCGGCAACGGCTGCTGAATGAAGTCGCCGGCGAGTTTTGAAGTCAGTCGTTTAGCTTCGTCCAAACGATTGGTGAGCTCGGCACCGAGACGGGAGCAGTGTTGATGGAGGAAAGTGGAAAGAGAGAGAAGAGGAGTAGTGGAGGGTCCAAATCCGGTTGAGGTTTTGGACTCCATTGATTTCATTGTTTGTTTACAGACAAAGGAAAGGAGAAGAAGAAGAAGGCTTTCTTATTTAAACTTTGGGCTTTGGTTCAATTTTGGGTCCAATTGTAGTTGGATCTATAATGGGTAAGCCCATCTACTAAAGGCCCATCACTCTCTTTTCCACTGGGTTGAGTCAGTCACGGGGGATTCTATCACAACAATAGCATATCTAGTCTACTTTAGGGTAAACAACACAAATTTTAGGCTAAATACATATATACAGACCACTTAACTATTTCACTTTTTTCGCATAGGCACCTCAATTAAATCATCTACTTATTGGACCCTTGGCTCTTTCACAAAATGTGTCAATTGAGCCCAATTGCTGATGTGGCGCTAACATGGCGTGGCATGTGTAATGCACTCTCCTAAAGGAGAGTGAGAAACCATTTTTAATTAAAAAAATTAAACATAAGCAATTCCAACCAATTAAAAAAAATACATTAAAGAATTTTTTTTTAAAAAAGAAAAAAATAACCATCATCTTCTTCTCCATATCTTCTCTCCATCAATGGCTTCTTCCAAAATCATTCACATATAAGTTGAGTGACAAAGCGTAATTAATCAACAAAATTAAACATAAAAACCCCCAACCAATTAAAAAAACACATTATAAAGAAATAAAAAAATAAAAAAAATAGGCATCATCTTCTTCTCTATATCTTCTTCACCATTAATGGCTTCTTTAAAAATCATTCATATATAAATTGAGTGAGAAACCATAATTAATGACTTTTCGGTATCTTCTTCTCCATTAATGGCTTCTTTAAAAAATACATTGAAGAAATAAAAAAAAATAACCATCAGTTTTTCTTAATAAGATACAATTTTTATTTTTTTTTACTTTCTTGTTCAATCCGCGAAGGGGGCTTGGGGGGGGGGGGGGGGGGGTCAATCGACGAAGAGGGGTTGTTTGGAAGAGAAGGCTGCTGGGGGTGGGGAAGGGGGCTGGGGGGAGGGTTCAATCGTCGAAGGGGGCTGGGGGGAGGGTTCAATCGTCGAAGGGGGGAGGGGTGTTTGGAAGAGAAGGGCAAGGGGGGTGTTCAATCGTTGAAGGGGTAGGGGTGTTTGGAAGAGAAGGGCTGGAGGGGGGGACAGGGTTAATTAGTTTATTTATTTTTAATTTAGATTTAATTTTATTAAAAAATTATTTTTATAATTATTTTAAATTAAAATGTCACATGTCGTTATTTAATTCGCCACTTTGCCACATCATCAGCGTGTGTATTACACGCAGTTCATATTTTTTGCCACGTCAGCAAATTGGGCTCAATTGAAACCATTTGTGAAGGAGTAAAGGGTTCAATATGTACCTGACTTAATTGAGGTGCCTATACGGGAAAAGTGAAATAGTTTAGGGGCCTATATATGTATTCCGTCTAAATTTTAATATTTTGGAGTTAAAAATTTCAAAGTTTTGTATAATTATTAAAAATCTCAATTTTGTATCTATCGAGCTACATAAATAGCTCTCGATATTTCTAACGAAAATATATTTTTTTCTTTATAAAGATAAATAATTAGCTCTTGGTATATTTTTGTTTCTATTTTGGGTCTGTCGAGATACAGAATACACCTAACGAATATTTTATTTTTTTCTTGTAAAAGATACATAATTAGCTCTCGATATATTTTTTTGATTTTGAATCTTTCGAAATACATAATTAGCTCCAGATACATCCAACGAAAATACATAATTAGCTGAGATTTTTGTAATTACTTTGTAAGAATGAAAATTTGTGTAAACGTAAGTTAAGGTTGTATGTTTATGTTATTTTTCTTAATTTTATGGAGTGCGTTTGAAAGGGTAGATTGTACGCCCACTCTTACTTCTACTTTGGAGGTAAAGAGGTTGTTTTCTATATTAAAACAATATCGAAAAAGAAATAACAAAAGTGAAATTCATGGAAAAATACTAAAGGTGACAGATGAATAAATTGAGTTGAATTTCATATGTTAGAATGGACGTATTGGGCTAAATTTTGGCATATTAATATGGACTAAGTTATGGGCGGGTTTAGGGGTGGCAAATGGGCGAATTGAATTGGATTTGGACGGGTTAAATATGGATCGAGCAAAAATGATTTGAATTGCAATCCGCCCATATAAATCTGGGTAAATATGAATTTGATCAAATATGGATTGGGTAAAAATGGTTCCAACCCACTTTAACTCCTAAAGTAAAAAACTTAAAACTTTTATATCATATCAACTTGACTTTTTTTTCGTTTATTTTTTTTTTTAGTTTTTTGCTTTTTAGTTTTTTTTCTTTCTCTCTTCTATATAGCCTTTAGTTTTTTTTTTTTTTTTTTTTTCATTTCTTTTTCTCTCTCTCTTCTATTTCTACCCTTTGCTTCTCTTTCTTTTTACTTTTTTTTTCTTTTCCTTTTTAGTCTCCTTTTTTCTATTTTTTATTTTGTTTTATTTTTACTTCTTTCTCATTTTTTTTATTGTATTTTATGTTTTATATTTTTTTATTTTTGAAGAACATGATTAAGTTGACTACAAATTATGGATGATGACTGAAATATCATAACCACTCAATATATTTGTATTTACCATCATTTTTTTTTCTTTTCTCCTTTTTCATTATTTTTTTCTTTTTGATTTTTTTGTTTTTTTCTTCAATTCTTTCTTTACGCTTTTTGTCTCTCTTCTATCTCTAACTTCTACCTCTTTCTTCTTCTTCTTTTTTATTTTTTTATTTTTATGATAACGAAATTACCCTAAGCGCATATTGATTTATATTCACTCAACATTTATAATTTGTATAAGTACACTCAAGTGGACTCCACCTAATTGATGAAATAGAAGAAAGAAAAAAGTGTAAGAAACGAGTAAAAAATAAGTAGAAAAAAATAAAAAAATGAAAAAGAAAAAAAAGTAAATTAAAGAAAAAAGAAAGAAAAAATAGTAAATTAAAGGAAAAAGAAAGAATAAAATAAAAAAAAATGGAAAAGGAAAAAAAAGAGAAATAAGAGATAGAAAAAAATAATAATAAAGGAGAGACTATTGATTATATTTAATTGATAAGAGATGCTATAAATTGTATAGGCTAAATGAAATAATTAGAAGCTTAAATTAATTAACTCATGTAGGTCTCAAGCAAATATGAATGATCAAATAAGAATGAGAAAGGGAAAAACGAAAAAAAATAACAAAGAAAAAAGAAAAAAAAATAGATGAAAAAATGAGAAAGAAAAAAAGAAATTATGAGAAATGAGTAAAAAATGAAAAAAATGAAAAAGCAAAAAAATAAATTAAAGGAAAAAAGAAAGAAAAAAAAACTGAAATTTTAAGCATGGGTGGGTGATCTTTGTGTTTAAATGGGTACCCATATTTTATCTATTTTGTCCATATTTGTATGAGCTTTTAAAATGAGTTGAAGTCCATATTTACCCATTTGAAATATGATTGATCCAATTAAATAAATATGAATTAAATGGACTCTTTTCACAAATATAAGCTGAAATTGCCAGCCCTAGACGGGTTACTGAACCATCCAAAAACTATTCGGACTGAAATGAGCTAAAACACAAGTCAAAATTCCGTTCACTCAATTCTCACTAATTTTTACTGTACTTTGTTTATTTTTTATACCTTTTTAATACTTTATAAAATTATTGTTTCTGTCATGACTACATAATAGCATATCAAATAAATAAATATTTTTTATAAAAACAAT
This sequence comes from Capsicum pubescens, assembly GCA_030864215.1. Taxonomy (NCBI): domain Eukaryota; kingdom Viridiplantae; phylum Streptophyta; class Magnoliopsida; order Solanales; family Solanaceae; genus Capsicum; species Capsicum pubescens. Next base: position 12,594,119 of record CM061541.1, on the reverse strand, counting down.
TTAACAAGATTTTTCATGAATTAATTGACGCTAAATATCGTATCAAACTTTGATAAGCTAAAATTGATTGGACCGAGCTAATAAATGTGGATATCAATAATTGATAGATTACATGGATGTCATTTGTTTGGATTTACATTTTTTGTTATTTAATCATAATTAATTAACATATATTTTATTAATTACTTAACTTAGATAAATTACATTAATTTGATATATACATCGGATAAATTTTTAGCATTGAGCATCTTATGATTTGATGAGTGATTTTGCCACCTATATAGAGTACTACGGAGATCAACAAATCATTGGGGATTAAGTATCTAGTAAAACTTAACGTACTAAAGTAGGAGTACTAAACTAGTTTCAGTTGGGTTTCTAATAGGGATTTGGTACCAAAGTACGGGTGTAAGTTTGAATGTTTGTTTATGTATTATGTCGAGAATATATAATATAACATGACAAATAGATTTCTGAGAAAACATGTCCATTATAATGAAATGTTGTTAAAGTTAAATCTGACTGCACTATTTGTTTGCCAGGGGCATTATGATATTTGAAGATCCTGAGCTTGCTGACAAGCACATAAGCTAATCCTACTAATGGTTACTATTGAGGACCTTGTAATGCCACATTACCAAGCAACTCTTCTTTTCTTAATTTCCCTTGATGTGGCATTTCACTTTTGCAATATTGATACAAGTCTTATTCATTTAAAAAGTAAGATAAATAAATTGAAGCGAAAGTAATTTAAATGTGCTTAACCTATTTGGGAGTGTCAGATCGTATTTTTTTGTATAAAATATTAAATAAGGAAAGGATATGGGTTGATCCTTTTCAAAACAATTGATTCATGTTTGGGGCATTGAACATTCATGGTCAGTTGATACAAATAAATTTTATTGGGGAAAATTAACTATATAAACTTATTATATTAGTTATTACAAGTTATAACAAAACTTTTAAGTTTTCAAGTTATAGCAACTTTCATTTAAAAAAAAATATATATAAAAAAGGTTTTTTTTGTTTTGTTGAAAATACAAAAAAAGTAATTAATGAAAAAGGAAAATCAAGATTTAATTCAATTAATTACCTTCCTTAAATATAGTAAACATTAATTACTGATATTTATCCACCCCAAATTTCTCTAACCGATTTTCTTTTCTCCTATTTTAATGCTTTCATTAAGAGTTTTCACTTTCATACACTATTTCTTTAGAAGTATTATTTTACACAAATCAAAACAAAAGAGGCATTGTTATGCTTTGTTGTTTTCCTCTTTCCAACGTCCAAATGATTTCTGTATATTTTCTCTTTCAATTAGGTGTATAGCACACAATATTTGAGATTGTATATTATAAAATCAGTTAGATCCTATAATCACTATTGAATGCTGACTAAGCTTGTAAAAAACAAATATATAACAATATATATACATAAGATACAGATAATATGTACGTGGGGCAAATGTGATATATGCTTTAACAAATTAAATGGATCTATAAATTAGTAATTTTAAAAGAAGATGAAATTGTAGGATAATATATATTATTTAATTTGTAATTTTATTAGCATAATATGTTAGGAAAAAAATAATTAAATTTTAGTTTTGTTCCAGTGTTGTCCATCCTACGATTATAATATAATATATATTAGAAAAAACAACAACCAAACAGAAGAATAAAATAGAGATCTGAATAAAAGTAGTTGAGTCATCTTGTTCTTCTTTGTCACTTATACTTCTCTTTCTGTTCTTTAAAAAAAAAAATGTTTTCAGAGGTCATCCTCAAAGTCACTAATTGCCAATTAGTGTAATGATGTTAACTACATTTTGATGAACACATTTTTCTAGGATAATCCCACTTTTAATATATAAGTTGAAATTAATTTATATACTCATTTCATACTTAAGTAATACTTTTATTTTGAGTTCTCAATGTATTAAATTGATATTAAAATTAATATCAAGGAAGTTTCGCATATACAACATTTGTATTGAATGAATTTTATGAATGTGACAATCGATGAAAAAAATTATGTTTTATGTTACATAACTTTTTTAGTGTATGTAATGGAATGTGACAATCGATGAGAAAAATTATGTTTTATGTTACATAACTTTTTTAGTGTATGTAATGGATATTACATGAAAAACAATCAACGTAAATGTTGAAAATAAATTAATTGATAGTTGTTTCATGTCAAATAATTTTTTATTGCAATAAAAAAATAATCAATATTAATCATGATTGATATTGGTGTTTGCTTTCTAGCAGAAGAAGATGAAGAACATTATATAAATACTATGTTAAATATCAAAACTAAACTTTGTTCATACCAACAATCTTATACAAAGAGTAATGAGCACCAATAAAAAATCAAGATACAATACTCATGTCAAATATTACTAATTGCAGAATCAAAAAATGTATAATTTGATATAGTTGATATCAAATTTAATACCCATTTGATGCGACTTATTTCATACCAATTTCATTCAATGATGTAAAATACGAAATAAAACATTAAAGTAGCATAACATTATAAAAATACTATATAAATACAAAAAATAAACTTTGTTCATACCAACAATATTAGAAAAATAAACAGTAATGATCAAGCACCAAAAAGTTAATTCAAATTATTAACTATATTAGAAAAACAAACAGTAAATAAAAAAATGATTCAATATTAATTTTGTACTAATTTAATACAGAAAAAAAAATCAAATGTTTGTAAGTTTGTATGTACTGTTATAGTCCATGAATACAATTTTGTTACTACCACATCATGTACATGCTTACTAGAAAAAATAAAAAGAAATAAAGATTGAGGATGACAGACATGATCACTAAGTGAGAAAATAATATATAAATGACCAATCATTTGGCAACAAGTACTAAGAATTGATTGATATGCATGTTGAAATGTGAATTTATCACAAGAAGACTACTTTTTTCAACATAGAAGATGAATATTAACTATGAAACCCACTTCTTTCAACGAAGAAGATGAATATAATATGAAACCCACTTTTTTTCAATCTTGTATTTTCAAGGGAAGAATATGAATATTATATGGAGACACAAATTTCAATAAAGTTTTGAAATATTGAGTATTATAATGGAGAAAGAGAGAGGTGAGGTTGAGTATTAGATAATTTGAATGTGGAGAGAGAGAGGTGATTCAAATACTTTTTCGGAACATTAATTTGATTTACACGTAATCTTCTTTCAATAAAGTTATCTGATAAAAGTGTGTAATCTTTTAAATAAAAAATAACATATATTTACCATGATTATCAGTACACAATTTAAGGAAAATATTGATTACAATCCTATAAATATGAAACTGATTTTAAATTATATAATTAAAAACGAATTTTGAAAATATAATTAAAATAATATATCTTTTAATAAGTTGCTATAACTTGTAACTAAATTGTTATTAATGCAATTATCTAAAAGTATTGCTAAAATTTGTTATTTTAGATCTAATAATACTATAAGGGATAATTTTCTCATTTTATGGTCATTTCATAATTGAGTCATTTTGGCCTAGATAATTCAGATACATTTCATATATCATATTGATACAATTGATATACTGATACAGTTCGTAAAAAAAATAATGCATCGAATTTATGGATAAAAATTGTTCACTATTATATAGAATATGTATTTTTAATATGATGTGCATATAATTTGTATCGTTGTTGTATAAAATATATATATGTATAAGATGCATATAGAAATTGCATCTTTATTGTATAAAATACATCTTTGTATAAGATATGTATCAAATTTATATCAACATTGTATAAAGCTGTCAACAAATGGCTAGAAAATTAAATTAAAATTCAATGATCGTATTCGTGTCAATAATTTCATTTGAAGTGCTATTTATGTCCTTTTTCCCATATTAAAATTCATGTGAAATTATTTTTAGATAACTCCAAAAAGAATTAAATGATAAAAAAAAAGAAAGGTAGATATAATGTCTTTGGGTGCAATAATTAGATGACTTTTGTGAGCTATAAAACAGAAAGATGATTTTTATGTAGTAAATCTTAAATTTAATTACTTTTATAAAACAATTTTTTTTTAAAAAATAACTTTTGTCTACTAAACACAAATCTGAATAATCACCACTAAAATTTACTCCTTTTCTATTATTGGGCGGACATAGTTGTTTTTTCTCCTTCGACATTCGTTAAATTTGACGCATATAGAAGAATCATATAATAAAATTGACATAAGAGTCAAAAAAGCACTCTGAAAAGTCAATAAGATAGCTAAGTGTTTTAATTTTCAGATGGAGCCTTAACACTTTAGGCATTAATATGTATTTGAACTTCTCTAAGACATCCATGCTTCCTAAATTCTACTCCACCTCTGCTTCTCAGTCCCAGTAAATTTTCTTTCTTTCTTATTACTCTTAGTTTATATGATATTATTCGCTTTTCAAAAATTTTATATTTGATTTTCCATTTAGTGTTTGATATCTGCATCGAGTCGGATTAAATTCAAATTTGTGCTAGAAAATATCACATTGGATGATAAAATATTCCCTAACAAAAGTGACTTCATACCTAAAAGGATTAGAACCTAAGATGATTGATTAAGAATGAATAACTACTAGCTACTCCAATGCAAGCCCTTATTGGTGTTTTTTCAAAATTTTAATTATGTAAGCTTTCCATCAATATGCTTATGAGAGGAGGGCAATTTTTGGTATTTTCAAAGCTTCCAAGTTTTAATTGTGAGATTGTACTCTTGGTATCTGAACTAGTGGGTCTCCCACACACTGAGTAGGTTAGATATGTGGAGTAGAGGTACTGCAGTTACAATAAGGAAATTAAATCATCGAAAAAGACTAGTCAGCTACCAATTTGAAACTCATTTATAACAATTATATATAGTTACTATATATGTAAATTTATTTTTTAAAAATTATTTTATGTTTAAATTTACACTAAATACTACTTCTGCTATTCCATATTAATTAGTTGCCCATTTTACTGTAAATAGTCATCCCAAATTACATGTTAATTTTTCTTATTGTAACCTTTCTCTTTTTTAAAGTGTACACAAGTTTAAAGATTAGTTCCGAAAAAGTGAGACAATTTTTATGAAACTGAGTAGTTGGTTTGATCTTTGGATTCAGAATCAATTTGAACCACGTGTATTGTGTGGTAGTTGGTTTGATTATTTGTAGTTTGAATGTGTGATCGAAATGTCATGATTGCGGGACATATCCAATAAATACAATTATATTGGTAAGACGATTTTTTCATTATAAAAATAGCAAAAACGCATGAATAATATAACATCTTCAGTGTGCAACTTTCACGTACGATGGGGAAGTCCATGGAAGACACAAAGCAGCTCCAAATAGTAATGTTCCCATGGTTTGCATTTGGCCATTTCATCCCATATATGAATCTATCAAATGAACTTGCAAAAAGAGGTCACAAAATCACATTCTTTGTGCCTAAAAATACAGAACTTAAACTTCAAAAACTCAATCTTTATCCTCATCTCATCACATTCCACAAATTCACAATCCCTCATGTTGATGGCCTTCCATATGGAGCAGAAACTACAGCTGATGTGCCTAGACCTTTGGAGACTCTACTAGCAACAGCTATCGATGAATTATACGATGAAGTCAAATCTTTTCTTCAAAATCTAAAACCCCATTTCGTTTTCTATGATCTTGCTTATTGGATTCCTGAGTTAGCACGTGAAATTGGAGGTATCAAGACTGTGTTTTACCTACATGTTTGCCCTGCTACGATACATTTATCAAATGATAAGACTACTTTGATGACATCAACTGCAGCTGAGCTAGTAAAGCCACCACCAGGTTACACTTCTTCCTCCTCGATTCTTATGCAATCTTACTAAATGAGCAAACTATAGTTCATAAACAAGATATCGAAATATCATGATTAAGGCATTGGATCGATAAAATCGCATATCTCCATGTGTCATGTGAAAATTATTTATGGGTTCTGCCTTTCTCTTTTTTGACAACTAGTTAATTCTATTTTTTTTCACATGACATAGTTAAAACTACAAGATGAAAAGACATTTGAATACTTTCTAAATATATATCTTTATTTGTTTGAAATCTGCAATTCCATTATGCTCTCTAAAGATGTGGTCAGTTGGTATTTTGTGGATCTCTAGGTTACCCTTCTACTGCTGTGGTGTTGCGCGAACGTGAAACTAAGTTTTTATCGTTTGTACTTCATGAATATGGCAAGGTGACATTTGACGTGCGACTGAAGAAAGCACAGTCAGGTTGCGACGCAATAGCTATGAAAACATGTAGAGAGGTTGAAGGAACCTTTGGTGACTTTGCAGCTAAACAACTTGAAAAGCCAGTCCTTTACACAGGACCTGTTCTTCCCGAGCTGAAAGATGAGCCTTTAGAAGAACATGGATTATCGAATTGGCTTGAGAAATTCGAGCCAGGATCAGTGGTGTTCTGTGCATTTGGAAGCCAAACGATTCTTGGAAAGAAGCAGTTTCAGGAACTTGTTCTAGGCCTTGAAATGACCGAGTTACCGTTCCTTTTAGCGGTTAAGCCACCTGAAGGGACAAATTCAGCAGAAGAAGCCTTGCCAGAGGGATTCAAAGAAAGGGTTAAAGAAAAAGGATTGATTCTGGATTGTTGGGTGCCACAAATGAAGATTTTACGCCACAAATCAGTTGGTTGTTTTGTGAGTCACTGCGGGTATGGATCAATGTGGGAGTCTTTGGCACTTTGTGATTGTCAATTGGTATTTTTGCCAAGGCCTCCGGATCACCTTTTAAATGCTAGACTGATGGAACATGAACTTAAGGTTGGTGTAGAAGTGGAGAAGGATGAAAATGATTTGTTTACAAGGGAGAATTTGTGCAAGGCTGTGAAATGTGTGATGGATAAAGACAGCCAAATTGCTTGTTCAATGGAAGAGAATCATAGGAAATGGAAGGAACTTCTTTCAAGTCCTGGATTCATGAGTAACTATATTGACAATTTCATTCTGAACTTGCATGGACTTCTAGATTAATTTGTTGGGTGGCGGATCTACCATTCAAGTTACGGGGTTAGCAGAATCTAGTTTCTTCAGTTCAAATGATAGTATTTGTGTTAAGAAATTTGTTTAATGTAAGAAATGTTGTCATGTTTTGTAATTCAGAATAAAACCCATATCTTTTTGCGATGTCTGTTAAATTTAACTTAGACCGATATTTATACTTTTTTAGTCGTACTTTAATCTCTGCATAGATGATAGATGTATTGTACTAATATTTTTGTAATGATCATCTAATGTTGATTTGATTTCTACATCCCAAAATAAAACCCTCTAATGATGCAACTAAAAAAATTTCCTCATATTGTTACTATTTGGTAATGAAAGTAGATATCTGTTGAAGATCTAACATAAGTATTCCCTCCGTTTCATACGCCTCAACATTAAGCTTAATGGTAGTGTGTGTTGGAGGATGCCATTTAACATATGCACTATGTTTAGGTATGGCGTTGTGCTTCTGTTTAAGTGAGGTAAGAAAACTCCACCACTTGGGTGTGGATGTGTGAAAAATCTATAAAAATTATTATGATTTTTAACAATATTATTATTACGCGTACACCAAATATGAAATATCCCATAGGTGTCTGTTTGGATGGTGGTTTTCCATAGTATGGTATGGTTAGATTGAGAGATTTGATTTGAATCCAGTTAGTTTAGGTCAGTTGTGTAAGGACTAGGAAGTGTAGTCGTTCTAAACGACAGTTATTTTACAAAATGTATCAACAATTTCCCGTTTTCAAAAATATAACAGGACAAATCTCATCAAACGTATAAGTTTTCTAGTGAAATTTTGAATAAGAAGAATAAGAAACGAATTCCAATGATGAAATTTCAACTCAACAAAACTGAAGACTTTACAGAGACTAGTCATTTTCTGGTCGCAAATGTAGTCCCAATAAGTTTTCTTTCTTTCTTAGTGCTTTTACTATGATGTTGCGCGAACGTAAAGCTAAGTCGATACTAAATCTGTTTAATAAATATGGCAAGGGGTTGACATTTTACGAACTATTGTAGAGAGATTGAAGGGACCTTTATTTTATTGACTACCTAGCAACACAATTTGGAAAACCAGACCGACGTGTTCTTCCTGAGCCGAAAAAGGAGCCTTTAGAAGAACATGGATATTGTAGACACGTAATTTTGTCCTTTTCAGAAAATATTTTAATTATTTTTTATTTTATTTTATTTATTTTAATTTTAAATTTTATTTATTCACCTTACCATACTTTTGTTTAATTGATAATTTCTCCCCAAAAAAAGAATTGAAAATAATTAAATACATAGCATCTTTGTCACCTCACTATGCCACCCCAACAGCTCACTTTCCATTTTTCATTAGATACATGCAAAAGGTACACGCCCTACTCATTTTTTCACACGCCACCGTCATCTTTCCACATGTCACACACTTATTTCCACAAGCCACCAGTTATATGTTTCCACATAGGATAATAAATAAATAAAAAAACCAAATAAAAAATATATAAAAGGAAAATTCTAAAATGAGAAAAGGGAGACTCATTCTTTCATTACCATCTTCTCCACAATAACAACAATCACCAAATCATCTTCCTCACAAGAAGAAAAAAAAACAAGGGAAAGAAGAGAGAATCGCGCGAGAAAAAAAAATCGAGAGAGAAACAGTGCCGTGAACAATGTTGTGAACAGTACGTGAACAGTGTCGGTTTTCGAGTTCGATTGGATCTACGGAGCTTCAGTTTTGGGTCTCAAATTTTTTAATACGGAGTTGGAGTTCGTCATTGTTGAGGTCCTATTAGGAATTCTATAGTCCGGGCTTTCTTGATTTTATTATCAATGAAATCGATTCTTCAAAGGTCCATCTCAACTCTACTTTTTTTATTATATCGAAGTTGGTTAATATCGTGATTTTGTGGTGTGGTTTTGAATATTTCGAGCAAAATGTCAATTTTGTTGTGGATATGAATGATTGGTATGCTTAAATGTTTGAATCTTCGTTGGGGTATGTGTTGTTGGTTTCGGATTTTGAAAAGTGATTTGATAGTCGAACTGGTTTAATAATGTGGTTAAAAATGAATTTGGGGGATGGAATTGAGAAATTGATAAAAAAGTTGAATTTAGATTAGCTTTGGTTTATTGTTGTTTTGTTTAATTCGTAATGAGCATGAATATTGTTGGAATGTAATAAAATAATGATATGTTGAAATGGATAGGCGAATGTCGGTTCGGGGAGGCAAAAATTTAGGAATAAGTTTTCTTGTTGAATGTGGAATTTGAGTTGAACGGTTTGGTTTTAGTTCTTGCATTTGGAAATGTATTTATTTAATCGGGGAATGCCCCGCGATCACTTGTATTTATTCGCCGGGGAATGTTCCGAAGTATTTTGTATTTGAAGGACGTCCGTGATGAAGGCCCGAGGCATCGGGTAGCATGAGAGAGTAGTATAAAATTAGTGTAGGGTAGAATAGAATTTACATTTCCGCATTCTTTTTCTATTTTTGACTGTATAATTGGACTGGACATTGTTTTGAATTATTTTGTTTGATTAATCATTTTATTTGTGTTTGGTGTGGTTTATACATTCATAATGTTCAAATTAGCCGATATACTCCACCAAGCGACCGTGGTCGAACCACGGGATCGAGGGGTGCCTAACACCTTCCCCTCGGTCAGCAGAATTCCTTAACCGAAATCTTTGTTCGCGGATCAGTTTTATAGAGTCAAAACCGTTTTGAAAAAGGATATCCACGGGTGACTTGGCACACCTGATTTATGCCAAGTGGCGACTTTGAGTTTTGAAACTAATGAATCCTTTTCGAAATAATTTTCATCTTTTGTCACTTTAATAATAAAAAAAACCTTTCGAACCTAAATGAATCTTTTCGGTTTAAAAAGGGGTGTGACAGCTCTGGCGACTGTGCTGGGGATGAGAATTCAAAATTCGAGCTTATTTTTGGAGTTGTATCGGCTTTGTTTGGCATTATGGGTGTATAGACATTGTTTGTGTTGTTTTGTGTTATTGTTTTATCATTGTTGAGTGCCTACGTGCTCTTTGTTTATAATTTTTTACCTTATATGTTACCGCTTTATATCTGACATCATGTGCATAACCCGAGTCATTCTTTCTGCAATAAGTCTGTAGTACACGTGTTGTACACAACCTCTAGTTGAGTCACCCTTATCTTAGGAGGGGGAGCCGTCGGTGTTATGGAGTAGGTGGAAAGCTCTCGCAGCCACTATCGACCATACGCACCCCCGAACAGCCTTGTTAGTGAACCCCAGCGTAGGTCAGCCTTTAGGACATACTTATGTGCATCATATTAAGACCTAGCGGGACCCACGTGGCCCTTTGTAGGAGACTCACCTCTAAGGCATCTCTACGTGCTAAATGTTGCATCTCTGAGGGTAACGTGGTCATTTGACGGACTGATTTTGGAAAAGCATGTGATAAAAGTAAAATGTGTAGAATATTAAGTATTGAAGAAAAAAAAAAGAAAAATAAGAAAAAAAAGTCAAAAAAGAGAGTTTCGTAGTTTTAGAGTTCTTTATGGCCTTTGTTTTTCAAAATTCAAAAAGATTTTTTATTTTATTTTTATCTTTCGCACTCATTTGCCCAAAAACAAAAACATCAAAAAGATTTTTCTTTGTTTCTTTAGCAAACATTCATAATTTGAAAATTTAAAAAAAAAAGATTTTTAGGAGTTTTATGAAAGAAAATAAAAAAGAATGATAGAAGTTTTGTACATTTCATATATCGAAAATGCCAAAAAGATTTTTCCTTCATAATTGTTGGTGTCAGTTATATTTGAAGTGTCTAATTAAAAACCCCAAAAGATTTTATTCGTCTGTCTTTTGTTGTGTCTCTTACGTTAGGGTCAGTCTATCAGTTAATCATTAATTGTCCAATCTGGACGAACTATGCACCCCTGATTCTCCTCTTTCGGGATGTGAGATACGTAGGCAGCCTATTGTTGGTTGGGGATCTTATTTGAAAAATTCAAAAAGATTTTCTTCACTCTTTATTAGAGTAGGTTTCATATACATCAATAAAAGAAAACTACAAAAGATTTTCCTTTAATAGGTTCAAGTTTCATTTTCGTATGAAGTGCAAAATTGAAAATCCAAAAAGAGTTTCTTTGGTAACATAGGTTTCATTTTTTATAGGTTATTAAAACTGAAAAATTCAAAAAAAAAATCGTCTATTCTTTTGACAATTTGTCATTTTTCTTTTCTTCTTAAAATTTCAAGAAAAAGAAAAAAAAAGTTTAATTGACCATTTTGGCAAGACTTCACGAACTACGCACACCTGATTCTCCTCTTTTGGGGGTGAGATACGTAGGCGCCCTTCTTGGGTTCGGTGACCTTTTCAAAAAGAAAAAAAAACAAAAAAACAAAACAAAAAGGGTTTTGAATAAAAAAGTGTTGAATTCTAACACATTTGCTATCTCTTGTTCAGTTAGTTTGAGGTGGTTGGTTTGTGACATTTTGGCTGGTCCTCCATGTTGCACCAAGTCACAGAGAAGGTTATGGCCAACAAGGATACCGAGTTTGTTTTCACTAATCAGATAGGGAGTTCGGGAAATGAGAATTTAGGAGCTAATGAAGAAATTCGAAAATTGAGGCAGCAAATGATAGAAATGCATCGAGCTTGGGCTAATGGGTTGACGCCTCCTACAGTTCCCAATGATAATCTGGAATATCTTTCTAGCTTGCCTCCCGTGTCACATGCACAATTTCCCATTTTTGTTGCTATGGCACAGCATGCATCAGGATCGACTCCGGGGCAACAATATCCAACCACTTCCAATGTTCATTTCCTCACTCCCCAATCCAAGACTACCACATACTCGGCACCACCTGTTGTTCATGATTTTGTGGTGCCACCCCTACCTGAAACTTCTACTTTTGATGTTCATCCACAAGTTGTGTCTCCCTACTCTACAAGAGAGCCTGCATTGAATATTACTGGTGATCAGCGTTACACTTTCGAGCCTACATTCAATTTGACTGGTCTTTATGGTGACACTCACCGGTCTGAATTTCCTCCTAACACTGAGAAGCCTGTTATGACAGAAGAACAAGAGGAAATGACTAGAAAATTGAAAAGTTTGGAACTGGATATGAAGAACTTGCAAGGACTTGGGCGTTACAAAAGTGTCTCATATAAAGACTTATGCATGTTTCCAGGTGTCAACCTTCCTCCTGGCTTTAAAATGCCAAAGTTTGAGAAGTATGATGGACATGGGGACCTAGTGACACATTTGAGGCGCTATTGTAACCAATTAAGAGGCGCTGGAGGAAAGGAAGAACTACTCATGGCTTATTTCGGGGAGAGTCTTTCAGGCCTAGCTTCAGAATGGTTTGTTGACCAAAACATCGACAAGTGGATTAGTTGAGATGACCTAGCTAATGAATTTGTGCAACAATTTTAATACAATGTGGAGTTGATCCCTGACGAAAAATCCCTAACTAGTATGAAGAAGAAGAATACTGAGAGCTTAAGGGAGTATGCAATCAGATGGCGCAAACAAGCTGCTAGAGTGAAACCGCCAATGAAAGAAAACAAAATAGTGGAGGTGTTTATTCAAGCGCAGGATGAAACATATTATTAACACTTATTACCTGCATTGGGCAAGTCATTTATTGACGTCCTTAAAATAGGAGAGATGATAGAAGAAGGATTTAAGACGGGTCGCATTATAAGTTTTGCAATATTGAAAATGACAACTCAAGCAATTCAAAAGGGTTCAGGAAGTATTGGGGAGACAAAGAATGAGGAAGTTGCATCCTCTATTGTAGTTGGACAGCGGGCACGGTCAAGAAGACCCCGTTGTCATCACTCTCAGGCTCAAACCCAAGTTCATGCCCAAGCTCCACATAATCACTCCCAAAATCCATTATACTCTGCTCCTTCACCTCTATATCCAGTATATAACGTACAACCTCATATTCAACCCCCATCTTACCCACAGTGGAACAAACCAACTCCTCAGAGTCATCCTCTAACTCCACAAACATACCAAAACCCTTCTAAGCCTGATTTTCGATCCAAGTCAAATGATGAAATGAGGCAAAAGTTGAGAGATAGCTTTACACCAATTGGAGAGTTGTATGCCAATTTATTTTAGAGATTGGTACAATGGGGCATGATCACTCCTCTCCTTGGGTGCACTCTTAATCGGCGTTCAAGAAATTTTGATCCTAATGTACGATGTGCATATCATTCTGATGCCCAGGGTCATAGTATTGAAGATTGTCGAGATTTGAAAAAAGAAATTGAAAAGATGGTTCAAGATGGATCAATTATGGTGTAGAACATTGATAGTGAGGGGAACTCTAGTCATGCTGATATACAAACCAGTGGCTAAGATGTCAGGCTGAGCAATCGAGAAGTCACCCCTCTCCCTACTAGGAAGAGGTCTGGTAGTTTGTTTTGTTTTATTTTTCTGTTGTCCGAATTATTTCAGGGTTGTAGTTCGGGATCTATCTTGTTTTGTCCTTTTGTCATTTATGTTCAAACCCTTCTATCTTTTGTTTCAACTAAATGAAGTGTCCCATTTTTCTTTGTGTTTTAAATATGTGTTGTTTGTTTGTTTTCTTCATATAGTACATTTTATGTTGACTCTAGTGATATGACATGATAGTGAAATTTTCATCCAGATCTTAAAATCCAGTTTAAGCATGAACATTGAATCAGAGGGTGAAAGTTAGAAAAAGAGAGCATCTGAGAAAATAGGTAGAGTGCTGAGACATTTGGTGACAAGTTCAAGCCTTCTTTGAAAATTAAGGCAATTATTTTGAGAATCACAAGAATAACTTGATCATCAATTGAAAAACATAGCTCAATTAGGTCAAATAGCGGATGTGTGATTCCGAGGAACAGAAAAATCAGCTTCATGAAATCATGGGTCAGTCGATGTAAGGGATCTATAACACAGGTGGAGTTGTATGTTTGACAAGCCCAGAAGAAGTAGTGGCACACATGCTCAGTTAAAGTTAGTATTATGAAATTGTCACAAATGATCTTCATCTTTCATTTTCATATTGCATGATGTGTACTGACATTTTCAAGGATTGATATGACGAAGACATTTCATTCTGCTATCCATACATTGTGTCATCCTTTGTGTACCCCATTTGAGCCTTAGTGTTATTTTCTTTCATACACCTCTTTTGGAATCAAGATAGAGTCAGCAAAGCTCAAAAGAAAAGTGTCGGAAAAAAAAATGTGTCCAAAAAAAGAAAGAAAAGAGAAAAATGTCAAGAAAAATAGAGTCAGAGAAAAAAGAGAAAAAGAGTCAATCAAAGAGAAAGAACAAATCAGAATCAATCAAAAGAACAAGTTGCCAGAACTACGCGTGACCTGATTCTCCTCCCTCGGGGGTGAGATACGTAGGCTGCCCTACCCTGGGCTTGGTCCAACCAAATAAATAGTTTTGAATTGCCCAGTCAAAAGAAACTGGGGCATGAGTTAATCCTTATTGTTTGAGTCGATTCCAAAAGTTGTAAGTCCTATCCCACTTCAAGTGTCGTTTGGTCCCCATGCCATCCTTTCTTTCTAACCCTATCCAAAAGTCAAGTTACAACCAATGAAAGACCTTCAAATCAATCTTTGAGGATGTTAAGGCTAAGAATGCAAGGGGTATGATGATGCATTTGGGAACTACTTGTCTTCCTCAACATAAGAAATCAAGAGAGAAATAAAAATGAGAGAGTCTTATTGGTGAAAACCCTCACAGGCACCATAAGACGATGGTAAGTTAAGAGAGATAAAAATGAGAGAGTCTTATTGGTGAAAACTCTCACGGGCACCATAAAACGACTGTGAGTTAAGGAAAACGAAGATAAGAGAGTCTCATTAGTGGAAAACCCTTACAGACACCATAAGACAATGGTGAGCTGAGGAAAAGAAAATGAGAGAAGCTAGTTGGCGAAAACCCTTCAAGGCACCACTAGCCGAATGGGGTCTTATATACAATTGACCTAAGGAAGCAACTCAGTTTCAAGGCCACTAACTCAACAACAATGGGTAGAAAGTTTGGATGAAAAGATCAAGCTGCTTAATCCAAAATGCATGGCATAATCATTAGTGTTGACTGTCATTTTTAGATGAAATTTTTATTTCTTTGTTTCTACGGGGACATTCGTTGTCTTTTCTTTCTTCTCTTTATTTTTATTTTATCTTTCTTGAGACAGTTATCCTAACAAAAATTATCATTCTTTTTTTTTATTTCTTGTCTTTGAGTCAAGTCCGTATCAAAACAAGTGAGAAAAGATTTCAAAACTAGCTATCAGCTTCTTCAATTGCAAAAAGCGAGACAAAAGGTCAACACATGAAAGAGATATGATTGTGAGATGAAATAAGGCATTCAGAAAGTTCTGTCAATAGACAAGTCAGGGACCTCATGGAAATACCAAAGTTCAAAGGGTTTATCTGAGGAGCATGGCAAAGCAAAGACACTGTGTTTGTTTCAAAGTCACTCTTAATAATCTGAGTTTGGGTCAATGATGCATCAAGTCAATGATATATGTAATGGTTGGAAGCAAGGTTAAATGTGATGACGGCAAGAGCATTTTCCACGAAAGCCAAAGCCACAAACCTGCCTCCATGTTTTAAACCCACAACTTTTCTTTGCATGAAATAGGAACACATGTCACCTTCAAATCAAGGATTTCAAAGCCTAAACATCAAGGCCCCTAATTTCTCGCTTTTACAAATGCAGGAAGAAATGTTGATGCACGGGTTTGATAATTAAATCATGGTAAAAATTCATCATCTTATATCCCTCGGAGACCCACTTTCCTGTCCAGGGATTTTAGTTTTCATTTGCTGGGTGATACATTTCTTAAATTGAACCTTCACTCCTAGAAGACGTACCTTCTAGTCGAGTCATTCCATTTGACTCTTAGAAGACGTACCTTTTAGTCGATTCATCCCCCTTGATTCCTATAAGACGTACCTTTTAGTCGAGTCATCCCCCTTGATTCCTATAATACGTACCTTTTAGCCGAGTCATTCCCTTGACCCCTAGAAGACATACTTTTTAGTCGAGTCATTTCCCTTGACCCCTAGAAGATGTACCTTTTAGTCGAGTCATTCCCCTTGATTCCTATAAGACGTACCTTTTAGTCGAGTTATCTCCCTTGATTCCTATAAGACAAACCTTTTAGTCGAGTCATCTCCCTTGATTCCTATAAGACGTACCTTTTAGTTGAGTCATTCTCCTTTGATTCCTATAAGACGTACCTTATAGTCGAGTCATTCCTCTTGACCCCTATAAGGCGTACCTTTTAGTCGAGTTATCTCCCTTTGATTCCTATAAGATGTACCTTTTAGTCGAGTCACCCTCCTTGATTCCTATAAGGCGTACCTTTTAGTCGAGTCATCTCCCTTTGATTCCTAGAAGACGTACCTTTTAGTCGAGTGATTCCCTTGACCTCTAGAAGACGTACCTTTTAGTTGAGTCATTCCCTTGACCCCTAGAAGACGTACCTTTTAGTTGAGTCATTTCCCTTGACCCCTAGAAGACGTACCTTATAGTCGAGTCATTCCCTGACCCCTTAGTCGAGTTATTTCCCTTGACCCCTAGAAGACGTACCTTTTATTCAAGTCATTCCCCTTGATTCCTATAAGACGTACCTTTTAGTCGAGTCATCTCCCTTGATTCCTATAAGACATACCTTTTAGTCGAGTTCGCTCCCTTGATTCCTATAAGACGTACCTTTTAGTTGAGTCATTTCCCTTGACCCCTAAAAGACTTACCTTTTAGTCGAGTCATCTCCCTTTGATTCCTATAAGACGTACCTTTTAATCGATTCATCCCCTTGATTCCTATAAGACGTACCTTTTAGTCGAGTCATCTCCATTTGATTCCTATAAGACGTACCTTTTAGTTGAGTCATTCCCCTTGACCCCTAGAAGACGTACCTTTTAGTCGAGTCATCCCCCTTGATTCTTATAAGGCATACCTTTTAGTCGAGTTATTCTCCTTGATTTCTAGAAAATTCACTTTCTAGTCGAGTCATTGCACTTAATCCTTATAAGATGCACTTCCTTGTTAGTTCTCATTTGTCAGGTGACACACTTTTAAATTTAAACTTCTATCTCTAGAAGATGCACTTTCTAGTCAGAATTCCTCACTTTAATTCTTAGGAGACGCACTTCCTAGTCTTGGTCATTCAATTTCACTCTCAAGAGATGCATTTCTTGGTTAGAGTCTTGATTCATTATTGCAACATGCAAGTAGTTATGATCTGACTTTCTCAAAAGTCTTCTGATGGTAAACTGAGGCAAAAAAAAATTAATATCTATTTTGGAACTTTACTTTTTTGGCAAAACGATTTTCTCTTTACAATAATTTTGTTTGGGATAATTTTCTTTCTAGTTTTGATGTGATTTCAGGAGCCCGCCCGAAGCACAGACGAAGAAATTGAAAGTCAAGAAACAAGGTGAAGAAGTTGAAAGTCAAGTAACAAAGTGAAGAAAATGGAAGTCAACATATCGAAAATAGCAAGTCAGGAGCCCACCTGGAGAACAGGGTGATGAAATTGAAAACCAAGCAACAAGTTGAAGAAGTTTCAAATCAGGAGCCCGCCTGAAGAATAGGGTGATGAAACTCAAGTCAAGAGTCCAACAGAAGCTGCGTAGATAGGATTTTGTAATTTTATTTATGTTTTTAACTTGTAATTTTTATTTTTGATGTAATAACAGAGCCGCGGACCGGAACCTCGATGGGACCTCACTCGACTCTCCAACTCGGCATAGTCCAGCTCCTTCCAATCCTTTGAGATAACTGTTACTCGATTCCCTCATAACTTGGGTAGGTAAGATGTCCTAAGTCAAGACCTGATTTTCCTCCTTTCTCGTGCTCCGTGCTTTTGAATAAAGGTCAGGACAAAATTCTGTCTCATTGTCTACTACTTTGTATGAAAACACCATGTGTTTACATCCAAAGGAGGCCTGATGTAGACACGTAATTTTGTTCTTTCCCAAAAATATTTTAATTATTTTTTAATTTATTTTATTTATTTTAATTTTTATTTTATTCACCTTACCATACTTTTGTTTAATTGATAATTTCTCTCCAAAAAAAGAATTGAAAATAATTAAATACATAACATCTTTGTTACCTCACTATGCCACCCCAACACCTCACTTTCTATTTTTCATTAGATACATGCAAAAGGCACACGCCCTACTCATTTTTCCACACGCCACCGTCATCTTTCCACATGTCACACTAACTTTTTCACATGCCACACACTTATTCCCACAAGCCACCAATTATATGCTTCCACATAGAATAATAAATAAAGAAAAAGAAAAACCAAATAAAAAATATATAAAAGGAAAATTCTAAAAAGGGAAAAGGGAGGCTCATTCTTTCATCATCATCTTCTCCACAATAACAACAATCACCAAATCATCTTCCTCACAAGAAAAAAAAACGAGGGAGAGAAGAGAGAATCGCGTGAGAAAAAAAAATTGAGAGAGAAACAGTACCGTGAACAATGTTGTGAACAGTGCCGTGAACAGTGTTGTGAACAGTGTCGATTTTCGAGTTCGATTGGATTTACGGAGCTTCAGTTTTGGGTCTCAAATTTTTTAATACGGAGTTGGAGTTCGTTATTGTTGATGTCCTATTAGGAATTCTATAGTCCGGGATTTCTTGATTTTATTATCAATGAAATCGATTTTTCAAAGGTCCATCTCAACTCTACTTTTTTTATTATATCGAAGTTGGTTAATATCGTGATTTTGTGGTGTGGTTTTGAATATTTCGAGCAAAATGTTAATTGTTGTTGTGGATATGAATGATTGGTATGCTAAAATATTTGAATTTTCGTTGGGGTATGTGTTGTTGGTTTCGAATTTTGAAAAGTGATTTGATAGTCGAACTGGTTTAATAATGTGGTTAAAAATGGATTTGGGGGATGGAATTGAGAAATTGATAAAAGAGTTGAATTTAGATTAGCTTTGGTTTATTGTTGTTTTGTTTAATTTGTAATGAGCATGAATATTGTTGGAATGTGATAAAATTATGATATGTTGAAATGGATAGGCGAATGTTGGTTCGGGTAGGCAAAAATTTAGGAATAAGTTTTCTTGTTGAATGTGAAATTTGAGTTGAACGATTTGGTTTTAGTTCTTGCATTTGGAAATGTATTTATTTAATCGGGAAATGCCCCGCGATCACTTGTATTTATTCGCCGGGGAATGCCCCGAAGTATTTTGTATTTGGAGGACATCCGTGATGAAGGTCCGAGGCATCGGGTAGCATGGGAGCGTAGTATAAAATTAGTGTAGGGTAGAATAGGATTTACATTTCTGCATTCTTTTTCTATTTTTGACTGTATAATTGGACTGAACATTGTTTTGGATCTTTTTGTTTGATTGATCATTTTATTTGTGTTTGGTGTGGTTTATACATTCATAATGTTCAAATTAGCCGATATACTACACCAAGCGACCGTGGTCGAACCACGGGATCGAGGGGTGCCTAATACCTTCCCCTCGGTCAACAAAATTCCTTAGCCGGAATCTCTGTTCGTGGATCAGTTTTATAGAGTCAAAATCGTTTTGAAAAAGTATATGCACGGGTGACTTAGCACACTTGATTTATGCCAAGTGGCGAGTCTGAGTTTTGAAACTAATAAATCATTTTCGAAATAATTTTCATCCTTTGTCACTTTAATAATAAAAAAAACTCTTTTGAACCTAAATGAATCTTTTCGGTTTAAAAAGGGGTGTGATAGATATCGAATTGACCGGAGAAATACGAGCTAGGATCAATAGTGTTCTGTGCATTCGCGAACCAAATGATTCTCGAAAAAATGCAGTTTCAAGAACTAATTTGATCAGAAAATATCAAGAATAATATTCTACCAATAAAAATCATAATTCCCCATGGAGTCAAAAACAATCTGAACTTATAATAAATAATGATCTTACGAAAATTGCAGAAGTTCGATTAGAAGAGTACAAATATTTGTCTAACATAAATTTAGTAGAGATCTCAACTGTATGCAAATAGATACAAGTTTAAAATTTATGGGCTCTGAATTTCAAAACTGGACAACATTTCTTACTGTCACACCCTTTTTTTTTCGTTCGAGAGCCGAGTCGAAGGGTTTTTCCAATTAAAGTGACGATATTGAATAGGGATTAAATTATTTACAGAGTCGCCACTTGGAATTGAGTTTTGGTGTTTCAAGTCACCTTTTTTGAATCCCTAATCAAAAGAAATGACTCTTATTTGGTCTGTGAAAACAGAAAGTGGGTAAGGAATTCTGTTGATCGAGGGGAAGGTGTGAGACATCCCTCGAGTCCCGTGGTTCTAGCACGATCGCTTTTATTGACTTATCTTGACTTAAATTATTTTAATAAATTGTGTCGAGGCCTAAAATCGCTAATTTTTATTATACTAAAACTTATTTATTATCTTATATTAAATAAATCGAAGAAAAAGTTAATTTTAGAAAAATATTTACCAAGGTGCATTATTGCATCCTTGAATTTTAAATGTCTCGAAAAGATGCGTACGCCGCATTCTTAACTGAGATGAATATTATAAACGTACCTAAAATTTATCTAGTATTTAAAAGCATGCTTACTTGAAATACTACTTAATCTTAAATAAAATTTAATTAAATGATTAATTAGTTTACAAAATGAATTATCTACATTTACTAATAATGACAAATAAATTAAAATAATAACAATAATAAAATACTGATAATACCCTAAACTAACTATATTATTTTTAATTTTGATAAATCCTAAATTTATATATAATAATAATTAATACTATAAAAATTAAAATACCATAAAACCAAATTATCCATTAAATATTTTTTTTTTTTTTTTAGCAAAACTAAAGACACAGTACATCAAATTAATGTCTAAAGAAAAAGAAAGCGCTATTGATCAGATTTTGGTATTTTCCAGCAATAAGTGGGTTTCCGATGGGACGACGGAAAAAGGAGAAAGGAGAGAATGATTATGGCGGCGCATTGGGGAGATTGGGGAAGGCGATGGGTCGCTGGCGCTGGGGCACAGATCCGGTAAAGGATCGGTCGGAGAAGGTGCCAGCGACGGAAAAAAGGGGGTACTGTCGCGCGGAGAGGGGAGTTTCGCCGGCGGTGGTTGTTGGTTCGCCATAGCAGGTCGTTTCCGATGGATTTTCGTGATAGGGGGTCAGATCTGATATGGTTTTTCCGGTGATTTGGTGATGGCCGGAAAGGCACGTGTGCCCGGTTAGCCGGATTTGAAAGTGGTTGTCGCCGGAGTTGGTGGGGGTTTACGGGCGGAGATATGGCCGGATCTGGCCGACGCGCCGCAGCCGAAGCAGCGACTGCTGGCAGCGGCGGCAGATCTGTTTTTGCCTTCTTTTTTTTTTCTCTCTGGCGGCTATGGCGCCGGAGCCGACGGGACAGTGGCGGCAGATCGGCAGATCTGTTTCTTTTTTTTTTTTTTGCTAGTTTTTTCCATGTTTGTTGTATTGTGCATGTTCTGTATAAATTGATGAATTACATATAAGTGTACAGTGTGTAAAAGGCGGATTCTATGAATACATGTATGTCCTGTGAATATTATCATCTGTATGAACAATATTCTATACTGTTTTTGTTATATACAGATAAAAAGTGAATCATGATATTAATTTTTACTATTGAGAACATGCATAAAATACAAACATGATAACAAATTCCTATAATGTTAATTCATAAATCATCAAAAACAATCATATTATCATCCAGTCTATAATGAAAGTTATAAAATAAAATACAGGATTACAAATAAAACCTGTGATAAAATGAAACAGAAACTTTGAATATCGTCCCGTAAACTTGATCGTTGTTCAAATTCAACTTCACCCTCTTTTGTTTGCTATTTTTTTTTTTTACTGATTCTTTAGCTTTTTTTTTTTTTTTTTTAGTTTCACTATCCTTCTCCTTCTGTCTTTTGTTTTCACTTTTGTTTCTTGGTGTCCATGTCCCCCCCCCCCCCCCCCCGTTGTCTCCTTTTTTTGTGTTTATATAATGGTATGTATGTGTATATAGAAGGTTGAAGTGTGAGGGAATAGTGGGGAAAGTGGGGGAAGACGTGGGATTGGGTAGTAAGGATAATGGGGTTGAGGGAAATTAGGGATGGGTTGAGGTAGTTTTTCCTTTTTAGGACAAGATTCTTTTTTTTTCTTTTTAATTATAATAATAACAAAAAATAATAAATAAATAAATAAGATAATAGTAACAAATAAAATAATAATAATAATATAATAATAATAATAATAATATAATAATAATAATAATAATAATTAATTAATTTTTTTTTATATTTCAAAAAAATACAATAAAAGTCTAAAAATAGTCAAAAATAAATAAATTATATAATTAAGATAGTACAAAAAACTACTAACTTATTTATTTAAAAAGAAAAAATATTTTTTTTTAATTTTTGTATTATAATTATTATTTTTTTTTTATTTTTTTTTTTTATTATTTTAAAAAAAATAGGAATAAAATAAAATAATATCCTAAAATTAACTTCATTTAATTATTTTTATAAATTAAAAATAAAATAATAGTCAAAATAATATATGATTAAATATAAATATAAATATTTAATATCGATGAACAAGTTAAAATTTAGGGAGGATAAAAAATCACGTGTCTACATTTTTGCCCCTCTTTGTGTGAAATCTCGAAAAGTTTTCATACAAACAAGTAGACAAGATATGATTTTTGACCCTCCAATTATTTGAAAGGTAAAAATAAAAATAAAAATAAAAATAAAAAGAAAAAGAAAAATATGACCGAGTCCTGTTTTTGGACATCCTACCTATCCCAGGTTATAAGGGAATCAGGTCATGAGTAGTTCAAAAGGTAATTTGGTGAGAGAAAAAGTTAAAGTAGAGTGAGATTCCGTCGAGTTTCCGGTTGACGACTTCTGCTTTTACATTCAACTGACTAATAAAAATAAAAAATGAAAAAAAAGAAGTAAAAATTATAATCTCTAGAATCTTGATTCAAATCTTCATGACTTGAACTTGAAAATTTACCCTATTCTTCAGGCGGACTCCTGAACTTTCTTTTTCTTCACCCTGTTCTTCAGGTGGGCTCCTGGTCTCACAATTTCTTCACCCCGTTCTTCAGGCGGGCTCCTGGATTTATAATTTCTTCACCCTGTTCTTCAGGCGGGCTCCTGAACTTTCTTTTTCTTCACCCTGTTCTTCAGGCGGGCTCCTGACTTGCAACTTCTTCACCCTATTCTTCAGGCGGGGCTCCTGGATTTGCAATTTCTGCACCCTGTTCTTCAGGTGGGCTCCTGAACTTTCTTTTTTCTATTCTTCAGGCGGGCTCCTGGACTTACAATTCTTCCCCCTGTTCTTTAGGCGGGCTCCTGACTTGCAACTTCTTCACCCTGTTCTTCAGGCGGGCTCCTGACTTGCATCCTTTTCACCTTGTTCTTCAGGCGGGCTCCTGACTTCTAATTTCTTCAAAAGGGTCATGTCCCATTCTTCAAGAGGGTCCTGAACATAAAAATAAATTCCCATTCTTCATGATGGTCCCGTCCTCGCAAAGAATAAAGTTTATCATGATCGAGATCCAGTATCGGATGTTGTAACCATGCTTCTTGCATTGAGAGAAGTGTGAAATTGCATCCTTTATCTGAAAATAATCATTTCATCTCTGTTCCAAACAAAGAAAAATTGTGAGTTTTAGAACATGTGGTGGTTGGTTTGTGGAATTTGGCTTTTGAAGTGGCCGCTCTCGCACTTGTCAGGCTCAACTCTTTTCCAATCCATGATAATATTCATTGAATTGTTATACCTTTAATCTCTGAATTCTGACTACTGAGATCCTCAACTCAAATCATATTTCTGTTGTATGATGCTTCTGAGTTTAGCTTCCAATATATCCCTTAGATTTTCACGAGTTTAAAATTGTCAAATCACAATCATCTTGAGTACCTTACTTTTACTTTGAAATGTTGTCTCTGTACATCGACTCTTTGTCTTGCTTTGTACCCTTAAAGGAGTTGGTAGCGAGTTTGGAGTCTTTTCTGACTCAACCTGATGTGAATTTGACTCAAAAGACAACAAAGATTTTTGTTTGATGACAAAGACACAAAAATCAAAAATAAAAATAAAACAAAATAAAAAGACAATAGATATCTCTTTTTCAAAACAAAGAGAAAACTTATCTGAATGTGGAAATCAATTCTGGTGATTATGACATGCATTTTAAATAAAACAACCAGATCTACCCACACCAATCATTACAACTTTTGTCCACATATTGAGCTTGAAATTAAGCCAATCTTGAATTTGTTCCTTCTTGATAACAACCTTTCTTAAGCTAGTGGCACCTCAATGGGTTTTTGCCAACGAGCCTATCTCCTTTTCATTTTCGTCTCAGCTCACAGTCATCTTATGATGCCCAAAAGGGTTTTCACCAATAAGACTCTCATTTTCATTTTTTCATCACTTTTTTTTTTAATAAACACCCAAAATATGAAATATCATGCACTCATAATATGTTTAGCCTTGACATTCTCAAAGATTAATCCGAAGGTCTTTCTTTGGTTGTAACTTGGCTTTCGGATAGGGTTAGAAAGAAAGGTAGGCATGAGGCTCAAAAAATTTATATAACATTGGGTGAAACATACAACTTTTGAAATCAATTCTTTTAAGAAAATAAATTTTTTGCCCCAGTTTCATTTCATTCTGGGTAATTTGAATTTTCTTCTGGTTAGACCGAACCCCGGAGTAGGGCTGCCTACGTATCTTGTCATAGCAAGAATCAGATCAAACGTAGTTCATGAAACATCATTCTTTTGTTTGATTTTGAATTTTTGATTGATTTTTTTTTTCTGTTAATTTGATTCCAAAAGAGGGGTTCGAAGAAAAATAAAGATCAAAGGGGTAAGCAAAGGTTTATATATTATTCAGGTAGTAGAACAAAGTGCCTTCATCATTTCAATCTTTAAAAATATAAGTACAAAACATACGTAACATAATTGTACATGAATATCATACATAATATCTTTTAACTGCATCAGCATTGACCGGCATTCCTTTCATTTTTCCTTCTACATCAGTCAGATATAACGCGCCATTAGGTAACACTTTCTTTACCATGAATGACCCATGCCAATTAGGAGAAAATTTGCCTTTGGCTTCAATCTGATGAGGAAGGATGCGTCTTAGTACTAACTGACCAACTTCAAAATATCTGTGACGCACCTTTTTATTATATGCTCGTGTCATTCTCTTCTGATATAGTTGTCCATGACATACTGACACCAATCTTTTTTCATCAATCAAGCTTAATTGCTCCAAACGAGTCTTGACCCATTGGTCTTCATCAATTTCAGCTTCCAGAACTACTCGAAGAGATGGAATCTCAATCTCTACAGGTATAACTGCTTCAGTTCCATACACTAACAAGTAAGGAGTTGCACCAATTGAAGTCCGAACTGTAGTACGATAACCCAACAAAGCAAAAGGTAACTTTTCGTGCCATTGTCGGGAACCTTGCACCATCTTACGGAGTATTTTCTTTAAGTTCTTGTTGGCAGCTTCTACAGCTCCATTCGCCTTTGGACAATAAGGAGTTGAATTTTGATGCATAATCTTAAATTGCTGGCATACTTCTTGCATCAAATGGCTATTGAGATTCGCAGCATTATCCGTGACAATTATCTTTGGAATGCCGAAACGACAAATAATGTCGGAGTGAATAAAATCAACCAAAACTTTCTTGGTCACTGACTTGAAAGTCACTGTTTCTACCCATTTCGTGAAATAATCAATGGCTACCAAGATGTACCTATGTCCATTCGAGGCCTTTGGTTCAATTGGTCCAATTACATCCATTCTCCAAGCCATAAAAGGCCATGGAGCAGTCATTGTATGCAACTCAGATGGGGGGAATGTATCAAGTCTCCATGTACCTTGCATTCATGACATTTACGAACGAAATTGATGGAATCTCGCTCCATGGTGAGCCAATAATAACCTGCTCGGAGTATTTTCTTTGCCAAAACATACCCACTCATGTGTGGTCCACAAATCCCAGAATGCACTTCAGTCGTGATTTTTGAAGCTTCTTTAGCATCTACACACCTCAGAAGTCCCAAATCAGGAGTCCTCTTATACAAGATTCCTCCACTTAAGAAAAATCCACTAGACAAACGTCGAATGGTTCTCTTTTGATTACCATCAGCATGTACAGGATACTTCCCAGTCTGAATATATTCTTTGATATCATAGAACCAAGGCTCCCCATCAAATTCTTCTTCAACCACATTACAATATGCATGTTGATCATGAATCTGTATATGCAAAGGGTCAATATAAGTTTTATCGGGATGTTGAAGCATCGAAGATAAGGTCGCCAAAGCATCAGCAATCTCATTATGAGCTCGGGGAATGTGTTTGAACTTTACTGATACAAATCGTTGACAAAGATCTTGCAAACAAATTCTATATGGTAGGAGTTTCGACTCACGAGTCTCCCAATCTCCTTGGATTTGGTGGACTAATAAATCTGAATCTCCTAATACCAATAATTCTTGGACCCCCATGTCAATGGCTAATCTCAATCCCAGAATGCAAGCTTCGTATTCTGCCATATTATTGGTACAATAGAATCGAAGTTGGGCTGTTATGGAATAATATTGTCCTGATTCAGAAATAAGAACTGCTCCTATCCCCACTCCTTTTATATTAGCAGCTCCATCAAAAAACAATTTCCAGCCTGAATGGCAATCTTCTGAAACAAACTCATCAACATACAATACCTCTTCATCTGGAAAATAAGTCTTCAATGGCTCGTACTCCTCATCAATAGGATTTTCAGCCAAATGATCCTCCAAGGTTTGAGCTTTCATTGCAGTTCGTGTCACATAAACAATATCAAACTCTGTGAGCAACATCTGCCATTTCGCGAGTCTGCCTGTGGGCATAGGCTTCTGAAAGATGTACTTTAAAGGATCCATACGAGAGATGAGGTAAGTAGTATAAGATGACAAGTAATGTTTCAACTTTTGAGCTACCCAAGTTAACGCGCAGCATGTTTTCTCAAGAAGAGTGTACTTAGCCTCATAAGTGGTAAACTTTTTGCTGAGGTAGTAGATGGCTTGTTCTTTTCTTCCTGTGACATCATGTTGACCCAATACACAGCCAAAAGAATTATCTAAAACAGACATGTACAATATCAAGGGTCGGCCTGACTCTGGAGGAACCAAAATTGGCGGATTTGACAAGTGTCTCTTAATTCTGTCAAATGCCTCTTGACATTCTTCAGTCCATTCAACCTTAACATTCTTCTTCAACAACATGAATATTGGCTCGTAAGTTTTCGTAAGCTGAGCAACGAATCTACTGATATAATTCAACCTTCTAAGTAAACTCATCACCTCCGTTTTATTTGTTGGTGGAGGTAAATCTTGGATAGCTTTTATTTTTGAAGAATCTAACTCAATACCACATCGACTGACTATAAAACCCAAAAGTTTTTCTGACGGAACTCCAAATACACATTTTGCTGGATTAAGTTTGAGATCATACCTCCGAAGCCTTTCAAAGAATTTTCTCAAATCTTTGATATGATCAGATTGCTCTTTCGACTTAATGATCACGTCATCCACATAAACATTAATTTCTTTATGCATCATGTCATGAAACATTGTGGTCATTGCCCTCATGTAAGTTGCCCCAGCATTCTTTAATCCAAAAGGCATAACTCTATAACAATATGTCCCCCATGGAGTAATAAATGATGTCTTTTCCGCATCTTCTGGATCCATAATGATCTGGTGATACCCCGCATAACAATCCACAAAAGAAGCAAGATCATGTTTAGCACAATTGTCCAACAAAATATGAATATTGGGAAGTGGAAAATTATCTTTCGGACTTGCTTTATTTAAATCGCGATAATCAACACACATCCGAACTTTGCCATCCTTCTTTGGAATAGGGACAATATTTGCCAACCAAACAGGATACTGGGCCACTCGAATGACTTTAGCCTCAAGTTGCTTCGTGATTTCCTCTTTAATTCTTACACTCATGTCAATTTTGAATTTTCTTAACTTTTGCTTGACAGGAGAAAAAGCAGGATCAATTGGCAACTTGTGAACTACCAAATCAGTGCTTAAACCGGGCATATCATCATAAGACCACGCAAAGATGTCTTTATACTCATGCAACGCTTCAATTATAGCTTTCTTTTATTGTGGTTGAACATCTACACTTATCTTAGTCTCCCTAACATTTTCATGATCTCCTAAATTGATCGCCTCAGTTTCTTCCAAATTGGGATTTGTCTTATTCTCAAAATGTTTGAAGTCTTTGCTTATATCCTCAAATGTTTCCTCTTCATCGTATTCAACCTCTTTATTCATTATTTCAAAATTAGATTGGTTTTTTAACTCTGGTGAACAATTCTTCATGCATGTCATATCATTAGAATCGACATAGGAAGAACTGTATAATAGAAAATAAATAAATAAAAATCAGACTTAAAATAAAACGAAGGGACACTGCGCTTTATTAGAAACATAGATAGAAAGAGTTTTAACCTAACATAACAGATTTAAAGTTCTGAATTATAATCCTAGAATGATTTAGATTACAGAAGTAAAAACAAACAAACTACTAAGACTGTAAGAAAACAAACAAACTACCAAGACTCTTTTATAATAGGGAGAGGAGTGGCCTCTCAATTGTTAAGCTGGACATCGGGGTCGACAAACTGCACATCTGCATTACTGGTACCTTCCCCAATTTCAACCATATCAGCTTCAATGAACATATTCTGAAAAAGGTCAATCAACTCTGTATCATCATCATTCATTGATTTTGCAACAGGTAACTTGGAGGATCCAACAACACTGAATTTGATGAAAGACTCATAAAGTGGCGGTATAGGCTTGGCAAGTGACCACGACTCTTTCTTACGCTTTTTAGCCTTCTTTATATCTTCAGCAGTAGGCTCGTATCCCAGACCAAAAACACCAAAGTTCTCATAGAGGTTTACTGGATGACCTATGCCTTGCAAAAACATCCCTAGACCTTTTCCTGGTTTGAAGCCATGCTTCAACATTTCATTCACTACCATAACAGATGTAGAGGACAATTGTGGTCTTGCGATGAGATTCCCCTCGAGGATATACTCAACAACCACTACCTCAGAAGCTTGATGAATTAACACATTGGCAGTATCTTCTTCGATGGAAGAAACAGAGTAGTCTTTATACATTGATAAGTCTCCTTCACCATGAACCACTATCTCTTACCTGTCACATTCGAATTTGACCATTTGATGCAACGTTGATGCGACTGCTTTAGCCCTATGAATCCATGGCCTTCCCAATAACATATTATATGAAGCATCAATGTTCAGTACTTGAAAATCCATAGCAAAATCCACAGGCCCAATTGTCAATATGAGTTCTATTTCACCAATGGCATCAGTTTTTGATTCGTCAAAACCTTTGACACACACATTGTTAGGTCGGATTCTTTCCACATTAACATTCAACTTTTGTAAAGTTGAGATAGGACAAATGTTAGCGCCTGATCCTCCATCAATTAACACTCGAGTGATGATGGAATGTTCACATTTCACAGAAATGTACAGACCTTTGTTATGCTTCGTACCTTCTATAGGCAATTCATCGTTTGAAAAAGTAATTTTATTTGCTTCAAGGATCCGTCCAACAACTTTTTCCAGCTGATTTACTCTAATCTCACTAGGAACACCTGCTTCATTAAGAATCTTCATTACAGCCTTGCGGTGTTCCTCTGAATGTATCAATAAAGACAACAAAGAAATCTGTGCTGGTGTCTTCTTCAACTGTTCTATAACAGAATATTCTGGCAACTTCATTTTCTTTAAGAATTCTTCAGCTTCTTCATCAGTGACAAGCTTCTTGACTGTCATTCGTTCTTCACCACCTTGTTTATTCTTTCTTAACTCTACTGGAGCATAACATCTTCCAGATCGAGTTAATCCCCCTACTTCATCTATATCTTCAGTCACTTTTTTCCCTTTGTGCATCACCACAACGCGATCATAATTCCAAGGGACTGCCTTGGTATCAACCATAGGCAGTTGTGACACTGGTTTAATAACAATAGGAGCTACAGGAGCTCCTTTTATGATTAAAAGAGGCTTATTGGATCTTCCGGGAATAATGAGTTTCGACTTTATTTGACTTGACCCAATATTTTCTGAAATCTCTTTCCCCATCACCAAGGGATCATTCGATGATTCGGGTTCTATCACCACCTCCGCTTCTGCAGGCTTTTCTTTCGTTAAATCTACAACATTTGTTGATTTTTCCGAATCAGTTCTAATTTTAATGATTGGCTTAAAGGGAATCGTATCATCTTCACCACTGAGTATCACATCAAGCATGTTTGTTTCATCATGATCTGGCAGCGGATTTTGATTGACATTTGGAGTGCCTGGACTTTCTACCATAATCTGTTGGGTATTAATCAACTCTTGAATGACTCTTTTCAGATACCAACATTTCTCTGTGTCGTGCCCTGGGGCATCAAAACAGTATTCACATCTTCTAGAATAGTCCAAATTCTTCGGAGGAGGATTCGGGATCCTTCTCTCAATTGGGTTTAGAACATTCATTTTTCTCAGTCTGTGAAACAAACTGGTGTAAGATATTCCAATAGGAGTGAAATTATCTTTTACCATGTTATCCCTTTTGAATTCTGCTCTAGGCCAAAAATTAGACCTCAGAGGGCCTCTTTGAACTTGCGGGGCAATTGGATGATTTTGGATTGCTGGTGTACGCCACTGTGGGTAAGAAGGACCTCGAGCATATGGTTGTGTATTGTAAATAGGATATTGGGGGGATGAAACAAAATATAATGGATTCTGCGCGTATGGTTGACGCGCACCTCTCCAATTTTGTCGTGGACCTGCCATGACAGTTGCTACATCCTCTTTCCTTTTCTTTCCCCCAAAACTTCCTGTACCACTTTGAATTGCCTGTGTTGTTGCTTTCAAAGCGGCCTGGCTGATGATCTTTCCTGATTTGATTCCGTTTTCTACCATCTCTCCAACTTTGATAACTTCTGCAAATGTGCTTCCGATAGTAGAGAGCAAATGGTGGAAATAATCAGGTTCTTGTGCTTGTAGAAAAATATCAATCATTTCAAATTCTTTTATCGATGGTCTAACTCTTGAAGCTTGCTCTCTCAATCTGACGACATATTCTCGAAAACTTTCAGTCATCTTTTTTCTCATGTTGGCAAGCGTAGTGCGATCTGGCACTATCTCAATGTTATACTGAAATTATTGAATGAAATCTCGAGCCATGTCATCCCACATGTGCCAACGGGAAATGTCTTGGTCAATGAACCATTCAGAAGCTATCCCTGTAAGGCTTTCTCCAAAGTACGCCATCAATAATTCTTCTTTTCCTCCTGCTCCCCTTAATTGATTGCAAAACTTTTTCAAATGAGCTACAGGATCGCCGTGTCCTTCATATTTGTCAAATTTTGGCATTTTGAACCCTATCGGCAAATGGACATCAGGAAACATACATAAATCCTTGTACGAAACACTTTTTGGTCCACCTACTCCTTGCATATTTCTCATACTTTGTTCCAGGCTTCTAACTTTTCTAGCCATCTCCTCCTGTTCCTCATTCTTAGCAATCTTCTCAATCACGATAGGAGTATCGTGTTGATGAGCATGATAATGTGGATTTTGTGATTTGAAAGTCATTTCAGGAGGATATAACATATCATGATTTGGTTTTCCCATATTCTTTGGTATTGTCGGTTGAATACCCGCAGTAGCTGGCGCTACAGAAGTAAAAAGTGGGTTATTTGCGACAGATGGATTTGGTGGGCGCACGGTAGAGGTACCAGCAACTCCAGACATATTAGCAAATAGGCCAAATCCTGGCGGGTAAAATGGATCACTAGTTTGAGCTGGGTCAGAATTTGGATCATTTGAAGTTGAAAGTCCAGGGATTGAAGAAGGCGGGGCTTGTCCATTCAACCAAGCTTGGTACATCTCCGCCATCTGTTGTTTTAATGCCTTTATATCTTCCATTGACGTTACTTTCTGCGAAATCAACCGATTCTGCTCTTCTTCACTATCAGACCCTATATCTTTTCTGCGGATCATTCTTCTTTTACCCTTGTATCTGGTGTTATACGAATGTGATGCCAGTTTAAACCACAAACCAACCACCAATTATTTTATCTTTCTGAAATCAAGTAGCAAACAGGTGAGTGTTATATATTTAACACATTATAATGCCACGTTATATGTCATGTTTCTATATGCATTTCCCAATCTATCATGGAAGCTTTGTGTTTCATCCCGGCTTTTCTAGGCATATCTTCAAAAATTATAATCGAACCCTTTGGAAGGTTGCCTACGTATCATGTCAGGACATGAATCAGATCTTGCGTAGTTCGGGAGGAATTTAACAAAATTGTTTTGTCTTTTTTTTATTATTATTATTATTGAAGAAAATAAATAAAGTAAGTGAAATAAAACATATGTAATATATATAAAAATAAACAGTCAACTTCATTACATTCTATAATATAAATACGATAAAATAACTGACCCAACTCCTAAAATAAAACCTATTAACTGACATCTGAAAACTAAAAGACATAATATCTAAACAAGAAATTTTTAAAACTGAAAATGAAAAACTATGACAAAGAAAACAATGATCCATTCAAGGAGATTTCGATTTAATATGTCCTCCCAAACTCAAATATATGTCCTCCAATGAAGTAGTGAGTCGATTTGCGAAAGCTGGTACTTGTGCCAAAAAGTCCTCACAATCCAACTGCTGATAATCTAAACCCATTCTGGCAGTATCCTGCGCTACACGGTGGACTTTTCCTCGAAGAGAACTGAAAGCCTGATCCCATTCCTGGGCCTGTCGATCTCGGAAATCAACCATCTCTCTTGCACGTTGTTCACGAGCAGAAACAACCTCCAACTGTTCTCGCAATATTCCTTTTTCACGAATCCACTGAGATCTCTCTCGATCAAATTCTTCTTGCATATTCTTTTCAACTTCTTGAAGTTGTTCTCGGCGAGATGCGGCAAGTTCTGCAACGTGTGACCCCCTAGTGGTAGCAAACTTAATTTGTCCCCGAAGTGCAACCTCAATAGCTGCTGACTTAGCTTTCTCTTCAGAAAATTCCCTTTGTTGTTCGTCTATTTTTTCCCTGGCATGCTCTAATTCTTCTCTCAAAACTTGGTTGGCTTCATGATGTTCTCGCATGGCTCTTTCAATTCCTATCCTGATTGTAGCTTCCTGATCTATAGGTCCCTTAACCGATCTTTCTGGTCTGACTGGAGGACTTGACTGTTCTTCAAACCATTCCTGGTAATCTGGGTGCACTTCTCCTTTCTCACGCTCTATGACCATCGTTTCAATTCCCATAATTCGGCGACCTTCCCAAATCTGCTGGGCTGAATCTTCTAGAAGTGAAATCTCTGGTCTGACCTCAAATACGAACTCAGCCATGTCTTCCGTTATGGGAATTATTTGACGCCTGCCTAGCTGACGTAGAACTCTCAATGGAACATACGGTTGAACACCTCTAATACCCATTAATAACAAGAACGGACGAATGACAGAACTATATATGACTTGCCTCCAAGGGAACCAATGAAGATTCCAAGTGATTTTATCTGTTGTCAAAGAACGAAAAAGTTTAACCCAATCTCCAATTTCTTTTGGACATTTATATTTCTCCATCCTTTCCTCGTAATCGTTGATGCGATTAAATCGCTCGGGATTGAACCTTTTCAATGTAGGACGTTGATAAAGATGCTCCACAATCCACATCTGTAACAAGATATTACATCCCTCGAAAAATCTTTTTCCTTTCTAACAAACAGTCAGAGCACGGTAAATATCAGCTAGGATCATTAGTATCATAGTGTAATCTTTCTTAATCAGTATCTGTACCACTCCCGCTAAACGAATATTAATTTTTTCTTCTCTTCTTGGAAAGACCATAGTGCCTAAAAAGGCTACCATGAATGCAAATCGTCTGTGAATTTTCCAAGCCTCGAAACTTCCCTTATTACAAAGTTCTTTACCGTACTTTTGAAACCCTTCTTGCCTTCCGTATCTGTCATATAAAAACTGCAAGGAAACCCAACCTTTTTTCATTGATTCTTCTTTTGTATTCCTTATGTTCATGAGCTTGCAAAATCTGTTTATTGAAATAAGTCTTGGGGCTATAAGTTTCTTCCGATGCATATCCCCATATCCAACATAGCCCGCTATCTCTTCTAAAGTAGGTGTCAACTCAAAATCTGAAAAGCGGAATACATTATTCTTCGGGTCCCAGAAATTCAGTAATGCAACAAGCACTTCCCTATTAGGGTTGATTCTCATGATACTCGTCAAAAAACCCAAATACTTATGTATCTCGTCATAATCGAAAGTATCCATTGCATTCCACCATAACCAAAGTTGCAGAGGGGTACAATCCACAACCTGAAGTGGTACACTCCCATCTCTCTTTCTCTTTGAACGTTTTCCACGAACAGGGGGGGACATTTTATATCTATTGACAGGGACATAAGATTAATAAATATCTAGACTTAGACAAAACTTAATTTATTAATTTTGAAAAGAATTTATGACTTAACTTGTAAAATCTAGTGCGACCATTATTTGGACTTAGTTGCAAAGAACAATTTTATCAAAAATCAATGCGAGAGAAACAAGATTGATAATATTTTTTAAGAAAAACACTTATTTAAATTGACACTATCAAAAACTTTGCTATAACAGACTTCTAGACAATTTTATCAATAGGTTTGAAGCCAATATTTCCTAAGTACAAAAATAAAATAAAAGGACTCAGAAATAAAGAAAAATAGAATGACCGTTTTATGTATGAAGTTGTATAAAAATTTCAGTCTCACGACCCTAAAGGTTCAGGACTGTTAAAATTGATATATATATATATATATATATTTTGTAAAAACTTAGCCTCATGATCCCTAAAGATTCCGGGCCGTTAAAATACATATTTTATTTTTATTTATTTTGTAAAAACTTAGCCTCATGATCCTTAAAGATTCCGGGCTATTGAAATATATTTTATTTTTTTATTATTATTATTTTTTTTTATTTTTTTTTGGTAAAATCTTAACCTCATGATCCCTAAAGATTCAGGGTTGTTGAAATATATATATATTTGTAAAATCTTAGCCTCATGATCCCTAAAGATTCAGGGCTGTTGAAATATATTTAAAAATTGGACTTGAGAATTAGAAAAATAATTATGAAAGTAATCATATTTTTAAAATATTTCCCAATAAATCTATGAATAATTTTTTAAAAGATAGGGTCCTGGGAAGGACTTCCTACGTATCTCACTAAAATGTGAGAATCAGACCCTCGTAGTTCATAAAGATTGTAAAAAAAAATTGTGTTACTATATCTAAAAAAAAAATTCTTCATTTTTTAAAAATAAATTTTTCTTTAAAAAATGATCAACTAAATTTGAGAATAAATTAATCTCTCGTATTTTAAAATTGCCTAAAGCCGGTCAACACACAAATAGTCTTCCAAACAAATATCAAAGAGCACGTAGGATGCACATGTTGGTCTTTATAAATTAGGTCACCTGTCCTAGACAGACCCGACCCCTGTGCCGAGTCCCGCTAAGTCAAATGCATATGATGCAAATAAAGCGGTACCTAATAGGGATAACCAGATTCTGAGTTTTCAGTTCTTCTAAGTTAAAACCTAATAGGGATAAGTGTCTAGACTGGCTTACTCGAGCGGACACTCGAGCCGGAGAGGGACAACTTGGTCGGTAGCAGGGCAACACCGCCTTCGTTGTCGATCCGAACCCCGCCTAACATGTGTGACTATATCCTTCACCAGGTGCCTTGACACTCCGGTTATCTCAAAAAGAAGGTGGGATGCATATGCTGCATTCCCTCTATCCTATGGTACGCGAGAGAAGACAATTTATAATACAATTCAAATAATATCAAAGCAGTAAATGAGCGACAAGTAGCACATAAGACCAATAAACACATTATAAAATAATTAAAGCAAGTAAAGTCAATATCAAAGCTCGAATTCTTATTTAGTCCCCAGCAGAGTCGCCAGAGATGTCACACCCTTTTTTTTCGCTCGAGAGCCGAGTCGAAGGGTTTTTCCAATTAAAGTGACGATATTGAATAGAAATTAAATTATTTACAGAGTCGCCACTTGGAATTGAGTTTTGGTGTTCCAAGTCACCTTTTTTGAATCTCTAATCAAAAGAAATGACTCTTATTTGGTCTGTGAAAACAAAAAGTGGGTAAGGAATTTTGTTGATCGAGGGGAAGGTGTGAGGCATCCCTCGAGTCCCGTGGTTCTAGCACGATCGTTTTTATTGACTTATCTTGACTTAAATTATTTTAATAAATTGTGTCGAGGCCTAAAATCGCTAATTTTTATTATACTAAAACTTATTTATTATCTTATATTAAATAAATCGAAGAAAAAGTTAATTTTAGAAAAATATTTACCAAGGTGCATTATTGCATCCTTGAATTTTAAATGTCTCGAAAAGATGCGTACGCCGCATTCTTAACTGAGATGAATATTATAAACGTACCTAAAATTTATCTAGTATTTAAAAGCATGCTTACTTGAAATACTACTTAATCTTAAATAAAATTTAATTAAATGATTAATTAGTTTACAAAATGAATTATCTACATTTACTAATAATGACAAATAAATTAAAATAATAACAATAATAAAATACTGATAATACCCTAAACTAACTATATTATTTTTAATTTTGATAAATCCTAAATTTATATATAATAATAATTAATACTATAAAAATTAAAATACCATAAAACCAAATTATCCATTAAATAATTTTTATTTTTATTTTTAGCAAAACTA
The DNA here is from genome assembly GCA_030864215.1 of Capsicum pubescens. Taxonomy (NCBI): domain Eukaryota; kingdom Viridiplantae; phylum Streptophyta; class Magnoliopsida; order Solanales; family Solanaceae; genus Capsicum; species Capsicum pubescens. The sequence goes on along the minus strand of CM061541.1, from coordinate 12,557,094 downwards.
AAGACACAGTACATCAAATTAATGTCTAAAGAAAAAGAAAGCGCTATTGATCAGATTTTGGTATTTTCCAGCAATAAGTGGGTTTTCGATGGGACGACGAAAAAAGAAGAAAGGAAAGAATGGTGATGGCGGCGCATTGGGGAGATTGGGGAAGGCGATGGGTCGCTGGCGCTGGGGCACAGATCCGGTAAAGGATCGGCCGGAGGTGCCAGCGACGGAAAAAAGGGGGTACTGTCGCGCGGAGAGGGGAGTTTCGCCGGCGGTGGTTGTTGGTTCGCCATAGCAGGTCGTTTCCGATGGATTTTCGTGATAGGGGGTCGGATCTGATATGTTTTTTTCGGTGATTTGGTGATGGCCGGAAAGGCACGTGTGCCCGGTTAGCCGGATTTGAAAGTGGTTGTCGCCGGAGTTGGTGGGGGTTTACGGGCGTAGATATGGCCGGATCTGGCCGACGCGTCGCAGCCGGAGCAGCGACTGCTGGCAGCGGCGGCAGATCTGTTTTTGCCTTCTTCTTTTTTTCTCTCTGGCGGCTATGGCGCCGGAGCCGACGGGACAGCGGCGGCAGATCGGCAGATCTGTTTCTTTTTTTTTTTTTTTTTTTCCATGTTTGTTGTATTGTGCATGTTCTGTAATGTGTATAAATTGATGAATTACATATAAGTGTACAGTGTGTAAAAGACGAATTCTATGAATACATGTATGTCCTGTGAATATTATCATCTGTATGAACAATATTCTATACTGTTTTTGTTATATACAGATAAAAAGTGAATCATGATATTAATTTTTACTATTGACAACATGCATAAAATACAAACATGATAACAAATTCCTATAATGTTAATTCATAAATCATCAAAAACAATCATATTATCATCCAGTCTATAATGAAAGTTATAAAATAAAATACAGGATTACAAATAAAACCTGTGATAAAATGAAACAGAAACTTTGAATATCGTCCCGTAAACTTGATCGTTGTTCAAATTCAACTTCACCCTCTTTTGTTTGCTATTTTTTTTTTACTGATTTTTTAGCTTTTTTTTTTTTTTTTTTTAGTTTCACTATCCTTCTCCTTCTGTCTTTTGTTTTCACTTTTATTTCTTGGTGTCCATGTTTTTTTTTTTTTCCCCCCGTTGTCTCCCTTTTTTGTGTTTATATAATGGTATGTATGTGTATATAGAAGGTTGAAGTGTGAGGGAATAGTGGGGAAAGTGGGGGAAGACATGGGGTTGGGTAGTAAGGATAATGGGGTTGAGGAAAATTAGGGATGGGTTGAGGTAGTTTTTCTTTTTTAGGACAAGATTCTTTTTTTTTTTTTTTTTAATTATAAAAATAACAAAAAATAATAAATAAATAAATAAGATAATAGTAACAAATAAAATAATAATAATAATAATAATAATAATATAATAATAATTATTATTATTTAATTTTTTTTTTATATTTCAAAAAAATACAATAAAAGTCTAAAAATAGTCAAAAATAAATAAATTATATAATTAAGATAGTACAAAAAACTACTAACTTATTTATTTAAAAAGAATTTTTTATTTTTTTTAAATTTTTGTATTATAATTATTATTATTATTATTATTATTATTATTATTTTTTATTATTATTATTATTTAAAAAAAAAATAGGAATAAAATAAAATAATATCCTAAAATTAACTTCATTTAATTATTTTTATAAATTAAAAATAAAATAATAGTCAAAATAATATATGATTAAATATAAATATAAATATTTAATATCGATGAACAAGTTAAAATTTAGGGAGCATCAAAAATCACGTGTCTACACTTACATTAAACAAATTTCTTAACACAAATACTATCATTTGAACCAATATTACTTGATTCTGCTAACCCCGTAACTTGAATGGTAGATCCGCCACCCCACAAATTAATCTAGAAGTCCATGCAAGTTCAGAATGAAATTGTCAATATAGTTACTCATGAATCCAGGACTTGAAAGAAGTTCCTTCCATTTCCTATGATTCTCTTTCATTAAACAAGCAATTTGGCTGTCTTAAGTACTAATTTAAATTGCATGTCCGAACATAATTTTCATAATTTTAACTTCAAATCATGTCCAAATGGGACCTAAATTAGTCGATGTGCGGAAGCTGACTCAGATATAAACGAAAAAGGAGGAACAAGTGTGACCTGGTGGTGGCTTTACAAGCTCAGCTGCAGTTGATGTCATAAAAGTAGTCTTATCCGGTGGTAAATGTGCTGCAGCAGGGCAAACATTTAGGTAAAACACAGTCTTGATACCTCCAATTTGTTGTGCTAACTCAGGAATCCAATGAGCAAGATCAAAGAAAACGAAATGGGGTTTTAGATTTTCAAGAAAAGATTTGATTTCATCGTATAATTCATCCATAGCTGTTGCTAGTAAAGTCTCCAAAGATCCAGGCACATCAGCTGTAGTCTCTGCACCATATGGAAGGCCATCAACATAAGGGATTGTGAGTTTGTGGAATGTGATGAGATGAGGATAAAGATTGAGATTTTGAAGTCTAATTCCTGCACGTTTAGGCAACAAGAATGAGATTTTGTGACCTCTTTTTGCAAGTTCATTTGACCAGATTGATATATGGGATCAAGTGGCCAAATGCAAGCCATGGAAACATCACTATATGGAGCTTTCTGTCTTGTATGGATTCTGCCATATTCTTTTTGCTTCTTTGCGTTTGATGTATTGAAGGAGTAGTTAAAATAGCTTGACTTAGCAATGAAAACTGGAAAGTAGACCAGGGTCTTCTCTTTTAGGCACCATTATTGCTGCTTACTCATTCCAATTTAGGTGACAAAATTTGACATGAGACATATAATTTAAAAAATAAGTAAAGCTTTTTACTTTAATACAATACTTTTAGTTGACTTTTCTTCTCAATACAGTGTTGAGTAAAGTAAAAATGTTATCATCAAATAGTTGTCAAATAATAAAAAATATCAAAGAACAAAAAGACCAAATCAGAATTAGTGGTAGCTGCCTAGTCTTTTTCATTAATTTTCTTACTAGAAGATATGTACGAGTCTTCTATTTCCACGCATCTAACCACTTTGCGTGTAGTTTAGTTACTCCTTTTGGGCCAAGAGATACCTAAGATATTAAACAAATGTAGTGTGGTTATATTTTCTCCAGGTAGACAAAAGTACGTACAACACAAAATAATATACTACTAATAATGGCGGAGTCAAGATTTTTACTAAGAAAACCCAGAAGTGAACATACGAACTAATTGAAGGGGGTTCAACATCTACTATGAATACATAAAAAATAATTCTAACTATGCATAAATAATATAATTTTCCTCCAAAGGAGATTCTTCCGAACCCCTATATCCAAAGGTGGCTCCGCCCCTGAGTACTACTAGCTCTAAGACACCAAAATTGCTCCCTCCAATAAGCATGTTGATGGAAAACTATGTGCTCACTCCGTGGGCGATCAAAATAGGCCGCCTAGTTAAAAAAAAATATATCAAAATATGTCACGTATATAAACTAGTATCAAAATATATTTAACTCACAAAAAAAAAGAGTTATTCCTCTTTTTTTAATGGAGATTTGGATGATGGCGTTAACTTTATAAAAAGTGTATAACTCACTTTTTTTTGTGAGTTATGTATAGATAACTCACAGAAAAAGTGAGTTATATATATAACTCACAAAAAAATGTGTTATATATTGAATATAGAAACTCTCCTTGTCTCGAATATTTTACCTTATCCATCTGATTCAGCTTGAAAACCCTACAAAATCCGAAAATCAATTCCCCATTGGCCTCCCGATTCAGCTTGTAAATTCTACAAAATTCGAAAATCGCTTCTCCACTGGTCCTCCCATCCAACACAAATTTTGTTGATTAGTAATCGTTGGACTACTTTCTATTTCCACACTGGTCCCGATTTGGCTTTCTATTTTTCTTTCTAATTTTTATTTTATAAAACTCACATATCTATGTTTTTTTTTTTTTTTTAAAATCTATTTTGAAAGTTGGTGTAGCAAGTTTCTCTCTGTGTTCTTTTTTTTTTTTTTTAAAAAAAAAGATTTTAGTTGTATAGTATATAGCAATTAATTTGTATATACTCCATCCCGACGTCTAGTTGTACAATATATAATTTACTTTGCATAACTCATATATTTTAGTTCCATATTCATATTTCACATCACTAATAAAGTTGTGCACATAACTTACATTTTTATAGAGTTATATTCATATTTCACATCACTAATAAAGATGTCGTCAGAGCAGGTTGTGACATGTATAATTTTATATTCGTTGTGACATGTATAATTTTATATTTGAATAACTCACATAATATGATAAAAATAGAGGTGCATAACCCACATAATTAGTGATCTTTATAAAATCAAAATAGTTTTTTTTTTTGAAAAGAACAGTAGATATGTGATAAAATAGAAAAATAGAAAAGAAAAATAGAAAGCTCACATAATGTATGAGTTTTATAAAAATTCACATAAATTATAAAAATAAATATATCTCACTTTTCTGTGAGTTAAATATAAATAAGAAGGATAACTTATAAATATAACTCACTTTTTTTATTTAAATATAAATAAGAAGTATAACTTTTAAAAATGTGAGTCTTATACTTTTTATAGATACTAGTTTAGGTGTACACACTTGCGCATGTACCTCACTTTAATGAGTTCAAATATTACACTAAATAAGATATTTCTTTAAAGAATAAAGATGAATATCTAGTTTAACGTACCTCTCAATATTTATAGAAGTATATCCTTAATAAAGTCCTATTTTAAGAGTATTTTTCTAATTGAACAGTAGAAAGAAAAATATTCATTAATTCTCCTACCATATATTTTAGGCTTTTCATATATTTTATACATTTTAGGAGTCTCATATATTTTAGGAAGTCTAGTAGAAAAGAAAAATATAAATTAATTCTCCTACTATATATTTTAGGAGTCCCATATATTTTAGGAAGTCTAGTTAATATAATAAAAAATAATTAAATAATAAATTTTAAAAAATAGTGAAAAAATAGTTTTGTCTAAAGAAGAATTTTTTTAATGAAGGGCAAAAAGTTCAAATCACTTTTTTAATGGTGTTCACACTTTTAATATATTATAAATATAAATATAAATTATAGATTATAAATACAGATTATAGATAACTAATTTATTTTTGTGAGTTATATATAAATAAGAAGGAAAACTCACAAAAAAGTGTCTTATACTTTTTGTACATATAACTCACTTTTTTTATGAGTTATACATAAATAAGAAGGATAACATATAACTCCCTTCTTTAGTGAGTTATGTATAAATAAAAAGGATAACTCACAAAAAAAGTGAATTATACATTTTTTTTATAAAGTTGACAACGTCATTCAAGTTTCCGTTAAGAAAAAGGCATAACTCACTTTTTTTGTGAGTTAAGCCTATTTTGGTACTAATTTATAGACATGACATATTTTGATACTTTTTTTAAGTAGGCAGTCTATTTTGGTCACTGTAGACATTGAGATTTTGTGGACTGTACAAAAAGAGTTCAATTTTTGTTAGAGTTTTGGAGGCTACTTTACCCTAAATCTAGCTTGGTGGCTACTACACCTAAACCCTAAATTACGCCTATATAAAGGGGGCAAATATCCCTTTAAAGAGGCATCTCCAAGGTCTCCAAAATCTTCAAGATCCCAAAATATCCCAAATCTCGAATATCTCTAGATAATTTCATAAATTCATGAGCTATTCATAAATCTCGAATATCTCTAGATAATTTCATAAACTCATGGATTATCACAAAGGATCAAAACCCTATCTTCTTGATAATCAAATAAATCAAGAAGAACAACAAATTCTCCTTTCATGGAGATCAAATTCAAAATAAATCAAGAAGATCGACAAATCCTCCTTTCATGGAGATCAAATCCAAATATTCCTATGTTCGAGAAATATGCCACTAACGGTCCTCGAATTATGGGAAACCATATCAGATCCAAATATGCCTACGTTTGAGAAATACGCCATTAACGACTCTCGAATTACGGAGAAATTCATATCCAAATCTTCCTACTTTCGAGAAATACGCTACTGACGGCCTTCGAATTAAGGATAAAATCAAGAGAGAAGAATCAAGGGAGGAACAAATTTGTACCCATATTCTTGATCAATAAAATTGTTGTTTCTTCATATTTTTGTTTGTGGCTGAAATTTATTTTCCATGAATAAAGTTACGTTGGAAACAGTCACCTACTCCCAACAAATATTTATATCTGTAAGATAAAAGATATATTTTAACATAATTTGAATTTTGAAAAGCAAAAAGTTTCACACAAAACAAATAAGAAAAGCAAATAAAACACAATAGTATAAATACAGCGAAATACAAATACACGTTGATTTACTAAATTTTTTAAGAAGAAGAAATTGAAGCAAAAGGGGCAACTTCAATGTCCACTTCTTCAATGTTGCTTGCCATAGTACCCAACAAGTCCAAAAGCTTTTACAAAGACTAGTCATCTTGCGCGGTAGCGGCGGAGATATGCTTTTTACTAAAGGAACTCAAAATTAAAAAAAAAATATATATAAATTAGACGAGGAGAGTTCAACGTCTTGTCAGTGAGATTTCCTTTAACTTTTGCATCCAATAAGTTTTATTTCTTTATTATTACTCTTTGTTTATGTAATACTTTTTACTTTTCAAAATTGAATTTTTGTAAAAAAGATTATCAATATTTTGAAATGTATTTTTAACCATATAGACGTAAGAGTAGTGCTATATTGGGAAACGACTCCAATATGTCAACAAGCTACTAAAAATGACTCTCTATATCATTTGTTAAACGTTTGACCCATTTATGTCACAACTATTAAATGTTTGACTTATTTATCCGTTGTTGATAGAAGTTTGACTCATTTTCTATAGCGGCGGTGGCATAAATAAGTCAAACTTTTGATGAAAGTCATAAATAAGTCATTTTTAATAATTCGATAACATATTTGAGCATTTTTTCAATTATATTTGTAGCGAGAACATAACTCCATCAACATGTTTATGGGAGGGGTAATTTTGGTATTTCAAGGCTTCCATGTTTTTAATAAAGTCCGGAGCCTAAACGACAATTTTTTTTAGTCAAAATTCCAAAAGGGCACCCCAATACTGAAAAATTTCAAAAGGGCCAAGGTAAACACAGGTGTTTACCTTGTTTATTACAAAGTTAACACCGCCAGTTCAACTGTTAGAATGGAAGGTAAAATGGTGAGTTTACCTTATAAGATAAAATGGTGAGTTTACCTTATAAGGTAAAATGGTGAGTTTACCTTATAAGGTAAAATAGTGAGTTTACCTTATCTATTAGCTATATGTAAGTGTCGGCAAGTGTAAGGCTACAAGGTAAATGGAGGCGTTAACCTTGTAAGGTAGGATCTCATGTTTACCTTATAACAACTTCAAAATTCTCGCTGTTATATAAAGAGTGTGAGCAGAGGTTCATTTTTTGCATCAACTCAAAAAAATTGTTAAACTTCATAACTCAAAAATTTGTTGAATCTTATTCATTTCTTACTTTAAAATGGATAAGGTAAGAGTAAATTTACATTGGGGTGGTGAAGTTTTGCGTGATGGAGATTCGGTGCAATATAGTCGGCGTCCTATAGTGGTTCAGTTATTTCCTTTATATCTCAAATATGATCACTTGAAAAGGTTGTTTAGGAGTAAAATGGGTATTACTAATCCGAAAGATGATGTGCTTATTTCTGGACGATATCCGAATTATTTTATGTCCAACGGACAACCAATATTTGGTGAAACTCCTATTTGGAATGATGATTCTTTATCTTTATTTCTTCGTACCGTTGAAATTTTTGGTAATCGCCTTAATTTACAAACGCTTGACATGTATGCGTGTGTGGAACATTCTCCTATTGTTGAAGAATCCACGGACAGTGAGTTTGATGTGCGAGTAAGTCAAAATTCTTTGAATTTGAATATTGATTCTTCAAGAATGGCAATGGAACAACAATTTGATGGTGGGTTTGAAACACAATATCAAAATTCACTCGAACTTATGAATAATTTTGATATGGGAGGACCTAGCAATGCGACTATGAATTTGAAATTTTTTAATTCAAGTGGTCCACAATATCCTTCTTCGATGGAGGTAATTGATAGGTAATAAACAATCCATTTTATTTAATTAAGTAGTTTTTTTCCTTATAATTAATGAGATGATTTATCCATTTTGCAGATTTAATGATTGTGGATTTACGCTCACTCAACTCACAGAAATTGTGAACAACAATGACGACGTACAAGGGGAGTTGGATAGTGATGAACCTTCACAATATGAATCTTCAGATGATGATCAATCTTCTGATGATGACGATGATGATAATAATGATGAAAATGTTAATGGAGAGTCTACACCCGTTGGTGTTTATACTGGCAATCATTCTTCCATAGCAATTCCATATTTGGATCATACTGAAAAAATTCCAGAAGAGTTGAGGTGCATGGTCAATGAAGATTGTTTTCGAACTTCACTTTGGAATCAAAATAATCCTCAACTATAACGCCCCGAAGTTTTTCCTAGCTAAATTTTTGTCCCTAAAGCATCAAGCATTGGCTTTTAGAATGATTTATACTTATTTCCCTATGGAATTCCTTATTTTCAACTTTTCATTACGTAGATGATCAAATAAGTTTTCCGTCGAAATAAGATTCGTCCAAAATGGACACTCGGTGAAGGAGTTATGGTTAATTTAAGTCCTAGTCGTAAAACACCGGCATTCCTGTCCTTGGTGCATCGCGGAGAGGGTGTAAATGATGATGGTCAATTTACAGTGAGACTCCGCGATGGTGGCGCATCGCGGAGTGGGCCAAATTCCCATTCGTCACTTTCCAGTGAGCCACCGTGATAGTGGCGCGTCGCGGTGGCCCATAAGATCGGGTTCCCAATTTAAATTTTTCCTGTTATGTTCAGAAGTTAACAAGGGTAGTTTGGACTTTTTCCCAGTCTCTTAAAACGTCCAAACAGGAGATTAAGACCTCTACAAGCATAATATACGACGTTCTCAAGATTTCCCTCAAAACAAAAACCTAGTTCATATACTTCTCCTCCATGAAACTCAAGATTCAACCGTGGGTTTTCAAAATTAATCAAAGATTTGGAATCCCCAAACCGTAGGCTTCAAGGATCAGCCATTATTCTTCATAATCAAGGTATGCGGGGTTTTTTCTAAAATCTCAAGGGTATAGAAATCATGATTTTAAGAAAGGGTTTTTTGAAATTATGAATACATTCATGTTTTAGAAGCTTCGATAATATTGTTTTAGTCTTTAGGCCTTCCCTAAATTGATTTGAATTGTATATATGTACGTATGCATTGAAAACCGTGAATTATAAATCAAGAGCATGAAATATATAATCTCCCTCTCCCATTGCTTTATTATTTGATTTACAAGTTATGAATCCTTACATTTCATGGTTTACAGAATGATTCAAGATACTATTTATCTTATGTGAAATTCATGATGATTAAGAATGGGAAAGGGGAATGCTTTAATGATTTTAAATATTGAGATTGATAAACAAAGAAACTTCATGAATGTTTTTGAGAAGTTGGCCACTACTTATTGAAATTGTTGAATGAATGGAAAGCCTTTGCATGATTTTTGACTTATGATATGCATGATCAAGTGGCCTGAACATTGTTTTAGATTGAAATAATCATATATGGCTTAGAATAACGACTTACAAGTCTTGGTATGACGATACCAACTCAGACAATGCCATAACAGATACAGACTAATACAAAAATCAGACTTTCATGTTTTAGAATTTCAGAATGATGCATGTTCTGAAAAGGCTAAAATAGGGCATCAAGAGATGTTAGGTGGTTCCCTGAAGAGGGCACAGGTTCAAATAAATCATTTCCCAAAATCGTGATTTGCCGATCCGGGTATATTATATTACGCTGGCCTAGTGCCGTGTCAATCCTTGCGACATACTTGGGTTGGGGGCTTCCCCGTCGAGTCAATGGCGGATTTCATATAGCCTGTGGAATATCAGAGTGTAGGGGAGTGCTACCTAACTCAAAAGTAATACAAAGAACAGACATTGCATTGAGAAGAATTATTTATGATTTTCAGAAAAATGCCCATGTGTTTTGAGAACTGTTTATGCATGATGTTTTAACAACTTGCTCTCCACTATTTTACTTATATAAAAGTTTTATTTTGGATTACTTTGCGTACCATTACATTGTATTGACCCCCCTCCCCCTACCTCTCAGGTTCTGAGGCTCAATATAGGGGTCCAGATAAGTAGTAGATTTCATCAGACAGAGTTGCAGTGTCCAGTTGGTGAGCCTTCTATAATCTGGAAGGCCTGTTTATTTTCAAACAATTATTAGTGGTTACGGTTTTTGTCTACTGGGGGCCTTGTCCCAACTTTCAGATTGTGTTAGAGAGTATGTAATAGAGATTTCACAAACGGTTTGAAGATGTTGCTAGTTAGTTTTGGATTTCGTTCTTCAATGCTAAATTCATATCAAATTTATGACCATGATTCCGTCTTGCTATAATTTCCGTATTTCCTTATTTACGTATGAATGAAGTATATGATTTCAAGATAGAAGGGTGTCCGGGCTTTCATGGTTTCGGATGCTCGTCACGGTCAGGACCTCAATTCGGGTCGTGACAAACTTGGTATCAAAGCACAGTTCATAGTCCCAGGGTATTTGCAAAATCGCGTTGGGTAGATTCTTGGTTATGGGTATGTAGGGCGCCACACTTATAAACAGGGGGCTACTAGGCGCTTAGGAATGTTTCCCTTCTTTGTGATCTAGTTCGTGCTTTAGAGTCTAATCCGCCTCTAATTAGTGCTCTCTTGCTTTTCAGAAAAATTGATAATGCCTCCTCATCGCACTATTGATCAGAATGCACAGACAGATGAGGTCCATCTCACTCATGGGATGCGAACCCATAATAGAGCTCTCACCCCAGAACTTGTTCCTACTCCGAGAGTACCTACAGTCCCGATCAGTCCACCTCGGGCTCCACGGACCAATGTTAACCATCCCCCGACTTCTCAGAGGGATATTTATCAGAATTCAGACAGTCTATTCATATACTGACACAGTTGGTGGCCAATCAGGCTCAACGATCAGAAGATGTTGGGTCTGTATCTGTTACATCTGAGGCTACTAGGGTAGGTCAGTTCATGAGAATGAACCCGCCCAAGTTTACTGGCACCAAGGTAGAAGAAGATCCACAGGAGTTTATGGATGAGATGGAGAAGATCTTTAAGGTGATGTATATGTAGGAGATAAAAGGGGTGGAGTTGACAACTTATCAGCTCAAGGATGTTTCAAATCAGTGGTATAACGAGTGGGAGGATGAGAAGGGAGAGAGTGCTGAGCCCATAGTTTGGGGCGAATTTGTGGAAGCCTTCCTTGATCGGTTCTTTCCTTTAGAGTTGATGGAGGCCAAAGCTGAGGAGTTTATGAATCTAAAGCAGGGAAATATGAGTGTCCAGGAGTACACTTTGAAGTTTATCCAATTATCCCGCTATGCACCAGAGATGACTAGCAATATGAGAGCCCGGATGAGAAAGTTTGCATTCGGCCTTTCAGATGATCTAGTGTTTGAATGTCAAGGGTTCGATGCTAAATAGGGATATGGACTTTGCTAGGCTGTCACTCCATATGCAACAGGTAGAAGAAAAGAAAAAAATTTTGCTGAGTCTAGAGAGAAGGACAGGCAGGCAAAGAGATCCAGAATAGCAGATCAGCATCACAGTTAGCCGCAAAGTGGTAAGTGGGGTAATAAATGGAAGAATAAGAAGAGTTAGGGTAATGCACAGTCCGCAGGCAGCGCCCCAGCACCCAGACCCCCAGTTGACAGAAGATCTCAGAGTTTCCAGACTAATCCGGGATCCAGAGCTCAGGATGCTCAATAACAGGGGAGTGTGGCTCCGCAACATCGTACTTTTCTGCGGTGTGAGACTTGTGGTAGGAATCATCCAGGAAGGTGTCAGTGGGGCGCATTTGTATGTTATTCATGTGGTCAGCCGGGTTACTTACAGAGGGATTGTCCATCTGCTAGAAGAAATATTGGTGGTGCAAATCTCAGGAAAATTCTTCTGCACCACGACCACCTCAAAAGGGCGCCGCTTCAGCTGTCGAAAACGGTCACAACCGGCTGTACGCTTTGAATAATCGCCAGAAGGCAGAGGCCTCTCCAGATGTTGTCACCGGTACGTTACAAATCTTTTCCCGTGATGTTTATGTGTTACTTGATCCCGGGTCTACCTTGTCTTATGTGACCATGCATATGTGGCTGTTGGTTTTGGGTTTGAGCCCGAAGTCATTACCGACCCTTTCTCTATTTCCACTCCGGTGGGTGATTCTGTTGTGTCTAGGAGGATATATAAAAATTATGTTGTGTCTATTCTTAGCCGGGATACTGTGGCACATCTCATAGACTATGCTATGGTTGATTTTGATGCTATCCTAGGGATGGACTGGCTCCATTTGTGTTATGCCACTCTAGATTGTAGAACCCAAAAGGTTACTTTTTCTTTTCTGAATGATCCAATAATAAAATGGGAAGGACACTCTTTAGCACCTAGAGGGCACTTCATATCTTATCTCAGGGCCTGTAAACTCATTTCCAAAGGCTGCTTGTATCATCTTATTCAGGTTAAAGATTCTAACACCGAAAGTCTTCCTCTTCAGTCTGTCCCTGTAGTAAATGAATTCCCGGAAGTCTTTCCAGATGATCTCCTAGGAATACCATCTGATAGGGAGATAGATTTTGGCATAGATGTGTTGCCAGACACCCGTCCCATCTCTATTCCGCCATATAGAATGGCTCCAGCAGAGTTGAAAGAGTTGAAAGAGCAGCTAGCAGACCTCCTAGATAAAGGTTTCATCTGTCCTAGTGTTTCTCCCTGGGGTGCACTTGTACTTTTCGTGTGAAAGAAAGATAGTTCCCAGCGTATGTGCATATATTACCACCAGTTAACCAAGGTCACTATAAAAAATAAGTATCCACTTCCTAGGATTGATGATCTGTTTGACCAACTTTAGGGTGCTAAGTGCTTTTCTAAAATAAACCTTCGTTCAGGATATCATCAATTGAAAGTTAGGGAGTCAGACATTCCCAAGATAGCTTTTCGAACTAGATATGGTGATTATGAATTCCTAGTCATGTCCTTCGGGTTGACTAACACCCTTGCAACTTTTATGGACCTAATGAATAGGGTCTTCTGACAGTTTCTAGACTTGTTTGTCATAGTTTTCATTGATGATATATTTATTTTTTTCCAAAAGTGAGGAGGACCATGCCAATCACCTCCGAATTATCCTCCAGACTCTCAAAGATCATAGGTTGTATGCAAAGTTCTCCAAGTGTGGATTCTGGTTAAATGTTATTGCTTTCTTGGGGCATATTGTGTCTAGTGAAGGGATTAAGGTTGATCCTCAAAAGGTTGAGGCAGTGAGGAAATGGCCCAGACCCATGACTCTAACCGACATTCGGAGCTTCTTGGGTTTGGCGGGTTATTATAGAAGGTTCGTAAAGAGTTTTTCTTCCGTAGCTGCACCACTTACTAAGTTGACTCAGAAAAAGGTAAAGTTTTTGTGGTCTGACTCTTGTGAGAATAGTTTTGAGAAGTTGAAAGACAAGTTGACTATTGCTCCTGTTTTGACTCTTTCGGAGGGTACAGAAGGTTTTGTTGTATACTGTGATGCGTCCCGAGTGGGACTTGGGTGTGTTCTTATGCAGCATGGTAAAGTAGTGGCTTATGCATCTAGGTAGTTGAAAGTGCATGAGCGGAACTACCCTACTCATGACTTGGAGTTAGTGGCTGTGGTTTTTGCACTTAAGATCTGGCGGCACTATTTGTATGGGGTACATGTTGATATATTTTACTGACCACAAGAGTTTACAGTATGTTTTCTCGCAGAAAGAATTGAATCTCAGGCAGAGGCGATGGTTGGTACTTTTAAAAGACTATGACATGAGCCTGCACTATCATCCGGGAAAGGCGAATGTGGTAGCCGACGTCCTCAGCAGGTTATCTATGGGCAGTCTTTCTTATGTGGGGAAAGAAAAGAGGGAGGTGGTGAAGGATATTCAACGACTTGCAAATCTAGGAGTGCGACTTTTGGATTCCGAAGATGGAGGAGTGGTTGTTCTTGAGATAGCTAAATCTTCCCTTTGTGAAGAACTTAAAGAAAAGTAGGTTGAAGATCCCATCTTGATGCAAATCAAGAAAGATGTGTGTCAACAGAAGGTAATGTCATTTGAAATTCGAGGTGATAGTATTTTGAGATACCAGGGTAGGTTGTGTGTGCCAGATGTAGATGGTCTGAGGAAGAGAATCCTTGAAGAAGCTAACATACCGAGGTATGTTGTTCACCCTGGCTCTACTAAGATGTATCATGATTTGAAAACCATTTATTGATGGAATAATATGAAGCCTGATGTGGCTAACTATGTTGCCAAGTGTTTGAATTGTCAACAAGTTAAAGTGGAACATATGAGGCTTGGTGTTTTTTCTCAAGAGATAGCTTTGCCTTTGTTGAAGTGGGAGATGATTAATATGAACTCCATTACAGGACTTCTGAGGTCCCGAAACCAGTATGATTCCATTTGGGTGATGGTAGATAGGCTGACCAAGTCATCTCACTTTCTACCTGTCAGGACTAATTATTCGGGAGAGGATTATGCCAAGCTGTTCATTGTAGAAATAGTTCATTTGCATGGGGCACCTGTGTCCATCATATCTGAACGAGGTACACAGTTTTCTTCACAGTTTTGGAGATCGGTTCAAAAGGGTTTGGGTACCCAAGTGAATTTGAGCACGAATTTCCACCCTTATACAGACGGGAAAGATGAGCGCACCATACATACCTTTGTGGATATGTTGAGGGCCTGTGAGATTGATTTTAAAGGTAGTTGGGTAGAGCACTTGCCATTGATAGAGTTCATATATAATAACAGTTTCCATTCCAGTATTAAGATGGCACCATTTGAGGCATTGTATGGGAGAAGATGTA
The DNA here is from genome assembly GCA_030864215.1 of Capsicum pubescens. Classification (NCBI taxonomy): domain Eukaryota; kingdom Viridiplantae; phylum Streptophyta; class Magnoliopsida; order Solanales; family Solanaceae; genus Capsicum; species Capsicum pubescens. The sequence goes on along the minus strand of CM061541.1, from coordinate 12,542,029 downwards.
GGTCTCTGATAGGATGGTATGAAGTAGGTGAGATGCAGATATTTGGGACTAATATTGTTCATCAGGCAATGGAGGATATGAAAGTAATTAGAGAATGACTTAAGACAGCTCAGAGTCTTCAGAAATCCTACGCCGATGTTAGGAGAAGAGATCTAGAGTTTGAGGTTGGAGATTGGGTGTTTCTCAAGGTTTCTCCCATGAAGGGAGTCATGCAATTCGGGAAGAAAGGTAAGCTGAGTCCTCGCTATGTAGGGCCATAACAGATTGTGAGAAGGATAGGTGGAGTTGCGTATGAGTTAGAATTGCCTGCCAGTTTGGGTTCTGTTCATCCGGTATTTTATATATCTATGTTGAAGAAGTATATTGGAGACCATTCTTTAGTGTTGCCTGTCGAAGAAATTAAAGTGACAAACTCCTTATCCTATGAAGAAGAGCCTGTATAAATTTTGGATCTCCAAGTTAGAAGATTGAGGAGCAAAGAGATAGCCTCAGTTAAAGTGTTGTAGAGAAACCAGAAAATTGAAGAAGCAAATTGGGAATCAGAAGTTGACATGAGAGCTAGATACCCAAACCTTTTTGATTCAGTGGATGACGAAATGGAAGGTACAATCCTTGCCTTATTCTTTCTATGCCTTAGTATGCTTGAAATTATGCTTGTCTGTGTCCCGCGTCAACATTCGGGGACAAATGTTCCCTAGGGGGGATATTGTAACGCCCCGAAGTTTTTTCTAGCTAAATTTTTATCCCTAAAGTATCAAGCATTGAATTCTAGAATGATTTATACTTATTTTCCTGTGGAATTCCTTAGATTTACACTTTTCATTATGTAGATGATCGAATAAGTTTTCCGTCGACATAAGATTCGTCCAAAACGGACGCTCGGTGAAGGAGTTATGGTTAATTTAAGTTCTAGTCGTAAAACACCGTCATTCTTGTCCTTGACGCGTCACATAGAGAGTGTAAATGACGATGGTCAATTTCCAGTGAGACTCCACGATGGTGGCGCGTCGCGGAGTGGGCCAAATTTCCATTTGTCACTTCCCAAATTAAATTTTTCCTGTTTCATTCAAAAGTTAACAAGGGTAGTTTGAACTTTTTTCCAGTCTCTTAAAATGTCCAAATAGGAGATTAAGACCTCTACAAGCATAATATACGACGTTCTCAAGATTTCCCTCAAAACAAAAAACCTAGTTCATATACTTCTCCTCCAAGAAACTCAAGATTCAACCGTGGGTTTTCAAAATTGATCGAAGATTTGAAATCTCCAAACCGTAGGCTTCAAGGATCAGCCATTATTCTTCATAATCAAGGTACGCGGGTTTTTTTCTAAAATCTCATGGGTATAGAAATCATGATTTTAAGAAAGGGTTTTTTGAATTTATGAATACATTCATGTTTTAGAAGCTTCGATAATATTGTTTTGGTCTTTAGGCCTTCCCCCAAATTGATTTGAATTGTATATATGTACGTGTGCATTGAAAACCGTGAATTGTAAATCAAGAGCACGAAATATATGATCTCCCTCTCCCATTACTTTATTATTTGATTTACAAGTTATGAATCCTTACATTTCATGATTTACAGAATGATTCAAGATACTATTTGTCTTATGTGAAATTCATGATGATTAAGAATCGGAGAGAGGAATGCTTTAATGATTTTAAATGTTGAGATTGATAAACAAAGAAACTTCAGGAATGTTTTTGAGAAGTTGGCCACTACTTATTGAAATTGTTGAATGAATGGAAAGCCTTTGCATGATTTTTGATTTATGATTTATGATTTTAGATATGAATCTTCTTACACTATATGCATGATCAAGTGGCCTGAACATTGTTTTAGAATTAAATAATCATATATGGCTTAGAATAATGACTTGCAAGTCTTGGTATGACGATACCAACTCAGATAATGCCATAACAGACACAGACTAATACAAAAATCAGACTTTCATGTTTTAGAATTTCAGAATGATGCATGTTCAGAAAAGGCTAAAATTGGGCATAAAGAGATGTTAGATGGTTCCCTGAAGAGGACACGGGTTCAGATAAATCATTGTCAAAAACCATGATTTGCCGATCCGGGTATATTATATTACGCTGGCCTAGTGCCGCGTGGCGTATTAGAATCAGAGACTCCAACCCTTGCAGCATACTTGGGTTAGGGGCTTCCCCGCCCAGTCAATGGCGGATTCCATATAGCCCGTAGAATATCAGAGTTGTAGGGGAATGCCACTTAACTCAGAAGTAATACAAAGAACATACATTACATTGACAAGAATGATTTATGATTTTCAGAAAAATGCCCATGTGTTTTGAGAACTGTTTATGCATGATGTTTTAAGAACTTTCTCTCCACTATTTTACTTATATAAAAGTTTTATTTTGGATTACTTTGCGTACCAGTACATTTTATTGACCCCCTACCTCTCAGGTTCTGAGGCTCAGTCTAGGGGGTCCAGATAAACTGTAGATTTCATCAGACAGAGTTGCAGTGTCCAGTTGGTGAGCCTTCTATATTCCGGAAGGCCTATTTATTTTCAGACAATTATTAGTGGTTACGGTTTTGGTCTACTGAGGGTCTTGTCCCAACTTTCAGATTGTGTTAAAGAGTATGTAATAGAGATTTCGCAGACGGTTTGCAAATGTTGCTAGTTAGTTTTGGATTTCGTTCTTCAATGCTAAATTCATATCAGATTTATGACCATGATTCCGTCTTGCTATAATTTTCGTATTTCCTTATTTACGTATGAATGGTGTATATGATTTCAAGATAGAAGGTGTCCGGGCATTCATGGTTCGGGATGCTCGTCACGGCCAGGGCCTTGGTTCGGGTCGTGACATGAACATATTAAGTCAGGTTGGTATTTTAATTCATAAACTAGTAAACTAAAAATTTGCATCAAACTTAATTTGATTACTTGTTTCAAATTACTTGTCCTAATTATAATTAATACTTTGCATCAAACTCAATTTGATTAGTAACATCTATATTTTTAATAAAGATTATTCAATTAATTATAGTAGTATTGCGTAGTTTTTATTTTACTTTTACTGGTTTCATATTAAATAACTAGTTCTAGATTGGTAGATGAATTAAAATGAACAGTTAAAAAGTGATAATGTTTAAAATACACTGTCTAGTCATATATCAATTCAATCAAGAAAATAGTGTTGTATTTAATTTGTCTGAAAAGTTAAAACATTCACAAAGACTTCCAAATATTGAATCTTGTTTCAAAAGAAAAGTTGGGGTCACAAGATTTGTAAGGACTGCAAATCTTGAATATTGATGTAAGAGAAGTTAGTCCACATATATTTTATAAGGTAAATGGGCCTACATACCTACAATTTATATATTTTCTTATTCCTCCGTTTTAAAATATTTGACCTACTTTCTACATTTACTCGTCTCAAATTACTTATCCTACTTATAAAATCAAGACTTTTTTTTTTTAATTTTATTCATATTAAGTATCATATTTTTGAAAATAGAATTGTTGAATTTCAAAGTCATTAAAATATATTGACATCCTAAGGGATATGTCAAGTGAAAAGGAGTCAAGTAATTTAAAACGGAGAAAGCATTAAGTACTACAAATAAAATAGATTACATTAAGTAGAAAACAATATAAATGAGCCAAGTTTGTTACTATAAATTAAGTACTACAAATAATAGGCATTCTCAAGTCTGTTACAATATACATAGAGAATCAAGCATTCAAAAATAAAATTACAAAGCAAATGAATTCTTAACGTCTTCTACAGGGAGCTTGTTCTCGAATGCAGGAATTTCTAAAACACGAAACTGTTGGTACATGTGGCCTTGTTGATCTTCGAGGGTTATCTAAGTCCTGTAAATTTTTTATTTATTAATATATTAAAATTTTAAAATCATTCATTTAAAAAGTATGTAAATAAAGAAAATAACATCATACGAATGTTTGGGAAGTCTCTTCGACAACATTGGGTTCATGGGATATTGATTCCTGTAATAACATAATAAATTATTAATATATTATTTAATTATAAAGTCAACATAAATATAATATAGTAATAGTGTTGTACACTTACCTCAGAAAATTTAATCTTGCGGTGAAAGGAGAGTTGTGCAATGAAAATTTGTAACACCCCGTAAATTTTTTCGTACACTTATCGCGATTATATGGAGTCCTAAAGGCTTGCGTATGGGTTAAATTAAGTTTATGGTGTTCGGAAGTATCCCGTCAATAGTTGTATGTGTAGGTATTGGAATAAGCTTTCCAACGATATAAAGTTTGCCCAAAACAGAGGAGTATTTCATATAAGCGAGCACATTTGAAATTTCAAAACGGTGGCCGGGAAGCCTGTGAACAGTAAATCTGCAGGAAAATTACTGCAGCTAGGCAATTTTTTTTTTGGATCAACTTTGGACGATCATAACTCCTTGTACAAAAAGAAATGTGTGAGATGCTATATATCGACGAAAATCTCCGAGAGTCTTCTTTCCGATGAAATTGGTTTCATCCAAATCCAATGTCTGAGTAAGGAGCTATACCCGTTTTATTACAGCCTATCAAAAAAAAAAAACCAAATTTTGGGACAGATTTTTGGGTCAACTTTAAACGAACATAACTCCTTGTAAAGGAAGAACTGGGTGGTATACTTTATATGAAAATGAAAGACCTTTGAATTATCTTTCCGATGCAATTGGTTTCACCCAAATCCGATACTGGAGCAAAGAGTTATGATCGATTTACTTCAGCCTGTCAAAACTGTCCACTGGGGACAGATTCGGATTTATTTAAATTTTTAGGGCAAAATAGTCATTTTCTATTACCTCTTGGACGAAAAATTGGTCTTTATAAACATACACTTAGCCTCATATATATCATATATCATCCAATTATTAAGAGAAGGTGAAACCCTAGCCTAATTTCAACTTCAAATATTTTGTGATTCAACCGTAGAAAATTCGAATTGGTTCCGTAGTTGTGTTCACCATCTCGAAAGCTTCGAGAAGCACCCCATGGTTATGTAAGGAGGATTCTAAATACAAGAGTTCATTGTTAAGGTATGAATATTGTTTATTCTTGATTCTTATCCATGAATAAGTATTGATAAAGGATTATGAGTATTGTCTTGATGTTGGAAGATAACTAGAAACAAAGTTATGAATTGTTTTGTATAAATTGTTAGTAGTAAATTATGGAAGTTGTTGTATTGGATTATGGAGGATGAATTGTGGTGATATATCATTATATTAGTGGTTATGTATGCCTAGTGATCATGTTGGTAGTGGATGGTGATTAAGAGGGGAAATAAAGGCTAAGAGTGATGTTGAGGGATATTGCATGAAAATGCATGATATGTGAATGTAATAAGAGTATAAGAGGATGTATGTAGCACTCTTATTGATGAGTTAAAGGATTACTTCCTAGACATTATTTGGTGAAGTTAATACCTAAATGGTAAGGTTTGGTTGCTAATACTAGTTTGCCACAAATGACTTATTGTAGATAAGTGTTCGAAGAGTACGGGAAGTCAAGTTGGACTTGTATTGAAGTGGTTATGTCAAGATATGTAAGACATACTCTATCTAATCTTTGGCATGAATAATGACCCATGGCACTCTCAAGTAAGCTTCCAACATTGTCCTACGACACATGACACATAATAACATAATATGATCTTCGACACTACCAATTGAACTTGTTTTCACTTTTAAGATGTCCGGCTAGTCAAAAAAATGTCCATATACTATTGTTGACTCCGAAATGGTTTAATGAGGTATCCATGATTCTCTACTTCATTTTCATGATATTGATTACCTATTTACATGTTTTTCCTATTGAGGTATCATGGTTTCAAGTTCCATAAGGTGTGACCACAAAGTAACCAATCTCAAAGATTAATTGAATTAAGAATGGAATGTCTTTATTTTAAATTGATGATATGATGTATTGTATTAGTACCACTGATCAGTTGGCCATTGTATTATAAAGATTATGTATATATGCTATTCCAGGGGTGGTCCCTGATGTATTGTATTAGTACCACTGATCAGTTGGCCATTGTATGACATATGTTATGTATTGATAAGGAATACGAGAAGTAGTGATATGAAAGTAATGTGCAGGTATCCCATCAGCTCTTTTAAGTGTGGTCTACTCATACTGTTTATTCACTGGTATCTGGGTTCTGTTGATCTTTTGTATCTCATCTTGATACTCACTGCCTTACATACTCAGTACATATTTCCGTACTGACGTCCCTCACGGGGGACCTGTATTCATGCCTGCAGGAGCGGGTACTTCAGGTCGTACACCTCCGCAGTAAGAGCCAGGACATTCTGTTGATAGTGGTGAGCTCCAGTTGTTTCGGGGCATCCCAAGTCGTTTCTATATGTACTTTTGGTATTTGTATAAAAGTCTTTTGTGGGCGGGAGTTTGTCCCGACCCTAACTCAGTTGTGTATCTATGTAGAGGCTTTTGTAGACATATTGTACAGCCATAGGAGTGTTTGGTTGATAGACGTGATGGCTCTGACGGCCAATTACTGTTTATATATATATATATGCGTGTCTGCTGGGCTGATACAGGTACTGTTTTCTTCTATTTACAACGAAGTGCTGCCCAAATTTCTAATTTTCATAAGTAATGTAAATGTGAAAGTATAGGTTATGAACGGGTTCTCCCGGGCCTCCTCGGCTACGGGTGCCATTCCGCTCCAATGGGATTTGGGGCGTGACAAAATTGATGCGTTGTGGGATGAATATTAGAAAAGTATTCGCTAAATTGGCTAAATCCGCCCATCCCAACAGGTGGAGTTACAAAATCAGAACTTTGTTCATGAGAATAATTTGTTCCACTAGTCGAGGCCCCAACATAATCACATGCGGGGTAATATGGCTCAACATTAGTTGTAGCAAGAGACAGATTGAAATTACTTTCATACTGTACCCCATGATCACTTGAATTTTCTTTATCAACTAAGTTATGTTCAACATGAACTTCGTTCCGTTGTTAACCACCCCTCCCACCACCTCGACGAGCTCTCTCTCTTGGTGCAGCTGATCGTCGGCGAACTTGAACTGATGGTGGTTGCTCATATTCATTCGGCGGTGAGTACTCTGGATCAAAAGTCAAACGCGTACCCAAAGAGGCAGCAGTCATTGATTATAGGGAAATCGATGCAAATTGCGCTGCGATTTGCTTCACCTCTTCTGATTGATTATTATCATTCACAAGACTTTGAGCAATTTGATATGCCTTTATATGTCCCCTAGCCTAAAAAATAAAAATAAAAATTCATACATTATTTGGTAAAAAAATCATTGATATGTATTAACATAAATTTAAAAAATGTACATACCAATGCTTCATGTCTGCCTGCCCTTGGTTGATATCCAACTTGAGCAATATGTTTTGAATTTTCAATTATAAGGCGTGAGTGATAGAAATATCATTGATTGTAATCTTCTTGGTTGATCATGTAATGGGGGTGAACACTACTGTCATAACGCTGTTTCACTTTTGTTCCGTTTCATTCAACAACATAACAATCGCCTGTGTTACTCGAAATCGCTTATCGTGTTTAAAATGAAATGGTTTGTACTCAGGTGGAACAGGTATGTGTTGGACATAACCAAATTTTCGCATAACATGATCAATCATGTGTCATTTACGATGAATTCCACAAATAAGTGGAACTTTAGCCATCCAAATAGCACGTCCTAGGCGACACCATTCGGGCAACTCATTAATAAGTTGCTCAGAATATGACTGCCAAAAAAACTACAAGATAATTAAAATATTATGATTAATGTGTCGCAAAAAATTTGTCTAATATGTTCTTAGTTTAATAAATAACAAGCATATATTAAGAATTCAACTCTAACATCAAATATGTATTTTAAAAATTTCACTATGAAGTGAATAATGTTAATGACAACTATCATTATTTATAAAGAAACATAATATGATTGTGAAATATCTCTTTAGCAATAATAAAATTTATATATAGCAGGGTCTAGAATTTATAGTGAAAGTTACTACACAGTGTACGTATATGACTCTTCGAAGTACAATAGTTAAATATTTTGCATGCTATAATAATTTAGCATTTCACCACTCTTATATATATGAGCTTTTTTAGTTGGTGGAGCATTGCGTTATATTATTACAAACAAAATAAATTAAGAAAAAAAATAAAAAAATGACATGATAATATAAAAAATACCTGCTTCTCAGTAAGGTTGTCTAATACATCTCTTATTATATGACAAGCACACTACGAGCCTCATTTTGATGAGTTCTACCACGAGATCATTTACGTGCGTGTGCAGTCGGGACCTCCAGATTTTTCTCGCTCGAAAGCAGCGAAAGTGGTTGCAATGGGACAATATACTCCCATGCCCATACCTAAAAAAAATAAAATAATCAACAATAGTTATCATCACAATAAATTAAGTAATTCAAAATAGAAAAAATATATTATATAATTCACATACCTGTAATAACGAAACAAAACCACTAATGTAGTGCGACTTCTCCATCGACGCACGACACAAACAAAAATAGAGGTACGATAGCGCAGCGGCTCCCCAAGCCTATGTTGACATTGCGGGTAAGTCACGCATGTCAATCAAAAAGTTTGTACTAAATTTATTTTCAGATTTATCAGGAAATATTGTTCCGCCGCACAACAAAAAAAGGTACAATCTAACTCTTCGTTGCACTTCTTCCTCCTCAGTTTCATCAGTTATTTCATTTAGATTTTCCATATATTCCTCTAATGTCATTAAAAAAATTCTATTTCCTTGAAAAAAATCTAGGTCAGGCATCCATCCTGTTAATCGGCAAACATTTGTAGCCTGTTAATAGGCAACATCTGAGCAGCACCTGGATGAAGAATGGGAGTTCCATCGATGACCATTCCAAACATGAGTTCCATATCTTGTAAAGTTATAGTCGCTTCACCCGTTCTCAGGTGAAAGGTATGCGTTTCTGGTCGCCACCTTTCAACAAGTGCAGTAATAAGGGAAAAATTGCAGGGAACAAATCCAACATCTATAACGCCTCTAAAACCACAAATATTGAAATAATTAAGAAGACAAGGATGAAATGGATGATTTTTAACATGTTGCCAAAAATTATTATCATCACGCCTCACTATCAAACATGTTTTTTCTCCTTGTAATGTGTCTTTCCAAATAGCCTCAGACCGATACTTATTTTACGTGGCATATAGGTCATACTGTGATGGTCCTGGATGCACAAATTATTGATATTCCATATCTACACAGAAAGAAGATTAAAATTAATTTTGAGCATACAACTAAAGGGCAAACTTTTTACACATGCATGACAATAATAACTTAACATAGGTTTAGGCTTAATAAGTTGATATGATAACAACAATATTTGATAAATTAGTAAGCTACAAAAATGATTAATAATATTATACTGCATACTTGTTTTTTAGGAATTGAAAAATGTTAAATAAAAAGATGATTAAAGTAGTATAACTTAAAGTGGAATTTTTTTTGATAAAGTAGACTTTGAGCAAAAATGAACACAACTAATATAGATGAAATAGCGTGAAGTGAAAAAATGAATGAAATGAATGTGCGGTATATAAAAGAAAATTAATAAGGTAAGGGAGACAGTTTATCTTGTAAGGTAAGGGACACAATTTACCTTATAAGGTAAACTCACCATTTTACCTTGTCCCTTTTGAAATTTTTCAATGTTGTGGTGCCCTTTTAAAATTTTGATTAAAAAAACTTATCTTTTAGGCTCCGGATTCATTTTTAATATGAGATAGTACTAGATTGTTGTGTTGTACCTACCCCCATGAGTTAGTTAAGATGTGTGGAGCAGAGGACTTGTACGTACCTATTAGCACGGCTACAGTAAGAAAATTAATCGAAAAAGACTAACAGCTACCAATTTGAAACTCGTCATTAGTTGTCCACCTTATTATAAATAGTTATTCCAAATTATTTGTCAATTTATAAAATCAAGACACTTAATTATATTTTTCTTATTTCATCCATATAATTAATTCTTTTTGAGAGTGTAATCAAGTTTAAAAATTAGTTTCAAAAAAGTTTCTTAAGGGAGTAACTTAGTAAAATGACTCGTCTTGTTTATGAATTCTCAAGGTTTGTGTAAAAGAAAAAATAGACAATTTATATGGAGCTGCTAGAGTAGTTGGTTTGATCTTTGGATTCAGAATAAATTGAAATAAATGTAGCAATATGACATGACCCGAGTCGAGACCTGGGTCGTAACAGGCAATCCCGACCAACATAGGGCCGAGAAGACCCCTTGGCATGATATCATAAGTATAACCATTATTAAAGTACGAAAATTAAACCCAAAACTAATGAAATTCAACTTAAATAAGAGTTGCGAAACCAAATCTTGAAATACTACATAATACCACCCATTACATCAGTCTACAAAGCTTCTAACATGAGGAATAACATCCTAAGCAGGGACATAGCCCCTGCAATACCATGAACGAAATAACCAATGTTTGAAGGAACGAAACTAAAGGTCATTTGAAAGATGGATGACAATTTGTAATAGTAGTTGAAGTAGGAAGTGTTCAACATGCCTTTTGATGAAACAAACTTGAGAAAAGGTTGAGATTCGAGCCTTGGATCAAGAACCCTAGTTACTTTTGCTTCTAGGAATAATGTGAAAGAATAAAATGTGTTTATGACTGATGAAAATCGTATTTGGGGGCTTGGAATCATTTAATATGGCCTCCTAGCGCGTGATGCATGGTCCTATTTCACGCGCTAAACTCCCCAATGCTCCTAAACTTATCCTAAAACATTTTCTACTCATCCTAAGGGTCATATAGGCTGGTTTCTAGCTCTAAAAGGATATCCAAACATACGGGGCGTTACGCAATAATTGTGTGGTAGTTTGATCTTTCTAGTTTTAATGTTTGATCGAAATGTGATGATTGTGGGCCAAAACTAATAAATAGGTTAGGTAAGATTTTTCATACTTAAAATGGCGAAAACACATGGATGGTAAAGCATTTTCAGTGTGCAACTTTCACATACGATGGCAGAGTCCATAGAAGACAGAAAGCTCCATATAGTGATGTTTCCATGGCTTGCATTTGGCCACTTGATCCCATTTCTCAATCTGTCGAATGAACTTGCAAAAAGAGGTCACAAAATCTCATTCTTGTTGCCTAAACGTGCAGGAATTAGACTTCAAAATCTCAATCTTTATCCTCATCTCATCACATTCCACAAACTCACAATCCCTCATGTTGATGGCCTTCCATATGGTGCAGAGACTACAGCTGATGTGCCTGGATCTTTGGAGACTTTACTAGCAACAGCTATGGATGAATTATACGATGAAATCAAATCTTTTCTTGAAAATCTAAAACCCCATTTCGTTTTCTTTGATCTTGCTCATTGGATTCCTGAGTTAGCACAACAAATTGGAGGTATCAAAACTGTGCTTTACAGAGTTGTTTCCCCTTCTACAACACATATATCACCAGATAAAACTACTTTAATGACATCAACTCCAGCTGAGCTTGTAAAGCCACCACCAGGTCACACTTGTTTATTTAGCCAAGTTAGTTTTTTTTATTCTTTTTTACTATAGTGATTACTGCTTAATTGGATTTCCACTTCTTTTGTTGAATTTTCAACCTTTTTTGGTATGAGTCCCTGACTCCGCCGCAACTGCTTCTAGCTTGTTTAGAAATAAATAAATAATTTTTTTATAAAAAAAAAATCTTACTCCGACTCCATATCCCCCTACGTGACAATACCCCATCCCTCAAAAATATAATTTTAAAAAAAAATTAATTTTTTTCTTTTTTAGAAAAATGAACTTTTATTTCAATCCCCATCCTTTTTCTACCCAATCCCCCACCTCACCCCCACACCGCTCTTAATTTTTTTTGAAAAAAATATTTATTTATTTTTTTAAAAAAAATTATTAAAAAAAAATTCCTACCCCACGCCATGGCATCCCCTTCCCCAAAAAGTTAATTTTTTTATTTTTTTTAAATTCATAACTCAACCTAACCTACCGCCAACCCCCACCCCCCTACCCCACTTCCTCCCCAAAAAATAAATTGTTAGTTTTAAGAATAATAATTTTTTTAAAAAAAAAATTCTTACCCCATCCCACCTGACTCTCTACCCATCTACCCATCCACTCAACTTTTCATCCCCATTCAAATTTATTTTATTGAGTTGGATTTACAAGAAATAATTATTAATATGTTAATATTTTTAGACTAAGCGAATTAAATTGGGTAGGTCAAGACCTAATTCAATTTTTATCCTTTTTCAACCTAACCTATTTCAATTCAAAGTGAATTTGAACGGGTCATGACCCAATTCAATATCCAATTCAACCCATTTAATATTTTCAATTTCAACCAAACTGCCCATTTGACACCCCTAGAAGGAAGCATTGCCAAAATTGTAACTTTTGTATTGCTATTATGACAAGAGGAGATTGGTGGTTCCATTCTACTATATAGTATCATACTTTGCTAGAAAATCTGCAATTCCATTCTGCTATCTAAAGATGTAGTCAATTGGTGGTTCTCCAGGTTACCCTTCTACTGCCGTGGTATTGCGTGAATGTGAAGCTAAGTTGTTAGAATTTCTATTTCATGAATTTGGCAAGGGGGTAACATTTCTCGAACGAGTACAGAAGGCAGAGACAGGATGCGATGCAATAGCTCTAAAAACATGTAGAGAGGTTGAAGGAACATTTGGTGACTTCACAGAAAAACAACTTGAAAAGCCAGTCTTTTACACAGGACCTGTTCTTCCTGAGCTGAAAGATGAGCCTTTAGAAGAACATGGATTATCTAATTGGCTTGAGAAATTCGAGCCAGGATCAGTATTGTTCTGTGCATTTGGAAGCCAAACGATTCCTCAAAAGAAGCAGTTTCAAGAACTTGTTTTAGGCCTTGAAATGACGGAGTTACCGTTCCTGTTAGCGGTTAAGCCACCTGAAGGGGCAAATTCGGTAGAAGAAGCCTTGCCAGAAGGATTCAAAGAAAGGGTTAAGGAAAAGGGATTGATTCTTGATTGTTGGGTCCCACAATTGAAGATTTTAAGTCACAAATCAGTTGGCTGTTTTGTGAGTCACTGTGGGTATGGATCAATGTGGGAGTCTTTGGCACTTTGTGATTGTCAATTGGTATTTTTGCCTAGGTTTTTTGATCACCTTTTAAACGCTAGGCTGATGGAACATGAACTTAAAGTTGGTGTAGAAATGGAGAAGGATGAGAATGATTTATTTACAAAGGAGAATTTGTGCAAGGCTGTGAAATGTGTGATGGATAAAGATAGCCAAATTGCTTGTTCAATGAAAGAGAATCATAGGAAATGGAAGGAACTTCTTTCAAGTCCTGGATTTATGAGTAACTATATTGATAATTTCATTCACAACTTGCATGGACTTCTAGATTAATTTACTGTTCAAGTTATGGGGTTAGCATAATCTAGTTTTCTTGGTTCAAATGATGTATTGTGTTAAGAAATTTGCTTAATGTAATAAACCTGTTTTGAAATTTAAAATGAACTCCGTATCTATTTCAATATGATTGAAATCTCTACTAAATTTAACTAAGACTGATATTTATAATTGTTAGACTTCGTGATTCGAATTTTGTTGATCCGGCTTTGAAAAGTTCGTAGTGCGATCCATGTTTGTGATGTGGGTATGGACATGTATGTTTTTGAGTTTAAAATTTATTTGTACGCACGTATTATATAAATGTCATTTAGTGGATCGTTTTGAACGTTTTAAATACATCATTGAGACATTCGTCTCCGTATTGTACTCCTCTCCATTATAGTGGAGATCTTCTCTTCTTCTCGTGATTTTTTTTTCCCGTCGAAGATTTCCACATAAATCTATGTGTGTTCATCTTGATTTTCTTTTGCACATAACCCAAAGAAACTTCATTTGGAATAGCATAGGAGATAGGAAAAGGCTCCACCTCTTGAGCTGGAACACCATCACCAAGGAAAAAATCTATGGGAGGATTGGGAATCCAAAAACCAGAACTCAAGCAAAGAGCCTTCCATGCTAGTCTAGCATGGAGAATCCACCAAGATCCCAATACTATTTGGGGGGAAATCCTCCTATCCAAATACCAAAAACCCACTAACACACCCTGGGGCATGAAAATTGTTTCAAGAACCTGAAAGAACATCAAGCAAGGGTGGAAAAACTGCTCTAAAAGGATCTTCAACTTTAGGTATACACAAGTAGACAGTTAAATTTGTATAAAATTGAACAAGTAGACACATACGTCTTATGTGACATAATACACCAAGGTGTCATATAGGACAAGAATTGATCACATAGGCCACCACACAGAACATGTGTTTACTTGTTCAATTTTATTCAAATTTAAGTGTCTATTTGTGTACACCAAAAGTTGAAGCTCATAAATGTGATATAAAGCCAGGTTAAAGCGCATATTTAAATACTGGCCGATTAAAAATCTAAAAAAATATATGTACGAACTAGGCGAGGAGAATTCAAACATCTTGTGGGTGAGATTTCCTTCAACTTTCGCATCCAATAAGTTTTATTTCTTTCATATTGCTCTCAATTTATGTAATACTTTCTACTTTTCAAAATACAAATTTTGTAAAAAAGATTATCAATTTTTTGAAATGTTTTTTTTAACCATATAGACGTAAGAGTAGTGCTATATTTGGAAAAGACTCCAATATGACAACAAGCTACTAAAAATGACTCTTGATATCATTCGTTAAACATTTGACTCGTTTATGTCACTGGTATCAAATGTTTGACTTATTTATCCTTTGTTGATAAAAGTCTTGACTCATTTTTTATAGCGACGGTGATATAAATGAGTCAAACTTTTAACCAAAGTCATAAATAAGTACAACAACAACATATCCAGTGTATTCCTACAGTCATAAATAAGTTATTTTTAATAATTCGATAATATATTTGGACATTTTTTCAATTATATTTGTAGCTAGAACATAACTCCATCAACATGTTTATGGGAGGGGTAATTTTGGTATTTCAAAGCTTCCATGTTTTAAATATGAGATAGTACTTGGTTGTTTTGTTTTTGTGTAGTACCTACCTTTTTCTACCTGGACAAAATATAACCACGCTATCTCATATTAAAAACATGGAAGTTCTGAAATACCAAAATTACCCCACCATAAACATGTTGATAGAGCTATGTTCGATCTGGCTACAAATTTAATTGGAAAAATGTTCAAATATGCGATCGAACTATTAAAGATGACTCATCTATGATATTCGTTAAAAGTTTGACTCATTTTGCCACCGTCACTATAAAAAATGAGCCAAACTTTTAATAGCAATAGAATAAATAAGTTCAACTCCTAATAGCAGCAACATAAATAAGTCAAACTTAAGGATGATATAAAAAGTCATTTTTAATAGTTTATTGGCATATTAGAGTCTTTTTCCAATATAATATTACTCTTATGTCTATACGATTAAAAATACATTTCAAATACTGAGTCTTTTTAACAAAATTGAATGCTGAAAAGTAAAATATATTAATTGAATTTTGGAAAGCAACATGCATTACATAAATTGGGAGTAATAAAAAAGAAATTAAACCTATTGGACGCAAAAATTAAAGGAAATCTCACCGACAAAAACAAAATTTGGAGACCACCATTGACTACATTTTGGACCAAACAATAGGGGCATAGCCACCTTTTGGATCAGGGTTATTAGAATCTTTATCGGTGAAAAATTATATTATTTATTCATGATTAAAATTATTTTATATCTATATAGTAGATATTGAACTCTCTTCGCCTAGTTCGTACATATACTTTTTCAAATTTTGAATCTCTTTAATAAAAATTATGACTGCTATTACGCAAAATGACTAGTCTTTGTAAAAGCTTTTTAGACTTGTTGGGTACTATGGCAAGCAACAATGGAGAAGTGGTTGTTGAAGTTGCCCCTTTTTGCTTTCATTTCTTCTTCTTCTTCTTCAAAAATTTAGTAAATCAACGTGTATTTGTATTTCACTGTATTTGTACTATTGTGTTTTGAAAATGAAAAATTGTTAGTATTACCTACTAACGTAGTAGATGCTCCTGTACTTTGATACATTATGTAACTTAGATTCCAGTTATGTAATTGTTTTAATTTGCTTGTCCTGTTCTTTTTATGTGAAACTTTTTATTTTTAGAAATTCAAATTATGTTAAGATATATTCTTCATCTTACAGACATAAATAATTGGAGTGAGCACATAGTTTTCCATCAACATTCTTATGGCAGGGAGCAATTTTGGTATCTCAGAGCTAGTAGTACCATATCGTTTTGTGTGTTGTACGTACTTTTGTCTACCTGGACAAAATATAAATATAACCACACTACTTTTGTCTAATATCTTAGGTATCCCTTGGCCCATCAGGAGTAACTTTGTCGAGCCAGTGGTTCCCCTACACGTAAGCTGGTTAGATGCGTGGAATTAGAAGACTCGTACATACCTTTTTGTATGACTATACAGTAAGAAAATTAAAGACCATGCAACGACCAATCATTCTGATTTAATTTTTTTTGTTCTTTTTACATTTCTTTATTTGACAAATATTTAATGACATCATCTCCATTTTAATTTTATTGGATCCTTATTTGACAAATATTTAATGACATCATCTCTATTTTAGTTTTATTGGGTCCTACTTAACATTGTATTGATAAGAAAAAGTCAACTAAAAGTATCGTACTAAAGTAAAGTCTTTACTTATAACTTAAACTCTATGTCTAATAATAAATGGTCTCATGTAAATTAGGACAAAGGGAGCAGCAATATAGTGATGTTCCCATGGCTTGCATTTGGCCACTTGATCCCATATATCAATCTGGTCAAATGAACTTGCAAAAAGAGGTAACAAAATCTCATTCTTTGTGCCTAAAAATACAGAACTTAAAACTTCAAAAACTCAATCTTTATCCTCATCTCATCACATTCCACAAACTCACCATCCCTCATGTTTATGGCCTTCCATATGGTTCAGAGACTACAGCTGATGTGCCTGGATTTTTGGAGACATTACTAGCAACAGCTATCGATGAATTATACTATGAAATCAAATCTTTTCTTGAAAATCTAAAACCCCATTTCATTTTCTTTGATGTTGCTCATTGGATTCCTGAGTTAGCACTACAAATTGGAGGTATCAAGACTCTCTCTTACAGAGTTATTGGCCCTGCTGTGACATCTATAGCATTGATTCAATCGCCGTATATGACTAAAAAATGTCATCAACTGCCGCTGAACTAGTAAAGCCGCCACCAGGCGACCCTTCGTTTTTTCCTTCTTTCCATTACCCTGGTGTCGGCTGATTTCACCAGATATTTAGTCGTCTCGTATCAACAGTGAGTACTAGGTAATTCTGTCAATTCTGTTCGGCTAGGACAGATAGAAAGAAACCACCTTATGTTTCTGTTCTGCTGAAACATAAACCTGATACCTCATATGTCACGACTCAGACTAACGGACCGTGCGGTTACCTACGCTATTCTAAGTAGCTAGAAGAATCCTTATTACCCAACTAAAAATATGCAGAAGACTTCTGTTTTTAAAGGAATACTGAATTAAATATAATAACGTAATTTAAATATTAATAAATAAATTTTTTCAAAAACTTCCTACGAGTGTCCTTTACTAGCCCAAAGTTTGACTAGACATATACAAGAGCTATCTACTACAGTATAGATTGACGATAAAATAAATAATACGAAGACTCTAACATCTGTCAGGATGAAACCCATCTAGTAACTGCAAACTAACCTGTATCCGGTCTACACCCCAAGAAGGAATTTAGAAAAGTAGGGTCAGTACAACCACACGTGTTGATAGGCAACATCAGTCAACCGTGTTTAGTTCATATAATCATAAAATAGAATTAAGGAAAATAAATCATGACATCTTGAATGAAATATAATTCAACCAAGGTTGTAATAATATTATTACTTTACCTATATAAGTTACATCATCCAACTACTCTTCCAACTCCATCAATATTATATTCACTACTAACATACTCTAACCTCATTAATTCATACCATCAACCACAATCCAACACTAATACATCATTATTCCTCTTTATTCACCTTATTTTTTTCATTACTCAAATTCACAAGAACAAACCCTTAATCATAAACAACCCACACTAAACTCTCGGGCTAACAGTCAAATGCTCTCTTATAATATTAAACAATGATAACTAGCCATTCTGGTAAGCTATGATTACAACACGTATAAATGAAGCAAGTCAACCAACACATAAGTAAGTACAAAGTTTTACTTTTTCAAATACATATCACACAATCAAATCTCAATGAATCAACAATATAACAATAACAGATTAAATAGTGCTCACAAACAAGCCACATAACCACCAAGAGTATCAACCAAGCCGTAAACATCCACAGACTCAACATAAATATGTACACACATGCTATGAGACTTATTTTCGCCCAAATAGTCATGACCTGCAGAGAACAATCTATGTTCATGTACCGTACCGTCGTGGTACCCGATCCACCATATACATATCTGTACCGGCGTGGTACCCGATCGAACATATACATATCTGTACCGGCATGGTACCCGATCCACCATATACATATCCGTACCGGCGTGGTACTCGATCCAACATATACATATCCGTACCGGTGTGGTACTTGATCCAACATATACATATCCGTATCGGCGTGGTACCCGATCCAACATATACATATCCGTACCTGCGTGTTACCCGATCCAACATCTACATATCCGTACTGGCGTGGAGCCCGATCCAATATATACATATCCGTACTGGCGTGGTATCCAATCCAATATATATATATCCGTACCGGCGTGGTACTCGATCCAATATATACATATCCGTACCGGCGTGATACCCGATCCAACATATACATATCCATACCGACGTGGTACCCAATCCACCATATACACATCCGTACCAGCGTGGTACTCGATCCAACATAAACATGTAATATCAATATCAACTTTATACTACCTCACAGCATACAATACGGTGTACCAAGTTTACACATACACTTAAAGTCATAAGACAATTCCATCAAGTAAATTTTCAATAATCATTTATACACGTCTCAACAATCCAAACATCATCAATTTCAAGCATGTCCGAATACCAATCAAGAAGTATTCAATTTAGGAGCATACACATAATTAAATCGAGTCTAAACTCTAATTAAATTGTAACCTATTATATACATTTTATTAAATTCACACTATCTTTCGGGATACAATACAACGTACTAAATTTATAAGTGTACTTAAAATCATAAAGAAATTCGATCAAGTGCTTTCATTTATCAATATTTTGATCCTCTCACGGGTATTATTTCAATAATTCATCACGATCATCAACAAGCCATTGATAACATTAATACAAGGAGTTATCATTATCAAACAAACCTCTCATAGGCACATTTCAATAAACTTCATTATCACCAATTTAGCCTCTCATGGGCATCCAATAGATAAAGTGTTTTTATCTATACCAAAGCAACAATATCATAAAATAAATCACAATTTAACACTTAACCATGCAAGTCACTATTGGAGTATTACTTACTTATTAATTATTAAAATGTCACAACCTTTTTTCATGTAATACAATCATTACACTTATTCAAGTCATCTATCCTTTAGATATTACTATGCTCATCAATACTTGATTGTAATTCCCCAAAATTTCTTTAAGTCAAATCTAGTCTCCAGAAGAGTTAGTGGTGACTTCCTAAATGATTAATATTTAAATCAGATAGAATTTTCCCAATTTTAACTTTTTATCATGTGGAAAATTGAATTAGCTTTCGAATGATACCAATTTCGACTAAATCCAGTATCGGAGTAAAAAGTTATGGATGTTTTACGGAGAGCTGTCAGAACCGCCCAGGTGCGACAGGCAGGTTGACGGACCGTTGAGCTAGCGACGGACCGTCTCCCAAACCGTCGCAGGCGAGGCAGTAAGTCAATCTTCTGGCTAAGGTGCGACGGACAGGTTGACGGACCGTCGCCCAAGCCGTTGCTACTAAGGTAGTGAGTCCCTATTCTGGTCCAAGTGCGTCAGTTAGAACAACGGACCGGCGATCCAGCGACGGACCGTCGCACGAGCCATTGCAGATTCCGTTCAGCAATTTAAAGCCATTTTTAAAAGGGTATTTGGGTCTTTTTTTACCCGTTTTAACCCCTAATTATACCAGACAATAGCTCATAACTTCATTATTCATTCACAACATCCAATTAGGGTTTCTCTCAAAAATCAATCCCCAAGAACAAAAAATCCTAGGTGCTTAATCCCAAGTCTAGAACTCAAGCTTTCCTCCACCAATCTTCAATAAATCATCCACCCAGGTATGTCAAGTGTTCATTCATGGATTCCTTTCGTCCATGAAGCCGAAGAATCCAATTTTAAATTATAAATTCTGATGTTTATGTTGTGGATTGATTATGATCATGTTGATGTTATGTATGATACCCAAGTTGGAATCGTTAAATGTGTTTTCATTAATTTATGCTAGCAAGTGGATTGAAATCTACTAAATTGTGTTGATTTATGCAATCATGATGAATTAATTTAATGTCCATGCCTAAGCTTATAGTTATGCATGTAAGATGTTTGATAAAATGCTTAAGAGAATAGAAAACATGCCTTATGACTCAATTGTGACCAAAATGATGAACCTATGTTTTGGGCTGTTCATGGTTTGGTTTTTAACCAAACTGAACCGCGATCCAAACCAAACCAATATTTGGTTAGGTTTGATTTTGAATTTTAAAAAACCGATACTAATTTGGTTTGGTACAAAATAACCAAACCGAACCGCTATATATATATATATGTAATAATTATTTATGTATTATTCATAAATACAATATAAATATTTGTTACATTTTATATTTTAATCATGATTTAACTTTAGTCGTAATACATTAAGTCATTTCTTCATCTAGTTGATAGTACCTTATGAGATTCTAAGTGAATTTCGCACTTTGAATGACAAATGATACTAATTGTGAAAATAATATCTTGGTGTATATTGAAATTCATAGCTGAGATTCAATTGGATATAGACAATCATTAATTTTAACTTTCTTTTTGAACCTTATTGAGCAAGAAGTTTATGTGTTCACCTTTTGGGGGATTTATCATATCATTCTGTTAAATGTAGTTTTAAAATATTTTTTTAGAAGCGTTCATATGGTATTGTTCATAGCTTTGCCGAAGTATAACACTCAGTTGACATCTTAATTTCAAGGTTGAGATGCAACACTCGGTTAACATCTCATATGTTAGATTGAATTTGTTTTTTTTAATTTTCAACTTTTATCATTAGCTAAAGTTATAAACCGAACCAAACCGAACCAAACCGAACTAAACCGACAAGAACCAAACCGACGGTTATTTTTTTATTTGGTTTGGTTTGGTTTTAGAAATTTAAAAACCGACTAAGTTGGTTTGGTTATGGTTTTGACCAATAACCGACCCAAACCGACCCATGAACACCCCCACCTATGTTTCACCCTTAAGTTCAAATGACTCCCATGTTATTGTTATGCTTTGTGATAGATTGATGTAATGCTCATGAGATAGGCTTATGAAATTATGATATGCTTACATGCACTTCTATTCATGTGTGAGCTTATGGCATGCAAATACTTCATGAATATCCCCAATGATTGTACTATGAATTGTTGACTATGGTCATGTGTCAAGAAGTGTCAAGTCTTGTCAGTTTCATGTTATCGAGTTCTGGGGGTACTTGTACCCAATAATTTAGTTGTGTGCCTAGAGCCAATGTTATGTTTTCCAGGTACTCTCAGTCAAGCCATGATTCATAGAACTCAGTCAGTCATGTGACTAAGGAAAACTCAGTAAACACAGTAATCTCAGAAATTTCAGAAATTCAGTAATCTCAGTAAGTATTCCATCAGTCAACGGAACTCAGCAAACTCAGTCTAGTCAGTTCAGTATAATTAATTCAATGTCTAATCAGATGGGAGTAGGATTCAGCACCAAGTGAGCCCAAGGATGGGAACCCACCTGCGAGTAGAGGGTGTGATTCTTAGAAGCAATCCTTGCGCTCCAGAACTACGTAGCCAACGTAGTTTGAGACATCTAACCTGTTAGATGAGGGTTGAGGCAGTGGCTTAAATTATTAGATGAAGGTCCCACCATTCTCCTTAGAGTACCTGTTAGATGAGGGATTACTTATAGCTTGTCCTTATCGGTGATGCGGTATTGACACCCTTCTAATTGGGGTTACATATTGGACCCCAACTTCGCTATATTGCTTTATTTGGGGCATGTCGGTTAGATGACTACTTCCTACAGTTTCAGGATCAGTCTCAGTAATAGAACTCAGATAGTTCTGCAGCCTTCAGGACCGTCAGATACAGTCAACTCAGTAAAGTACGGAACTCAGCTAGTTCCATCAGAACCTAGACCGTCAGACACAATCGCTCAGTTATATAAGTTATCCGAAACTCATGTTATCAGTATTCAGACTCAGTAGTCAGTATCATCACGAATTCAGTTACAGTTACTTATTCATGCATGTATTCTCACATTTATGTTATACAGTCGGTTAACATAGTTCATGTATATAAACCCCTTGCATTCAGTCTACCTCACTTGCATACCAGTACATTCAATCGTACTGATGCATTTGCGCTATGGTGTTTTATACAATAGGTTTAGAAGTACGAGTTTCAAAGCATCAGTAGTATTTCAGTCTCAGCAGTCACAGTTAGCAGTGAGTCCTCATCCTCCGAGGATATGATTATTTCTTTATTATTTCATTACTTAGTTTATTTCGGTAGTTGGAGTTAGTTGGGGACATATCCCATCAACTCCTTATTCAGACAGTTCAGTCAGTTAGAGGCTTTTCAGACTACAGTAAGTTCAGATAGTTTATTTCAGTTCATGTTTTGGTATTGATATACCGTACTCTCAGATATTATGTTTTTTTATCCGTTTTGAACCTTATGGCATGTTTCAACCTACTATTTTCGCATTTTACATGATGTTATACAGTAAACAGGTACATATATCAATCATGGGTTAGCTTGTGGTTCTTCGGGGTCATGAGCACCTTGTAGCATTCTGGGTACCAGATTCGGGGCGTTACATTGATCCTATCATAACTCTCCTCATCATATTATTGTCCAAGACATGCAACTTAATATCATTATAACTCAACTAGGTTCATCACTAGAACAACTAAGAGCTATCATGTCCACATACTTCATTTACAACAATCTCCTTGCGGGGACATAGCACATAATATCACAAGTATCACATAATTAATCAATAATATAGTTTTCGAGATTAAAGTTAAGTTCTCGTGTCTTTATCCACCTCAACTCCATGCCCGCAGGCCTAGACATGCTTTCTCCCATCAGTTTTAAATTATAAAAATATAAAATAACACAATTTTCTACTCATTAAACCTAGCCTACCTGGATGCCAAGCTTTTGGAAGAAACAAACTGCAACAAAGATACTCTTTCCTTTCCTTCATGCCTTGGAATAATCAATCATCTAAAAATCAAGCAATTATAAGAGTAAGTTAATAATTACTCTTCAAACAAATATCTTAGGGATTCAAACCCACTAAATTCTAACCTTAATTAATGATACAAGAACTAAAAGGACAACACGAAACACACTTCAAAATTAGTCCACAATATCAAAGATTCAAGGACCCTTTTGAAGACCACACTCGGATTCAACAAACAACAACAAGAACACAATTTATTGATGTGTTTATCACCTAAAAACAGCTAACAACAAACTATGTTAACAAGAACACAATGTATTGATGTGTTTATCACCTAAAAACAGCTAACAACAAACTATGTTAACAACAACAAGATGAAGAACAACAAGAATAGAACAATAACAATAAGTCACAGATTTGAATTACAAGAACACAAACAAAATGGATAGATAGTTAGACCTTGGTTGGTATAATCTTAAGAATCCAGGAATATGGTAATCTTGTACCCTTAACACTACACACAACGGTTAACCTAACTCCTACGTTGACACAAGAGGAACTTTACCTCCTCTAACACCAAAGTATCAAGCCAACATTGCAATACAAGTGATATTCACACTTGTTGCCCTCATTTTGGTGTGGTGGCTATTCCAAGCCCTACAACTAAAGGTGTTTCATGTTTTCAAGTCTTACATCAATAAACAACTAATGAAAAAAAGACATAAAATGTTCTATTTATATTTTATTATGAGACAAGGCAAAATGACAACAATGCCCTTAAAGGGAGGGGTGGCCATAGAGTGCATTTGGACCCAATGAAGTGACAAAAATTCCCTCAATGAAGATGACCAAATCATGGCCCATTAAGTGTTGTCCAAAACCGTGAGTCCTCAAGTCTTCGATGCTCCAAGCAATCTTCCACACACGACCTTGCTTGTGCTCAAAACGGGTCTTCCTTGCATATTCTTGTTCCCTCGGTGTGACCAAGTTTTGAGCCTTTAAATTATGACCTCCAATCATGTCTTCAAAAATTAAGGTGGCCATTTGACTTGTATCATCCTTCCCTTCTTGAAAAGGATTCGACCTCGAATCCAAACCTTGCAAGAACAAAGAGAAGACAAACAAGCACCACATCCTCATTACATGAGGGTTAGAGTTAGTACAATAAACAACATCAACATGCCAAAGAGGTACACACTTGAGATATAACCACACATTCTTTGTTGTAATCACGAAGGACTTAGAAAAAATATTACAAAGGAGTTGGCGAAACGAATCACCATCAAGGGGTGGTGTCCTAATTGAAAGTGAAGTCCACCTAACACATATAACAATATCACTCAAACAAGTGGACCGACCAACAACTATCCATCCTTTACACCCTAAGAAGTTACCGGGATAGAATGGGTGATAACGCTCAATCTACAGCTCTCATAGGAGTGTAAAGCGGTCGTTAGCAAATATAGAACCCAACCTGGGTTGGGTATCGATCCCACAGGGAATAGCTTGGTCAACAAGTAAGCAACGATTACTAAACTTTTAGTGCAAGTCTCGTAAGAAGGGGGGTTTGTAATGTGTAACCAAATTATTAAAGCAAAAACTAAAAATAGCAAAGTAAAAAGAAAGAATGTTTAGTAGGTTGTGAAACAATGAGAATTGAGGAGTTGGGGTTATGTCCACCTTCTGAGTTATACGTCTCTATTGACTATGAGTGTGTTGAATTCGGACATGCATGTGCTTATAGAGAATTGTATTCGATGGTAAATCCAGGCGTCTTTCGACCTATTCGAGGATTATTTCACTTTAACTCTTTCGAGCTTAAAGCGTGTCTAACGGTATGAATTCTCCAAGAGGTTAATCCAGTTACGGCACTAACTTTTTAATAGGGGATGGGACCCTACTACCTTGACATTATCTCTTTTCCAGACAGATAACCTTTCTTTCGAACAAGTTAAATGTTATACTGGCGTATTCTTGCGTTTGCAACCACAAAGAATTTAGATTAAGATGAAGAGAATAATGATATAAGCAACATACGTGTCACGAAATCACAAACTCACAGCAATAGATAGTATCTCATTCGGCTTCCATAACCCCAACAGAGAAGTTTAGTTACCCATGAGTGCGAAGGAAATCACAATTGACATTGTTGTTATACCACAATAAAGATTTCATGTTTGTAATGGTGTGGTAGGCATTAGGCGTGAATTCCTTAGCAAGGTAACGTTTCTCTTGTTGCGGAATTTAAGAATAGAAGAAGAAAAATAGAATTAATGGAAGAATATGTTCTGAGATGTAGAGTAATAGAATTGAATGTAAGAAGATCTATGAAGATGTTAGAAGATGTCTAAAATCTCTAGCAAGATAGGGTATTTATAATACCCATATCCTATTCCTACTAAGCTAATGAAATGCTTAACCAAATCCTACTAAGCTAATGAAATATTTAACCCAATTGTACTAGGTTAATGTATCATTATCCTAATCCTAATAAGCTAATGAAATACTTAACCCAATTGTACTAGGTTAATGTATCATTATCCTAATCCTAATAAATTACTGCTAGTCCCCAAAGTCTTCAGAAATGTTGTTTTAGCCCGAGACAGAATTTTCATGCGCCATCTTTAGTCCTTGGAGTCCAAGATTAGCTTTTCTCCTTTCGTGAAGCTTTCTTTGGCGTCAAGTTATCCATGGAATGCTGAATTCTGCATCATTTATACCTGAAACTTTGCTAATCATGTTCGTTAGCTCACTTACAGGAAAAAGGACTAAAAGTGCATGAAATATATAATTTGTTCTAAAAACTAGGCTAAAATCTGGGCAAAATATAGTGCTATAGGCGTGTAAATTCGCCTATCATCAATGGGAGACGTAACCAAGGGCTTAGGTCTCGGTCATTCTCACTTTCCCCCAGGGTGTCATCCTCGAAATTAAGCAATCCCTCTTTATCACCATTGGAAATATCATGAACAAAAAGAGGGTTGAGAAAGGTGTTCCATAAGTCAACTTTAAATAAAGGATTCTCATGCATGCACTTACTACTAGTTTCAAAATCTACACTAGGAATATGTCCAACATAAGAAACACATAAAGAAGAAGTAGATGGCATTTTCAAGCGCATATCACCTTCTCTTTCACAAGAGTAGTCCTTACATACATACAAACCATCACGGGCAGCCAAAAGACCACAATCAAAATCATCTTCACAAGTACAATCACAACTCGGGTTTTCTAAACATTCAAGAAAGTCAAGATCATCTACGCCCGGTTGATCATTTTGCTCACCCTCACTAGTTATTGGCAATTCACATACCAACGCAGACTCACCTTGTTTTTCACAAGGGTCAACTAGTGTTTGAATACTCTCGTCACTTGGTAATGGAACCTTAGTCAAGTTGTAAGTGCTAGCACTAGATGGACACAAATTATTCTCACAAGGAGAATCAATTTCGTTATCTAAAGGATCAACTAGTGCTTACGTACCTACAATAAGATTTTGGTCCTCATGCGACCTAACAATATCAAGATTATCACAAAATGAAGACTCATGCACTCCTACACTAGGTAAAACTGCAACTACGTTCATAAGAGTGTAGGGGATAACATTTTTACCTCGTAGCTCACATGAGCTACTATCTTCATCATGACGTGTGTCCGGGTAGCCCACTTTCTCCCTTGGAACTCCCATGTGATCCAACCTTTCATTTATCACATCCCATTGACGAGTAATGGCTTCAAGTTTAGCCAAGCACTTGCAGCCGCGGGTTCCATTTTAATTGCACCTAAAAAAAAAGAACAAGTCTACAAAATAAAACTCAAGTTAGTTCGACACAATCTCACCACACTCTTACACACTTGATCATCTCACATTTGGATTCACAAGTGTTGCAAGTTGGCTTGTAGTTCGTGATGAGTCGACGGGTGAGTCTACTCCTTGGTCGGAATGGGTTCTTTTTTTGAAGACTCAAGGAAATAATGTCCGAACTTGAACCAAGAAATTCTATGATTCAAAAACAAGAAAAGCACAAAATAACGCTAACACAAACAAACGGGCACAAAAAACTAACTAACAAGCTAGTAGGAGATTACTAGGTCGTCAATTAGTGTTCAAACCAACAAACAAAACTAAGAAACAATAAAATGAAACTAAGAAATCTAAAATTTAAACTCAAAATGTTGCATGAACAGTAATTTAGTGATGTGGAAGTCCACTATTTGCCTTGGTTTTGTCAAAATTTTACGCTCCAATTTCAAGTCTTGGCCAATCTACAATTTGGAAATGATGGATTTGGTTAATGGAGGGAAATTTTGTTCTTGGAGCTTCTTTTTCAAGTTCAAAACAAGACTTGACCTTCTTGGTACTTTCTCCTTGAAACAAGGTCCTTAAATCAAGGAAAGTAGGTAAAAAGTAGTTGTCAAGTCTTTTGAGTGATGTGATCAAGTCTTTCACCAACAAGTACTACAACTTGGTCTTTCACCTTTTGTGGATCTAATGTTCACCTTTTGTTTTAACAAAAGATGAATAGGGTGAAGAACAACAAGAACACAATAACAACACCAAGAACAACAACAATATTCTCCAAGAACAACAACAAATTCCAACGCCCAACTCCACAACAACAAGGCCTTCAACACGGTCAAGGCTTAGAATGACAACAACATCAAATCAGCCACACTTTGTTCACATTAACAACATCAACAAGTTCAAATTCAAGCTTTGATTTGGACACTTTTTAGTGTTGGTGAGAAAGAAACCAACACTAGAAACACTCTAAACAACAAAAGACTACAAGATCTAGTCACAAAGAAACATGTCTCGGTCAAGACAACAACAAGAACAACAACTTTCTCGGCCAAGAACAACAAGAACGGGCAAATTACTCCTTTTCTAGAATTTTTTAGTTCTTCGATTTTTTTTTTATATATTTTTTTTTCAACTCTCAAGCCCAAGATTGATCTTGTTAGAACAAAATCAAAGATGACTTTGATACCAAATGATACAAGAATTACAAGAACAACATGAAACATACTTCAAAATTAGTCCACAAGATCAAAGATCCGAGGACCCTTTTGAAGACCACACTCGGATTCAACAAACAGCAACAAGAACACAATGTATTGATGTGTTTATCACCTAAAAACAGCTAACAACAAACTATGTTAACAAAAACAAGATGAAGAATAACAAGAATGGAACAAGAACAACAAGTCACAGATTTGAATTACAAGAACACAAACAAATTATTACAACATAAATAAAATGGATAGATAGTTAGACCTTGGTTGGTATAATCTTAAGAATTCAAGAATATGGTAATCTTGGACCCTTAACACTACATACAACGGTTAACCTAACTGCTACGTTGACACAAGAGGAACTTTACCTCCTCTAAACACCAACGTATTATGCCAACATTGCAATACAAGTGATATCCACACTTGTTGCCCTTATTTCGGTGTGGTGGATATTCCAAGACCTACAACTAAAGGTGTTTCATGTTTTCAAGTCTTACATCAATAAACAACTAATGAGAAAAAGACCTAAAATGTTCTATTTATATTCTATTACAAGACAAGGCAAAATGACAACAATGCCCTTAAAGGGAGGGTGGCCATGGAGTGCATTTGGACCCAATGAAGTAACCAAAATGCCCTCAATGAAGATGACCAAATCATGACCCATTAAGTGTTGTCCAAAACCGTGAGTCCTCAAGTCTTCGATGCTCCAAGCAATCTTCCACACACGCCCTTGCTTGTGCTCAAAACGGGTCTTCCTTGCATATTCTTGTGCCCTCGGGGTGACCAAGTCTTGAGCCTTTAAATTATGACCTCCAATCATGTCTTCAAAAATTAAGGTGACCATTTGACTTGTATCAATTCAAGGTCTATATCATTCCCCAAGTTCAATTAATCCTTAACTAGCTCTTTCAAGCTTAACCCATCTCCATTAATGGAGTTTTTATGTTAAAAGTCTCATCTTTACGGAATTCAAGGTTCCTAACCATCAAAATTTATAATTTAGTTTATGAAATTCATGTTAGGAATCTTTAATTTATAATTTAGAATCAGCCCTAGGCCATATTAAAAACACCCATGAGTATTCCCCAAAAGAATTTCACCATTAAAGGTCTTTTTAAAGATTTCAAGATGTTAAATAATTAAAAGGCAAAAAAAATAACGGAAAAAAACTTTACCTCAACGAAGGAATTTCACCTTATACTTTGAAAATCACCTCTCTAGGGTTGAGGAATGAAATTTGGGATTTTAGACCTAAAATGCGGCAGAAGCTGATTTAAATATCATTAAAATTTTTGCTAGAAATCTCATTTCGGTCCGAACAGTGCTCAGTAAAACAGTCATAACTTTTTACACTACAAACTAAGACATGTATAGCTACAGAATGCCTCGTAGCTAATTATGAAATTTTTCGTGGCTAAACACTTTAGCCACAATTTTTTCTTCTGTAGCAAGAAGTGGCGTAATTAAAAGTTAGCTACAGACTTTACATGATCAGAGACTAAGGAGTAATACTTACAGCTACAAAAGATATTGTGTTGTAGCTGTGATAATAAAAAGTTCTTGCTACGGATTATATACTTGTAGCATAAAGTTTTACCTTGTTGCCACGATAAATAAAATTTATAGCAATTTTTATATATAGGCACAATATGTTCTATTGTGGCAAAAGACTTTATTTGTTTTCTATGAAAATTAAAAATTTGTGGCTATTTTACATTTTAATTTTCTAATAATAATGTTTGTATTTAGTTATGAATTAGAAAATTCATATATATAAACTAAAATATTTGCCACAAATATTTTTATACATGGCTAAAAATTATTCTTTTTTCTATGAAATGCAGAAACTATAGCTAATTTTTTTGTATTAAAAGTGAAAATGCATAGCCATATTTTTTATAATATATAGATTATGGCTACACTATAATATTTATTTCTATAAATTGAAGAATTCAACCATAAACATTATTAATCAAAGAATTCCTTAATATGACTAAAGAAATTAAGAATTACATATTACAAATTTAAAAATTTCACTAGCTTTGTTCGTGATAGAAATTACATAAAGTAGTTATGAATTCATTTTTGAGATTTCAATACGATTGTCATGTTACATATAATTGTGTTTTACAATTTTAAGAATAGTCACAATATACAATTCTTTTCAGACATAATCTTGTTTGAGTTCAAAGCAACATAGTCTTCTTCTATCTCTCCTTTCAAGGTCTTCAAGTGCACCTTAACTTCATCAACATTCATCCTAATTTGTCATTTACCTGCTTCTTTTTCATTAATATGCCTATCAATAATGATAAAATATATTAGCGTTAAGAAAATCAAGATCAACTAATTATATATATGTGTGTACATATAGAATTTCAAGGATAAAAAACATATATGTATTATATAATTCTTTTACTTAAGTTTTAATGAACAAAAACAAGAAAAAGTTCAAAGCAACTTAGAATACGTAGATGTAGATCTCAAATATCAATACAATAATAATAACATAAGTAGTATAATCTCACGAGTAAAAAATATAAAATTTCAATATCAACTTTTAGAATACATGCTTATAAAAAAGTTATCTTTACATTAACAAAAACATATAAAATCCAGTGCAATACTTATACTATACAAACTTATCTCATCTACTTAAAGAATTCCATGTTGTAAGAACCAACAAAAATAAAAAGTTGATAAACAAAATATTAAACATAAAAATTCAAATGGAATCATAAACTAAGATAAGCAAGGTGGGGGGAGGAAAGGGATGAGGGGAGGTGAAGAAAAGAAAGAAGTGGGGTGAGGGAAAAAGGATCTAGGTGTTTAAAGTGGTAGGAGGAGTAGATTATTTGATTAGGTTTGAAAATTTTAGAGAGAAATTTTGGACTTTTTAATTTTTAATTTTTAATTTTTTTAGGGGTGAAAGATTTTGTGTTTGGTTCTAGAATGGAAAAAAAGACCGCAGTTGGAGAGAGATTTAGATTTGATATTTTTTAAAAAAAATTATTTGATTTGGTACAGTTTAAGATTTTTTTAGTTTGATCTTTTCCACTTCCTTTACCTTTTTTTTTTCTAGGTCACGTTTTCTTACTTCTAGTTATGCTATATGTATGATTTTTGTTTTCTTTTTATAAAGTATATTATTAATAACTAATAAATTTTCTCTAATGAAATAATAACAAATATATACTTTACTTTAAGTTACTGAAAAAAGTTAACTATTCTATTTGAAATAAATATTATTTCAAAATATATTTCTTTTCAATTTTTTGGTCCTTCATGATATCGTTAATTTTGTTATCTTTTCTCCTATTTTAATAAGTGTTTAACTTATAATGTTGTGTTAATTTTATGATTATTCTTAATTTAATTTTTATACTTTCGAAACACACTAAAACATAGTAATTCAAAGAAATAATTATATGATAATTTAAATGATTTTCTCAATTTCCAAGGTAGGGATAAAGTTTGTATTCTTCTTAGACCGCACTCGGTATGTTGTTGTTGTTGTTGTATATGAGTTTAGAATGATTTATATGAAATAAAATGTCAAATTTAAAATAAAAAATTATAAAATAAAATAAAATTATCAATATCAGAAAATCTATCTATACAAAATCAGAGAAGAAAAATAATATTGTGATTGTTAGTTATTATAAAATTCAAGTTTGAAAATTATTTTAAGATAGAAATTTCATATAAAAACATATCAATTCAATTTTTCTTATATTAGTAACCTGAATTCAAATTCGTATTATAGTGCTCTATTATGGTGGAGTCATACTTCCACTACATTCGATTATTTCAAATTTGATTTTAAATAAGAATATGAATTTGACTTACTATTTTAGTTTAAAATACGTATGAAAAAATTAAAGTCAATCCAAAAATTGTCACATAACTTGAGGCAGATGAAGTAAAAACAAAAGAATGTGCATAATTTTTTCGAGATTGTGGGACCCACATAAACTACACACTTAAATTTTAAACTCATGCCCTTAAAAAAAGTTGATAGCTGGTGGAAGAAAAAATTTGAATTATGAATATTTAAGTAACTTATTTTAAATATAAAAATAAAAATTACTTAACTAACAACACTAATTAATATTAATATCAAGTATTTGTTTGACACATAATGAGACACTTAATATCAAGTAATTTACTACCTCCGAAATATATATAACTTACTTTAAATAAAAATTTAAAAATATTTAACCAACACTACTCAAAATAAATCAATTTATTAAACAATATTGGGCACGTGCTAATTTGAAACTTTCAAGTTGTATTTCATAAAATTAAATTAAGTCGAATAATAAAAAATTTAATTATTGTGTATTTTTTTAAAATATTGTCTCAATAAATTATGTTCAAGTGAAATAACAATTAAACACTTAGGCAAGATAAAATATGAATGAGAATAATTGAATGTTTTACTAAATTTTGATATGATCAAGTATTTATTTAAGTTGTATTTAAGTCTTGCAAGCTGTAACATTCAATGCATTAGATTGACAAATACATTATTCTGATGGAATATATTTAATTTGTCAAAATAATATTTTTGGAAGTTCTTGATCAAGATGAAACTTCAGTGAGACTTAGTGATGTTAATTTAAGTTTGATATAATTAATTATTTAACATTAATTAGATACGATCGCCTATTTATTTAAATTATATTTGAAATCGACAAGTAATCATTTAAAATTGAATCAAATCAAATGATCAATACCTCTAAATACACTAGATTAGCATTGTTGCAATAAATTTCAGCTCGGGTTAAAAAAAAATTATTAGCTATCAAATTTATTACAATAATAATTCTAAATCATATTTTCATGAAAGTAATTACTATATATTACTGTATAGTTATTATTAATTCAATTATTGTCATAATTTCTTTAATATCAAGACCAAAAATATTTATTTCGTTGTAATTTTTTATTTTAAATAACTTTTTTCATGTTCAAAAGGTCATTATTGCTACAACAAGTTCTAACACATGACAAAAGTTAATAATTTTAGCCACGAACTTTATCGTATCAAAAAATATATGACCTTATCGTTTAAGGCATGTTTAGAAAGTCACCCTGAAAATTGAATTTATTGTAACTGAGTGTAATTACACTATCTGACATGTTTAGTTAATCAGGTAATTACTTGATTAGCAGGTAATTGGGTGTAATTGACAGAGGGTAATTATACTCTCCAAATTCTCACGGAGGAGCTATGAATTGCTGATAATTATATGGTGTAATTTCAAGGTTACTTTTTAATTTTATCATTTTATTTTTGTTTTCATTTATTTTAATTTTGATTTACTTTTTAGTTTTATCCTTTTTTTATTTTTTATTTATTTGAATTTTTATTTTCTTTCTATTTCTATTATTTTAAAATTTTATTTTTATTATAATAATATTTTTGTAAAAATATATGCTTTAACTTACAGTACTTATATTTCATTTCCTTATTTTTCATTTTTCAATATATATTTTTTTGTGATTTTATGCAATTATTTGTGTAATTTAGTTTTTATATATGTTATTTATTTTTATTTTTGTATTTTCATTTAGTATAATTGTGCTTTTATTCTATATTCTTAGATTAAAGTAGAATTCATTGTCGAATAAGGTTATACACTTACAATTTTTAAAAAAAATTATATTTATGTACATTATGTTCAAATTTTATGTAAGTGTTTTATGCTATTTTTTTTTGTTTTGAAAATTGAACTTAAGTTATATTTTTTATTTCAATTTATTTACTTAGTATTATTGACATAATATTTCACATTGTTTTAGTAATTAAAACTTATGGAGTAGTTATATTTTCGTCAGATGTCTAATAATTTATTATATTTTATTTATAGTATTAATTATTTTGTCAAACATGCATTTCATGATGTTCTTTAAAAATCATGTATTTTTAATTTTTATGATTAATCTATTTATATTAATGTGAAAAATATATTAATTTTTTTCTACAATATTAGTTAAGAGTATATGTGTAATATCCCGTACTTTTACTTGGGTTGAAATCGTCTCAAGAATGTTAGAAACTTGCTTTGAAATATGAATCCATTCTTGTACACGTGAAATTTTAAAGATTTTCACTTTTTGTCATGTGGAAAATTGAATTAGCTTTCCAACGATACCAATTTCATCAAAATCCGACATCGGAAGAGAAATTTATGGCCGAAATACAGAAGACAGTCGAAACCGCCCAGGAGCGACGGTGAAATCCGACGGACCGTCGAGCTAGCAACAGACCGTCGCCCAGGACGTCACATTGAGGCAGTGAGACTACCTTCTGTTTAAGAGCGACGGCCCAGGCCGACGGACCGTCGAGCTAGCGATGGATCGTCGCTTAGGCCGTCGCAAGGGAGACAGTGAGCCTCCATTCTGCCCAGGTGCGACGGTCAGTACCGACGGACCGTTGACCCAGCGATGGACCGTCGCACCCACCGTCGTACATCCTGTTCAATTATTTTAAAGTCATTTCTAAAAGGGTATTTGGGTCTTTTTCCACCCGATTTAACCCCCAATTACACCCGATCATAGCTCATAAGTTCATTATTCTTATACAACAACAAATTAGGGTTTCTCTCAAAGATCAATTTCCATGAACAAAAAACCCTAGGTGCTTGATTCCAAGCCAAGAATTCAAGTTTTCCTCCACAGATCTTTAAGAAATCACCAACCCAGGTATGTCATGTGTTGATTCATGGGTCTCTCTCACCCATGAAGCTCAAGAATCTCTTTTCAAAATTTAAAATTTGGGTATTTGTGAATGTTCATGATTTAAATTGAATTGAAATTCATGTTCATGATGTTGTGTGGTTTTTATTCATGTTTTAAATTGCATATTCCAATGATTGACCCTAGAATGTGATGATTTGCATAATAATCATGATAAACCCCCTTCAATTTACAAGTTGATTGATGTATCCATGATTAATTGATGTGTTGATGATTGTATAACCAAAGCATGCTCCCCATGTGTTTGATTAAATGCCTATATGAAGGAAAAGTGTCATACTAGTATAATAATATGAAATCCCCATTTATGTACAAGTTTATGCATGTCAAGTGTTTGATGAAATGTCTTAGTCAATAAATTATGGATTGTGATGTTGGTCATGTATTCAAGAAAGTCATGCTTTGTCTGTTTTCTTCTATCGAGTCCTGGGGAGTACCTAGAGCCAGTGTCATGTTTTCACGATATCCTCAATCAAGCCATGTTCAATAGAATTCAGTTAGTCATGTGACTCAGGAAAACTCAATAAAACTCAGTAATCCTAGTAATCTCAGAAAGCTCAGTAATACAGAAATCTCAGTACTATTCCGTCAGTCAATGGAACTCAGTTAATTCAGTCCAGTTAGTTCAGTAATCCATGTTCAGTGTCTATTCAGATGGGAGTAGGAATTAACACCGAGTGAACCCAAGGATGGGAACACACACACTGTCAGATGAGGGTGTGAATCTTAGGAGCAATCCTTGCGTTCCAGAACTATGTAGCCAGCATAGGTTGAGACATCAACACTGTCAGATAAGGGTTGATGGGGTGGATAAACACTGTTAGATGAGGTCCCCACTGTTCTCTTTTGGGAACACTGTCAGATGAGGGTTACCCACAGCTTGTCCTTACCAGTGGCGCAGTATTGACACCATTCCAATTAGGGTTACAAATTAGACCCCAACTCAGCCATAATGGCATATTAGGGGCATGTCGGTTAGATAACTATTTTCCCATAATTTCAGTTATAGAATCAGGACTGTCAGATACAACCATTCAGTCTCAGTAATAGAACTCAAATAGTTCTACATAATTCAGGACTGTCAGATACAGTCAATTCAAAACAGAACGGAACTCAGCTAGTTTCCTCAGAAACTAGACTGTCATATACAATCACTCCATATCAGTTATTTCAGTTATATGGTTATTAGTATCTCATGTTATCAGTACTCAGGCTCAGTAATCATATTATCATGAACTCAGTTACAGTTATTATGTATTCATGCATCCATTCTCACGTTCATGTTGTCCAGTCAGTTAGTATAGTTCATGCATGTGAACCCTTTGCATTCAGCCTACCTCACATGCATACCAGTATATTCAAAGTACTGATGCATTTGCGCTATGGTGTTTTATACCATAGGTCCAGAAGCACGAGCACCAGAGCATCAGTAGCATTTCAGTCTCAGCAGTCAGAGTTAGCAATGAGTCCTCATCCTTCGAGGACATGACCATTACTTTATTATCTCATTAATTAATTTATTAGTTGGAGTTAGTTGGGGACATGTCCCATCAACTCCTTATTCAGACAGTTCAGTCAGTTAGAGGCTTTTCAGACTATCATGTTCAGACAGTTTACTTCAGTTGTTTTGGGTATTTCATACCCCACCCAGATGTTATGTTTTTATTAGATTTGAACCTTATGGCCTTTCAGCCTTTATTTCCGCATTATATACAGTATGTTATGCAGTGTACAGGTACAGATATCAGTCATGGGTTAGCTTGTGGTCCTTTGGGGTCATGAGCACCGTGTAGCGTTCCGGGTACTAGATTCGGAGTGTTACCATATGTTTGTTAATTAATATATTTTCAAAAGACAATATATAATATAAATACTTAAGTTAATATCCCTTAAAATTTCACTTATTTGCAAATATTTGTGATTTTTAACTTTCGATGATTAACTTTATTTGAAAAATTTAATATAAATATGTGATTGACTTGTGCAACCAAATAGTATACTTGTAATGACACTGTGCCGAAGAAACATGTCGGCATAATTATTAGGCTGGTAATCACACCGATTTCAATTATCAGATAGCTTTTCAAGTAGGCTCTTAGTTATTGTAACAATTTCTTTTATAACTTGAAGAAACAAAGATTTATTTATCTATAGTATTTTATTTCAAATATTTTGTGGCCACAAGGTTATCAATTATATTATGCAAATTATTGCCAAAAATTTTTAATATTAAAAACAATAATAGTTAGTGCACTGCTATTTTTTTTTAAAAATAAATTTTTTCATGATTAAAAGGTCATTATTGTTACAACAAGTTTCAACACATGGTAAAAGTTAACAATTTTATCCACGAAACTTTATCGTATCAAAAAATTTATGACTATATCATTTAGTTATTGCAATAATTTTTTTTGTAACTTCAAGATTTTTTTTTTTATTAAGCTACAATATTTTATTTCAAATTATATTTGCGGTTAAAAAGTTATTAATTGCTACACTAAATTTTAATTCATAGCAAAAAATAATAGTTAGCTACTAAATTTTATCATAGCAAAAAAGACATGGCTATATCATTTAAGTGTTGCTACAATTTTTTATATCTTGAAGCAAAACATTTGATTTAACTACAATATTTTGTTTCAAATGGTTTACTCTGGCTAAAAAGATATTGTTGCTACAATAACTTTTTTGTGTCACAAAACTCATAACCAGCTACAAAATTTTATTGTGACAACAAAGTTGTAGCTATTTAGACAACAATTATCATGATTGTTAGTAATTGTAGCAAAAATAAGAAATTAGCTTCATCAATTTAATTTTCGTGGCTAAGAATTTTTATGAATATATAAATAGCTACAAAATTTAAATTTTTGTGGCTATTACTAGGTAATAGCTACTATTTTTAAATTCATAACTTAGATTTTGTAGCTATAAATACTGTGTGTAGTAGTGTTACTCCGAATTCAGATTGAGGAATGATTTATTGCGTTGGAAAGAGGACTCAGATATCTTTGATTTGGTAGGTATTGGGACCCCTAACTCCTTATATTCTATGAGATATGATCGTTTGAAGTTGGCCCTAATAGAAACTCATATCGAAACTATATCGGAAAGAAAGTTTTATACTTAACTTTGTGTTAGGAATACTGTACGACCTTAATTCATGCCTAAAGATTTTTCAAACTAAAGTATTGATATTATCACTCATGAATACTTAATTTCATCAGGCTTGAGTCCATTTAGACACATCCGAAGACTAAAATTTTCGCCGAAAAATTTGAGGTGACCTAATAAATAAAATATTGACTAATTTGGACACAAGTTAATATTGAGGAATTTTCATGAATTTATTATGAATAATTTAGTAACGACGAAATGGGTCGTTACATTATACTTTTTTGACCACTTAATTGTTTGTCTTCAAATCATCCAAAAAAGCAATACAATTCTTTTAATTGTTTGCTTTTCTTATTTTCACTTTTGATCAAGTTCAGCAAGAAGAACAAGTGTTCAAATATACTGTAATATGATCTTCAAAATTCTAAAAACATATAATTAAGCAAAAGATAATTATTACATATTTAAGTGTAATACCCCAAATTATTATTAGTGAGTAATTATAATTAAAAAAGAAAAAAAAAAGAAAGAATTTGGGCTAAAGCCCATATTAAAAGGGAAAGGGAAAACGGAAAGAAAGGATAAAAAGATCCCTTTTTGCTTAATTATTTTTGTATAAATAATACAAATACCAATCCTTTTATAACTAATTACACCCTATCCCACTTCTCTTAAATTCTTTACTCTCTCTCCCTTTTTAATATACATAAGTTATGATTAATATACATATAATCCTATGTATATCTGATAATGTTTCTGGTGTAGAAAAAGAAAATAGCGGATTCCTTCCTTTAAGCATGCTTTTAAGTCAACAAATTAATTTAGTGTATTAATGCCTTCCTTAAATTATGTAACAGCTTCTGATTTTGAAATTTTGAATTAGTCAAATACATTAAAAAAAGCTCATACAAAATTCACATACACAAAAAAAAATCACTGATTTTGTTGATCCTGTTGAAGAATTTATTTTTTCTTCGGTTTCAAGAAAATAAATAATACGAAATTCACACACAAAAAAAGTCTAGTCACTGTTTATGTTGATAGTTTTGAAGGAAAAAATTAGAATTCGACTTCAAGAAGATGAATATTGCTATCCTTTTGAGGTACGCTGGTCAGTGGAGAACAGAAACGAAATATGTAAATTATAAAAGCGAAGGAATAGTTGTTGCAAAATCAATAAGTTAGTTGAAGTTGATTTCGTCAATTGCTATCGAATTAAATATTGATGAAGTGCGAAAAAATATTGATGTACGTTATGTAGTCGACGGCAATGCTTCACCTTTTCATATCCGTAATGACAATGAAGTACAGTTGTATGTCGAGTTGAAGAAAGCGCAACCAGCATTCGTAATGTATCCATTATGCATATCAACAATTGATAAATCTTCCGATGAGATACAGTTTGATAGAGATACAGGAGTTGTTGTTTGCGTGGAGGGTGTTGAATTAGACGCTATGACTCTCGTAGTTGTAGAGACGCATAATCAATATGCGTTGTATGTTCCAAAATTTGAGGTTGATAATCTTATTTGTGATAACAAGAGTATTAATGTGAAGGTGAAACAGATGTATAAGGATAAAAAGACGCTCGTTTCTATGATGTCAAAGTATGTTGTGACACATGAATTCAATTCAAGAGCTAAACATTCAAATAAAAAAGGTAATACATTTATTTTGTTGTGTTAGAAATATTTTTTGGTAAACTGTATAGATTATGTTATGTTAGTTATGCTGTAATTTTTTTATGGTTTGAAATTGTTATGAACTGAATTGAAAAATTAATTGCGATTTTTTGTCACACGAAGTGATTGATTGTAAGTTAACGTAAATATTCTATATTGTTTGTTTATGTTAATGTGGTGTTGTAGTACCAGAACAATCGAAAAAAGAATGTGCAGAAGGCCAGAAGCTAATGTAATGTTTAAGGTTTAACATATACATAATATTTCTTATGTATATGTTTTTTTTGTATAAACATTTTAAACATATGAGAGAGTTTATATGCATAACCATTTTTAAAATTTTAACTGATGATATATAAAAAAATTATTTTTTGTAATTTTGGAATAAAATCAATGTTATTCTGTCCAGTAATATATAAAAGTGTTTTACATCCATACAAAGTTAGGTGTGTTGTATATCTTTTTTTTTCTGGTTTTATTATAGTATCTCTGATTAGTAACATTGAAATGTTATGAACATACACAGAAACTTATTATAGTATATGTTACTGCATATTGCAGCTATTTCCTCCGATGTCACAATGAGGATTGTGAATGGATGTTGGAAGCATCTAGCTATAAAAAAAATAGATGTTTTTATCATCAGGAGATTTAATCCAGAACATTCATGTCGTTTGAGTGATAGAGTTCTGAAGAATATTATGGCGACTAGTACTTTTGTGTGTGAATTTAGTTAACCATAAAAGAAAGTACACACCGGGAGACATCATGGAAGAAATGAAAATTGTATATGGTGTTGATACAAACTATACGAAGGCATGACGTGCAAAGGAGCGCGCCATAGCGATGCTTAGAGGTAGTCCGACTGATGGGTATAGACAAATGCCGAGATACATGTATATGTTGAATAATGTCTATCCAAATGCACACATTCATAAGTCTTGGGATAATCGTTTTATGTATCTTTTTATAGCGTTGCATCCAATGATAAGGGGTTTTGAGTTTTATATACCCGTTGTAGTTGTTGATGGTGCGCATTTAAGTGGACCATATCAAGGGACTTTCCTGTCAGCAAGTACACTCGACGGTGTAGGTATGGTATTTTCCATTTATATTTGTTTAGACTTTGTATTTCATTGTAAAATATATGTTGCTGTCTAACAAATTAGTTTTGACAACTTATCAATATTAATATAGTTTATATGTAAATTAGGATGCATTTTACCGCTTGCATACGGAGTTGTGGATACGAAAAATGACAGCTCATGGTCATGGTTTTTCAACCAATTCAAAGCTGCTTTTGGAGAACGTGGCAACATGTGTGTTGTCTCTGATCGTAACGAAAGTATCATCAAAGCGGTTAGTGTTGTATATCCAAATGTCCTACACCTTGCATGCATTTGACATCTCTGAAAAAATATTTTTGGTTACTTTTGGAAAAGCAAAGAAAGTATTAGTGATTTGTATTATTCAATGGCCAAGGCTTATCGAAAAAAGGATTTTAACTACCTAATGGCAAAGATTGAAAAATCTGATCCGAGAGTGAAAAAATATCTACAATATCTACAAGTACTACTTTGGATAATAGATTTGATGAAATCTTAACTCTTAATGGTCTGAAAGAGTTGAGAATGACGGTATGTATCAATTTTGTGAGTTTTTACCATGTAGTTATATGTATATTATAATCACAGTAAACATTATTTTTTCCAAAAAGAAATAAAAATTATAGATAAAGTTCAATGTATGTATTTTTTATTCACTTCAGGTTAAGGCGTCCTCACCGTATATATATTCAGTTATGAATCTGGACGAAGATACATTGTCGACCTTGAAAGTGAGTTATGCAGCTGTGGGAGGTTCCAAATA
Source organism: Capsicum pubescens (assembly GCA_030864215.1). Classification (NCBI taxonomy): domain Eukaryota; kingdom Viridiplantae; phylum Streptophyta; class Magnoliopsida; order Solanales; family Solanaceae; genus Capsicum; species Capsicum pubescens. The sequence goes on along the minus strand of CM061541.1, from coordinate 12,499,992 downwards.
GATCAAATACCTTGTGCTCACGCTATTGTCGTATTGAAGTCTAACCATGTAAAGGAATTTAGTCCATATTGTTCTGAATACTACAAATCAGCTACTTTGGTGAAGACTTATGAAGTTTCAAACATTCTGATGTCAGATAGGACAGACTGGAATATTCCTAATAGTGTAGCTAAGGAAGAAGTGTTGCCCCCCATATTCAAAAAACTTTCAGGAAGACCAAAGAAAGGGCGGAAGAAAAAATCTAGCGAAACACTTTCATCAAGCACAAATCGTTGCGGACGTTGCGGACATGAAGGGCACAATAGGTGTTCCTGCAATTTCTTCCCAAAAGAGAATTAAGTTTTAGTTTTTATTGACTCTTAAAGATTAATCACTCGATTATCGTTTTTCATTTTTTAGAATTGAAGTCAATAAACAGTTTTTGTTTGCTATTTTAACATTGAAATAATTAAGAGTTTTGTTCAGTTTATGCTTGATTTTGATCAATTTTTCGCTCAAATTTTTTTGTGTATTTGTTTACTAGTATTAAGTATTTTTATTTTTTTGTAAGTATTTTTTTACTGAGTTAATCGCATTAATTATCATATTTAGTTTGATATTTTAACATTCAAAATAGCAAAAAGTAAGTTAAGTATTTGTTTGCTGAGTTAAATACATCAATGATCAGATTTAGTTTGCCATTTTTTGCTCATATTTTTTTGTGTATATGTTTTTATTTGTTGATAAATGTCTTATTAGTGACAAACAAATCATATCTAAATGTATGTAGCTTATGAGACTGTATATATGTTAAAAGCTTATAAGATGTATATGTAAATTATGAGTTTATAGTGATTATATAGGAATTTACTAGAGGTGACAAAATTTTGTGTGTGTAAAATGAATAACTGAAAAGTATGAACACAAAAAAATCTTTATATACATGTTATATATGAATGATTCGAGGTATAAAATTATAATGAGTGGTGTTGAATAAAATTCTTTGAATATTCCGACATTTATAAGATCATTAAGACTAAATGCAGTGTAGTTGACAGGTAAATGCATTTTAAAAATTATATTTAGGCATAAGAATGAAGGTATAAACAATATGTATATGTTCACATATACACACATTCAAGAAGAAAAAAAAAATACTAAGTTATTATGTATTGGAACGAAGAAATATGTTTTGTAGAATAGAGTATTGTGTATATTACTACATATATACTCAATCAAGAAGTTAATTTGATTTGTTCTTTATAAACATAATATAATAATTATACCCACAATAAATAATACAATAGTTTAATAATACAATAAGCCTATAATAAACATATGACATCATCGGTATACAATTTGTATATGTATACATAGTCGTACATATTTAAGAGAATAAAAACATAAACATAAATGCTATGTTATTTGTATAAAAGGAATGTGTTTTGTAAGCATTTGGTTATCAGTATCATTTAGTATACATATGTATATGTAGATTAGTTCACGAATAAATATAGAACGACAAATCATGTACACAAAATATTAATAAGCAAAGAAATTTTTATCATTAATCCATAAGCATTGCTTTAAAAACTGTTAAAACAAATTTGTAATAAGAAAACATCTAAAGTTGTTGAAAATGCAACATTCTTGACAAAATCTATATTAGTAAACATTGTGTAAATCATAATATACTATCCTCCTACCCAATTCTAACAATGACCATTTCATCAGGAATTGAATGTTTTGTTGGCCTTGATCTTGGAGGGTCTTTATTCTCACTTACATAATCCTTTTTTGCTTTTCGTAGACCATAATTTCTAAGGAGAGATGCGTATCGCATACGATGGTATGCCGCTTCAAAACCAACTGATGGGACTGACATTCCTTCACTTATGTATTCTGCATATCCAGCAACAAAAACTCCGCAGTCTCTGTCACAAAAAAAATAAACACGTCATATAATTATAAAACATTGTAAATAAGATTTAAGAAAACATTAACTACATATTACTTACATACTATCACAATCTTGTTGAGTAATATTTTGCACATACTCAACCTCAAATAGATTGGTATTCAGTAGCTGCGTCGTATCACTCAGTTTATCCCTGTATACATCAAGGTTTGGCCAATCTGTACGGGATGTTTGTTCAAAAAATACATTGCCAGACAAGAAGGTTGGGAGCATCACCACCAACTTGTGAATCTCGGGGGATGAGTCCATATTTCTTAGGTTGGACAGTGAATCATAGCCGCGTATACGTCTATCCTTTAGAGCTATAACAGCTAACACCCAGTGAAAATTCTGATTGCAGTTGATTGGAACATACACCTCATCAACAAAGTGCCATGGCAACCCAGCTGGAATTGAAAATCTCTTGATTATGTTGTTGACTGCATTTTTGTTGTCGGCTACAACTACAGACTCAGCATAATTCTGTTAAGTAGAAAGTACCGTGTTTGAATCATTAGGATAATATCTGCGGTACGTCTTCTCAACATAGTTCTTGAAAAATTAGTTTGTTGTGGTAAATCGGTATTCTTGATCAGTCCGTAATTTTAATTTCTTGCGCAAGTGATAAAATATCACATCAATATGCTACAAAATTAAAATACAAAGAAGAGGCATTATGTTGATGTACAATGTGAACATATTTATATGTATACAGATTGTTATAATAGTTAACAAAAGTAAACATAATTGTGGAGTTAATATATATAACTTGCATGCAGTTACGATAAAACATTCCAATCTGCACATGTATATAATGAATCTGCACATACATATAGTTATTCATTGCAATTCTGCACATACATATAATGAATCCTACATATACAAAGAATGCGCAGGAATATTTTTTTATTCGGTATTCCATACCCTATTGGGAATGAAGAACACATAATATGTGAGCCTATATGATTAAAACATATTATGTACATTACAACTAGTAATTGCATTACACATCTAACAACATCTAATATATAGACTATATATGAAAAATACATAAAAAATGATGAATATAAAAAAGATATTTCATTACACATTTAACGATATATATGAGTCATGTATTTGTTTGAAATATACATAGGTACTGTTCATAACCTTAACCAGATGGTAACATATGTGTATATATTTAATATACAAATTTTATATGTATATGTACATAACAATACACAACATAACAAACAAATATAATATTTATGTATATGTTCTTCACATACATATGTAACATTCCTTACCTGAAAAACACTATAGAAAATAAAAAACAACTCATATATATATGATTTACATATACATATGTAAATATTCAACGCATCAAAACATAGTACTCAAAACACACATAATAGAATTTATTTATATGTTCAACAACATTAAAAGAACAATGTATGTGTAGAACATATACATACTTACTAATACGTACAAGCATTAACCACATATGTATATGAACTACAAATATCAATGTTTTCAAACTGTAACACATTTTTTGTAAGTGTAATATGAATAAGACTCCATTATATGTATGTATATATGAAATTTTTTAAAAGGTAATATTCAAATTAAAAATACCTCATCATTCCAGCATGAATTTTTCTGCGACATCAAGTAAAATCAATTTTTAGAACGAGCATGAGCAACAACAAAATCATATTGCTGAACTCCAAGGAAAGATGCTTTTGCTTTGTAGTGGTCATCATTCATTTTTCTATAAAATATTGAATAAGTGTATTAAGAAAAATGTGTAAATTGTACATGTATATTCACGAAACAAAATAATATTTGTATTGTTAGAACTCACTTTTTGGAATGAAAATTCAACAGACCCTCAAGAACCCATTTCTTGTACTCTTCAATGACAGAACTTGAAATATCGTCAAATATTCCATAACCTTTAAATGTAAATGTCTGTTTGAAATTTGTGCTTTCATCCTCTAGGGCCTTTGAACCAGATGCAAAGTATGTCGTGTATGATGACTTGAAAATCCTGGACCTAGTCCTGATTCATTTAGCAGGGTTTTTTGCAGCTAGATGAGCCACAACAAATGAATCAGGATAATGTGATGGAATCTGACTATCATATAGAGAATGTAAGTTAACTGTTTCATCCACCGATTTAACAACTTCAAGCGGAATATACTCTACCGGTGCTGCCAAACCTTGCATTATAGCATCTATCTCCAATTGAGCAGATTCTGAAATGGTATTCAAATATTCATCCTATATAGGTAATTAAATGTATATAATGTAAGTTTTGTTTAAACATGTTAGTAAAAAAAAAAAATTGACTATAAAATTTGACACTAAAATTATGAAAAAAGTTACTTTATGTATTTACCGAATGATCTTTATGGATATTCTCAGTCATAGGTGTTTCAACTTTAGAGTAATCCAGATTCTGATTTACAACAACATCGACAAGAGCATTCAATGTGGCAGTTCCAATATCCTCCGATTCCTGATTCACCATTTCTTCGACAAAAGCATTTAATGTGAAAGTTCCAACATCCGCACTAAATTCTTTAAAATCCTGTTATATATTAAAAAACATATGCAAAATTAAATAAGTGTATTTTTACAAAATAATAACTTTTATACTATGAGATATATCCAACCTCAAAAGATTTTTGTACATTGTTGTGGATTCCTTCAATAATAGCATCATTTATTTTATCATGAGCAAATTCTGTGTGTAATGATTTATTACTGTTGCCGAGAACCAAAAATATTTAAAATGTGTATCGAATGTTTATGATGATGTTTCCTTTTTTGATGCATTAACTATGTATATTATAAACATATACGTATGAAAAATGACACATACAAACTAATAACAAATATAACTATCCAGAACATCAGTCAACATACACAACAAACTAATCTAAATTTTATTTTATTTTTTTCTTTAATACAAAATATGAAACTAACTATGTGAAACTGCCTTTTTGTAAAAAATAACTTTTTTCCTTTTTGTTCCCCTGTTTGAAAGAATTCTATATCAACCTGCTCTTTTGATGGAACATGTTCCTGTTGTAAACATTCCACATCATGATCTTGTTGATGCTGTAGATGTTGTTTGAAAAATTACAATAAATAATTCATTATTGTTAAATAAGTTATAAATATGTACTACACAGTACTGTATGTTGTGAACTATACACAAAATATTTATGTTATTTATAAAATATTAACTACATAGTTATGTATGGAAAATTAATATACATAACACAGTTGTGTATATTAAAAAATATATATAACTTTGTTATTTAAATTGTTTAATGTACAAATCATTGATGAAATATATTTGAATATATACATGACTGTGTGTGTATAGATTTTATAATATCACTATCTCACTTGGAAAAAAGTCATTTTGTAAAAAATACCTTTTTTCCTTTATCTTTCAAACTAGTGACGATATCCATCTCTTCGAAATTGTCTAGTTATGGTAAGCCCCCATTATGACATTAGGATTACATATGTGTAAGAACAACATCAATGTACGAAAATAAAAAAATACATAGTTATAAAACATATCATTTTTGCATTGTCTGCATTTGTTGAAAAGAAACTCGTATGAACAACATGCTTTTTTGATGGAACATCTTTCTTTTGTAAACATTCCACATCTTGATCTTGTTGATCCTGTTGCTGCGTTAAGAAAAAAAATTAAAAAAAATTGCAATGAATGAGGTCTTTTATGCCCAAATGTTTGATAAAGATATAAAATGTAGCGTAATAAATATAATATTGAATTCATCCAACATAGATAATTGATTATGTATGAATGAGTTAGAAATGTTGATAAGATGGTCTTGTATGATGGGTACTATAGACCACAAACTTATGTATGTTATAAAATATACATTACAGAGTTATGTATATAAACTAAATATACATAACAAAGTTATGTATATTGAACAATATACATAACTTAGATGTACAAAACATAGATGAAATATATTTGGATATATAAATGACTCTATGTGTGTATATTATGTATATTTAGATATATACATAAGTGAGTGTGTGTATTTTGTAACATCCATAACCGTATCGTATTAACATTTGAAGTTTGATTAATCAACAACCTATTTATGTACAATTAAGTATTCTATACAAGTGAACAATTCTAACGAAATTAAAATAAAAAATTTTGTCAACAATTTATGATGTATATCAATATTATAGAAAATTGTGATGTATATCAAAATTGATAATGGCACGAATATAATTCAATAGTTAAACACAAAAATCATTAATTGTGAAAAGTAAAATTAGTTAAATTTACCTTTTCATGGGTGTGTTTGATGTGTTTCAGCATGCTCATTAGTTCAGCGTGTTGTTTACTTCTTTTGTCATTTGATTCTTCATGTTGTTTAACCATTAATTTATGAATGAAGATGAATTTTTGGTCAACCTGCAAATAAAAAGACAACAAATTTGGTAATGTTTCTACAATTTAATTGTACATAGTGTTTACTATATGCAGAAACTTACACAAGACTTTAAGAATAACTTCAACTCATTCCACTTTTGGTCAGAACTGTCCTAATGACCTAACTTGTCGGATGATGATGGAGTTAGCATTGGTGCATCAACACGCTCTGAATCAGAAGTTCGTAATTGATCTATTGGCATACTTTTTCCCGAAACAGACGATGGGGTTTTCTCGCTATCTTGCATAGAAACAGTTGTAGTATCAAATCGGATTGTCCTCCTCTTCTTCATAGGTTGCGATGCTGATGCATCGGTACTCAAACCTGTCTTTATTAGGATTTTAGGTGGTGGGACAGTACTGAAATCCTCAAAACCTTGATGGTCCATGTTCGATTGAGTATGTATGTCGACAGCATGTCTTTTACCAATACGATCTGGATAAGTATCATGTGAGAAGGCAGATTCATCATCATTTAATTCAACTCTGTCGATCATTGGCAAGTGAAGCCTTTGTACTTCTTCATGAGTTGTTCATAGATTAGTGTACACAAATTGTTAAGCATAAAGAAATGGCTACATTAAGATTCACCAAAAAGTTAGCAGAGTGAAATAAAATTTTTAACTCGAAATGTAGTACTAAATGTTTACCTTGCTGAACATACCGGCCATGAACTTCTCATACTTGACCTTAATCCAAACTACCTTCCAGTTAAAAATCCTTGGAATTACATTATCAACACTCTCAACTATAGTACTGTCTACCTCAAAATAGCATTCATACATCCAAACATTCAACACATGAGGCATTCCCCCAATAGAGTATAGTTGTTTTTCAACAAAAAATCTTGTCTCAGTGTTGCAATCAGCTTTTGAAAAGAAGCCTTTCCCCATAGAAATTGTTCATACCTGCCATCCTCCACCATCACAAAGTCCGATCGACTAATAGTAGCATCATGTATTTGTAAAAACAAAAAGGTATGAATAAAGTATAGGATGGACATGTTCAAAGCATCGGTGTTGTTGTCGAAATTTTTTTCCTTGAATCGCTCTACAAAAATTCACTTTTTGACAGTATTTTTTGAACTTGAAAAATACTTCATCATTAATACGGACTTAGATGAATGAGTATACAGGTGTTCCTCAATGTTCCCAGTACATTTAAGTCTAGATATTAAAGCAAACTCAGAAATAGTAAACTTCTGAATTCCCTGCACGTAAACGTGAATTTCATCTGGATTTCCTTGCTCTAACTCAAGCATAAGTATACATTTGAAAATCTGACCCTGAAAATTACACTAGGGCATGTCTAGAAAGGACCCAAAGTTTGTTTGACGAAAAAGATTGTAAGCTTCTTCACCAGCACAATTCTTTATATCTGAACCAAATACGCGGTTGCAATAACTGTCGAAATGCAAAGAATGCGCAAGAATATTTTTTATCCGGTATTTCATACCCTATTGGAAATGAAGAACACATAATATATGAGCCTATATGGTCAAAACATATACTGTACATAACAACTAGTTATTTCATTACACATCTAACAACATCTAACACATGAACGAATATATAGACAATACATAAAAAATAATGAACATAAACAAGGAATTTAATTACACATATAACAACATATACATGACATGTATGTGTTAGAAATATACATAGGTACTATTCATAACCTTAAACACATGGTAACATATGTATATCTACTAAATAAACATATGTTAGATGTATATAAACACATTAATACACAAAAAAATAAAAAAAAATACAACTCTTTTGTATATGTTTTACACATACAGATGTAATATTTCTTACCTCAAAAACAGTATACACAACAAAAAACAACTCATATATAAATATAATTTACATGTACAAATGTAAATATTCAATTCATCAAAACACAGTACACAAAACACACATAATAGAATTTATGTATATGTTCAACAACATAAAAAGAATAATGTATGTGTATAACACATACATACTTACTAATAGATACAAGCAGTAACCACATATGTATATGAACTACAAATATCAAGGTGTTCAAACCAATAGCATCAACAAAAATGTATATGCATAATATATACACAGAGTAATTTTGTATTTGCACATCCAATTTTCACACTTAACTTCATAACCCCAATAAACAATCACAACAATTAAATACCATTTTCAAAAAATACAATATACCAATAACAAAAAATATTATAAAAGATGAAATACCTTTGGTAAACAAGGCCGACCATTGGCCTTTTTTTTTTTAAAATTTTCTTGATGATTCTCCAATTTATTTTTTCGACCTTGAAGTTGATGTTTTAATAATCTTTTTCATCCTGATGTGGTCGTTAAGATTTTTTTATCTGTTTTCATCAAAGTTAGGTTCCTCATTATCAAATACTACGGGAACGAAATCAACTAGCGAATTTGTTGTCTCGTTATTATCTAGCTAAGTTAATCCTAAGCTAAACGAAGGAGAATCCTCCATTAACTAAGTACTAAGTTGCTACTTTATTATTTTAAATAGATGATTTTTTTTTTAAAAGAAGAAAAATGCAGATAATTAAACTATAATTTGGTAAAGTAGAAACCCATAAAATTAGTTAATCAAAATATGCAACAAAATCTTGTTTGAAAATTCTCAAAAGTTTCAACTATGTAATGAAATTTTTTTCAACAATACTCAAAAATTAAACATTTAGAATTTTAAAAGAAGATTCAGCTGAAATTGAAGAAGATTAAGTTGAAATGAATACCCTTGACTAGGAGTTGGACAGATACACGATTGATTTCAAACTTGAAAACTGTCGTTTGATTGTAGCCGTACTTTTGGGGGAGAAACAGTGAACGTAAAAAGGGGGGTTAGCCGTACTTGGGGGGAAGATTTGGTGAAAGTAAAAAAGAATTTGTATATATATGTAATTTATGAGAGAGAAATTTAAAAAGTGGTATAAATGTAATATGTTTGGGGGATATGGGATATTTTGTAATAAATGAAACATAACATGTGGGTTTATGTAATTTTTAGATTATTTATAGGGCAAATCACATAAATATACAATTTAAGAGTAAATATTCTAAAATATACCACTAGTTTCATTTTTACAAAATATACCACTAGAAAACTAACAAAACTTATCAAATAAGATAAAAAGAAGAAAAAAAAAAAGTTAAAAGTATCTTTCCTATAATTTCTCCTAATATAATTTTTTCAGTTCCATATCCACCTGCATAACAAAATTATTTTGGAATTTTTTTTAAAATCATTACTATAAAATTAGCATACACGAAAGAACATGAAATTTGAACTGCTACTTTTCATTCAACAATTTCTTCTTCCTATTCTTTCCCTTCTATTTTATATTGGATTTATTTTTGTTTTTCTCTTTTCTATTTTTTCTTCTTATTATTAATTATGTACCTCGTTTTTATTTTTTTATTTTCTTCGTACGTTCTTAATTATCACAGAAAGAATATATAGTTACTCATATGTAAAGATTGAATTTTTAGGATTTTTTTTTTTTTTGAAGAAAGATCTGAGAAAAAATATATAGTTATCCATCTTTACATTAATTTCTATTTATTTCAGATACCATAAAATTATTAATACACCTATTTCTATATATTTCAATATAAAATTATTGTTATTGATAAACCTATTTCTAAAGAGTTCAAACACTAAAAAAATTATTGATACACAATTTCTAAGACACCTTAAAATAAAATTGATGATATACCAATATCTATATAATTCAGACACCATAAAATTATTAATATATCAATTTCTAACTATTTCAAAAATCATAAAATTATTGATACACCAATTTTTATACAATTCAGATACCATAAAGCTATTGATACCCCAATTTCTATACAATTTAGACACCATAAAGTTGGTGATACACTTATTTCTATACAATTCATACACCAATTTATATGCAATTCATACATTACGATACATCAATTTATATACAAATCATGCACTATAAAATCATTGATACACCAATTTTTATACAATTCAGACACCATAAAGCTGGTGGTACACCAATTTCTATATAATTCAAACACCAACTCCTATACAATTCATACATCATGATGCACCAATTTTTATACAATTCATGCATCATAAAATCATTGATAACCTTCACTTGCCGGTGTCATAAAAAAATGCTCAAAACTCCTCAAAAATATCAAAAGATTCAATCTAGTTGGTCTCTTCCTTTCCAACAACGTAGAAGTAGAAGAACAGAAGAACAATCAGTAGTAACAAACATTGAGAAAAAATCCAAATCCTCCATAGGAAATCAAATCCACGGCCATCGTCGCACCATATCGGATTCTTCCACCGTATCCAAAATAAAAAACACAAAACATACTGACCAATGAACAAACAGATCGTCACCACCATCATCAAGAGTGATAAACCCAAAAACGTTTTGGTCATTGAATCACTTGACAGTTTCCTTAGACCTTTGTACAATTTCTTAAGCCATTTTTTCTCATAAACAAAAACCTTAAAATCCTTTTGTGTTCTCCTTGGTATTATCACCGTAGGGTATTTTCCCCAATTCTAGCGCTCTTTCTTGGAGAACATTCCATAGAAGATTTTGAATTCACCATTTTTGCATTCTATCTAAGCTCTGAAAAATATGAGTGAAGAAAATGGTGATGATAAATTTGTCTTAATTTGGGTGGAGAAGTTGGTGAGGTTTTTTTGGTTAAGAATGGTGAGGATTTTTTTTGGTTAAGAATGGTGAGTATTTTTAAAATTTTTTGGTTAAGAATGGTGAAGATTCACTACTGAAGTGTAAGTATGAGATAATTAAAGAAGAAGACTCTAGAAGTAAATACATTTACTGTAAAATATATAAAATACCATAAAGGATAAATACGTATCCCATAAACTTAGCCAATTTACCTAAATTAATTCCTAAAATATTTTTTTCCTTAAATTTCGGATATGTAATTTAAAAAAACAGTTTTTAGTGGATGATAGATTTTGTAAATAAAAATCTCATTTTGTAATTTAAAAAAAAAAAACTACTGGTATACTTTATAATTTAGGCTCTAAATATGTATATTTATGTAATTTTTTCTTATTTTTATATTAAGAAAAGGCTTTTGCCTATTAAGTAATTATAAAGAGGGCATCAATTGAGAGAAACCAAAGCAGTAATTGGTTCTGCCCATTCTTTACGCGAACTAGGGAAAGGAACGAAAATATTGTTCGTACAGTAAAAGTTAGCAAATCGGTGCGAAATTTTGATCGTAAAGTTTCTATCGGGCTTAAGGTAAATTTATTCCTACATCTTTATCGTAAATGATAGACGAGTTAATTTATTTTGGGCATTTAAAATTTAATCATCAAAGATTAGATATTATACATATTAAGGTGTGATTTTGGGCATAAAGTTTGAAAAATTTAAGGCTACCATGAAACCTTGAAGGTTGGGTAGTCTAATTTTACCATGAATTAGCTTAAAATAAGAGATTTAACACAAGAATGGATATGATGTGATTATAGGTTTGAACCAAGAAAGTGATACAAATCGTTCGGGGTGACAAATTTGATATTTTGACATGTGTACTGTGAGTAGTAATCTTACCATAATTTGTGTTTGTTAACTTGCATATTTTATACTTGATTTTGATGAAACAATGAGTTACGAAATGCTTTGAAATTGCATGTGGGGCAAGTCCTTTACTTGATATGATATTGAAATGGTTAATTGAGATATGATATTATTAAGGTGAATATTCTTTACTTACATGAGATTAAGTATTTTGACTTGTATTTTATTCAAGTTTATATGTAACATGATTTGATATGAACTTTAAATGATATGTACTATTCTGAAAAATACTTTCATATGAATATCCTATTGTTTACAGCGAATTTATAAATGGGAGTGGACCTTGATTTGAATCCCATAGCTAACGGCGGGATCGTTAGACATGGTGCACCTTGTATTTACTGATGACTGTTACAGCCCTCGCTAGTGGGAAGGTAGAACTAGCATACTGTTACTGATATGATATTTGACTCCTTTATGAGAGGTCCACTGTCATGGGCTATTCTTGATGAAGAAGAATGTCACACCGATTACATGATTCATTCTTGAAAACCTCCCAAATATGTAATATTTGATATGATACAATGCTTTTTGAGTTTATTACTGAACTATTGATTCACTTTGCTTACATGAAACAAAGAATACTGTTTATTGTTATTGTTTCTAAAAGAACATTTATTTCATGATGTTTTATGATTTTTCCCCAATAAAACGGTTGTGGTTAAGTGTTATTACTCACTGAGCTAGCGTCTCACTCCTCGCTATTATTTTTCAGAGAACGCAGGTAACAGTGAGGATTTTGTTGGCTAGAGGATTCGAGTAGCATATTCCTGGTGAGCCCCGCAATTATTCATGTGGGCTATAGTTTATTTATTCTTTATGTTTCTTTTTCTTTAAAACTCTCAGTTTGCTCCATAGTCATGTCTTTAGAGCTTTGAGTATTCTTTCATTATTTTGGATTTGTGGAGTATTTGGCTTCCTCTTATTTTTGGAGATGGATTTCGTATTGATATTGTTGGTATTAGTGCATTGTTGGTATTTTGGTGGATTGTGTTGGTAATTGGTGCATTGGTTGTGATGTTGGGTTATTGTGTTGTGAATTTGAGACAAGAAATTTTCTTGTTAGGTCCAAAAACAGGGGAAACTCTGTCCGATTTTCTGTAGAATTTCGATGAGGCTTGCTTCGGACTCCTAATCTCCTTAGCGTCGGTCATGATCCTATTTTGGGTCGTGACAAAGTAGGTATCAGAGACAGGTTTATTCCGTGACTATGGAGCACATGGTAGTAGTAGAATCTCGATTATGGTTATGTTGTCGGCCATTTCTATAATCGTGATTCTGCGAGAGCGTGATAAGATGTGTCTTGATTTTCTTTCTCACTCTTACTTACGTGTGTGACGTTTAGGATCAATTTGATGAATCTAACTGTCTTGTTTTGTTAATCAGATGTTTCGTAGAGCAACTACTGGTAGGGAAAGAGGTGGATCCCACAGAGGATGAGGTAGGGGTAGTCGTGATACCACAGGGAATTGCACTGCCACTTTAAGAAGTTCAAGAAGGCTCACTCATGAAAGGAATGATAGTCCACCTCCACCATCTCATGAGGGTAGTATTGCTAAGGCACTTGCTTCCATGCAAAGAGCCATAGAGGGCTTGGATGATCGACTGGATAGACAAGATAGGGGTAGTCAACATAATTCTATATGGCCTTAGCCACAGTTCCAGGCATCTGTTTAGACGTACAACTTTGGAAACAAGAAGGTATCTTTTCAGGAGTTTCTAAAGTTGAAGTCACCAAAATTCACAGGTTCAGACAGTTCAGCTGATCCTCAGAGCTTTTTGGATAGTACTTTCAAGGTGTTGTGGGTGTTAGAATTTTCTAGAAGAGGGTTGTGGAGCTTGCGTCGTACAAATTGGAAGACACGACTAACACTTGGTATGATACCTTATTTCTAGGAAGACATGCTGGGGAAGCACCAGTGATATGGGACGAGTTCACTAAGTTCTTCATGGATACTTTTTTTCTTGACAGCCAGAAACAAAAATATGCAGCTCAGTTTGAGAGATTGGTTCAGACTCCAGATATGGATGTGTCGACCTATAATACTCTATTTTGCAAGCTGGCTAGATATGATCCATACTTGGTGTCCACAGAAGAACCTTGAGTCCAGAGGTTTGTAAATGGGCTAGTTTCTCATCTTTATAATGCAGTGTCCCCATAGATGAAGGTCTTAACCTATTATGAGATAGTGGATCTTGCTAGAATGATTGAGGACAAGGGTCGTGCGGAGCGGGCAGCTTATGAGGTGCATAAGAAGGCTAAGATGGGTAGATCTTTCAGTGGCGACTTAAGTGCAAATCGAAGAGAGAAAAATAAGGGAAAGCATCAGGGCCATCAGACAGAGAAAAAATTGGTTTCACAGTCTGCGTATAAGACACCTTCTAGACAGGGTATGCAGGGGTCTTCAGCATCTCAGGGATATCATAGTTCTGGCCAGATATATGCCACTACTCCATCCTGCCAAACTTCTGGCAAATCACATATGAGCCAGTGTCGTGTTTTGACTGGAGAGTGTTTTTTATGTATTTAGTTAGGTCATTGCATTAGGGATTGCACTCAGGCTTAGAGAAATATTAGTCAGGGTTCTGGTCAGGTAGTTGCACCTAGTCATATTACTCGTAATACTACAGGTAATGGAAATAGAGGCCGAGGTAATAGAGATCGGGTTGCTGGCAATCAGACACAAGAAAATGCTGGTAGAGGACAACCAAGAGTTTTTGCATTGGCTAGGCAGGATGTTCAGGCCTCAAATGCAGTGGTCACATGTATTCTTTCTGTTTGTTCTTTTGATGAATATGCTTTGATTGATCCGGGTTCCACCCACTCTTATGTGTCCTCATACTTTGTTGTGAGATTGGACAGCCAGCCAGAGATGTTAAATTATCCTTTTCTTGTTGCAACTCCCATGGGAGATTCCTCATTAATTGAGTATGTGTATCGTGATTGCGAGATTATAGTGGGAGGTAGGGATACCCTTGCTGACCTGATTGTACTTGATATGATTGAATTTGATGTGTTGATGAGCATGGATTGGTTATCTCTTTGCTATGCTACCGTAGATTGTCATGCAAAGATAGTTCGATTTGAGATACCTAACGAATCTAGTTTTGTATTGGAAGGGGGTTAAGTTTCAAAGGTTAGTAAAGTTATATCTTTTATAAAGACCCAACGACTATTGAAGAAAGGTTATATGGGTCTCTTGGCTATGATAAGTGATGCTAGAGAGGGACCACTTAGTTTGGAGGAGCTACCTGTAGTAAAGGAATATTCTAATGTATTTCCTGAGGAGTTGCCAGGAATACCTCCAGCACGAGAGATAGACTTCGGTATTGATTTAGAACCTGACACTATGCCAATATCTATACCCCCATATCGCATGGCACTAGCAGATTTGAAGGAGCTCAAAAAGCAATTGGAAGACTTTCTAGATAAAAGTTTCATCAGACCGAGTATATCGTTATGGGGTGCACCCGTTTTGTTTGTAAAGAAGAAATATGGGTCTTTAAGAATGTGTATTGACTAAAGGCAGCTAAAAAAGGTAACAATACAAAATAAGTATTCGTTGCCTCGTATAGAGGACCTGTTTGATCAGTTACAAGAAGCTGCTCATTTTTCAAAGATTTTCAAAGATTGATCTCCGATCGGGTTATCATCAATTTAGAATCAAGGAGGAAGATATATCCAAGACAACATTCAGAACTCGATATGGGTATTATAAGTTCCTTATGATGCCTTTTGGGTTAACCACTGCTCCTGCTGCATTCATGGACTTGATGAATAGGGTGTTCAGGTCGTTTTTGGACAAATTTGTGATAGTATTCATTGATGATATTTTGATATATTCTCGTAGCCAGGAAGAACATGAGAATCATCTGATGACTGTATTGCAGACAATGCGGGAACATAAGCTTTATGCTAAGTTCCCAAAGTTCGAATTTTCGCTAGACTCAGTATCTTTTTGTGGGCATGTTGTCTCCAAAGATGGTATCACGGTGGATTCTAAAAAGACAGAACCAGTGCAAAAATGGCCTAGACCTACTTCACCTACGGAGATTTTCAACTTTATAGGTTTGGCTAATTACTATAGGCATTTTGTGCAGGATTTCTCTAAAATTGCAGCTCCATTGACCAAGTTAACACAAAAAAATGTAAAGTTCTAGTAGACGGAAGAATGTGTTTGACCACCACACCAGTATTAGCCTTATCATCAGGTTCTGGGGGATTCAAAGTATTTGTGATGCTTTGAGGGTTGGATTAGGATGTGTTCTCATGCAAAATGATCATGTTATAGCTTATGCTTCGAGACAGTTAAAGAAGCATGAGATGAATTATCCTACCCATGATTTGGGGATGGCCGTTGTGGTTTTTGCTTTTATGATTTGGAGGCACTACTTATATAGTGAAACTTGTTAGATTTATACTGATCACAAGAGCTTGAAGTATATTTTTCAGCAGCGAGATCTAAATCTTCGACAACATCGGTGGATGGAATTACTCAAGGATTATGATTGTGCTATCTTGTATAGTCCTGGAAAAGCTAATGTTGTGGCTAATGCTTTGAGTAGAAAATCTATGGGTAGTTTGGCACATATAGCTCTTGGAAGGAGGCAACTTGCGAAAAATGTGCAGAAACTTAAAGGAAAAGATGTCAGTTTTGGTGTTGGGAAGTCAGGGGTGTTGTTGGCTTGTGTTCAAGCTAAATCTTCTTTGGTATAACACTTAAAGGCCACTCAATTTGAGGATGTGCAGTTGTGTAAATATCAAGATGAGGTCCTAGTTGGTCAAAATAAAATGATGAGTGTTGATTGTGATGGTATCCTTCGAGTGAGCAATCAATTATGTGTACCAGCTGCAGATGGGTTAAGATGAGCTATTATTGAGGAAACTCACAACTCCAGATATACCATTCACCCTGGCTCCACTAAGATGTATCATGACCTAAAGTAGTAGTACTGGTGGGAAGGTATGAAGAAAAATGTTGCTACCTCGGTTGAATTAGAGGTAAGGACTGGAAGAAAATAAGCTGATTTGGTCATCCTATCTACAATGACCCAAACTAAATCATGTTGGCGACGAGTATGAGGAAAACCCGTCACAAAGTCCATGTTTACTTCTTCCCACTTCCAAGTAGGAATACTGAATCCTGCATGGACCCACTAGGCTTCTGATGCTCTATCTTAACCTGCTGACATGTAGAGCATTTAGCCACGAACTCAACAATATCTCTCTTCATCCCACTCCACCAATAGATCTCACGTAAGTCACAGTACATCTTTCTAGCCCTTGGATGAATAGAGTAGTGCGCACCATGCGCTTCTGCAAGAATTCGCTGCCTTAAGTCGTCTACACCTGGAACACACAGACGACCCTGACAATGCAATACACCATCTCCCCTTTGGGATAAAACCTCTACTTTCTGATCCTTGACTGACTCTTTTAACTTAACAAGGCTGGGATCTCTAACTTGCTTTCCTTTCACCTAAGAAACTAGAGATAATTCTGAACTACTCTGAACTCGACTAAGCGAACGCCTAGTCTGGCAAGCTGATGGATTTCCTGAGCTAACTTCTTCTTACTATCCTCAACATGAGCAACACTACCCATAGACAGTCTACTAAGAGTGTCAGTCACTATGTTGGCCTTGCCCGGATGATAAAGGACACTCATGTCATAATCTTTCAAGAGCTCTAACCACCTTCTCTGACGAAGATTGAGATCTTTCTGAGAAAAGACATACTGAACGCTCTTATGATCTGTGAACATATCTACATGAACCCCGTATAGATAATGCCTCCAAATCTTTAAGGTAAATACTACGGCTACTAACTCAAGATCATGAGTAGGATAATTCTTCTCATGAGGTTTAAGCTCTCTGGAGGCGTAGTCTATGACCTTACCATGCTACATGAGGACACAACCCAAACCTACTCTGGATGCATCACAATACACTAAGAACCCATCTAGACCATCTGGAAGAGCTAAGACTGGATCTGAGGTAAGTAGAGTCTTCAACTCCTGAAAACTCTTCTCGCAAGGGTCTGACCACTGAAACTTGACTTTCTTCTAAGTCAATCTAGACATAGGGGATGCAATAGACGAAAATCCCTCAACAAACCGTCTATAATAGCCAGTAAAACACAAGAAACTCCTGATATCTGATGGAGAGACAGGTCTGGGCCATTTTCTTACTGCTTTAAACTTTTGAGGATCAACCCTAATACCACCACCAGAAATAATATGATCAATGAATGCTACTGACCTTAGCCAAAACTCACTCTTACTGAATTTGGCGAACAACTGATGATCTCTAAGGGTCTGAAGTACAATTCTGAGATAGTCTGCATGATCATGCTCACTGTGGGAATAGACCAGAATATCATCTATGAAGACTATGATGAATGTGTTCAAGTACTGCTTAAACACGAGGTTCATCAAGTCCATGAAAGCTGTTGGGGCATTGGTAAGACCAAAGGACATGACTAGGAATTCGAAGTGACCATACTGAGTACAAAAAGTTGTTTTTGAAATGTCACATTCTCTGACCCTAAGCTGATGATAGCCTGATCTGAGGTCTATCTTAGAAAAATAGCTTGCTCCCTGAAGTTGGTCAAACAAGTCATCGATTTTGAGAAGGGGATACTTGTTCTTGACCATAACTTTATTGAGCTGGCGGTAATCAATACACATTCTAAGAGAATCGTCTTTCTTTCGCACAAACAAAACTGATGCACCCCATGGGGACATACTGGTTCTGATGAATCCCTTATTTAAGAGATCCTTCAACAGTTCTTTCAGTTCTTTGAGTTCTTCTGGTGCCATTCAGCATGGTGGAATAGATATAGGCTGAGTATCTGAAAGAAGATCAGTGCCAAAGACAATTTCCCTTTCGGGATAAATTCTGGGAAGATCTTCGGGAAAGAAATATGAATATTCATTCACTACTAGGACTGATTCAAGATAGGGAGTTTCGGAACTAGTGTCCTTAACTTGAACAAGATTATAGACACATCCTTTAGATATCATTCTCTTTTCTTGAAGGTAGGAAATAAGCTGACCTCTGAAAGCTGGAGTACTACCCCTCCATTCTAGGACAGGTTCATTCGAAAACTGAAACTGGACTATTCTATTTTTGCAGTCGACTGTAGCATAGCACGAATGAAGCCAATCCATGCCGAGAATGACATCAAAATCAGTCATCTCTAATTTGACTAAGTCTGCTGAAGTTACTTTTTGAGATACCATAACCGGACAGTTCCTGTATAACCGTCAGGCTATGAAGGTTTTACCCACTGAGGTAGAGACTGAAAATGGCTCTGCTAGAATTTCGGAACTAGTTCCAAAATCGCCTGTCATATAGGGAGTAACAAAAGACAAAAAAGCTTCTGCATCTAGCAAACCGTAAACATGCACATGAAAGATCTGTAACGTACCAGTAACCACATCAGGTGAATTTTCCTGATCTTGTCGGGACTGAAGAGCATAAAGTCGATTTGGGTGTTGCCCACTTGTAGCGCTGGAGGTGGCACCCTGTTGGTTTGGGCGATCGGACAGAGCTGAGGAATGGTTCTGCTGACCCTGAGGACCCAACTGAGGACAGTCTCGAACTCTGTGATCTGTCTTGCCACATCCGAAACAAATACCACTGCAAGCACTGCAAATACCCTGATAGTGTTTGCCAAAAGTCTGGCAAACACTATCGGACAGAGCTGAGGAATGGTTTTGCTGACCCTGAGGACCCAACTGAGGAAAGTCTTGAACTCTGTGACCTGTCTTGCCACATCCGAAACAAATACCACTGCAAGCACTGCAAATACCCTGATAGTGTTTGCCATAAGTCTGGCAAAGAGGATAGGTGCGGGTACTGCTAAGACTGCCCTGAGACTTAGAGCCTGGCACTCTATCTCTGTTTCCATATCTAAACTTAGAAGCTGGAGCACTAGAGAAGAAGGAGTCGAAACTGATGACTTAGGACGAAACTGAGAACGGTTTCCTCCTTCTGATTTGGGCTGAGCAAAGTTGAAACTACCTATCATTGCTTTCTTATTCTGCTTCTCCTTTATCTTAATATTTTGCTTCTCTATCTGATAAGCAAGAGTCATAAGCCTAGCTAAATTCATATCACTATTCAATATCGCAGACCTACACTCGTTGACCACACTATCATTCACCCTAGAAACAAACTTACTCATCTTGGCCCTGTTGTCTGCAATCACATGAGGGGCATATTTGCTAATCGAGTAAACTTAAGAGAATACTCTTTCAACGTCAGGTTGCCCTGCCTAAGGTTGATAAATTCTAACACCTTAGCCTCTCTCAGCTCTTGGGGAAAGAATCTATCTAAAAATGCGGTGACAAACTCCTCCCACTCTATAGATCCTGCATCAACTGACCTCTCTGACTTTCAGTATTTAAACCAAGTGTGAGCAATGTCCTGGAACTGATATACAGCTAGCTCAGCTCTCTCACTAGGAGTAAACCTCATGATATTCGTAATCTTCTGAACCTGATCGATGAGATTCTGAGGGTCCTCATCTAATTTAGACCCAAGAAAGGAAGGAGGATTTATTCGAGTGAAGTCCTGAATCCTGGCTGCAGTTGAATTGTCCATTGGGTTGGCCGGAATGACAACTGGTCGTTCATTCTGAGCAGCAACTGACTGAGCAAGAGTAGTGAATACATCTCTGAACTCTGGATGAGAGACATGTTTGCCCAAAGGATCTTTAGGCTGAGGGGCTGACTGATTTCCAGTTCTCTTCTTGGGAGGCACGTTCTTTAAACGAAAGAGAAAAGGATTAGACTGTGAGATTAGCTTGAGATTATGTTCACTGGCACGACATGAACACTGAAAGAAGGGAAACTATTGCTAAAACATCTTATAGCCTCCTGTACATAAATGTGGCGTGCAACACACCCATGCACAAGACTCTACTAGATGCGGCTTTCAGACTTCCTTGGATACTATTGAACCTTAGGCTCTAATACCAAGTTTGTAACGCCCTGAATCTGGTACCCAGAATGCTACACGATGCTCATGACCCCGAAGGACAACAAGCTAACCCATGACTGATATATGTACCTGAACACTGCATAATATACTGTATAAATGCGGAAATACAGGTTGAAAGGCCATAAGGTTAAAAAACTGTAACATAACTGATAAAACATAACATCTGGAGGGGATATGAAATACCCAAAACAACTAAAATAACTGTCTGAATATGCTAGTCTGAAAAGCCCCTAACTGACTGAACTGTCTGAATAAGGAGTTGATGGGACATGTCCCCAACTAACTCCAACTACTAAAATTAATTAATTAATGAGATAATAAAGTAATGGCCATGTCCTCGAAGGATGAGGACTCACTGTTAACTCTGACTACTGAGA
This sequence comes from Capsicum pubescens, assembly GCA_030864215.1. Taxonomy (NCBI): domain Eukaryota; kingdom Viridiplantae; phylum Streptophyta; class Magnoliopsida; order Solanales; family Solanaceae; genus Capsicum; species Capsicum pubescens. The sequence goes on along the minus strand of CM061541.1, from coordinate 12,478,556 downwards.
CTGGAATGCTACAGATGCTCTGGAGCTCGTGCTTTTGAACCTATGGTATAAAATACCATAGCACAAATGCATCAGTACGTTTGAATGTACTGGTATACATGTGAGGTAGGCTGAATGCAAAGGGTTCACATGCATGAACTATACTAACTGACTGAATAACATGAACGTGAGAATACATGCATGGAAACATAATAACTATAACTGAGTTCGTGATAACATGATTAATGAATCTGAGTACTGATAACATGAGATACTGATAAATATATAGTTGAAATAACTAATACTGAGTGATTGTATCTGATAGTCTAGGTTCTGATGGAACTAACTGAGTTTTGTACTGTTCTGAGTTGACTGTATCTGACAGTCCTAAATTTTATAGAACCATCTGAGTTCTATTACTGAGACTGAATGACTGTATCTAACAGTCTTGATCTGTAACTGAAACTGTGGGAAGTAGTCATCTAACCGACATGACCCAAATAACGCAATATAGCTGAGTTGGGGTCCAATCTGTAACCCCAATTTGAAGGGTGTCAATACCGCGCCACTGGTAAGGACAATCTGTGAGTAACCCTTATATAACAGGAAACTCTAGTGAGAATGGTGGGAACCCTCATATAACAGGTTAAGCCACCTCATCTACCCTCATATAACAGGCTATGATGTCTCAACCTACGTTGTCTACGTAGTTTTGGAACACAGGAATTGTTTCTAAGAATCACACCCTCATATAATAGGTGGGTTCCCATCCTTGGGTTCACTTGGTGCTAATTTCTACTCTCATCTGAATAGACACTGAACATGATTAACTGAACTAGACTATACTGAATTCACTAAGTTCCGTTAACTGACGGAATACTACTGAGGTTACTAAATTACTAAACTTTCCTGTGTCACATGACAGACTAAGTTCTATGGATCATGACTCGACTGAGGATATCGTGAAAACATAACACTGGATTCAGGCACACAACTATATTTTTCAGGTACAAGTACCCCCAGGACTTGATGGAAAGAAACTGACAAAGCATGACTTTCTTGAATACATGACCAACATCAACAATTCATTATATAATAAGTTGGAAATTTCATGAAGTACAAGTTCTAAAGCACCACAAGGGCTACACATGTATCCATAATTCACTGACTAAGACATTTCATCAAACATTTGACGTGCATAAACTTGTACATGAATGGAAATTTCATATTATCACACTAGTATGACACTTTTCCTTCACATAGACATTTAATCAAACACATGGGGAGCATACCTTGGTTATACCATCATTAATGCATCTAATTATCATGGTTGCATAAATAAATTCGCAAATTTGAAGGGTTTATCATGATTATTATGCAAATCATCATATACTAGGGTCAATCATTGGATTATGTAATTTAAAACATGAATCAAAACCCCACAACATCATGAACATGAATTTCAATTCAATTTAAATCATGAACATTCATAAACATACAAATCTTGGATTTTGTAAAGAGATTCTTGAGCTTTATGGGTGAAAGAGACCCATGAATCAACACATGACATACCTGGGTGGATGATTTCTTAAAGATTGGTGGAGGAAAACTTGAATTCTTGACTTGGAATTAAACACCTAGGGTTTCTTGTTCTTGGGGATTGATCTTTGAGAAAAACCCTAATTTGATGTTATAGATGAATAATGAACTTATGAGCCTTGGTCTAATATAATTAGGGTTTAAAACGGGTGGAAAAAGACCCAAATACCCTTTTAAAAATGATTTTAAATTATTGAACGGGATCTGCGATGGCTCGTGCGATGGTCCGTTGCTGGCTCGATGGTCCATCGTGTTGACCGTTGCACGTGGACCAGAATAGGGGCTCACTACCTTAGTTGCGATGGCTTGGGCGACGATCCGTCGCAAGTTCGACGGTCCATCAACCTGTCCATCGCACCTTAGCCAAAAGAATGACTTACTGCCTTAGCTGCGATGGTTCGTCGCTAGATCGACGGTCCGTCAACCTGCCCGTCGCACCTGGGCTGTTCTGACAGCTCTCAGTAAAACGTCCATAATTTTTTACTCCGATACCAGATTTGGACGAAATTGGTATCGTTGGAAAGCTAATTCAATTTTTCCCTAAACAAAAAGTAAAAATCTTAAAAATTCCACGTGTACACAAATGGATTCATCTTTCAAAGTAAGTTTCTAACATTCTTGGGACGATTTCAAGCTAGGTAGAAGTATGGAGTATTACAATATCTCCCCCTTGAGAACATTCATCCTTGAATGAGATTGAGTGAGAAGGGAGAATATAAACTAACGTGCATATTAAACATGAACAACTGGAACATGATCTCATGACTGACATGACTGATAACTGAATATATCATACCGAACATACATATCTGATGCGTGTGTAACTGATTCATGAATGCATTACTGAGTGTTCTGGTGAACTAAGGTTCTTACAATGAGAATGCATGTCTGATGCATGATTATATAGCTGAACTGACATATGAATGAATGACTGAATATGCAATGGCATTTCCTACCAAGTTGTAATGGAATTCTGAACATGGAACTGAGTAAGCTTAAGGAGAACTATTACCTGGAGCTTGATCTGAGTTGGTGGAGAAGAGGTGAGGATACTTAGTTCGCATATCTGCTTCTGCTTCCCAAGTAGCTCCCTCAACGGACTGATTTCACCAAAGAACTTTGACTAAAGGGACTTCTTTGTTCCTCAGTCTACGAGTTTGATAGTCTAGGATTTCGACTGGAATCTCTTCATAAGAGAGGCTGTTCTGAACATCTATGCTCTGAATAGGGACTGCAACTGCTGGGTCACCTATGCACTTCTTGAGCAAAGAGACATGGAAGACTGGGTGAACTGAGGCTAGATCTGAAGGCAACTCGAGCTCATAAGCTACCCTGCTAAATCGACTGAGAATCTTGAAGGGACCGACATATCGGGGACTGAGTTTTCCCTTCTTTCCGAATCTCTTCACTCCCTTTATGGGAGAGATCTTTAGATAGACATAATCACTAATCTCGAACTTGAGATCCTTTCTGCGCACATTTGCATAAGACTTCTGTCGGCTCTGAGCAGCCCGAAGTTTTTCTCTGATCAACTAGACTTTCTCTAAGACATCGAATACTAAGTCAGGCCCTATAACCGAGGCCTCACTAACTTCGAACCAACCAACTGGAGATTTGCACCTCCTACCATAGAGAGCTTCAAATGGAGCCATCCGAATACTGGAATGATAGTTGTTGCTGTATGCAAACTCAATCAAATGCAAGTGTTCATCCCAACTACCCTTGAAATCAATTGCACATGCTCGCAGCATATCTTCTAAAGTCTGAATGGTCCTTTCTGCTTGACCATCTGTCTAAGGATGGAAGGTTGTACTGAGATGGACTTGGGTACCCAGACCCTTTTGGAATGCTTTCCAGAAATGAGAGGTGAACTGGGTACCTCTGTCTGAGATAATGGATAACGAAACACCGTGCAATCTGACCAACTCTCTGATGTAGAGTTTGGCGTAATCCTCGGCTGAATAAGAGGTAAGGACTGAAAGGAAATGAGCTAATTTGGTCATCCTATCTACAATGACCCAAACTAAATCATGCTGGAGACGAGTACGAGGCAAACCCGTCACAAAGTCCATGTTCACTTCTTCCCACTTCCAAGTAGGAATACTGAACTCTTGCATAGACCCACTAGACTTCTGATGCTCTATCTTGACCTGCTGACATGTAGAGCATTTAGCCACGAACTCTGCAACATCTCTCTTCATCTCACTCCACCAATAGATTCCCGTAAGTCACGGTACATCTTTGTGTCCCCTGGATGAGTAGAGTAGCGCGCACCATGCACTTCTGTAAGAATTCACTGCCTTAAGTTGTCTACACCTGGAATACACAGACGAATCTGACAACACAATACACCATCTCTCCTTGGGAGAAAATCTCTACTTTCTAATCCTTGACTGACTCTTTTAACTTGACAAGGCTGGGATCTCTATCTTGCTTTCCTTTCACCTAGGAAACTAGAGATAATTCTGAACTACTCTTAACCTATATGTCACCCTTTTCTGTATCGACTAAGCGAACGCCTAGTCTGGTAAGCTGATGGATTTTCTGAACTAACTTTTTCTTACTTTCTTCAACATGGGCAACACTACCCATAGACAGTCTACTGAGAGCGTCGGCCAATGTGTTGGCCTTGCCTGGATGATAAAGGATACTCATGTCATAATCTTTCAAGAGCTCTAACCACCTTCTCTGACGAAGATTGAGATCTTTCTGAGAAAAGACATACCGAACGCTCTTATGATCTGTGAACACATCTACATGAACCCCGTATAGATAATGCCTCCAAATCTTTACGGCAAATACTACGGCTGCTAACTCAAGATCATGAGTAGGATAATTATTCTCATGAGGTTTAAACTATCTGGAGGCATAGGCTATGACCTTACCATGCTGCATGAGGACACATCCCAAATCTACTCTGGATGCATCACAATACACTATGAACCCATATAAACCATCTAGAAGAGCTAAGACTGGAGCTGAGGTGAGTCGAGTCTTCAACTCCTGAAAACTCTTCTCGCAAGAATCTGACCACTGAAACTTGACTTTCTTCTGAGTCAATCTAGACATAGGGGATGCAATAGTCAAAAATCCCTCAACAAACCGTTTGTAATATCCATCCAAACACAAGAAACTCCTGATATCTGATGGAGAGATAGGTCTGGGCCAGTTTCTTACTGCTTTGATCTCTTGAGGATCAACCTTAATGCCAGCACCGAAAATAATATGACCAAGGAATGCTATTGACCTTAGTCAAAACTCACACTGAATTTGGCGAACAGCTGATGATCTCTGAGGGTCTAAAGTACAATTCTGAGATAGTCTTCATGATCATGATCACTGCGAGAATAGACTAGAATATCATTTATGAAGACTATGACGAACGTGTCCAAGTACTGCTTGAACACGCGGTTCATCAAGTCCATGAAAGTTGTTGGGGCATTGGTAAGACCAAAGGACATGACTAGGAATTTGAAGTGACCATACCGAGTACGGAAAGCTATTTTTGAAATGTCACATTCTCTGACCCTGAGCTGATGATAGCCTGATCTGAGGTCTATCTTAGAAAAATAGTTGGCTCCCTGAAGTTGGTCAAACAAGTCATCGATTCTTGGAAAGGGATACTTGTTCTTGACTGTAACTTTATTGAGCTGACGGTAATTAATACATATTCTGATAGAATCGTATTTCTTTCGCACGAACAAAACTGGTACACCCCACGGGGACACACTAGGTCTGATGAATCCCTTATCTAAAAGATCCTTCAACTATTCTTTTAGTTCTTTGAGTTCTGCTGGTTCCATTCGGTATGGTGGAATAGTTATAGGCTGAGTATCTGGAAGAAGATCAATGCCAAAGTCTATTTCACTTTCGGGAGGAATTCCTGGAAGATCTTCGGTAAAGACATCTGAATATTCATTCACTACTGGGACTGATTCAAGATTGGAGTTTCAGAACTAGTGTCCTTAACTCGAACAAGATGATAGACACATCCTTTAGATATCATTCTCCTTGCTCGTAGGTAGGAAACAAGCTGACCTCTGAAATCTAGAGTACTACCCCTCCATTCTAGGACAGGTTCATTCGAAAACTGAAACTGGACTATTCTATTTCTGTAGTCGACTGTGGCATAGAAGGAATAAAGCCAATCCATGCTGAGAATGACATCAAAATCAGCCATCTCTAATTCGACTAAGTCTGCTGAAGTGACTTTCTGAGATACCATAACCGGACAGTTCCTGTATAACCGTCGGGCTATGATGATTTTACCCACTGGGGTAGAGACTGAAAAGGGCTCTGTTAGAATTTTGGGACTGGTTCCGAATCGCTTGCTATATAGGGAGTAACAAAGGACAAAAAAGCTCCTGGATCTAGCAAAGCGTAAACATGCACATGAAAGATCTGTATGTACCAGTAACACAATTAGAAGAATTTTCCTGATCTTGCTTGGACTGAAGAGCATAAAGTCGATTTGGGCGTTGCCCACTAGTAGCGCTGGAGGTGACACCCTATTGGTTTGGGCGACCGGACAGAGCTGAGAAATGGTTCTGCTGACCCTGAAGACCCGGCTAAGGATAGTCTTTGACTCTGTGGCCTGGCTTGCCACATCCAAAACAAATACCACTGTCAGCTCTGCAAATACCCTGATGGTGGTTGCCACAAGTCTGGAAAAGAGGATAGGTGTGGGCACTGCTAACACTACCTTGAGACTTAGAGCATGGTGCTCTATCTATGTTTCCATCTCTAAACTTAGGAGCTGGAGCACTAGCTGAAGAAGGAGCCAAAACTGATGACTTAGGACGAAACTGAGAACGGTTTTCTCCTTCTGATTTGGGCTGAGCAAAGTTGAAACTACATGTCCTTGATTTCTTATTCTTCTTCTCCCTCATCTTAATCTTTTACTCCTCTATCTGCTGAGCATGAGTCATAAGCCTGGCTAAAGTCATGTCACTATTCAACATCGTAGACCTACACTCGTTGACCACACTATCATTCACCCCAGAAATAAACTTACTTATCTTGGCCCTACTGTCTGCAACTACATGAGGGGCATATCTGGCTAATCGAGTAAACTTAAGAGAATACTCTTTCACCGTCATGTTGCCCTGTCTGAGGTTGAAAATTCTAACACCTTAGCCTCTCTCAGCTCTTGGGGAAAGAATCTATCTAAGAATGCGGTGAAAAACTCCTCCCAATCTATAGATCCTACATCAACTGACCTCTCTAACTTCCACTATTTAAACCAAGTGTGAGCAACGTCCCGCAACTAATATGCAGCTAGCTCAGCACTCTTACTAGGAGTAACCCCCATGATATTCGTAACCTTTTGAATCTGATCGATGAATTCCTGAGGGTCCTCATCTGACTTAGACCCGAGAAAGGATGGAGGATTCATTCGGGTGAAGTCCCGAATCCTGGCTGCAGTTGAATTGTCCATTGGGTTGGCCGGAACGACAACTGACTGAGCAAGAGTAGTGAATGTAGCTCTGAACTCTGCATGAGAGACATGCTCGCCCAAAGGATCTTCGGGCTGAGGGGCTGATTGATTTCCAGTTCTTTTCTTGGGAGGCATGTTCTGTAAATGGAAGAGAAAAGGATTAGACTGTGAGATTAGCTTGAGATTATGCTCACTGGCACAACATGAACACTGAAAGAAGGGAAACTGTTCCTAAAACATCTTATAGCCACCTGTACATAAATGTGGCGCGCAACACACCCATGCACAAGACTCTACTAGATGCGGCTTTCAAACTTCCTAAGACACTATTGATCCTTAGGCATTGATACCAAGTTTGTAACGCCCCGAATCTGGTACCCGAAATGCTACACGGTGCTCATGACCCCGAAGGACCACAAGCTAACCCATGACTGATATCTATACCTGAACACTATATAATATACTTTACAAATGCGGAAATAAAGGCTGAAAGGCCATAAGGTTCAAAAACTGTAACATAACTGATAAAATATAACATCTGGAGGGGGTATGAAATACCCAAAACAATTGAAATAACTGTCTGGAAATGCTAGTCTGAAAAGCCTCTAACTGACTAAACTGTCTGAATAAGGAGTTGATGGGACATGTCCCCAACTAACTCCAACTACTGAAATAAATTAATTAATGAGATAATAAAGTAATGGTCATGTCCTCGAAGGATGAGGACTCGCTGTTAACTCTGACTGCTGAGACTGGAATGCTACTGATGTTCTGGAGCTCTTGCTTCTGAACCTATGGTATAAAACACCATAGCGCAAATGTGTCAGTATGTTTGAATGTACTGGTATGCATGTGAGGTAGGCTGAATGCAAAGGGTTCACATGCATGAACTATACTAACTGACTGAATAACATAAACATGAGAATACATGCATGAATACCTAATAACTATAACTGAGTTGTGATAACATGATTACTGAATCTGAGTACTGATAACATGAGATACTGATAACTATATAGCTGAAATAACTAATACTGAGCGACTACATCTGACATTCTAGGTTCTGATGGAACTAACTGAGTTTCGTACTGTTCTGAGTTGACTGTATCTGACAGTCCTGAATTCTGTAGAACTATCTGAGTTCTATTACTGAAACTGAATGATTGTATCTGACAGTCCTGATCTGTAACTGAAATTGTGGGAAGTAGTCATCTAACCGACATTTTCCAAATAACGCAATATAGCTGAATTGGGGTCCAATATGTAACCCCAATTGGAAGGGTGTCAATACCGCACCACTGATAAGGACAATCTGTGAGTAACCCTCATATAACAGGTAACTCTAGTAAGAACGGTGGGAACCCACATATAATAGGTTAAGCCACCTCATCTACCCTCATATAATAGGCTATGATGTCTCAACCTACGCTGGCTACGTAGTTCTGGAACGCAAGGATTGCTTCTAAGAATCACACCCTCATATAACAGGTGGGTTCCCATCCTTGGGTTCACTCAGTGCTAATTTCTACTCTCATCTGAATAGACACTGAACATGATTAACTGAACTGGACTAGACTGAATTCACTAAGTTCCGTTAACTGACGGAATACTACTGAGGTTACTGAATTACTGAGCTTTCCTGAGTCACATGACTGACTGAGTTCTATGGATCATGGCTTGACTGAGGATATCGTGAAAACATGACACTGGATCTAGGCACACAACTATATTTTTCGGGTACAAGTACCCCCAGGACTCGATGGAAAGAAATTGACAAAGCATGACTTTCTTGAATACATGACCAACATCAACAATCCATTATATAATAAGTTGGAGATTTCATGAAGTACAAGTTCTAAAGCACCACAAGGGCTACACATGTATCCATAATTCACTGACTAAGACATTTCATCAAATATTTGACGTAGATAAACTTGTACATGAATGGGAATTTCATATTATCACACTAGTATGGCCCTTTTCCTTCACATAGGCATTTAATCAAACACATGGGGAGCATACTTTGGTTATACCATCATTAATGCATCTAATTGTTATGGTTGCATAAATAAATTCGCAAATTTAAAAGGTTTATCATGATTATTATGCAAATCATCATATACTAGGGTCAATCATTGGATTATGTAATTTAAAACATGAATCAAAACCCCACAACATCATGAACATGAATTTCAATTCAATTTAAATCATGAACATTCATAAACACACAAATCTTGGATTTTGAAAAGAGCTTCTTGAGCTTCATGGGTGAAAGGGACCCATGAATCAACACATGACATACCTGGGTGGATGATTTCTTGAAGATTGATGGAGGAAAACTTGAATTCTTGACATGGAATTAAACACCTAGGGTTTCTTGTTCTTGGGGATTGATCTTTGAGAGGAACCCTAATTTGATGTTATAGATTAATAATGAACTTATGAACCTTGGTCTGATATAATTAGGGTTTAAAATGGATGGAAAAAGACCCAAATATCCTTTTAAAAACGACTTTAAATTGCTGAACGGGATCTGCGATGGTCCGTCGCTGGCTCGACGGTCCGTCGTTGGCTCGACGGTCCGTCGTTCTGACCGTCGCACGTGGACCAGAATAGGGGCTCACTACCTTAGTAGCTACTGCTTGGGCGACGGTCCGTCACAAGTTCGACGGTCCATCAACCTGTCCGTCGCACCTTAGCCAGAAGATTGAATTACTGCCTTAGCTGTGACGTTTTAGGCGACGGTCCGTCGCTAGATCGACGGTCCGTCAACCTGCTCGTCGCACCTGGACGGTTCTGACAGCTCTCGATAAAACGTCCATAACTTTTTACTCCGATACCAAATTTGGATATAATTGATATCATTGGAAAGCTAATTCAATTTTTCCCTTAACAAAGAGTGAAAATCTTAAAAATTCCACGTGTACACAAATGCATTCATCTTTCAAAGTAAGTTCTAACATTCTTGGGACGATTTCAAGCTAGGTAGAAGTACGGTGTATTACATTTACTTGATATGATATTGAAATGGTTAATTGAGATATGATATTATTAAGGTGAATATTCTTTACTTATATGAGATTAAGTATTCATGACATGTGTTTTATTCAAATTTACATGTAACATGATTTGATATGAACTTTAAATGATATGTACTATTCTGAAAAATGCTTTCATATGAATATCCTATTGTTTACAAAGAATTTATAAATGGGAGAAGACCTTGATTTGAATCTCGTAGCTAACAGTGGGATCATTAGACCTAGCGCACCTTGTATTTACTGATGACTGTTACAACTCTCGCTAGTGGGAAGGTAGAACTAGCATACTGTTACTGATATGATATTTGACTCCTTTATAAGGGGTCCACTGTTATGGACTATTCTTGATGAAGAAGAATGTCACACCGATTACATGATTCATTCTTGGAAACCTCCCAAATATGTAATATTTGATATGATACGATGTTTTTTGAGTTTATTACTGAACTATTGATTCACTTTGCTTACATGAAACAAAGAATACTGTTTATTGTTACTGTTTTCTAAAAGAACATTTATTTCATGATGTTTTACGACTTGTCCCCCAATAAAACGATTGTGGTTAAGTGTTATTACTCACTGAGCTAGCGTCTCACTCCTTGTTATTATTTTTCAGAGAACTCAGGTGACGGTGAGGATTTCATTGGCTAGAAGATCTGAGTAGCATATTCCTGGTGAGCCCCGCAATTGTTCGCATGGGCTATAGTTTATTTATTCGTTATGTTTCTTTTTCTTCAAAACTTTTAGTTTGCTCCATAGTCTTGTCTTTAGAGCTTTGAGTATTCTTACATTATTTTGGATTTGTGGAGTATTTGACTTGCTCTTATTTTGGAGATGAATTTCGTATTGATATTGGTGGTATTACTGCATTGTTGGTGATTTTGGTGGATTGTGTTGGTACTTGGAGTGTTGGTTGTGATGTTGGGTTGTTGTGTTGTGGATTTGAGACAGAAAATTTTCTTGTTAGATCCAAAAACAAGAGAAACTCTATCCGATTTTCTGTAGAATTCTGATGAGGCTTGTTTTGGACTCCTAAACTCCTTAGCGCCGGTCATGATTCTATTTTGGATCGTGACATTAAGACAGTTTAGTTAATCACTTTTGAACAAACAATAATGCTATTATAATCCCTTTTGTGATTTGAGTATTATTACATATATATATAAAATTAGTCGAAGCAAATTAATTCTATTAATCCTTTAGAGGTCGTTTGGTAGAGTGTATTGAAATGTTAATGCATGCATTAGTTTAATGTGTATTAGTAGTACCTTATTTGGTATATCTTTTTACCCTATGTATAACTAATGATTAGTTATACACTCTATTGTGTATTAAGGTGTGTATTACTAATAATTCAAAATCCATGGCATTAGTAATGCAATGGATCTAATGCATGTATTAACATGCTTAAAGACCCTATTACCCCTCAAAAAAAATTCCGCATGCTTTCCAACATATATATTGGGGGTATTATGTAAAAAAGAAAAAAAAAATTAGAAATCATGTAATTCATGTTTTTTAATACATTAAACCAAACACTGCATAAGAAAAATACAAGCATAACTAACACAAGCATTATTAATACACTATATTTTACATTATTCTTATACACTCTACCAAACGACCCCTTAGTGCTTTGCAACGACCATACTTGATACTACTACAAACAAAATTAAACAAATATAACTAAGCATTAGGATTAAAAAAATATAAAGATGAAATTTAGTATTTATGGAGGATCATGTCTTATCCATCTTTTGAACATAACAAAACATTCTTCAGGTATGTCTGTACAAGCTGTGTGTCCCCCTCCCTATTAAAGATAAATAAATAAATAAATAAATAAATAAATAAATAAATAAATAAATAAATAAATAAATAAATAAATAAATAAATACCAAAAAATTCAAAATAAAGTTTTTAAAATAAAACTCAATCTGTCTAAATTGTGATTAATCAATTACTTCTCAATTTTCATGTACTAAATTGTTTCTACAATTAATTTCATACCTTGACTGTCGCATAAGTCATTTTGTTGGAGTAAGACCTCGTATAACTATAAGGGTACGATAGAAAAATGACTAATTAAGCATTATCAACTCATATAAATAGTTTTAGGATTTCATAATTGTAATTAAGGATGTTAAATTTGGAGAATATTTACCCAGCAACTTGATTATGTAAGTTCCATGGACGCCAATCATCTTCAATAGAGTAGTTTAGAGACTTTATCCATACTTGTGTGGATTGGAAAGGTACCATTAAGTCATGATCCCCATTGTTTAAACATTAAAAAAAAAAAAAACTTCATTTAATACATTCATGAAATTATTGTAAATACATCAAAAAATAAAGTTCTAATCACATGAAAGAAAAAACTCTTCTCTGTATATCTTTGAAGGGGACAAATTTTTTTTTAGTAGAAAAAGTGCATTCAAACAATCAAATATAAATTTAAATTTATAACCAAATACAATTCTATCTTTAATTTCAACTTCAAAATTTTAGAGAAAGTGAACACTTATTTGTTATTATATGTAATAGCTCACATATGGGATCTAGTCTATAACATAACATTATGTGACCATCTATTTTGAAATATTACTCTTTTTATAGCATATTAAATTGTATGCTTCACGTAAATTAGTCAAGTTAAGTGATTTTACCAGTTTTTAGAAATTCAAGGATATAAATCATATTTAGAAAAAAATACATTCCAATTCTAATTAGATATTCCTTGCAAGAAGTATGATGTTCCAAATAAAGTGGATAATATTTGATTTGCATTGCCAAGCAACCATTTACTTTGCGTGATTCGGATACTGTGCAGGTAAAAATTATAACCATTAGACCATGACTTTAATCTCATACCAAATATATAAAGTTAAAGACATACCCAAACGTAACAATGAATATTAATTACCTGTATATAAGTGATCGATAATCTTTAATGCTTAGATTTGCATGATATGGTATAACATTATGTACCGTGATTGTGTAGTTATGAGGGGTAATCTTAGTTATATTTCTCCTACATTTAATCCAGCTTCCTATAATTCCCTGCGAAGAATAACATCACCAGTAATAAGGTGAAATAGTCAAATTATATAGTTAAGTATGTGATATGTAAATATATATAATACCTTCCTAACATGAAGAGCTTCTTGGACTTCAGGGCTATTAGCCCAATACCTCATATGCTTGCGCCAATCAGACTGAAGTAATTAAAATCAGTACTAGTATTTTGTGTATTTATTTAAGTTATATATACTCACAGTATGATGCATAGTGTAATAATTTAAAAACCAAAAAAACTTACAGCGCACTTGTCTTCACGTTGCAAAGAGACGAGTTTATCAAGAAGTAACCTTTCACCAAATAATATTCGATGTGAGCCTAGAGGATCATCATCACTTTTGCAAAAGGGTTTTAATACATGTTCCTTACTATCTGCATAATTATATTTTAATTTACTCACATAAAAATAATAAATAATCTACGATATATAACAAGTTAAACAACATGGATATTTATAACTCTACCTGATTGAAAGTTTGAACATCATTTGCACATCTTGTATTGTTGGGATTTATCTCTTTAATATATTCTCCTCTACAATTCTTCTCTAATGACTGTTAATTAGACAAATTAATATTCAGGTTTATTTGACATGTCAAATATTAAACCTTATATTTTGGATTAATATAGAAATTAAAATAATTAAAGACAAATTAATTGTGACTTAACCTTATAAAGTTCATCAGGTATAAGTCCCATACCAAGGGAAAAAGGTATACGATAATTGAATTCTCCTAAAAATGCTGCAGGATTGCCAAGTAAATATCCCTGAAATTAACCATGCATGCAACATTTAGAAAAAAAAAATTACTTGATGGTAATTATTAGATAGCAATTAGAGAAATATTGACCTGAAGATTAATCAATGGCTCTTTACCTGCTGCATTTCCTGCATTGCAAAATCACAAGATTAATTTCTTTAAGGGTAGTTCAAGATTTAATATATGTATCAAAGTAACTTTTGATCTGTGTATTATAAATATACAGTACAATTTTATATATACATACGATAATTTTTCCTACAAATTAAGAAAGTTCAACTGACCATACTTCGATTAAAGTGTCTCCATCACTCATGTCTGGATATTGATCTATTATGTGTGTGTATTATTTCGCACAAATTCTTCAAATACACTAAGAAACTGTGTTACTAAATTATATATCATATATGCATATAATTCATGTATAATTTATGTATATGGTTAGGAAAAATAAACAATGAATCTGGCCAAGTAATTTATGAATAAGTACTCATTATTTCCCTTATTTTTATGGTATACATGAATCTTACCATTTGATATGTACTGAGCTATAACTGGAACAATCATTCCTGCGAATGAGTTTCCAGAAATGTAAAATGGATTTGAGATGAATTGTGGATGATCACTGAGCCACTGAAATAATTAATTAGTTAATTGATTCATAGTTAAGTACACATGATTATTCAATTATATTTATAATAGCAAATTTCAGAAATTACGAACCTTTCTTAGGAATTCATAGACATATTCACATGCTTGTACATCAGTGTACTTGTATGCAGCTGAATTTGTTGCATATGAGAATCCTGTATTTACTGGTTGATCCAAGAAAATTACACTTGCTATCTGAAAATTGATGCATACATTTATATTATACTTCATAAAATAAAAATATTACTACTAATTTTTCATGAAGCGCAAACATATTGACCAGTATATTTTATTCATGTAACTACCTTGGTCCATGCGTGTGGGTTTAGTACGAACGAGGGCATACTCCCATTGTAGACTTGTTCGACAAAACGCAACGGCCCTGGACAAGAAAATTTCTTAACTGGAACAACTTGAATTAATCCGACCTTATAAAGAAGACGAGGTCAAGAAGGCATTATTCAGTATTGAGAAAAATAAAAGCCCCGGACCAGATGGGTATGGCAGTGACTTCTTTAAGTCAGCCTGGGCTATAGTAGGTAGGGATATCACAAAGGCAGTACTTGGTTTCTTCGAAAATGGAAGGCCATTGCAGCAATTGAATGCTATTATAATCTCTCTGATCCCAAAGGTGGAGATACCACAAAACGCAGGGCATTTTAGGCCAATTTCTTGCTGTAATGTATTGTACAAAACAATTTCCAAGATGATTTGTGGTAGACTGCGAACAACGATAAGCAACATTGTGGCAGAAAATCAGGCAGAATTTGTTACTGGCAGATCTCTTGTGCACAATGTATTGATATGCCATGACCTCTTGAGGCACCACAAGAGGAAAACAACTCCGAGATGTATGCTGAAAATTGATCTAAGGAAGGCCTATGATATGGTCTCTTGGGATTTCATTGAGGAAGTACTTACAGGATATGGTTTTCCTAGCACCTTTACGAAGCTAGAGTGATGACCTGTGTCACATCTACGAAATTTTCGATTAAGCTCAATGGTGAAACCCATGGGTATTTTGAGGGGACAAGGGGACCCAATGTCCCCTTTGCTATTTGTCCTTGTAATTGAGTATCTGTCAAGAGCATTGAATAAAGTTGGGGAATTACCAGACTTTAATTTCCATCCTATGTGCAACAAAACTAAGTTGAATCATCTGATGTTTGCGGATGACCTAATGTTATTCAGCAAAGGGGACATAAAATCTATTAGGAGGTTTGATGGAGGTGTTGCATCATTTTATTAGAGTGTCAGGACTCATGGCTAATCAAGACAAATCAAATATCTTTGTCGCAGGGGTATCTGATGACTTAAGCGATCAAATTCTGCAGGTCACTTGGTCAGCTTCCAATTAGATACTTGGGATTGCCTTTATCCTCAAAGAAGTGGTCAAAAATGGATTGTCAAATGTTGATTGATAAAATCACTCATAGAATCACTACGGCTTATTCAAGAACACTATCATATGCAGGTAGGTTGCAGATCATTAATGCGGTGTTTTTCTCAATCTATAACTTTTGGAGCGCAGTTTTTATCTTACCCCAAAGTGTTGTTAAAGCTGTGGACAAGAAGTGTAGGGACTATTTGTGGGGAAACGGGAAAGAGAAGAGGACAATATCACCAGTATCACGGGAAAAACTCTGCAGGCCAAAAAAGAATGGAGGGTTGAATATCAAAGGCTGTCAGTTGTGGAACACTGCTTCTGTTGGCAAATTAATATGGCAACTGGCAACAAAAGCTAACTCTTTATGGACTAGGTGGGTTCATGGGTTATATATGAAAGGTCAACAGGAATTCTGGGACCATATATCTCCCAAGGACAGTAGCTGGTACTGGAAAAAGATTAACTCTATTAAGCAGGTGATGAGGTTGTGGTATCATAACGGAGATTATAAACTGACAGCAAATGGAACATATAATGTAAGTTGCAGCTACGATCAATTGTTGGGTAGACAGAGGAAAGTACAGGAAGCGGAGCTGATTTGGAATAAAATTCTAATACCAAAGACAGAGATTTATTGTGTGGCTGGCCAATCAGAAGTGATTGCTAACAAGAGCAAGAATGAGTAAGCTACATATACCAGTAGATGATGACAAATGTTGTTTATGTGGTGATGATAAAGTGGAGACGCAAGTGCATCTATTCTCAAAATACAGTTGGACAAATAAAGTGAAAAATGAATTAGAAACTTGGTCTGGGGTTACATCACATGGAAAGAAGGTGGCATAATGCTTAAGCTGGATTAAGGGGAGGCACTGGAAGCAATTCAAAAAGAAGGCAGCTGCTGCTATTTTGGGTGCAAGGATATATCACACTTGGCAAGCGCGAAATTGGAAGTTGTTTAGAGGGATAGTTGTACATACAGAGAGTGCTATTACACAGATTAAGAAGGAGATAGTTGGAAGAATGGAATACTTGAAACACACTAGGAAAGCTAGGAGATGTAGATATTTACTTCAAAAGTTTTGTAGCTAGATTGCTGTCTTCGGTCAAGGCTTTAAGGAAGATAGTACTGATGGCTACCTCCTAAAGTGCTCTATAGGTGTAATTTTTTGATTGTTAATGATAATTCTTCACAGTTTACCAAAAAAAAATAATTCTCTCGGGCTATAAACTCAGAATATATATATATATATATATATATATATATATATATATATATATATATATATATATATATATATATATATATATAAAAACTTATGAATTATTACTATGAATATTGTTTTTAAAAAAACAATTTTAATTAAGAAGTCGAAGATACATGAATTAGGATTAGTGTGAGTACCTATTTCATTCACAATGGCAATGACAGAGGAGCAACCAGGGCCACCAGATAGCCAAATCAAAAGAGGATCATTAGTAGGGTTAGATTCTGATTGCAAAAAATAGTAGAAAAGTTGCACCTCTTCATCTTTACCAATTCCAACATACCTATTCCAAGTGTCATATAAAGTGAAACGAACACAGTAGTAAATAAAATGATATGCTTTAGAAAATACAAATTCAAATATAGAGTAAGAAGCAAAGACTTTGAAGCGCAAAAATTATTATTCTTAAAAAGATATTACTCACATTTAAAAAAAAATCAAAGCAACTCACCCGGTTTCTAGATGGAACGGGAGGCGACCCGGCAAACCAGGAAGATAGTCAACTATGTAATGAGAATCAGTTCGTTGAAGAAGATGAAGAAGCACCAAAACACACAGCTTCAGCAACAATTTTTCCATTATTCCTAAAGTATCCATCTTGGTAAATACAAATAAAAGATGAAAATGAGATTACAGCTATTATTTATATTGATGATAAGTGACCCCATGAGTCACATTAGTTTTCTGTGTCTCTAATAATTTTGCTAAAGGTGGGTCCACACGGGCACAATGTTATGGATACAGATGTACATCGGTCGGGTTGGTTTAGTTTTTATTAAAAAAAAAAAAAAATTAATCATGTTGGTTTATTAAAATTATAAATTAATATAAAATTAGTTTTTCGGTTTAAATTTTAATTGGTTTTTTCATTTTTTTCGATTTTTTTATAATCTTTAGTTTTTACAATTATATTGTGATCGAAAACTAGATCAAATATGTTTTCACTTATGTGCTAATGAAAAAATTATAATTATGAAAAAATGAGGAGCGAAAAACTCTCTTGAAACTAAAAATTGAGATGAAGAGTGAAAAGTTTAGGTTTTAAGTTTATATTGGGTTTTCGATCATTTAATTAGCAATTAATGGACAAATATTACAACCTTAAAGCCCAAATCTAAATATATACTACATCTACTTTCAAATTATTAAAAATTACTAAAACTAGTTGAAAAAGTATTTAAAAAGTAGATTAGAATTAATATTTTATGTATAAAAAAATTCGAATATTATATATATATATATATATATGTAAATAATATGTCGGTTTGATTCGGATTCGGTTTGACCTTTTTTTTGTTAACACCAAACCAAACCAAGAATGGTCTTTTTTTTTTCTAACGTGAAACCAATCAAACCAAACTATAAGTCGATTTTTTTTCTCGATTTGATTTGGTTCATCAGTTCGGTTTGACTTGACGGTTTGGTTTGTACACCCCTAGTTATGAGTGACATGTTGGGATCAAAATCGAGAGGATATCATGCAAGCTAATAATCGTAAATCAGAGAGGCAGTAACTCAGATGACACAAAACAAAACTAAAAAATATATTATTATTTATGATTTGGCTAATTGGCCTACTCATAAAATCTAATATTAAAAAGCATAAAAATTAGTAGAAAGAAAATCTTCTCCTAAACAAAACTTTTAAACAAGTATATTGTGGATGCTATTGTATTATAGTATGAAAAGAGGAGTCTTTTTCTCTTAGAAAGAACATGTTAGTCAAATATGAAAGAGTTTTATATTTTCTTTTTAGGAAAAAAATAAAAATTATTATAGTATTACTTTTATTTTCATTCCAAGAAAAATAAAACTTAAATTTAGAAAGAAAATCACGACAAAAACCATAATACTTGTTGGGTTCGAAATTGAGAGGCGTCATGCGGAAGCTTAAAGTTGCAAATCACAGAGATAATAATTTGATGACAAAGAAAAACTAAACTAAAAATATAATAAGATGGTTTGGCTAATATTAAAACTAGTTCAAAAAGCATAAAAATTATTTGAGAGAAAAGACTACATTATAGATATTACTGTGTTGTTGTATGAGAAGAGGAATATTCTATTTATAAAGTTTCAAAATCTTTCTTCCAAGAAAGAGGTTAGCTCTAGGGGTGTACAGATCAAACCGTCAATTCATACCAAATTGAAGAATCAAATCAAATCGAGAAAAAAAACTGACTTATGGTTTGGTTTGGTGTTAACTAAAAAAAAAATAAACCGAACCTAAATCAAATTGACATAATATATATATATACATATATATATGCACATATATGTGTGTGTGTGTGTGTATACTAGAGAAGAATGACCCATGTCAGCATGGGCCCAACATTAAGATATTTATTTATTTTTTCAATCTTGATATATTTAAATAAAAAATTTTAATAAAAGGATGGCATATGTTTTCTAGGATTCTTCCGGAATCTAGCATGAGTTCAACATATGTTATTTTAATATGTATTTAGATAATTTAAGTTGTTAACTATTGTAATTTATAAATTTTTTTTATGTAATTTTTAAATTAATATACGTTACTTTTCTTGTCCAAATTTTTATGGCATTAATAGTCAATTATATTTTAAAAATAATTTAAATTTTTAATTATTGTGATTTATAATACTTTTCTTCTATTCCAATTTCAGTAACACTAATATAATTTCAAGAGCCGACCAAATATTTTATATTTTTTAAATTTTTTAAGTTGTTGATTATTGTGATTTCTAGTATTTTTCATGTAATTTTTTTTTGAAATATATAACATATTATTTTTTTTTTAGATATTTTAAGTTATTAACAATTGTAATTTATAATACTTTTTATGTAATTTTTGAATAATATATGCTACTCTCCCTGTCCAGAGTTTTGTGTCGATGA
The DNA here is from genome assembly GCA_030864215.1 of Capsicum pubescens. Taxonomy (NCBI): domain Eukaryota; kingdom Viridiplantae; phylum Streptophyta; class Magnoliopsida; order Solanales; family Solanaceae; genus Capsicum; species Capsicum pubescens. Next base: position 12,458,478 of record CM061541.1, on the reverse strand, counting down.
TAGCTAATTATATTTTTTAAATAATTTAAAATTTTGATCATTGTGATTTATAATATTTTTTATACCTCAACTTATGTGGCACAATGGTTAAATGACCATAATAATTAATTAGGGGTGATATAGTAAAATCACGACTGAAGCAACTGAAGCAGAAATCAGTCAATTTTTAAATATATTTTTTTGTTAATTATTGTTATTTACAGTACTTTTAATTTTATTTTCAAATAATATATGTTGCTTTATATCTTCTTCTGTCCCGTCCCAATTTTTGTGGCACTAATATAATTTTGATAGTCAATCAAATATTTTATGTTGACATATCATTTTGTTATTCTTATTTTTATAATACATAAATGACTTATAATAAGGAGTGTATCGTTCGAAAGACAAAAATTTAATTTAAAATATTAAGAGTTAATTTCGTATTTTATGTCTATTTTATTTTTTATTAAATATTATTTATTTTCTTAATACCTAGATGACTCATAATAATTAATTAAGAGCGACTGATTATGTTATTACTATAAAAATTAATATAATTTTATCATATTCAATAGTAATCATCGATAATTCACCGAAATAGTATATTAATTAAATACGGGATGCTATATTTGCATATGCAAAATATGATATTATTATACATTATTGGATAGTGCATTATATTTATCTTTCACAATAATAAAATTTTACTATATAAATTTTTATTTCTTTTTAACTTGATACATATTGACCCAACACAAATTCTAAGAAAATATTCATTAGAAATTTATTTTATTAAATTAAATTTATTAATTGTTTTACTTTAAAAATTTGAAGTTCAGTTTAAATATTAGTATTTCTATATTAGAAAAAAATAATTTTAAAATTTAAATTTACTAAAATAAATAAATCAAAAAATTAATTTTCTATATTAAAGTCAATTAAAATAATAAAATTGATTTACTTTAAATATTTATTTGCAATTAATTAAGATAATTTTTTATTTTGTCATGATTTATGCTGCACCGATAAAATTTTGAGAGTTGAATAGAACTTTTATCTATTTTTAAAAAAATATTTTAACTTGTAAATTATTGTGATTTATAATATTTTTTATGTAATTATCAAATAATATATTTACTCCTTGTGTCCCAATTTATGTGGCTTCGATAAAATTTTGAGAGTCAACTAAAATTTTTATATATCTTTTAAATATTTTAAGTTGTTAATTATTATGATTTGCAGTACTTTTTTTATCTCAATTTATGTGGCATTGCTAAAATAATGAGAGTCAATAAAATTTCTATATGTGGTAACAAGTTATTGTGATTTGTGGTAACAAATTAGTTTTGAACATGATAGCTAATTAAATAAAAAAAAAAAATTACTTTCAATATATGTTATAGTTAATTAATATAAATTAATAGAATATATTAAATATTTAAATCATTATGATGAAACAATGAAATTATTATATATTGGGGCACGGTATGTAATTAAGTGGGAATAGAGTTTTTTTTTTTGTTAGAGTCAATAAAATTTCTCTATGTCTTATAAATATTTTAAGTTATTAATTATTGTGATTTGTGGTAAAAAATTAGTTTTGAACATGATAGACAATTAAATAAATATTTTTTTTTTACTTCCAATATGTAGTTATATAGTTAATTAATATAAATTAATAGAATATATTAAATATTTAAACTATTGTAATGATATAATGAAATTATTATATATTGAGACATGGTATGTAATTAAGTGGAAGTAGTTGATTTTTTGGTAATTGCAAGAGGTGTAATATAAATTAATAGAATATATTAAATATTTAAACTATTGTAATGATATAATGAATTTATTATATATTGAGACATGATATGTAATTAAGTGGGAGTAGTTGATTTTTCGGTAATTGCAAGAGGTGGTCGAAACCACCTCTTCTATATAATAGAAAAGAAATGCATATATATATATAATTTAACTTTTTATACGTAAAATATTAATGATAATCTACTTTTAAATATTTTTTCAATTAGTTTTATTAATTTTCAATATTTAGAAAGTAGATGTGTTGTGTGTGTGTGTATATATATTCATATTTGGGTCTTTAAGTTGTAATATTTTTTCATTAATTACTAATAAAATGATCCAAAACCCAATATAAACTTAAAACCTAAACTTTTCACTCTTCATCTTACTTTTTAGTTTCAAGAGAGTTTTTCGCTCCTCAATTTTTCATAATTGTGGTTTTTCATTAGCACATGAGTGAAAACATGCTTGATCTAGTCTTCAATCATAATATAATTGTGAAAAATAAAAATTATAAAAAAAAATGAGAAAACCCGAAAGAACCGACTAAAACCTAAATCGAAAAAATCGATTTTATGTTGGTTTGATTTGGTTTATAGTTTTAATAAACCGACATAATTGATTTATTTTTTTTTTCAATAAAAAAGCAAATCAACTCTACCTATGTACACCCCTAGTTTGCCAATTATGTAATAGAATTATATTTGTCTGTCATGAAAAGTAAAAGTAATTATGATATTACTTTTATTATTCTATCAAGAAAAATAAAACTTAAATTTGATAAGAAAATCAAAGCAAAAATCCTAACAAATCTCTCCTTTAGGCTTGATTTTCTGTCAAAATAATCTAGATCCTTCTTCACACGATCTTCATATATCACTCTGCTTTCTGTGGTTACATAATAATTCTGAATTTAATTTTAATTTTTTTTAGAAATTTTATTTATTATATATAAATAATCTAATATATATATATATATATATATATGTGTGTGTGTGTGTGTGTGTGTGTACGCGCCTTGCGTGTGTATCTCACTTTAATGAGTTCAAACATTACATTAAATAGGATATTTGGTTAAATAATAAAGATGAATATAATAATTAAATTTAATATCTTTTGAGTATGCAAAGATGGAGAATTTATTTATTAAACCTAATCTTTACCAAAAATATTTTAAAAGTCGATCGACATTCACCTACCATCTGTAAATTGCAACAAAACAATATAATGATAGAGACATCAAAATAATACAATTAAATCTAATCTTTACACACAAAATTTTTCTCAAAGTCGTCCGACACTCATCTACCACTTGTAAACAATAACAAAATAATATGAAAATAGAGATATCAAAATAATACAACTAAACCTAACCTTTACATAGAAAAATTCATCAAAGCCGACCAACATTTATCTATCACCTGTAAACTGCAACAAAATAATACGATAAAAGTGATATCAAAACAATACAATTAAACTTAAATTTTACATACAAAAATTTCTCAAAGCCGATCGAGATTCACCTACAAACTATAAACTACCACAAAATAACAAACTAAAAAGAGATATTACGATATACAATTAAACCTAACCTTTTCCTAAAAAAAAATTTTAAAGTCGACCCACATTTATCTTGCATCTTTAAATTAAAATAAAACAATAAGATAATATAGATATCAAAATAATACAATTAAACATAACTTTTATACAAGAAATTCTTCAAAGTCAACCGACATTCATCTACGACCTGTAAGCTATAAAAAAATAATAATAGTGATCACAAAACTTCGATTTTGATCCAACTAATTCTTGTCTGAGCAAAAATTTTGACCCTAAAGAATGATTTTGAATGAAAACAAAGAAGAAATATATATAAACACAAGTTGAATTCTATTATGCTAACAAAAACAGTGAAAAAGTTGAAGGTTAGAAAATCAAATGTCCACCAATCTAAACATGCAATCGAATCAAGTTAGATGAGCATCAATCATATTCTCTCAATAGGCAAACCGGTTTGTTCTCTAGTTTAACATACATCTCAATATTTATAGAATTATTTTCTTAATACAGTCCTATTTTAGAAGTATTTTTCTAATTGAACAGTAGAAAGGAAAATATTAATTAATTCTCCTACCATATATTTTAGGAGTCCCATATATATTAGGAAGTCTAGTAGAAAGGAAAATATTAATTAATTCTCCTACCATATATTTTAGGAGTCCCATATATTTTAGGAAGTCTAGTTAATATAATAAAAAATAATTAAATAATAAATTAAAAAATAGTGAAAAGACAGTTTTTTCTCTAAAGAAGAGTCTTTTAATGAAGGCTAAAAAATTCAAATCACTTTTTTAAGGATCTTCACACTTTTAATATATTATAAAGCAGAGGACGAAGCATCATAATTAGCCAAGTGACAAGTTGTTGAGAAGACACATGGTAATTTTAGGACAAAATTTAACTGTATTGTGATAAAATTTTTGAATTTAAGAATTAAAAATATTTGAATTTGAAAATACATTAAGCTTTATTATAACTATTTTGTTCATTAGTTTAAAAATATGGTTGAAGAGTTCTAAATAGACTTCTGCTATTTCATAAAATTATCTCTTTTAAAATTTAAAGGTTATATAATATATCGTAATATAATTTATTTAAATATTATATTAAAGATGAGACAACGATGACCACCACCACCACCACCACCACCACCACAACAACAACAACAACACAACAACATCGACTACAATACGACAACAACAACGACAACAACAATGATAACAACAACAACAACAACATCGACAACAACAACACAACAAAAACAACAACAACAACGACTAGCAAACTAAATCGATTTCATAACTGGAATCTAAGCTACATAGTGGTAGCAAATTATCAGGAGCACCAATATCTTTTGGAGATGATGACTTGGCATACGCTTCCAATCGAACTCTTATCATGTGATCCTAACTTTGTATTTCATATGCGCCGGATTAGTTCTGTTCAGCCTTAAGTCTTTAGATTTTAGGGTGTGTTTCCAAATCTCCAGTCTATCTTTAACTTCGCCTTCAAATACAGAGGCAAATCTACGTGTATGAGTGGTGATGCATGTGCATTCATTAACTTTCTAAAAATAATGTTTATACCTTGAGGAGCTGATATATTTTTAATAGTGCATAGGCTGAAGTTGTTGCTTCCGCACCTTTGACCCTAAATTGAACTCGTGATAATACATTTTCAGTATTATTTTTGGTTATTCGAACACAATACCCTTGAACACTGAGCTATCAAACTCAACTATTACAACAAAGTCAAAGCCTAAATATTAGCTTAGAAATCATAATTGGCCTATATATTTGTACCTTTAGTATTGCTCAGATCAGCAGTGACCAAACGTACACGACATTATGTATTGAAAGCTTCTTTAGCGCTTATTCTAAAATAATCATTGATCTTCAAATCCCGGGGTTCGCTTTTGTCCAAATCTTTATCTTGTTGTTAATCACCAACCTAAAGTCTTTATAACATGTTTTTAGTTTCCTAACCCCAAATATGCGAATCCTTCCAAAATCATCGGACGGCTATAAATCCATGATAACTCCGCCATAATTTTTTTCCCTGTAATAAACCATTCTTTTTTTGTCAACTGAATAAAGCATAAAAAAACAGCTCTTACTGCTCATTTCCTCCTTGTTATAATATAATAAACATCACCTCATTGTCCTCCTCTATGCAGAAATTGAAGTACAAACTTAAAGAGTACAAATATCTATCTTAGATAAATTTAGTAGAGATCTCAACCATATGCGAATAGATACAGGTTTGGGTTTTGAATTTAAAAACAGGATAATATTTGATAAATATAAGTAAATATCTTAACACAAATACACGATCTGCATCAAAATTACTAGATTCTCCCAGACCAGTAACTTCAATCTTTGCTTAATCTAGGTCTGTTCAAGTAGAAGTCCATGTAAGTTGTGAATGAATTATCAATATAGTTACTCATAAATCCAGGACTTGAAAGAAGTTCCTTCCATTTCCTATGATTCTCTTTCATTGAACAAGCAGTTTGGCTATCTTTATCCATCACACATTTCACAGCCTTGCACAAATTCTTCTTTGTAAATAAATCATTCTCATCCTTCTCCACTTCTACACCAACTTTAAGTTCATGTTCCATCAGCCTAGCATTTAAAAGGTGATAAAAAAACCTTGGCAAAAATACCAATGGACAATCACATAATGCCAAAGACTCCCACATTGATCTATACCCAGAGTGACTCACAAAACAGCCAACTGATTTGTGACTTAAAATCTTCAGTGGCACCCAACAATCAAGAATCAATCCCTTTTCTTTAACCCTTTCTTTGAATCCCTCTGGCAAGGCTTCTTCTACTGAATTTGTCCCTTCGGGTGGTTTAACCGCTAACAAGAATGGTAACTCATTCCGTTCAAGGCCTAAAACAAGTTCTTGAAACTGCTTATTTTGAAGAATAGTTTGGCTTCCAAATGAACAGAACACTACTGATCCTGGCTTGAACTTTTTGAGCTAATTCGATAATCCATATTCTTCTAAAGACTCATTTTTCAGCTCAGGAAGAACAAGTCATGTGTAAAGGATTGACTTTTCAAGTTGTTTTGCTGCAAAGTCACCAAATGTTCCTTCAACTTCTTTACATGTTTTTAGAGCGATTGCATCGCATCCTGTCCGGGATTTCTGCATTCGTTCGAGAAATGTCACCCCCTTTCCATGTTCATCAAATAGAAATTGTAACAATTTATCTTAACATTCATGCAACACCACAGTAGTAGAAGGGTAACCTGGAGATCCACCAATTGACCACATCTTTAGAGAGAAGAATGGAATCCCAGAATTACTAGCAAAGCATGCACTATATAAATGCATTCTAGTAGTTCTTTATTTGTAGAAGAAACATGGATATATGTTGTTGCAATGATGATACGGGACAAATGGCCATCTTATGTTTTGATGATATCTTTAGAGGCCAACACATAGAGGCTCAAGACTTGGTCACCTCGAGGATATGAGAACATGCATGGAGGACCCGTTTTGAGCATGCCATTAAATAAACCCGTCTGTGGAAGATTGCGTGGGGGCTTACATTTGATGCTAATTCGAGACTACAAGTTTTGAAGTGTGACCCCATGTTTTTGGAGCATTGAAGAAGCACCCTTCATTAAGGGTATTTTTGGGATTGCACATGTTAAAGAAACAACCCATGGCCTCCCATTTCATTATGGGTATTTTGGTCCATTATACTATGTAATAAGCTAGGCTATATATAGTCGCTTATTAGGTCTTTTCTCTTTAGTTGTTTAATGATAAAAATATGAGACATTAAAAATTCTCTCTCTTGAGAGTAGACCACCTTAGTGTAGTTGTTAGTTAGGGCTTGGACTAGCCATTGTAACTTAGGTCTTGGAAAAACCAATATTGTTCTTTGCTTGGAAACGGTGAATCTTGAGGTGAGTTGATTCCCTTGGCGGTCACCGTAAGAACTTGATGCTTGTTAACGTATTTTGTAGAGGTTTTAGAGTTTAATTTACTCTTTAGTTGCTACATTATGTGTTCTCTTTGTGTCAAGTTACCTATTTTTTTTTCGTTTAAGTTTGTGTTTGTTGTTTTCGTTTGATGTCTTGTCGTGTGGACTATTTTGCGAAGATTATGGATTGTTTTGTGCTCATTTAGATACCATTTGGTATCAAAGCCATCATTGATTTTGTTCCCACGAAATCAATCTTGGATTTGTTCCCTAAAAAAAAGTATTGAAAAGCTGAAAAACTCAAAAATAGTAATTTGTCCACATTTTTGTGTTTAGGCCAAAATTTGAAGCCTACTTTTCTTATGATTTTTGTGTGTTTTGTATGTTCTAGTATTAGATATTTGTTTCCTAACATTAGAAGAGGTGTCCAAGGATAAAAATCTCACAAAAAGAAGTTATTCTATGGGTTTGGTGTCTCGGCCGAAGTGTTGTTATTGTTTGGCCGAATTTGTGTCTAGATTTAGGTGTTGTTTTGATTGTCTTTGTTGTTTATTGTGTTGGTTTTCTTTATCTATAACACTACTTGAGTCTAACCCAAGTTCTTGAGCAAAAAAATTGTAAGTTGTTGTGGGAAGAGTGGACGGTTTTGTTGTTGTTGTTGTTGAAGTTCTTGTGTTGTGTTGAAGAAGTTTTGTAAAAGGATGTTGTTTGATCCAAATTCAAAGGGAAGAGAGTGTGGGTTCTTGTTAGTCTTGAAACAACTTTCAAGACGTTACAAAAAGGGGGAAAAGAACAAAAGACCTCCAAAAAGTCTTCATACCAAAAGGGAGTAAGCTCATTTTTCTAGACAAGCCAAAAGAAGAAAGGGGGACTAGACCTCTAAAAGGTTGTCTTGCCAAAAAGGTAAAAGTTGGTCAAGGTTTGACTTTTGAAAAAAAAGACTTAAAGTCTTGTTTGTTAACCTACCAAAACCGAAATTCCCCCAACTTGGTGAAATTTGAACAACCAAAATTGTGAAACAAAAATTTTCAACTTCAACAATATTTTTTTATCCATCGACCAAAGGTCGAGTGCCACGTCATCAATAGCTCTAGAATGTTGGAATTCCTAGTTTCACTTTTTTGATTTTATTGGTTTCCATATTGTTGGTTCTTTCGTGTAAGCATTGTATTTTGTGCTTTTATCATTTATAAATCGTAGTATTTTTTTTGTTTCAAGTTCGTAAGTAAATTTTGTTTTTGTGTCTTGAGTCGATCAAACAAGAATCCATTCCGGCTGCCAAGTAGAATTGACATCCTATTGACTACCGGAGTATAAAAAACTTTCAATATTCGCCGCTCCAATTGTGAGAATCACAAAGGTGGGTGTATACGAGTGTTGGTGAGGAGGTTTTACTACTAATCTTGTTTGTTCATTATGTAGGTACAAAGGTTATATAAAGGGAACATGTCTTTGATAGCCGGGGATTATTATGACTACAACAAGGGAGACTATGATTACAGTGAGGGGTTTTATGGCTACGAAGTTGAGGGAGATTGCGGAGGCTATGAAAATAGCCATGATCAAAACTTGGGCAGATTTGAGAGTTACGGTTTTGAGGAGAAAAATACGGTGAATGAAGTGCCTAGTGCTTATGGTGAATTTGGAGATGATGTAGGACCTCATGATGGATCTTGTGATGACGTTGGGGAATGTAAGGAGTCTTACACTTCTCACTCCGAACTTAAATTTGGTGTTAGGTATAACCCTTTCGTTCGCAAAGCTTATGAGAGCTATGATAAGAGTACACGTGAGGAGTGTGGAGATTCATATTCTCCACCTTGTAGTACTTCTTATAAAGGTCGATATAGTCTAAATGGTTATACTAGCTCTAGTGGAGTTGTACAACGAGAAGAAGAGGGTATGTATCTCCAAAGCCGAGGAGTACTCGTGCGCTTTATAATGTTGATCCGAGAAAGAGTGTACACTCTGGAAAGGTGACCATTTGTGGAATACCGGGATGCCTCGTTGTGTTAAATGATAGGTACTATAGAAACTACATCGTTCCATCCATGGTTGACTACTTGGGGTTGTTTTGCGAGCCTTTACTTATTCCATACTTCTTGGACGGGTTTAAGGTTACCGAGAGGGTAAAAGTTGTCTTCTCCCAATTTGAATACCATGAGGAGGTGTGGTGAGATATTCTTCCATTGACATATGGTCATGTATTCTTAGGTGCCGATTGGTTTGCACAATATAGAGTTTCAAATGTGCAAAATTAGCCAAATATTGTAAGACACCAGTGGGGAAATCACCTCGTGATATACATGCTACCCGAGCTGCAAAGAAAAGTGAATACTTACTCTAATCCGAATGCTTATGAGAGACATAATATTGAGAGAAGTAAAGGTGTGCAAGGTGGTAATCCGAGAGTGAAAAAAGGAGAGGTTGTGTGGAGCAAAGTAAGGGGATTTCCACTAAACTGAGCTAATATTATTTGTCCATCTATTTCTAAGGATATTTGTGTAGGTACCAACATGGAAAGTGAAGGATAGCAATGCCGAAGTGAAGTTTCTGCCAAAGCTTGTGGAGGTCCTTCACAACACGAAAAAGGAGAGTCGACTCAAGAACTTCAAGGTAAAATAGTTAAATCTTACACTTTTGTGCATGTGAATGATAATTGTGTGGCTAGTAGCCCATTGTGTGTGAGTGGTAGCTTACTTACTTGTGAGTCTAATGATTCTTTGCCTTTTGTTGATAATGTACATGTTGTGAGTATAGATACACTAGTTGATCCTATTGATGACCAAATTGACTCTTTCTGTAAGATCAATTTATGTTCACCTAGTGTTGAAACCTATATATTAAATGGAAGTACATCGTCTTGTGTAATTGGTATTGATCAACCTATTTGTGAAAATTGTCCACCACTTGAGTATGTGTGTGATGTGATTAATCAAACTCAAGTAAGTGAAGTATTTGAAAAAGTTGGTCAACAAAAGAGGAGTGAAACCCGAGAGCTATTCTTGGGACAATCTTGTGCTTGAAACTGCTTTGAAACTTGATATTGATCTCTTAGAGAGTGAGGAACTTTCTTGTTCCAAATCTTCCTGTGGGTTGGATCATGCACTCTTTAGGTATAATGTATTGTTTGAAAATGATATAAACACTCCTAATGAGCCTAGTGGTGAAAAAAATAGTATAGCTTACCTTGGAGGCTATAGTGTATATGTTAACCTACTATGGTGTGACAACATTCCTCCTAAAGATGAAAATCTTTCTTGGAAGATGAGAGTACTCTTAAGGGTAAGAAATGTGTAGTCTTGGAAGTTACTCTTTCTTCTACTTTGTGTGACTTTATTGTTGAGAGTACTCATGGTGATGATTGGGAAACTAGTAGTGAGTACACACATGAGGGCACCTTAGTAGAAGTCAAATTGAGTGATACTTTTCTCTACTCTTTATTTTTTTTCGATGATATGTATATTATTGTAGAGAGTATGTCATTTAGTTTGGGTAGAGATCACGGAAAAGGAGAGTGTTGTCTAGACCCGTGTCTATGGCCACTCTTCCCGTTTGACCCTGGTGTCAAATATGGAAATGGTGAAGTTGGTGCACCCAACTTGTTGCTTAGTCTACATAACAAGAAAAGTGTCACTCTTGGTGAATCCCATAACTAAATCCTTCGTATATCTTTCATTGAGTTTTTAATATTTCATTCAAAGGATCCTTGGTTATATTGCAAATATGTGCAACCTTGGCATGTTGAGATGATTTGTTGTGCTAACCTTAACCCTCATGCCATGAGGAGTTTGTATTTGTTTGTCCTCTCTTCGGTTTTGCAAGGTTTGGATTCGAGGTCGAATCCTTTTCAAGAAGGGGGGATGATACGGGACAAATGATCATCTTATCTTTTGATGACATCTTTAGAGGCTCAATACTTGGTCATCTCGAGGATACGAGAACATGCATGTGTAATACCCCATACTTCTACCTAGCTTAAATTCATCCCAAAGATGTCAGAGACTTGTTTTAAAGATGATATCTAAGGGATGTGTCTATCATCTTATTCATGTTAAGGTTTCTAGTTCAGAGAATCCAGTCTTGAATCAGTCCCAGTCGTGAGTGAATATTCAGATGTCTTTCCCAAAGATCTTCCAAGAATTCCTCCCAAAAGGGAAATAAACTTCGACATTGATTTTCTTCCAGATACTCAGCCTATATCTATTCCTCCATACAGAATGGCACCAGTAGAACTCAAAAAACTAAAGGAGCAGTTGAAGGATCTCTTAGATAAGGGATTCATCATATCTAGTGTGTCCCCGTGGGGGGCACCAGTCTTATTCATGCGCAAGAAAGACGGTTCTCATAGGATATGCATTGATTATCGTCAGCTCAATAAAGTCACGGTCAAGAATAAGGATCCACTTCCCCGAATTGATGACTTGTTTGACAAAATTTAGGGTGCCAGCTATTTCTCTAAAATAGACCTCAGATTAGGTTATCATCAGCTCAGGGTCAGAGAATGTGACATTCCGAAAACAGCTTTCCAAACTCGGTATAGTCACTTCGAATTCCTAGTCATGTCTTTTGGTCTTACCAATGCCCCGCAGCTTTCATGGACTTGATGAACCATGTGTTTAAGCAGTACTTGGACATGTTCGTCATAGTCTTCATAGATAATATTCTGGTCTATTCCTGCAGTGAGCGTGATCACGCGGACTATCTCAGAATTGTACTTCAGACTCTCAGATCCCATCAGTTGTTTGCCAAATTCAGTAAGTATGAATTTTGGCTAAGGTCAATAGAATTCCTTGGTCATATCATTTCTGGTGATGGCATCAGAGTAGATCCTCAAAAGATCGAAGCAGTAAGAAACTGGCCCAGACCTATCTCTCCATCAGATATCAGGAGTTTTTGGTTATGGCTGGCTATTACAGATGGTTTGTTGGGAGATTTTCTTCTATTGCATCCCCTATGTCCAGATTGACTCAGAAGAAATTCAAGTTTCAGTGGTCAGATCCTTGCGAGAAGAGTTTTTAGGAGTTGAAGACTCGACTCACCTCAGCTTCAGTTTTGGCTCTTCCAGATGGTCCAGATGGTTTCGTAGTATACTGTGATGCATACAGAGTAGGTTTAAGTTGTGTCCTCATGCATCATGGTAAGGTCATAGCCTACGCCTCCAGGCATCTTAAACCCCATGAGAAAAATTATCCTACTCATGATCTTGAGTTAGCAACCATAGTATTTGCCTTAAAGATTTGGAGGCATTATCTATACGGAGTTCATGTAGATATGTTCATAGATCATAAGAGCCTTCGATATGTCTTTTCTCAGAAATATCTCAATCTTCGTCAGAGAAGGTGGTTAAAGCTCTTGAAAGATTATGACATGAGTGTCCTTTATCATCCGGGCAAGGCCAACGTAGTGTCCGACACTCTCAGTAGACTGTCTATGGGTAGTGTTACTCATGTTGAGGACAGTAGAAAGAAGTTAGCTCATGAAGTTCATCAGCTTGCCAGACTAGGTGTTCACTTAGTCGATACAGAGGAGGGTGATATATGGGTTCAGAGTAGTTCCAAATCATCTCTAGTTTTTGAGGTGAAAGAAAAGCAAGATAGAGATCCCAGTCTAGTCAAGTTGAAAGAGTTAGTCAAGGATCAGAAGGTTGAGGTTTTCTCCTAAGGGGGAGATGGGGTATTACGTTGTCAGGGTCGTCTGTGTGTTCCAGGTGTAGATGACTTGAGGCAACGAATTCTTGCAGAAGCGCATGGTGAGCGCTACTCTATTCATCCAGGGGCCACCAAGATATACCGCGACTTACAAGAGATCTATTGGTGGAGTGGGATGAAGAGAGATATTGCAAAGTTTATGGCTAAGTGCTCTATATGTCAGTAAGTTAAGATAGAGCATCAGAAGCCTAGTGGGTCCATACAAGAGTTCAATATTCCTACTTGGAAGTGGGAAGAAGTGAACATGGACTTTGTGACGGGTTTTCCTCGTACTCGTCATCAACATAATTCAGTTTGGGTCATTGTAGACAGGATGACCAAATCAGCTCATTTTCTTCCAGTTCATACTTCCTATTCAGGCGAGGATTACGCTAAACTCTATATCAGGGAGTTGGTCAGATTACACGGTGTTCCGTTGTCCATTGTCTCAGATAGAGGTACCCAATTCACCTCTCATTTCTGGAAAGCATTCCAAAAGGGTCTTGGTACCCAAGTTCATCTCAGTACAGCCTTTCATCCTCAGACAGATGGTCAAGAAGAAAGGACCATTCAGACTCTAGAAGATATATTAAGGGCGTGTGTAATTGATTTTAAGGGTAGTTGGGATGACCACTTGCCTTTGATTGAGTTTGCATACAACAACAGCTATCATTCCAGTATTCGGATGGCTCCATTTGAAGCTCTCTACGATAGGAGATGCAGATCTCCAGTCGGTTGGTTCGAAGTTAGTGAGGCCTCAAATATAGGGCCTGACTTAGTATTCGATGCCTTAGAAAAAGTCCAGTTGATCAGAGAAAGACTTCGGGCTACTCAGAGTCGACAGAAGTCTTATGCAGATGTGCGCAGAAAAGATCTCAAGTTCGAGATTGGTGACTATGTTTATCTAAAGATCTCTCCCATGAAGAGAGTGAAGAGATTCGGCAAGAAGGCAAAGTTCAGTCCCCGATATGTCGGTCTCTTCAAAATTCTCAGTCGCTTTGGCAAAGTAGCTTATGATCTCGACTTGCCTTCAGATCTAGCCTAAGTTCATTCAGTTTTCCATGTCTCTTTGCTCAAGAAGTGCATAGGTGACCTAATAGTTGTAGTCCCTATTCAGAGCATAGATATTCAGAATAACCTCTCTTTCAAAGAGATTCCGATCAAAATTCTTGACTATCAGAGTTGCAGACTGAGGATCAACGAAGTCCCTCTAGTCAAAGTCCTTTGGCGGAATCAGTCCGTTGAGGGAGCTACTTGGGAAGCAGAAGCAGAAATGCGTACCAAGTATCCTCACATCTTCTCTGCAAACTCAGATTGAGCTCAAGGTAACAGTTCTCCTTAAGCTTATTCAGTCTCATGTTCAAGTTCCAGTTACAAACCAGTTTCATGCTCAGATACCCATCATAAACTTGGTACTAAGTACCATTGCATATTCAATCATACGTTCATGCATCAGATCAATCATGTATTTATGCATTAGATATGCATGTTCAGTTTGATGAGAAACTCATCTTATCAGAAATTCAGTCATCCAGTCATAAATCCATTATTCATGTATCATATATGCATATTCAGCATAATACATTAAGCTTATCAGTTATATCAGTTATGAAATCATGTTTCAATTGTTCATGTTCAGTATGTACTTCAGTTTATCATTTCTCCCATCTCAATCAGTCTCATTCGAGGACGAATGTTCCCAAGGGGGAGATATTGTAATACCCCATACTTCTACCTAGCTTAAATTCGTCCCAAAGATGTCATAGACTTGTTTTAAAAATGAATCCACTTTTATACCAGTGATATTTTCAAGATTTTCACTTTTTATCATATGAGAAATTGAATAAGCTTTCCATCGATACCAAATTCGCCCAAATCCGACACCCGAGCGAAGAGTTAGAGCCTTTTTAGTGAGGTGTATCACCTGAGCCATCAGTGCATCGCGGAGCCAGCTTAAATGGCAATTGTCAATTTCCAGTGTTGCTCCGCGATAGTGGCGCATCGCACCAAAGGCCCAGTTCACAATTGTCCTTTTTCAGTGAATCTCAGCGATGTCTCCGCATCGCGCCAAACTTCCAGGCCCCAAAAGTGGCAACGTGATAGCTCCGCGTTGCGCCGTCTCCCAATTTTCCAGTTGTCACTTTCCAGTGATACGACACGATATCGCCACGTCGCGCCAGGTGCCCATTTCAAAAAATTTTGATGAAAATTAAAAGTTTTGTCTAGGGCTAAAACAGTTTTTTCTCAAGGTTTTAACATGTCCAGGTACGAGATTTAATCCCTAAAAATGTTTTGAATCATTATTTACTCACTTTTTTCCCAAATCAAGAACATTCTCTCCCGAGAAACAAAATCCTAGCTTTTAAGAAATCAAAGCCAATTCCAAGAATCTCTCCAAGAACTTCAAGAAACTTACAATCAAGGTATGTCAAGTGTTGATTCATGAGTCCCTTTCACCCATAAAGCTCAAGAATCTCTTTTCAAAGTTAAAGTATATGGATTTTATGAATCCCATATTGGGTTTGCTTTGTTCATGTTGATAATGACCAATTTAATTCTAATCCATGTTTGGTGATTAATTTTATGTGGAATTAGTTATTATATGAGTAGATTCATGTGAACCCATGATTAAACCCTTGAATTGTGAAATTTGAATTGAATCATGATATTTACTTGCTGTGCAATGTTGTCTACATATACTATGTTCATTATGTGCTTGATGAATTGCCTATGTGAACTAATAAGAGAAGAAAATATGCCATGATTAGTTTATGTGCAAATGTTTGATAAATTGTCCATGAGAATGGATTAATCCCACGATATAGTATGCAATTATGTATTCCCCATTCATGTACAAGTGATACACCCCAAGTGTTCGTTGAAATGTTTTAATGAATGAACTGTGAGTATATAGCTATTGTTGGGCTTTTAGGCTTATGTCATGATTTATATATTATGCTATCGAGTCCTGGAGGTATTTATTACTCTACAATTTAGTTGTGTGCCTAGAGCCAGTGTCATGTTTTCACGATATCCTCAGTTAAGTCATGTTCAGTAGAATTCAGTCAGTCATGTGACTCAGGAAAACTCAGTAATCCCAGTAATCTCAGAAAGCTCAGTACTTCAGTAATCTCAGTAGTATTCCGCCAGTCAACAGAACTCAATGAACTCAGTCCAATTCAGTTCAGTTAATCATGTTCAGTGTCCATTAAGATAAGAGTAGGATTTAGCACCGACTGAGCCCATGGATGAGGACACATACTGATAGTTGAGGGTGTGATCCTTAGAAGCAATCCTTGCGTTCCAAAACTATGTAGCCAGCATAGGTTGAGACATCAACACTGACAGATGAGGGTTGATGAGGTGGATAAACACTGTTAGATGAGGGTCCCACCATTCTCTTTTGGGGACACTGTCAGATGAGGGTCATGCACAGCTTGTCTTTACCAGTGACGTGGTATTGACACCCTTCCAAATAGGGTTACAGATTGGACCCCAACTCAGCTATATTGCGTTAATTGGGGCATGTCGGTTAGATGACTACTTCCCATAGTTACAGTCTCAGTCTCAGTCTCAATAATATAACTCAAATAGTTCTTCAGATTTCAGGACTGTTAGATACAGTCAACTCAGAATAGTACGAAACTCAGTTAGTTCCATCAAAACCTAGACTGTCAGATACAGTCGCTCAGTATCAGTTATATCAGTTATCAGTGACTCATGTTATCAGTAATCATACTCAGTAGTCAGTACCATCACGAATTCAATCACAGTCACTTATCCATGCATATATTCTCACGTTCATGTTATACAGTCAGTTAGCATTGTTCATGCAGTTGAACCCTTTGTATTCAGCCTACCTCACTTGCATAACAGTACATTCAAACGTACTGACGCATTTGCGCTATGGTGTCTTATACCATAGGTTCAGAATCACGAGCCCCAGAGCATCAGTAGCATTCCAATTTCAGCAGTCAGAGTTAGCAGTGAGTCCTCATCCTTCAAGGACATGATCATTACTTTAGTTCTTCATTACTTAGTTTATTTCAGTAGTTGGAGTTAGTTGGGGACATGTCCCATCAATTCTTTATTCAGATAGTTCAGAGGCTTTCAGACTACAGTGTTTTCAGACTAGATATTTTCAGACATTGTTTCAGTTTTGGTATTATCGTACCACATTATTTAGATATGGTTTTATTAGATGTTTGTCAATTTTGAACCTTATGGCATGTTTCAGCCTACTATTCCGCATATTTTACAGTATAATATTCAGTATATAGGTACAGATATCATTCATGGATTAACTTGTGGTCCTTCGGGGTCATGAGCACCGTGTAGGGTTTTGGGTACCAGATTCGGGGCGTTACAACATGGAGAACCCGTTTTGAGCATTCCATTAAACAAACCCGTATGTGGAAGATTGCATGGGGGCTTACATTTGATGCCAATTCGAGACTATAAGTTTTGAAGTTTGACCCATGATTTTGGAGAATTGAAGAAGCACCCTTCATTAAGGGTATTTTGGGGATTGCACATGATAAAGAAACAACCCATGACCTCCTCTTTCATTAAGGGTATTTTGGTCCATTATATTATGTAATAAGCTAGGCTATATATAGTCTCTTATTAGGTCTTTTCTTTTTAGTTGTTTAATGATGAAAATATGAGGCATTGAAAATCCTCTCTCTTAAGAGTAGACCACCTTAGTGTAGTTGTTAGTTAGGGCTTGTTAGTTAGGGCTTGGACTAGCCATTGTAGCTCAGGGCTTGGAAAAATCAATATTGTTCTTTTCTTGGAAACGGTGGATCTTGAGGTGAGTTGATTCCCTTGGCGGTCACCGTAAGAACTTGGTGCTTGTTAACGTATTTTGTAGAGGCTTTAGAGTTTAGTTTACTCTTTAGTTGCTACATTATGTGTTCTCTTTGTGTCAAGTTACCTATCTTTTTTTTCGTTTAAGTTTGTGTTTGTTGTTTCCGTTTGGTGTCTTGTCGTGTGGATTGTTTCGAAGATTGTGAACTGTTTTGTGCTCATTTAGATACTGTTTGGTATCAAATGAGCTGTACAGTGGGAGCTAAGTAGGAAACAAAATGACTTATTTGTGAGACTGGAGCCTAAATTGTTACTATTCTGTTTCCATTAATGTTGATTATCTTTTCATTTAGGTGTCTGTATTGATTACTGTATATTATCTTTCCATTGGGTCTTTTTTTTTTTTTTTTTGCATAAAGTTGCAGCCTTGGAATCATTCAATAAACTGAAATCAGTAGAAAAAAAACTTGAGTAAATTTCATCCATGGTCACTTAACTTTGTATCCATTATCCAAAAGTCACTTTTCTTTCATTCGTTTCATCCATGGTCACTTAACTATGCATCTATTACGCAAAAGTCACTTTTTTTTCATTCACTTCATCCATGGTCATTTAACTTTACTCCGACCATCACAAAAGTCACTATGACCGGATTTTACAATAATTCCATCGGAAAAATAATGTGACAACCTTAATTAGTTCTTAATTTAAGTTAAGTGAATATATAATATATTACTCAGAGTATGCAACCCAATTTTTCTTATTTATTATTTAATGAAAGAATATCAATTTCTTAATAGATTAGATTACCTAATGAATACTATTTTCATAAAAAAAATATGGTTGATATTTTTATGAAATATTTCATAATATTGCATTCATCTACCAAAAAGGTGCATCGAAAAAGAGTGATAAACAAGATAAATTCTTCAAAACACATAAAATAGAAATACATGTATGATATTATTTTTTTAAAAAAAATTATTTTAATTCTTTGAAGATAAATCGACACATAAAATCTTTGGTATAAACACATTTAGCACCCCAGGCCAAAAACATAAGGTTGTTGAAGTTGCCCCTTTTGTTTCATTTCTTCTTCTTCAAAAATTTAATAAATCAACGTGTATTTGTATTTCACTGTATTTGTACTATTATGTTTTGAAAATGAGAAATTGTTATTACCTACTACCGTAGCAGGTGATCCTGATACTTTGCTACCACTATATATGTGACTTAGATTTCAGTTATATAATCTTTTTATTTTGCTTGTCCTATTTTTTTTAGATAATTTTTTTTTTTATTTTTCGAGATTCAAAATTATGTTAAAGATATATTCTTCATCTTACAGACATAAATATTTGGAGTGATCGAGCACATAGTTTTCCATCAACATGCTTATGGGAGGGAGCAATTTTGGTATTTGAGAGCTAGTAGTACTATATTGCTTTGTGTGTTGTACGTACTTTTCCCTACCTGGACAAAGTATAACCACACTACATTTGTTTAATATCTTAGGTATCCCTTGGCCCATCAGGAGTAACTTTGTCGAGCCAGTGGCTCCCCTACACGCGAGCTGGTTAGATGCGTGGAAATAGAAGACTCGTACATATCTTCTTGTATGGCTGTACAGTAAGAAAATTAACTCTTGAAAATGACTACACAGCTATCAATCATTCTGATTTGATTTTTCCGTTCTTCACATTATTTGACAAATATTTAATAATATTGTAGACACGT
The DNA here is from genome assembly GCA_030864215.1 of Capsicum pubescens. Taxonomy (NCBI): domain Eukaryota; kingdom Viridiplantae; phylum Streptophyta; class Magnoliopsida; order Solanales; family Solanaceae; genus Capsicum; species Capsicum pubescens. Next base: position 12,438,950 of record CM061541.1, on the reverse strand, counting down.
GATTTTTTATTCTCCCTAAATTTTAACATGTCTATCAATATTAAATATTTATATTTATATTTATATTTAATCATATATTATTTTAATTTTTATTTTTATTTTAAATAATATAAAATTAAAAATATATATGTTTTCTTTTATAAATTTTAATAAATAAATTAATAGTTTTAATATTATTTTATTATATTTATTTTTGTCTATTTATAAATTATTATTATATTTTATTAAATATAAAATTAATTAATTATTATTATTATTATTTTATTCTTTTTATTTATTTACTTTTGTTTATTTATTATTATTATCTTTATTACTTCTATTATTTTATATTAAAAAATATATAATAAATAAATATAATTTAAAATTTGAATTTGTTTAATCTGATCCTAATCCTAAGTAACTGTTCCCTTTTTATTTTTTTCCCAAAAGTTTCATTATTTAAGGACTTTCCCCCTCAAACCACGTAGATTAACTATCAAAAACTAGAGACTGTATACAGACTCAGACAAAAAGGGTACTTTTCTCTATCAGAAACCAGAAAAAGATATTCGTAAACCAGTAAAAAAATTTAGTAAAAGAAATCGTCAGATAAATAAAAGAGAGAAAAGGTGTGGAGTTGAAATTTAGTATTTCGTTGGAATTTTGGTGACATTGATTGCTTCACCAACCGGTTCTTATTTAATCATGTAACATTTATTTATAGATGTTATTATGAAAAGCATGAATAAAAAATGTTATGCATTATTCATAGTTGATTGATTATGTAAACTTTTTATTCTGATATGCTATGTTATCAAATTATTGAATATTTATATGATTGTACTGTGTTGAATAATAGAAAAAAAATTATTTGTGCATGATATTGTTTGGTTTAAAATTAAAACAAAAAGAAAAACAGTAGTACAGACTATTTTCATATACTGTAGATTTTCTTGCATTTACAGTACAAGCACACCTATTCATCTTCTCCACACTGTTACACACAAATCCATAGATACACAGTAAACAAAAAGAAGGAAGAAAATGTACTCATAGTTATACAAACAAAGAAAAAAATAGTAAAAAAGAAGAAGGAACAAAACAGCTTGGACTGAATTTTTTTTAATTTTTTTTTCGAGGTGGAGTTCACCGGAATTATCATCTCCTCCGGCGAAACCTACCGGAATCGCCAAAATATTCACTAGAATAACTCCAGCAGAACCAACAAAACTAGATCCAACCAAATGTCGGATCTGCGCCGGCGCCTTTCCCCTCCTCTTCCTTCCCTTCTCTAGCGGCAGATCTGGCCGGAACCACCATTTCCGGCGAGCCACCACCATCGCCAGCCTGTCTCCTTCACCCGCCGGCGCCGGCGCCGCCCCTTTTCCTTTTCTCCTTCACTGTCATCCCCGTCACACCGAAAAAATCTCAAATATGGTGAAACCATGGTTGTCGCCTCTCTCTCTTTGCTAGTGTTTCACTGGCGAATCATTCGCCGGAAATGAGTTTTTCCATTAATGAAAAAAAAAAATGAGATGTAACCCCTTTGTCCAGGCGTAATTTTCTCTTTGTTTACTTTGATTTTTGTTTTTGGTTTACTGATAAATACATAGTGGGTAACTAAATATTTTTTATTATTATTATTATTCTTTGTCATTTATTGTCATTATTAAGCTTTAAAATTATTTGTTAAATTAATTAATCGCTTTAAATAAATTTTTGTTAAAATTTAATGGCAAAATTTAGATAACGTTTTGAGTAGGCAAGACTCTTGAATGTTAAACAAGTATAAAATAATTAATTTTTTGAAAATATTCAAAATAAATATTGTTTAATTTTATTGTTAAAGTTAATTAGTATTTTAAATAAATTAAAATTGTTATGAATTTATAAATGGTAAACTAATGTCTTTGGCATTAAATAAATTTTAGGCATATTTAAAATGTTCGTCTCAATTAAGAATGCGGCGTACGCATCTTTATGAGACATTTTAAATTCAAGGATGCAATAACGCACTTTGACAAATATTTTTCTAAAATTATTTTTTATCGATTTATTTAATAATAGATAAATTTTAGATATAAAAATGAGCGAACGTAGGCCTTAACACAATTTATCAAAATAGTTTAAGTTAAGATAAGTCAATAAAGCGATCGTGCTAGAACCACGGGACTCGAGGGGTGTCTCACACCTTCTCCTCGGCCAACAGAATTCCTTACCCGGTTTTCTGTTTTCGCAGACCAATAAAAAGAGTCATTTCCTTTTGATTAGGGATTCAAAAAGGTGACTTGGAACACCATAACTCAATTTCAAGTGGCGATTCTGTAAATTAAATTAATCCCTATTCAAAACCGTCACTTTAATTGGAAAAATCCTTCGACCGGTCCCTCGAGCGAAAAAAGGGGTGTGACATCTCTGGCGACTCTGCTAGGGATATAACAAGAATTCGAGCTTTTTATATTGACTTATACTTTCTTTAATTATTATTGATATTGTGTTTGCTGGCCTTACATGCTACTTGTCGCTTATTTACTGCTTTGATATTATTTGAACTGTATTATATATTGTCTTCTCTCGCGTATCCCCTCTGAGTCTCTGAAATAGGATAGAGGGAATGCAGCATATGCATCCCACCTTCTTTTTGAGATAGTCGGAGTGTCAAGGCACCTGATGAAGGACATAGTCACACATGTTTGTAACACCCCGTATTCAAGTACATGTATTGGCGTATTCAAGTACGTGTATTGGTCTTATTTATATAGAATTAATTTTTTTTTATTTTATTTATACCGGAATTTGCCCGTCGATGGTTCCATACGAAGGTTATTGAATAAGCTTTCCAACGATATAAAGATTTCCAAAAACGGATAAGTTTCGGATATAATCGAGCACATTCGAAACTATAAAATGGTGGCCGGGATATGGTGAATAGTAAATGTGCAGGAAGATTTCCTGCACACAAACTACGACCTATCAAAAGAAAGATCTTTGAGTCTTCTTTCCAATGCAATTGGTTTAATCCAAATCCAACATCTGAGTAAGAAGTTATACTCGTTTTACTTCAGCCTATCAAAATAGTTTTTTAGGGTCAACTTCAAACGATCATAAATCCCTGTACAGGACGAACTGGGTGTCCTACTTTATATGAAATGAAATCCCTTTGAATTATCTATCCAACTATACCAATTTCACCCAAATCCGATATCGGAGCAAAGAGTTATGGTCGATTTACTTTAGCCTATCAAAACAGTCCACCATGGACAGATTCGGATTTACTTAAATTTTTAAGGGCAATATGGTCATTTTCCATCACCTCATGGACGAAAATTGGCCATTATATACATATAATTAGCCTAGTATCCATCATTCATCATCCAATTATTGAAGAATAAAGAACCCTAGCCTAATTTCAACTCCAATTATCTTGTGATTCAACCGTAGAAAGTCCAAATTGATTCCGTAGTTGTGTTCACCGTCTCGAGGGCTTCGAGAAGCACCCCTTATTTGTGCCAACAGGACTTCGAAATCAAAATGGCCATTTTATGGTAAGGATGTAAATTATGTTGGTGTTATTTATATGGATATGTATATATATGCATGTGAGCATAAGAAGTATGTTATTTGATTGTTGTTGAAAGATGATTGGAAATGATGTTGGATTATTCTTGTGCATGGTTGGATTATGTTGAATTGTGAAGGGATTTGGTGTGATGATGTGGTATTGAAATGATGATTATATATATATATACACACATAAACCTATTATTCAAGTTGGTTTTTGGAATGCTTTGCAAATATTGGTTGTATGGAATTATGGAAGAGAATTGTGGTGTTGGGTTGCTAATACTAGATGCCAAACATTTCATTGTAGATAAGTGATTTGTAAAGGCGAAAGTTGTGTTGAATTGGTATCCGAATCTACGACGAGGTATGTAAAGCATACTCTAACAATGTTCTTTGGCATGAAAACACCAATGTTCCATCAAGTAAGATTCCGAGGTTGTCCAAAAACATGTATTGTTCTACGTTACCAACGAAGTTGTTTCCATCCTATAAAGTGTCAAAATGATTCATTGATAAACCAAAAGGCTCCTATTTCATTGTTGTGATATTGATGATTCTGAAACACATTGTTGATATACCAATAAGTTCCTATTTTATTGTTATGGCATTAATGACTCCAAAACACTTCATTGATGTGCCAATGAGTGCCAATGATGTATCATTGTTTTAAAGTATCAAAAATGTGGTGGCGACCGAAATAACAATCTCAAAGATTAATTGAACTAAGTGATGGAAGTTCTCTCTTATCGAGTGGTATCCCAGGGGCATAAGCCTAGCATGGGTCGATCCCTATTTATGTGTTTATGGGTAGTATCCCAGGGGCATAAGCCTAGCATGGGTCGATCCCAGTTGATAGGTACTGGAGGCAGCCTAATGGTCACAGTACAGTACAGTAATGATTACAAAGACGATAAGAACGAAGGTAAAGTGATTGAATAAATGCAATGTACAGGTTGTCATAAGTTCTAGTAAGTGTGGTCCACTCCTATTACGCTTTATTCACTTGTTTCTGATTTCTATTGAGCTCCTATATCATATGTGATTATCTACAGCTTTACATACTCAGTACATATTTCGTACTGACGTCCCCCACGGGGACCTGCATTTCATGCTGCAGGCACAGGTACCTCAGCTCATACACCGCACAAGTAGGAGCCAGGTCACACAACTATTGTTAGTGAGCTCCAGTTTGCTTCGGAGCTTTCCGAGTCGGTTCCTTATGTTTTTCTATTGTACAGGAGTTATGTGTGGGCGGGGGTTTGTCCCGACCCTAGTTATGTCATGTATATCCTAGAGGCTTTGTAGACATAAGGAAGGGTAAAGTCATGGAAGTTTATATAGTGATGTTATATCTGTATATGTGGTGGCCCCGACGGCCAAGTATTATATATATATATATTTGTGCGTGTTGTGCTGATACAGGTAATTAGATCCTTCTATATGCAACGAAGTGCTGTCCAAATTTTTGGTGACATGTAAGTGAAAGTACAGGTATTTGAACGGGTTCTCCCGGGCCTTCTCGGCTTCGGGTGCCAGTCCGGCCCGATGGGATTTTGGGGCGTGACAAAAGTGGTATCAGAGAGGTTCGTCCTAGTGATTCTACAAAGCCGTGTCTACGTAGAGTCTTGTTTATCGGTGTGTTGTGCACCACATCTATAAACAGGAGGCTATGGACATTTAGGAATTGTTTCTTTTCTTCATGTCTTAGATCGTGCAATAGAGCTTATATTGTATATGAAGTCATAGTTGACCACTGAATCAGTTTGTTTCTCTTATTATAGTAATGATGCTGGTTACCAGAAGCAAGAATACCGGTAAGCAAGTAGATGTGGCTGCCGGAGAGGGGACTAGTAAGTCACCCACTATACCAGCTAATCAAAGTGAGGCTCCAGCTGAGCATGCATCAGAAACTTCCCCCAGTCCGGAAGAAATAAGGGGGAGGAGAACTATATCCCCAGAGCCACCTATTAATGTTGTTGATCAAGATCTTAGAAATGCAGTGCAACTTTTGACTCGTATAGTTGCTGGGCAAGCTCAAGGGCGAGCCATTCCTACTGCAGGTCCTAGTGGTATAGATAGGGCGGCTAGTCTTCGAACACAGGATTTTCTTAAGATGGATCCTCCCACTTTTACCGGATCAGATCTTAATGAAGATCCGCAGGACTTTATTGATCAGATCCAAAGGGCCCTAGAGGTGATGCATATATCGGGCAGAGAGACAGTGGAGTTAGCCGCGTATAGATTCAAAGGTGAGGCTATATATTGGTATGAAGACTGGAAACGATCAAGGGGCATTGATGCACCCCCAGCTACTTGGAAAGAGTTCAAAGAGGCATTTATTGATCATTATCTTCCATATGAGACTCGTCAGGCCCGTGCGGATCAGTTCTTAAATCTTCGACAGGGTAATACAAGTGTGAGGGAGTATAGTCTTCGATTTAATTATTTGTCCAGATATGCTCCTAATGTTATAGCTACTATGGATGACAGAGTTCATCGGTATGTGGATGGATTGGATCCGTATTTGGTTAGGGATTGTACTATTGCTGCACTGAATAAAGACATGGATATAGCTAGGATACAAACATTTGCACAGAAAATGGAAGATCAGAGGCAAAGAAAAAGAACACAGGAATTTAAAAGCGGATCTTCTAAGAGGGCCAGATCTACAGGGCAGTTTATGGCGCCACAGGGAGGTTTTAGACCTCAATTTTCTGCTAGACCACCTAGGCCATTATTTTCTTATTCTGCAGCTAGTGCTCCACCACAGCATCAGGGGTTCAGAGGCAGTCAATTTGGGCAAAGAAGTGAGGGTCATAGTTCGCGATCAGTGGGTTACCAAGGGCAACGGAATATGAGCCAATCGAGACCTCCTCGAGAGCCATGCAATAAATGTGGAAGGTATCATTTGGGCTCATGTCGGCTGGGGACCAATGTTTGCTTTTGGTGCGGTATGTCGGGGCATATGATGAGGGAATGCCCACGAAGGGACATAGGGGGTATGGCACGACCTACAGGGTCATTTGTTGCATCATCATCATCGATGCCTTATTCAGGAAGGGGTGCACAACCAATGGGTCGTGTTAGAGGTGATAGAGGAGACAAGAGTTCTAGCGGGGCTCAAAATCGTATGTATGCTCTAGCGGATCGACAGAATTTAGAGGCTTCCCCAGATGTGGTTACGGGTACGTTGTCTATATTTTCATTCAATTTATATGCCTTAATTGATTCCGGTTCTACATTATCTTACGTTACTCCATTGGTTGCTGGAAAGTTCGAAAGAATACCCGAACTGTTAGTTAAGCCATTTGAAGTGTCCACACCGGTCGGGGAATCTATTATAACTAGAAGGGTTTATCGAAACTGCATAGTAACTGTTTGTGGTCGTGATACGATGGCTGATCTTGTAGAGTTAGAAATGGTAGATTTTGATGTTATAATGGGTATGGACTGGTTGGCGCCTTGTTATGCCACAATTGATTGCTGCACGAAAAAGGTATATTTCCATTTTCCAAATGAATCAGTCCTTGAATGGAAAGGTGAAATTAGCGCGCCAAGAGGTAGATTTATTTCTTATTTTAAGGCAAGAAGAATGATTTCCAAGGGATACATATATCATTTAGTTAGAGTAAGGGATACAGAAGCGGAGCCACCAACTCTTCACGCTGTTCCGGTGGTAAATGAATTTCCTGATGTATTTCCTGAAGATCTTCCAGGTTTGCCTCCTGAACGAGAAGTAGAGTTTGGTATTGATGTAATACCAGGCACCCAACCAATCTCCATTCCTCCATATAGAATGGCCCCAACAGAATTACGAGAATTGAAAGAGCAATTGAAAGATTTGCTAGAAAAGGGGTTCATTAGGCCTAGTATTTCCCCTAGGGGAGCACCAGTGTTATTTGTGCGCAAAAAGGATGGCTCGCTGAGGATGTGTATTGATTATCGGCAATTGAATAAGGTGAATATTAAGAATAAATATCCTCTCCCAAGAATTGATGATTTATTTGATCAGTTACAGGGCGCCAAGTGTTTTTCTAAGATTGATTTGAGGTCAGGTTACCACCAAGTGAGGGTCAAAGAGAAGGATATACCCAAGACAGCTTTCCGAACACGGTATGGTCATTATGAGTTTCTAGTTATGTCATTTGGGCTAACTAATGCACCTGCAACTTTTATGGATTTGATGAATAGGGTGTTTAAGCCATTCCTGGATGTATTTGTGATAGTTTTTATAGATGATATTCTAGTTTATTCTAGATCAGAAGAGGACCATGTCAATCACTTACGAAAGGCATTGCAGACTCTTCGTGATTGTAAGCTTTATGAAAAGTTCTCTAAATGTGAGTTTTGGTTAAAGTCGGTGGCATTTTTGGGTCATATTGTATCTAGTGAAGGGATAAAGGTTGATGCTCAAAAGATAGAAGCTGTGAAAAACTGGCCAAGGCCCACAACGCCTACGGAGATTCGTTGTTTTCTCGGGTTGGCCGATTATTATAGAAGGTTTGTTAAAGACTTTTCTTCTATTTCTGCACCCTTAACCAAGCTAACGCATAAAGCATCCAAGTTCCAATGGAATGATGCGTGTGAGGAGAGTTTCCAAGAATTGAAGAATAAGTTGACTTCTACACCTGTGTTGGTACTTCCAGAAGGTACAGAAGGGTATACAGTGTATTGTGATGCTTCGAGAATTGGTTTAGGATGTGTATTAATGCAGCATGGTAAGGTGATAGCATATGCCTCAAAGCAATTGAGGCCACATGAGAAAAATTACCCCATCTTGAGCTGGCCGCGGTTATCTTTGCTTTAAAAATATGGCGCCACTATTTATATGGGGTTCATGTTGATATATATACTGATTACAAGAGCTTACAATATATTTTCAGTCAGAAGGATCTAAATCTGAGGCAGCGAAGGTGGATGGAACTATTAAAAGATTATGATGTTGATATTTTGTATCACCCAGGGAAAGCGAATATAGTAGCTGATGCGTTGAGTCGTAAGGCTATGATGGCACCTATAGAAAGGCAAGAGATGATTAAAGATCTTCATCAATTAGCTAGTCTAGGATTTCGTCTTCTCGAAACACCGGACGAGGAGCTTATTGTGCATAATGCCGCGGAATCCTCATTAGTAGCTGAGGTGAAAGAGAAGCAAGATGCAGATCCTATTTTATTACAACTTAAGGAGAACGTTCAGAGTGGTCCGACCAAGGCATTTGAGCTTACGCGAGAAGGAGTACTTCAGTGCCAAAACTGATTGTGTGTGCCGGATGTAGACGGGCTAAGAAAGAAGATTATGACAGAGGCACATTTTTCAAGGTATTCCATTCATCCAGGATCAACCAAAATGTATCAAGATTTGAAAGATATGTATTGGTGGAATGACATGAAGAAGAGCATTGCAGAATTTGTAGCTGAATGTCAAAATTGTCAAAGAGTTAAAGTTGAGCACCAAAAACCCGGAGGCTATATGCAATGGATAGATCTTCCAATTGGGAAGTGGGACATGATCAACATGGATTTTGTTACAGGTTTGCCTCGTACAACTCGAAAATTTGATTCTATATGGGTGATTGTGGATAGGCTTACTAAATCCGCACATTTCTTACCCGTTAAGACCACTTACACAGTTGAAGAATATTCGAAGTTGTATGTTAAGGAAATAGTCCAATTACATGGAGTGCCAACTTCTATTATATCGGATCGGGGAACTCAATTTACCGCAAACTTTTGGAAGTTTTTCCAACGGAGTTTGGGAACACAAGTGAATCTGAGTACAGCTTTTCACCCTCAGACGGATGGACAAGAAGAGCGCACCATTCAAACACTTGAAGATATGCTACGAGCATGTGTTATAGATTTTAAAGGCAGCTAGGATGATCATTTACCTCTTATTGAGTATGCCTACAATAATATCTATCATTCAAGTATCAAAATGGCACCATATGAAGCTTTATATGGGAGGAAGTGTAGATCACCAATAGGATGGTTCGAAGCGGGTGAAACTCTTATGTTCGGACTGGATCTTGTGTATCAAGCCATAGAAAAAGTCAAGGTGATTCAGCAACGGTTGAAAATAGCCCAAAGTCGACACAAGTCATATGCGGATAGTAGAAGAAGAGGGCTAGAGTTTTCGTTAGGCGATTGGGTATTTTTGAAGGTATCACCAATGAAAGGGGTGATGAGATTTGGCAAGAAAGGAAAATTGAGTCCACGATATATAGGCCCATATAAGATTATTCGAAGATGTGGGCAAGTTGCTTATGAATTAGAGCTACCCCAGGAACTCTCATCAGTGCATCCAGTATTTCATGTATCGATGCTTCAAAAGTGCATCGGAGATCCGTCCCTTATTACTACTACTGAAGATGTGCAAGTAACAGAAGATCTTACCTATGAGGAGATGCCTATTGCTATATTAGATCGTCAAGTTAAGAAGATGAGAAATAAAGTAGTAGCATCGGTGAAAGTACTTTGGAGAAATCAACAAAGGGAAGAGATTACATGGGAAGCTGAGGAAGCAATGAAATCTAAGTACCCTCATTTGTTCAAAGATGAAGAGGAAGTTCAAGAAACGGAGTTAGAACATTAACAAGTAAGTTTTTGTTTATATATGCATAGTATTTATGCGATGATGTGAATGTTAATGGTGGACTTGAACTTGTTTTGGTTGAATAACTACGCTAACATTCGAGGACGAATGTCCTAAAGGGGGGAAGGATGTAACACCCCGTATTCAAGTACATTTATTTGCGTATTCAAGTACGTGTATTGGTCTTATTTATATGGAATTAATTTTTTTATTTTATTTATACCGGAATTTGCCCGTCGATGGTTCCATACGAAGGTTATTGAATAAGCTTTCCAATGATATAAAGATTTCCAAAAACGGATAAGTTTCGAATATAATCGAGCACATTCGAAACTATAAAATGGTGGCCGGGATATGGTGAATAGTAAATGTGCAGGAAAATTTCGTGCACACAAACTACTGAGGCCTGCCAGTTTTTTGGGTCAACTTTGAACGATCATACCTCCCTTAATATAATGAACTGGGAGATCTACGACCTATCAAAAGAAAGATCTTTGAGTCTTATTTCCAATGCAATTAGTTTCATCCAAATCCAACATCTGACTAAGGAGTTATACTCGTTTTACTTCAGCCTATCAAAACAGTTTTTTAGGGTCAACTTCAAACGATCATAACTCCTTGTACAGGACGAAATGGGTGGCCTACTTTATATGAAATGAAATCCCTTTGAATTATCTATCCAACGATACCAATTTCACCCAAATCCGATATCGGAGCAAAGAGTTATGGTCGATTTACTTTAGCCTATCAAAACAGTCCACCATGGACAGATTCGGATTTACTTAAATTTTTAAGGGCAATATGGTCATTTTCCATCACCTCATGGACGAAAATTGGTCATTATATACATATAATTAGCCTAGTATCCATCATTCATCATCCAATTATTGAAGAATAAGGAACCCTAGCCTAATTTCAACTCCAATTATTTTGTGATTCAATCGTAGAAAGTCTAAATTGATTCCGTAGTTGTGTTCACCGTCTCGAGGGCTTCGAGAAGCACCCCTTATTTGTGCCAACAAGACTTCGAAATCAAAAGGGCCATTTTATGGTAAGGATGTAAATTATGTTGGTGTTATTTATATGGATATGTATATATATGCATGTGAGCATAAGAAGTATGTTATTTGATTGTTGTTGAAAGATGATTGGAAATAATGTTGGATTATTCTTGTGCATGGTTGGATTATGTTGAATTGTGAAGGGATTTGGTGTGATGATGTGGTATTGAAATGATGATTATATATATATATACACATAAACCTATTATTCAAGTTGGTTTTTGGAATGCTTTGCAAATATTGGTTGTATGGAATTATGGAAGAGAATTGTGGTGTTGGGTTGCTAATACTAGATGCCAAATATTTCATTGTAGATAAGTGATTTGTAAAGGCGGGAAGTTGTGTTGAATTGGTATCCGAATCTACGACGAGGTATGTAAAGCATACTCTAACAATGTTCTTTGGCATGAAAACACCAATGTTCCATCAAGTAAGATTCCGAGGTTGTCCAAAAACATGTATTGTTCTACGTTACCAACGAAGTTGTTTCCATTCTATAAAGTGTCAAAATGTTTCATTGATATACCAAAAGGCTCCTATTTCATTGTTGTGATATTGATGATTCTGAAACACATTGTTGATATACCAATAAGTTCCTACTTTATTGTTATGGCATTGATGACTCCAAAACACTTCATTGATGTGCCAATGAGTTCTTACTTCATTGTTATTGCATTGATGGTCTATTTATATGTCTCCTATTGATGTATCATTGTTTCAAAGTATCAAAAATGTGGTGGCGACCGAAATAACAATCTCAAAGATTAATTGAACTAAGTGATGGAAGTTCTCTCTTATCGAGTGGTATCCCAGGGGCATAAGCCTAGCATGGGTTGATCCCTATTTATGTGTTTATGGGTGGTATCCCAGGGGCATAAGCCTAGCATGGGTCGATCCCAGTTGATATGTACTGGAGGCAGCCTAATGGTCACAGTACAGTACAGTAATGATTACAAAGACGATAAGAACGAAGGTAAAGTGATTGAATAAATGCAATGTACAGGTTGTCACAAGTTCTAGTAAGTGTGGTCCACTCCTATTACGCTTTATTCACTTCTTTCTGATTTCTATTGAGCTCCTATATCATATGTGATTATCTACAGCTTTACATACTCAGTACATATTTCGTACTGACGTCCCCTACGGGGACCTGCATTTCATGCTGCAGGCACAGGTACCTCAGCTCATACACCGCACAAGTAGGAGCCAGGTCACACAGCTATTGTTGGTGAGCTCCAGTTTGCTTCGGAGCTTTCTGAGTCGGTTCCTTATGTTTTGCTATTGTACAAGAGTTATGTGTGGGCGGGGGTTTGTCCCGACCCTAGTTATGTCATGTATATCCTAGAGGCTTTGTAGACATAAGGAAGGGTAAAGTCATGGAAGTTTATATAGTGATGTTATATCTGTATATGTGGTGGCCCCGACGGCCAAGTATTATATATATATATATGTGCGTGTTGTGCTGATACAGGTAATTAGATCCTTCTATATGCAACGAAGTACTGTCCAAATTTTTGGTGACATGTAAGTGAAAGTACAGGTATTTGAACGGGTTCTCTCGGGCCTTCTCGGCTTTCGGTGCCAGTCCGTCCCGATGGGATTTTGGGGCCTGACAATGTTAGGCGGGGTTCGGATCGACAACGAAGGCGGTGTTGCCCTGCTACCGACCAAGTTGTTCCTCCCCGGCTCGAGTGTCCGCTCGAGTAAGTCAGTCTAGACACTTATCCCTATTAGGTTTAAACTTAGAAGAACTGAAAACTCAGAATCTGGTTATCCCTATTAGGTACCGCTTTATTTGCATCATATGCATTTGATTTAGCGGGACTCGGCATAGGGGTCGGGTCTGTCTAGGACAGGTGACCTAATTTATAAAGACCAACATGTTCATTCTACGTGTTCTTTGACATTTTCTTGGAAGGCTATTTATTTGTTGACCGGCTTTAGGCAATTTTAAAATGCGAGAGATTAATTTATCCTCAAATTTAGTTAATCATTTTTTTTGAAAGGAAATTTTTATTTTTTAAAAAAAAATGAAGAAATTTTTTAAATGTACAACAACATAGTTTTTACAATCTTTATGAACTACGAGGGTCTGATTCTCACATTTTAGTGGGAAACGTAGGAAGTCCTTCCTAGGATACGACCCTATCTTTTGAAAAATTATTCATAGATTTATTGGGGAATATTTTGAAAATATGATTACTTTCATAATTATTTTTTTAATTCTCAAATCCAATTTTTATATATATTTTAACAGCCCTGAATCCTTAGGGATCATGAGGCTAAGGATTTACAATAATAATAATAATAATAATAATAATAATAATAATAATAAAATAAAAATATATTTCAATAGCCCGGAATCTTTAGGGGTCATGAGGCTAAGTTTTTACAAAATAAATAAAAATAAAATATGTATTTTAACAGCCCGGAATCTTTAGAGATCATGAGGCTAAGTTTTTACAAAATATATATATATATATATATATATATATATATATATATATATCAATTTTAACAGTCCTGAACCTTTAGGGTCATAAGACTGAAATTTTTATACAACTTCATACATAAAACGGTCATTCTATTTTTCTTTATTTCTGAGTCCTTTTATTTTATTTTTGTACTTAGGGAATATTGTCTTCAAATATATAAATAAAATTGTCTAGAAGTCTGTTATAGCAAAGTTTTTGATAGAGTCAATTTAAATAAGTGTTTTTCTTAAAAAATATTATCAATCTTGTTTCTCTCGCTTTGATTTTTGATAAAATTGTTCTTTGCAACTAAGTTCAAATAAGGGTCGCACTAGGTTTTACAAGTTAAGTTATAAATTCTTTTCAAAATTAATAAATTAAGTTTTGTCTAAGTCTAGATATTTATTAATCTTATGTCCCTGTCAATAGGTATAAAATGTCCCCCCCTATTCGTGAAAAGCGTCCAAAGAGAAAGAGAGATGGGAGTGTACCGCTTCAGGTTGTGGATTGTACCCCTTTGTAGCTTTGGTTGTGGTGGAACGAAATGAATACATTCGATTATGATGAGATACATAAGTATTTGGGTTATTTGATTAGTATCATGAGAATCAACCCTAATAGGGAGGTGATTGTTGCATTACTGAATTTCTGGGACCCAAAGAATAATGTATTCCGCTTTTCAGATTTTGAGTTGACACCTACTTTAGAAGAGATAGCGGGCTATGTTGGATATGAGGATATGCATCAGAAGAAACTTATAGCCCCAAGACTTATTTTAATAAACAGATTTTGCAAGCTCATGAACATACAGAATACGAAAGAAGAATCAATGAAAAAAGGTTAGGTTTCCTTGCAGTTTTTGTATGACAGATACGGAAGGCAAGAGGGGTTTGAAAAGTACGGTAAACAACTTTGTAATAAGGGAAGTTTTGAAGCTTGAAAAATTCACAGACGATTTGCATTCATGGTAGCCTTTTTAGGCACTATGGTCTTCCCGATAAGAGAAGAAAAAATTAATATTTGTTTAGCGGGAGTGGTACAGATACTGATTAAGAAAGATTACACTATGGTACCAATGATCCTAGTTGATATTTACCGTGCTCTGACTGTTTGTCAGAAGGGAAAGAGTTTTTTCGATGGATGTAATATCTTGTTATAGATGTGGATTGTGGAGCATCTTTATCAACGTCCTACATTGACAAGATTAGATCCTGAGCGATTTAATTTCATCAACGATTACGAGGAAAGGATGGAGAAATATAAATGTCCAAAAGAAATTGGAGATTGGGTTAAGCTTTTTCGTTCTTTAACAGCAGATAAAATCACTTGGAATTTCCATTGGTTCCCTTGGAGGCAAGTCATACATAGTTCTGTCATTCGTCTGTTCTTGTTATTAATGGGCATTAGAGGTGTTCAACCGTATGTTCCATTGAGGGTTCTACGTCATCTAGGCAGACGTCAAATAATTCCCATAACGGAAAACATGACAGAGTTTGTATTTGAGGTCAGACCAGAGATTCCACTTCCAGAAGATTTGGCCCAACAGATTTGGGAGGGTTGCCGTATTATGGGAATTGAAACGATGGTCATAGAGCGTGAGACAAGAGAAGTGCACCCAGATTATCGTGAATGGTTTGAAGAACAGTCGAGTCCGCCAGTCAGACCAGAAAGATCGGTTAGGGGGCCTATAGATCAGAAAGCTGCAATCAAGATAGGGATTGAGAGAGCCATGCGAGAACATCTTGAGGCCAACCAAGCTTTAAGAGCAGAATTAGAGCATGTCAGGGCAAAAATAGACGAACAACAAAGGGAATTTGCTGAAGAGAAAGCTAAATTAGCAGATATTGAGGTCGTACTTCGGGGACAAATCAAACCGGCTACCACTAGAGGGTCACACGTTACAGAACTTGCCGCATCTCGCCGACAACAACTGGAAGAAGTTAAAAAGAACATGCAAGAAGAATTTGATCGAGAGAGATCTCAGTGGATCCGTGAAAGAGGAATATCGTAAGAACAGTTGGAGGTTGCTTCTTCTCGTGAACAGCGTGCAAGAGAAATAGTTGATTCCCGAGATCGACAGGACCAGGAATGGGATCAGGCCTTCAGTTCCCTTCGAGGGAAGGTCCGCCGTGTAGCACAAGATACTGCCAAAATGGGTTTGGATTATCAGCAGTTGGATCATGAGGACTTTTTGGCACAAGTACCAGCTTTTGCACAGCGTCTCACTACTTCATTGGAGGGCATATACTTGAGCTTGGGAGGACATATTAAGCCGAAGTCCCCTTGAATGAATGTTTTCTTTGTCATAGTTTTTCATTTTTAGTTTAAAAAAAAAAACTTCTTGTTTAGATATTATGTCTTTTAGTTTTCAGATGTCAGTTAGTAGGTTTTATTTTAGGAATTGGGTTAGTTATTTTGTCGTATTTATATTATAGAATGTAATGAAGTTAACTGTTTATTTCTATAAATATTACATTTGTTTTACTTCATTTACTTTATTTATTTTGTTCAATAATAATAATAATAATAAAATCAATTTTGTTAAATTCCTCCCGAACTACGCAAGATCTGCTTCATGTTCTGGCATGATACGTAGGCAACCCTCCAAAGGATTCGATCATAACTTTTGAAAAAATATGTCTAGAAAAGCCGGGATGAAACACAAAGCCTTCCATGATAGGTTGGAAAATGCATAGAGAGGCATGGCATATAACTTGGCATTGTAATGTGTTAAAAATATAACACTCACCCGTTTGCTACTTGGTAACAGAAAGATAAAGTAATTGGTGGTTGGTTTGTGGTTTAAACTGGCATCATATCCGTATAACACCAGATACAAGGGTAAAAGAAGAATGACCCGCAGAGAAGGTATAGGGTCTGATAGTGAAGAAGAGCAGAATCAGTTGATTTCGCAGGAAGTAGAATCAATGGAAGAAATAAAGTCATTAAAACAACAGATGGCGGAGATGTACCAAGCTTGGTTAAATGGACAAGCCCCGCCTTCTTCAATCCCTGGACTTTCAACTTCAAATGATCCAAATTCTGACCCAGCTCAAACTAGTGATCCATTTTACCCACCAGGATTTGGCCCATTTGCTAATATGTCTGGAGTTGCTGGTACTTCTACCGTGCGCCCACCAAATCCATCTGTTGCAAATAACCCACTTTTTACTTCTGTAGCGCCAGCTACTATGGGTACTCAACCGACAGTACCGAAGAATATGGGAAAACCAAATCATGATATATTATATCCTCCTGAAATGACTTTCAAATCCCAAAATCTACCTTATCATGTTCATCAACACGATACACCTATCGTGATTGAGAAGATTGCTAAGAAGGAGGAACAGGAGGAGATGGCTAGAAAAGTTAGAAGCCTGAAACAGAGTATGAGAAATATGCAAGGAGTAGGTGGACCAAAAAGTGATTCATACAAGGATTTATGTATATTTCCTGATGTCCATTTGCCGATAGGGTTCAAAATGCCAAAATTTGACAAATATGAAGGACACGGAGATCCTGTATCTCATTTGAAAAAGTTTTGCAATTAATTAAGGGGAGCAGGAGGAAAACAAGAATTATTGATGGCGTACTTTGGAGAAAGCCTTACAGGGATAGCTTCTGAATGGTTCATTGACCAAGACATTTCCCGTTGGCACATGTGGGACGACATGGCTCGATATTTCGTTCAACAATTTCAGTATAACATTGAGATAGTGCTAGATCGCACTACGCTTGCCAACATGAGAAAAAAGATGACCGAAAGTTTTAGAGAATATGCCGTCAGATGGAGAGAGAAGGCTTCAAGAGTCAGACCATCGATAAAAGAATCTGAAATGATTGATATTTTTCTGCAAGCACAAAAACCAGATTATTTCTATCATTTGCTCTCTACTATCGGAAGCACATTTTCTGAAGTTATCAAAGTTGGAGAGATGGTAGAAAACGGAATCAAATCAGGAAAGATCATCAGCCAGGCCGCTTTGAAAGCAACAACACAGACAATTCAAAGTGGTGCAGGAAGTTTTGGGGGAAAGAAAAGAAAAGAGGATGTAGAAACTGTCGTGGCAGGTCCACGACAAAATTGGAGAGGTGTGCGTCAATCATACGCACAACATTCATTATATTTTGTTCCATCCCCCCAATATCCTATTTACAATACACAATCATATGCTCGGGCTTCTTCTTACCCGCAGTGGCGTGCACCAACAATCTAAAATCATCCAATGGCCCCGCAAGTTCAAAGAGGCCCTCCGAGGTCTAATTTTTGGCCTAGAGCAGAATTCAAAAGGGATAACATGGTAAAAGATAATTTCACTCCTATTGGAATATCTTACACCAGTTTATTTCATAGGCTGAGAAAAATGAATGTTCTAAACCCAATTGAGAGAAGGATCCCGAATCCTCCTCCGAAGAATTTGGACTATTCTAGAAGATGTGAATACTGTTCTCATTCCCCAGGGCACGACACAGAGAAATGTTGGTATCTGAAAAGAGCCATTCAAGAGTTGATTAATACCCAACAGATTATGGTAGAAAGTCCAGGCGCTCCAAATGTCAATCAAAATCCGCTGCCAGATCATAATGAAACAAATATGCTCGAAGTGATACTCAGTGGTGAAGATTCTATGATTTTATTTAAGCCGATCATTAAAATTAAAACTGATTCGGAAAAATCAGCAAATGCTGTGGATTTGACGAAAGAAAAGCCTGCAGAAGCGGAGGTGGTGATAGAAAAACCCAAATCATCGAATGCTCCCTTGGTGATGGGGAAAGAGATTTTAGAAAATATTAGGTCAAGTCAAATAAAGCCAAAACTCATTATTCCCGGAAGATCCAATAAGCCTCTCTTAATCATAAAAGAAGATCTTGTAGCTCCTATTGTTATTAAACCAATGTCACAGCTGCCTATGGTTGATACCAAGGCAGTCTCTTGGAATTATGATCGCGTTGTGGTGATGCACAAGGGGAAAGAAGTGACTGAAGATGTAGATAAAGTAGGGGGATTAACTCGATCTGGAAGATGTTATGCTCCAGTAGAGTTAAGAAAGAATAAACAAGGCGGTGAAGAACGAATGACAGTCAAGAAGCCTGTCACTGATGAAGAAGCTGAAGAATTCTTAAAGAAAATGAAATTGCCAGAATATTCTGTTATAGAACAGTTGAAGAAGACACCATCACAGATTTCTTTGTTGTCTTTATTGATACATTCAGAGGAACACCGCAAATCTGTAATGAAAATTCTTAATAAAGCATGTGTTCCTAGTGATATTAGAGTAAATCAGCTGGAAAAAGTTGTTGGAAGGATCCTCGAAGCAAATAAAATTACTTTTTCAGATGATGAATTGCCTATGGAAGGTACGGAGCTTAATAAAGGTCTGTACATTTCTGTGAAATGTGAACATTCCATCGTCACTCGAGTGTTAATTGATGAAGGATCAGGAGCTAACATTTTTCCTATGTCAACTTCACAAAAGTTGAATGTTAATGTGGAAAGAATCCGACCTAACAATGTGTGCGTCAAAGGTTTTGACGGATAAAAAATTGATGCCATTGGTGAAATAGAACTCATATTGACAATCAGGACTGTGGATTTTGCTATGGATTTTCAAGTGCTGAACATTGATGCTTCGTATAATATGTTATTGGGAAGGCCATGGATTCATAGGGCTAAAGCAGTCGCATCAACGTTGCATCAAATGGTCAAATTCAAATGTGACAGGCAAGAGATAGTTGTTCATGGTGAAGGAGACTTATCAATGTATAAAGACTACTCTGTTTCTTCCATCGAAGCAGATACTGCCAATATATTAATTCATCAAGCTTCTGAGGTAGTGGCTTTTGAGCATATCCTCGAGGGGAATCTCATCGCAAGACCACAATTGTCCTCTGCATCTGTTATGGTAGTGAATGAAATGTTGAAGTATGGTTTCGAACCAGGAAAAGGTTTAGGAATGTTTTTTCAAGGCATAGTTCATCCGGTAAACCTCTATGAAAACTTTGGTACTTTTGGTTTGGGATACGAGCCTACTGCTGAAGATATAAAGAAGGCTAAAAAGTGTAAGAAAGAGTCATGGTCACTTACCAAGCCGATACCGCCACTTCACGAGTCTTTTATCAAATTCAGTGATGTCGGATCCTCCAAGTTACTTGCTGCAGAATCAATGAATGATGATGGTACAGAGTTGATTGACCTTTTTCAGAATATATTCATTGAAGCTGATATGGTTGAAATCGGGGAAGGTACCAGCAATGCAGATGTGCAGTTTGTCAGCCCTGATGTCCAGATTAACAATTGGGAGGCTACTCCTCACCCTATTATGAAGGAGTATTGGTAGTTTGTTTGTTTTTCTTACAATCTTAGTAGCGTGTTTTTCTTTCTGTAATTTGAATAATTTTAGGATTGTAATTCATACCTTTACCTTGGTATTTTAGGTTAAAACTCTTTCTAGCTTTGTTTTTAATAAAGTGCAGTCTCCTTTTGTTTTATTTTGGGTTTGATGTTTATTTATTTATTTTCTATCATACAGTTCTTTCTATGCCGATTCTAATGATATGACATGTATGAAGAATTGTCAACCAGATTTAAAAACCCAATCTAATTTTGAAATAATGAATAAGGAGGTTGAATACGATGAAGGGGAAACATTTGAGGATATAAGCAAAGATTTCAAACAGTTTGAGAATAAGACAAATCCCAATTTGGAAGAAACTGAGGCGATCAATTTAGGAGATCATGAAAATATTAGGGAGACTAAGATAATTGTACATGTTCAACCACAACAAAAGAAAGCTATAATTGAAACTTTGCATGAGTATAAAGACATCTTTGAGTGGTCTTATGATGATATGCCCGGTTTGAGCACTGATTTGGTAGTTCACAAGTTGCCAATTGATCATGTTTTTTCTCCTGTCAAGCAGAAGCTAAGAAAGCTCAAAACTGACATGAGTGTAAAAATTAAAGAGGAAATCACGAAGCAACTTGAGGCTAAAGTCATTCGAGTGGCCCAGTATCCTACTTGGTTGGCGAATATTATCGCTGTTCCAAAGAAAAATGGCAAAGTTCGGATATGTGTTGATTATCGTGATCTAAATAAGGCGAGTCCGAAAGATAATTTTCCACTTCCCAAAATCCATATTTTGTTGGACAATTGTGCCAAACATGATCTTGCATCTTTTGTGAATTGTTATGCGGGGTTTCACCAGATCATTATGGATCTATAAGATGCGGAAAAGACATCATTTATTATGCCATGGGGGACATATTGTTATGGAGTCATACCTTTTGGACTAAAGAATGCTGGGGCAACTTACATGAGGGCAATGACCACAATGTTTCATGACATGATGCACAAAGAGATTGAAGTTTATGTAGACGACGTGATCATTAAGTCGAGAGAGCAATCTGATCATGTCAAAGATTTGAGAAAATTCTTTGAAAGGATTCAAAGGTATGATCTCAAACTTAACCGAGCAAAATGTGTATTTGGAGTTCCGTCAGGAAAACTCTTGGGTTTTATAGTCAGTCGACGTGGTATTGAGTTAGATCCTTCAAAAATAAAAGCTATCCAAGATTTACCTCCACCTAAAAATAAAACGGAGGTGATAAGTTTACTTGGAAGGTTGAATTATATCAGTAGATTCATTGCTCAGCTTACGACAACTTGCGAGCCAATATACAAGTTGTTGAAGAAGAATGTTAAAGTTGAATGGACTGAAGAATGTCAAGAGGCATTTGACATAATTAAGAGACACTTGTCGAATCCGCCTATTTTGGTTCCTCCAGAGTCAGGCCGACCCTTGATATTGTATATGTCTATTTTAGATAATTCTTTTGGCTGTGTATTGGGTCAACATGTTGTCACAGGCAGAAAAGAACAAGCCATCTACTACCTCAGCAAAAAGTTTACCACTTATGAGGCTAAGTACACTCTTCTTGAGAAGACGTGCTGCGCCTTAACTTGGGTAGCCCAAAAGCTGAAACATTACTTGTCATCTTATACTACTTACCTCATCTCTCGTATGGATCCTTTAAAGTATATTTTTCAGAAGCCTATGCCCACAGGCAGACTTGCGAAATGGCAGATATTGCTCACAGAGTTTGATATTGTTTATGTGACATGAACTGCAATGAAAGCTCAAGCCTTGGCAGATCATTTGGCTGAAAATCCTATTGATGAGGAGTATGAGCCATTGAAGACTTATTTTCCAGATGAAGAGGTATTGTATGTTGATGAGTTTGTTTCAGAAGATTGCCATTCAAGCTGGAAGTTGTTCTTTGATGGAGCTGCTAATATAAAAGGAGTGGGGATAGGAGCGGTTCTTATTTCTGAATCAGGACAATATTATCCCATAATAGCCCAACTTCGATTCTACTGTACCAATAATATGGCAGAATACAAAGTTTGCATTCTGGGATTGAGATTAGCCATTGACATGGGAGTACAAGAATTGTTGGTATTAGGAGATTCAAATTTATTAGTCCACCAAATCCAAGGAGATTGGGAGACTCGTGATTCAAAACTCCTACCATATAAAAGATGTTTGCAAGATCTTTGTCAACGATTTGTATTAGTGAAGTTCAAACACATTCCCAGAGCTCATAATGAGATTACTGATGCTTTGGCGACCTTATCTTCGATGCTTCAACATCCCGATAAAACTTATATTGACCCTTTGCATATACAGATTCATGATCAACATGCATATTGTAATGTGGTTGAAGAAGAATTTGATGGGGAGCCGTGGTTCTATGATATCAAAGAATATATTCAGACTGGAAAATATCCTGTACATGCTGATGGTAATCAAAAGAGAACCATTCGACGTTTGTCTAGTGGATTTTTCTTAAATGGAGGAATCTTGTATAAGAGAACTCTTGATTTGGGACTTCTGAGGTGTGTAGATGCTAAAGAAGCTTCAAAAATCATGACTGAAGTACATTCTGGGATTTGTGGACCACACATGAGTGAGTATGTTTTGGCAAAGAAAATACTCCGAGCAGGCTATTATTGGCTCACCATGGAGCGAGATTCTATCAATTTCATTCGTAAATGTCATGAATGCCAGGTACATGGAGACTTGATACATTCCCCTCCATCTGAGTTGCATACAATGACTGCTCCATGGCCTTTTGTGGCGTGGGGAATGGACGTAATTAGACCAATTGAACCAAAGGCCTCGAATGGACATAGGTTCATCTTGGTAGCCATTGATTATTTCACGAAGTGGGTAGAAGCAGCGAATTTCAAGTCAGTGACCAAGAAAGTTGTGGTTGATTTTATTCACTCCAACATCATTTGTCGTTTTGGCATTCTAAAGATAATTGTCACGGATAATGCTGCGAGTCTCAATAGCCATCTGATGCAAGAAGTGTGCCAGCAATTTAATATTATGCATCGGAATTCAACTCTTTATCGTCCAAAGACGAATGGAGCTGTAGAAGCTGCCAACAAGAATTTAAAGAAAATACTCCGTAAGATTGTGCAGGGTTCCCGACAATGGCATGAAAAGTTACCTTTTGCTCTATTGGGTTATCGTACTACAGTTCGGACTTCAATTGGTGCAACTCCTTACTTGTTAGTGTACGGAACTGAAGCAGTTATACCTACAGAAATTGAAATTCCATCACTTCGAGTAGTTGTAGAAGCTGAAATTGATGATGACCAATGGGTCAAGACTCGTTTGGAGCAATTAAGCTTGATTGATGAGAAAAGATTAACATCAGTATGTCATGAACAACTATACCAGAAGAGAATTGCATGGGCATATAACAAAAAGGTACGTCACAGACATTTTGAAGTTGGTCAGTTAGTACTAAGACGCATCCTACCCCATCAGATTGAAGCCAAAAGAAAATTTTCTCCTAATTAGCATGGGCCATTCATGGTGAAGAAAGTTTTACCTAATGGTGCGTTATATCTGACTGATGTAGAAGGAAAAATGGAAGGAATGCCGGTCAATGCTGATGCAGTTAAAAGATATTATGTATGATATTCATGTACAATTATGTTATGTATGTTTTTGTAACACCCCGTACTTAATTACATGCATTAGCCATGGTTATATGTGTTGGAGTATATGTATTGATCATAAGTTAGGTATATATGAGTTTAAGTATGAGTATTGATTATTTTGAGATGGTTTCAAGGGTATAGTTTGATTATATGTGTATAGGAATCGACTTTATTTATACCGTAATTTGCTCGTCGAAGTTTCTATGCGAAGTTTATCGAGTTAGCTTTCCAACGATATAAAGATTTCTGAAAACAGATGAGTATCGGATATAAGCGAGCATGTTCGAAACATGAAAACAGAGGACGCAATGAACAGTAAATGTGCAGAAGTTTTCTGCACACAAAAGTACTGCAGCCAAACAGATTTTTGGGTCGACTTTAAACGATCATAACTCCTTGTACAAAATGAACTGTGTGAGCTTATATATATCGATGAGAATCCCCGAGAGTCTTCTTTCTAATGCAATTGGTTTCATCCAAATCCATTATCGGAGCAAAGAGTTATGGTCGATTTACTTTAGCCTATCAAAACAGACCACCATGGACAGATTCGGATTTACTTAAATTTTAAGGGCAATATGGTCATTTTCCATCACCTCATGGACGAAAATTGGTCATTATATACATATACTTAGCCTTATATCCATCATTTATCATCCAAATTATTGAAGAATAAGAAACCCTAGCCTAATTTCAACTCCAATTATCTTGTGATTCAACCGTAGAAAATCCAAATTGATTCCGTAGTTGTGTTCACCGTCTTGAGGGCTTCGAGAAGCACCCCTTATTTGTGCCAACAGGACTTCGAAATCAAAAGGGCTATTTTATGGTAAGGATGTAAATTATGTTGGTGTTATTTATATGGATATGTATATATATGCATGTGAGCATAAGAAGTATGTTATTTGATTGTTGTTGAAAGATGATTGGAAATGATGTTGGATTATTCTTGTGCATGGTTGGATTATGTTGAATTGTGAAGGGATTTGGTGTGATGATGTGGTATTGAAATGATGATTATATATATATATATACACACATAAACCTACTGTTCAAGTTGGTTTTTGGAATGCTTTGCAAATATTAGTTGTATGGAATTATGGAAGAGAATTGTGGTGTTGGGTTGCTAATACTAGATGCCAAACATTTCATTGTAGATAAGTGATTTGTAAAGGCGGGAAGTTGTGTTGAATTGGTATCCGAATCTACAACGAGGTATGTAAAGCATACTCTAACGATGTTCTTTGGCATGAAAACACCAATGTTCCATCAAGTAAGATTCCGAAGTTGTCCAAAAAAACATGTATTGTTCTACGTTACCAACGAAGTTGTTTCCATTCTATAAAGTGTCAAAATGTTTCATTGATATACCAAAAGGCTCCTATTTCATTGTTGTGATATTGATGATTCTGAAACACATTGTTGATGTACCAATGAGTCTTTATTACATCGTTATTGTATAGAAGGTCTATTACTTGGTTCCTATTGATGTATCATTGTTCCAAAGGTACTATATTGGCATGAACACTAATGTAATAATCTCAAAAGCTTTTGAACTAAGTTATTGGAAAGATCTCTTATGTGTGTTACTTGATATACGTGTGGGTGGTAGCTCAGGGGCTTAAGCCTAGCATGGGCCGATCCCGATACTTGATATGATTACAGTTGATATGTACTGGGGGCAGCCTAATGGTCACAGTACGGTACAGTATTGATTATTGTTAGGTGGTTGGAGGTTCGGGAGGAGGAGGTAATGGCGAATGATAATTGTAAAGAATGAAATGAACGAATGTATACCGTTCCACAAATGTGTTTGAATTCAAGAACCCAATTCAGATTAATGATAATGTACATGATCCTAAAAGTGTTTATGAAGTGTGGTTCACTTCTATTATGATTTATTCACTTGTGTCTGATTTTCTTGATCCCCCATATCACATATGATTATTTACAGCTTTACATACTCAGTACATATTTCGTACTGACGTCCCTCACGGGGGACCTGCATTTCATGCTGCAGGCACAGGTGCTTCAGCTCATACACAACATAGATAAGAGCCAGGTCATACAGCTATTGTTGGTGAGCTCCAGTTTGCTTCGGAGCTTTCCGAGTCAGTTCCTTATGTTTTGTTATTGTACAGGAGTCATGTGTGGGCGGGGGGTTTGTCCCGACCCTAGTTATGTCATGTATATCCTAGAGGCTTTGTAGAAATAAGGAAGGGTAAAGTCATGGAAGTTTATATAGTGATGTTATATTTGTATATATGGTGGCCCTGACGGCCAAGTATTACATATATATATATATTTGTGCGTGTTGTGCTGATACAGGTAATTAGACTCTTCTATATGCAACGAAGTGCTGTCCAAATTTTTGGTGACATGTAAGTGAAAGTACAGGTATTTGAACGGGTTCTCCCGGGCCTTCTCGGCTTCGGGTGCCAGTCCGGCCCGATGGGATTTTGGGGTGTGATAGTTTTGTACTTACATTTTTAAAGATTTGAAATAATGAAGGCATTTTGTTCTACTATCTGAATAATATATCAACCTTTGCTTACCCCTTTGAGCTTTTATTTTTCTTCATACCCCTCTTTTGGAATCAAATTAAAATTAAAAAAAAAAGTTGAAAAAAAAAATCAATCAAAAATTCAAAATCAAACAAAAGAATGATCTTTCCTGAACTACGTTTGACCTGATTCTTGCCATGACAAGATACGTAGGCAGCCCTATTTCGGGGTTCGGTCTAACCAGAAGAAAATTCAAATTACCCAGAATGAAATGAAACTGGGGCAAAAAAAAAAATATTTTTCTTAAAAGAATCGATTTCAAAGTTGTATGTTTCACCCAATGTTGTATAAAGTTTTGAGCCTCATGCCGACCTTTCTTTCTAACCCTATCCAAAAGCCAAGTTACAGCCAAAGAAAGACCTTCAGATCAATCTTTGAGAATGTCAAGGCTAAACATGTTATGAGTTCATGATATTTCATATTTTGGGTGTTTATTAAAAAAATGATGAAAAAATGAAAATGAGAGAGTCTTATTGGTGAAAACCCTTTCGAGCACCATAAGACGACTGTGAGCTGAGACGGAAATGAAAAGGAGATAGGCTCGTTGGCAAAAACCCATTGAGATGCCACTAGCTTAAGAAAGATTGTTATCAAGAAGGAACAAGTTCAAGATTGGCTTAATTTCAAGCTCAATAAGTGAACAAAAGTTGTAATGATTGGTGTGGGTAGATCTGGTTGTTTTATTCAAAATGCATGTCATAATCACCAGAATCGGTTTCCACATTCAGATAAGTTTTCTCTTTGTTTTGAAAAAGAGATATCTATTGTCTTTTTCTTTTTTTTTATTTTTATTTTTGATTTTTTGTGTCTTTGTCATCAAACGAAAATTTTTGTTGTCTTTTGAGTCAAATTCACATCAGGTCGAGTGAGAAAAGACTCTAAACTCACTACCAACTCCTTTAAGGGAACAAAGCAAAACAAAGGGTCGATGCACAGAGACAACGTTTCAAAGTAGAAGCAAGGTACTCAAGATGATTGTGATTTGACCATTTTAAAACTCATGAAAATCTAAGAGATGTATTGGAAGATAAACTTAGAAGCATCATACAACAGAAATATGATTTGAGTTGAGGATATCAGTAGTCAGAATTCTGAGTCAGAAGTATGACAATTCAATGAATATTATCATGGATTGGAAAAGAGTTGAGCATGGAAAGTGCAAAAACAGACAGTTCAAAAGCCGAAAACCACAAACCAACCACCACATGTTTTAAAACTCATAATTTTTCTTTGTTTGGAACAGAGATGAAATAGTTGCTTTCAGATAAAAGATGCAATTTCACACTTCTCTCAATGCAAGAAGCATGGTTACAACATCCGAAACTGGATCTCGGTCATGATAAACTTTATTTTTTGCGAGGACCCTCCTAAAGAATGAGAATTTATTTTATGCTCAGGATCCTCCTGAAGAATGGGACAAGACCCTCCTGAAGAATGAGAATTTATTTTATGCTCAGGACCCTCCTGAAGAATGGGACAGGACCCTCTTCAAGAATGGGAATTTATTTTTATGCTCAGGGCCCTCCTGAAGAATGGAAATTTATTTTATATCCAGGACCCTCCTGAAGAATAGGATGTTATTTTTCTGTTTCACTATTTTCTTTGAGCCCAGGAGCCCGCCTGAAGAACAGGGTGAAGAAAAAGGAAGTCCAGGAGCCCGCCTGAAAAACAGGGTGAAGAAATTGCAAGTTGAAGAGCCCGCTTGAAGAACAGGGTGAAGAAAAAAGAAGTCCAGGAGCCCGCCTGAAAAACAGGGTGAAGAAGTTGTAAGTCCAGGAGCCCGCCTGAAGAACAGGGTGAAGAAATTGTAAGTTCAGGAGCCCGCCTGAAGAACGGGGTGAAAAAGTTGTAAGTCCAAGAGCCCACCTGAAGAACGGAGTGAAGAAGTTGTAAGTCCAGGAGCTCGCCTGAAGAACAGGGTGAAGAAAAAGTTGTAAGTCCAGGAGCCTGCCTGAAGAATAGGGTGAATTTTCAAATTCAAGTCGCGAAGGCTCGAATCAAGATTCTAGAGATTGCAATTTTTACTTGTATTTTTTTTTAATTATTTTTGTTAGTCATTAGAATGTAAAAAGCAGAAGTAGTCAACCAAAAACTCGACGGAGTCTCACTCGACTTTAACTCTTTCTCTCTCCATACTACCTTTGAACTACTCGTGACCTGATTCCGTTATAACCCGGGATAGGTAGGATATCCAAAAACAGGACTCGGTCATATTTTTCTTTTTATTTTATTTTTATTTTTACCTTTCAAATAATTGGAGGTTTAAAAATCATATCTGGTCTACTTCTTTGTATGAAAACTCTTCGAGATTTCACACAAAGAGGGGCAAAAATGTAGACACGTGATTTTTGATCCTCCCTAAATTTTAACTTGTCTATCAATATTAAATATTTATATTTATATTTATATTTAATCGTATATTAAATATGGCACCAGTAGAACTCAAAAAACTAAAGGAGCAGTTGAAGGATCTCTTAGATAAGGGATTCATCATATCTAGTGTGTCCCCGTGGGGGGCACCAGTCTTATTCATGCGCAAGAAAGACGGTTCTCATAGGATATGCATTGATTATCGTCAGCTCAATAAAGTCACGGTCAAGAATAAGGATCCACTTCCCCGAATTGATGACTTGTTTGACAAAATTCAGGGTGCCAGCTATTTCTCTAAAATAGACCTCAGATTAGGTTATCATCAGCTCAGGGTCAGAGAATGTGACATTCCGAAAACAGCTTTCCAAACTCGGTATAGTCACTTCGAATTCCTAGTCATGTCCTTTGGTCTTACCAGTGCCCCGCAGCTTTCATGGACTTGATGAACCATGTGTTTAAGCAGTACTTGGACATGTTCGTCATAGTCTTCATAGATAATATTCTGGTCTATTCCTGCAGTGAGCGTGATCACGCGAACTATCTCAGAATTGTACTTCAGACTCTCAGATCCCATCAGTTGTTTGCCAAATTCAGTAAGTATGAATTTTGGCTAAGGTCAATAGAATTCCTTGGTCATATCATTTCTGGTGATGGCATCAGAGTAGATCCTCAAAAGATCGAAGCAGTAAGAAACTGGCCCAGACCTATCTCTCCATCAGATATCAGGAGTTTTTGGGTATGGCTGGCTATTACAGATGGTTTGTTGGGAGATTTTCTTCTATTGCATCCCCTATGTCCAGATTGACTCAGAAGAAATTCAAGATTCAGTGGTCAGATCCTTGCGAGAAGAGTTTTTAGGAGTTGAAGACTCGACTCACCTCAGCTTCAGTTTTGGCTCTTCCAGATGGTCCAGATGGTTTCGTAGTATACTGTGATGCATACAGAGTAGGTTTAAGTTGTGTCCTCATGCATCATGGTAAGGTCATAGCCTACGCCTCCAGGCATCTTAAACCCCATGAGAAAAATTATCCTACTCATGATCTTGAGTTAGCAACCATAGTATTTGCCTTAAAGATTTGGAGGCATTATCTATACGGAGTTCATGTAGATATGTTCATAGATCATAAGAGCCTTCGATATGTCTTTTCTCA
This sequence comes from Capsicum pubescens, assembly GCA_030864215.1. Classification (NCBI taxonomy): domain Eukaryota; kingdom Viridiplantae; phylum Streptophyta; class Magnoliopsida; order Solanales; family Solanaceae; genus Capsicum; species Capsicum pubescens. The sequence goes on along the minus strand of CM061541.1, from coordinate 12,409,180 downwards.
GAAATATCTCAATCTTCATCAGAGAAGGTGGTTAAAGCTCTTGAAAGATTATGACATGAGTGTCCTTTATCATCCGGGCAAGGCCAACGTAGTGTCCGACACTCTCAGTAGACTGTCTATGGGTAGTGTTACTCATGTTGAGGACAGTAGAAAGAAGTTAGCTCATGAAGTTCATCAGCTTGCCAGACTAGGTGTTCACTTAGTCGATACAGAGGAGGGTGATATATGGGTTCAGAGTAGTTCTGAATCATCTCTAGTTTTTGAGGTGAAAGAAAAGCAAGATAGAGATCCCAGTCTAGTCAAGTTGAAAGAGTTAGTCAAGGATCAGAAGGTTGAGGTTTTCTCCTAAGGGGGAGATGGGGTATTACGTTGTCAAGGTCGTCTGTGTGTTCCAGGTGTAGATGACTTGAGGCAACGAATTCTTGCAGAAGCGCATGGTGAGCGCTACTCTATTCATCCAGGGGCCACCAAGATATACCGCGACTTACAAGAGATCTATTGGTGGAGTGGGATGAAGAGAGATATTGCAGAGTTTATGGCTAAGTGCTCTATATGTCAGTAAGTTAAGATAGAGCATCAGAAGCCTAGTGGGTCCATACAAGAGTTCAATATTCCTACTTGGAAGTGGGAAGAAGTGAACATGGACTTTGTGACGGGTTTTCCTCGTACTCGTCATCAACATAATTCAGTTTGGGTTATTGTAGACAGGATGACCAAATCAGCTCATTTTCTTCCAGTTCATACTTCCTATTCAGGCGAGGATTACGCTAAACTCTATATCAGGGAGTTGGTCAGATTACACGGTGTTCCGTTGTCCATTGTCTCAGATAGAGGTACCCAATTCACCTCTCATTTCTGGAAAGCATTCCAAAAGGGTCTTGGTACCCAAGTTCATCTCAGTACAGCCTTTCATCCTCAGACAGATGGTCAAGAAGAAAGGACCATTCAGACTCTAGAAGATATATTAAGGGCGTGTGTAATTGATTTTAAGGGTAGTTGGGATGACCACTTGCCTTTGATTGAGTTTGCATACAACAACAACTATCATTCCAGTATTCGGATGGCTCCATTTGAAGCTCTCTACGATAGGAGATGCAGATCTCCAGTCGGTTGGTTCGAAGTTAGTGAGGCCTCAAATATAGGGCCTGACTTAGTATTCGATGCCTTAGAAAAAGTCCAGTTGATCAGAGAAAGACTTCGGGCTACTCAGAGTCGACAGAAGTCTTATGCAGATGTGCGCAGAAAAGATCTCAAGTTCGAGATTGGTGACTATGTTTATCTAAAGATCTCTCCCATGAAGAGAGTGAAGAGATTCGGCAAGAAGGGAAAGTTCAGTCCCCGATATGTCGGTCTCTTCAAAATTCTCAGTCGCTTTGGCAAAGTAGCTTATGATCTCGACTTGCCTTCAGATCTAGCCTAAGTTCATTCAGTTTTCCATGTCTCTTTGCTCAAGAAGTGCATAGGTGACCCAATAGTTGTAGTCCCTATTCAGAGCATAGATATTTAGAATAACCTCTCTTTCAAAGAGATTCCGATCAAAATTCTTGACTATCCGAGTTGCAGACTGAGGATCAACGAAGTCCCTCTAGTCAAAGTCCTTTGGCGGAATCAGTCCGTTGAGGGAGCTACTTGGGAAGCAGAAGCAGAAATGCGTACCAAGTATCCTCACATCTTCTCTGCAAACTCAGATTGAGCTCAAGGTAACAGTTCTCCTTAAGCTTATTCAGTCTCATGTTCAAGTTCCAGTTACAAACCAGTTTCATGCTCAGATACCCATCATAAACTTGGTACTAAGTACCATTGCATATTCAATCATACGTTCATGCATCAGATCAATCATGTATTTATGCATTAGATATGCATGTTCAGTTTGATGAGAAACTCATCTTATCAGAAATTCAGTCATCCAGTCATAAATCCATTATTCATGTATCATATATGCATATTCAGCATAATACATTAAGCTTATCAGTTATATCAGTTATGAAATCATGTTTCAATTGTTCATGTTCAGTATGTACTTCAATTTATCATTTCTCCCATCTCAATCAGTCTCATTCGAGGACGAATGTTCCCAAGGGGGAGATATTGTAATACCCCATACTTCTACCTAGCTTAAATTCGTCCCAAAGATGTCATAGACTTGTTTTAAAAATGAATCCACTTTTATACCTATGATATTTTCAAGATTTTCACTTTTTATCATATGAGAAATTGAATAAGCTTTCCATCGATACCAAATTCGCCCAAATCCGACACCCGAGCGAAGAGTTAGAGCCTTTTTAGTGAGGTGTATCACCTGAGCCATCAGTGCATCGTGGAGCCAGCTTAAATGGCAATTGTCAATTTCCAGTGTTGCTCCGCGATAGTGGCGCATCGCACCAAAGGCCCAGTTCACAATTGTCCTTTTTCAGTGAATCTTAGCGATGTCTCCGCATCGCGCCAAACTTCCAGGCCCCAAAAGTGGCAACGTGATAGCTCCGCGTTGCGCCGTCTCCCAATTTTCCAGTTGTCACTTTCCAGTGATACGACACGATATCACCACGTCGCGCCAGGTGCCCATTTCAAAAAATTTTGATGAAAATTAAAAGTTTTGTCTAGGGCTAAAACAGTTTTTTCTCAAGGTTTTAACATGTCCAGGTACGAGATTTAATCCCTAAAAATGTTTTGAATCATTATTTACTCACTTTTTTCCCAAATCAAGAACATTCTCTCCCGAGAAACAAAATCCTAGCTTTTAAGAAATCAAAGCCAATTCCAAGAATCTCTCCAAGAACATCAAGAAACTTACAATCAAGGTATGTCAAGTGTTTATTCATGAGTCCCTTTCACCCATAAAGCTCAAGAATCTCTTTTCAAAGTTAAAGTATATGGATTTTATGAATCCCATATTGGGTTTGCTTTGTTCATGTTGATAATGACCAATTTAATTCTAATCCATGTTTGGTGATTAATTTTATGTGGAATTAGTTATTATATGAGTAGATTCATGTGAACCCATGATTAAACCCTTGAATTGTGAAATTTGAATTGAATCATGATATTTACTTGCTGTGCAATGTTTTCTACATATACTATGTTCATTATGTGCTTGATGAATTGCCTATGTGAACTAATAAGAGAAGAAAATATGCCATGATTAGTTTATGTGCAAATGTTTGATAAATTGTCCATGAGAATGGATTAATCCTACGATATAGTATGCAATTATGTATTCCCCATTCATGTACAAGTGATACACCCCAAGTGTTCGTTGAAATGTTTTAATGAATGAACTGTGAGTATATAGCTATTGTTGGGATTTTAGGCTTATGTCATGATTTATATATTATGCTATCGAGTCCTGGAGGTATTTAATACTCTACAATTTAGCTGTGTGCCTAGAGCCAGTGTCATGTTTTCACGATATCCTCAGTTAAGTCATGTTCAGTAGAATTCAGTCAGTCATGTGACTCAGGAAAACTCAGTAATCCCAGTAATCTCAGAAAGCTCAGTACTTCAGTAATCTCAGTAGTATTCCGCCAGTCAACAGAACTCAATGAACTCAGTACAATTCAGTTCAGTTAATCATGTTCAGTGTCCATTAAGATAAGAGTAGGATTTAGCACCGACTGAGCCCATGGATGAGGACACATACTGATAGTTGAGGGTGTGATCCTTAGAAGCAATCCTTGCGTTCCAAAACTATGTAGCCAGCATAGGTTGAGACATCAACACTGACAGATGAGGGTTGATGAGGTGGATAAACACTGTTAGATGAGGGTCCCACCATTCTCTTTTGGGGACACTGTCAGATGAGGGTCATGCACAGCTTGTCTTTACCAGTGACGTGGTATTGACACCCTTCCAAATAGGGTTACAGATTGGACCCCAACTCAGCTATATTACGTTAATTGGGGCATGTCGGTTAGATGACTACTTCCCGTAGTTACAGTCTCAGTCTCAGTCTCAATAATATAACTCAAATAGTTCTTCAGATTTCAGGACTGTCAGATACAGTCAACTCAGAATAGTACGAAACTCAGTTAGTTCCATCAAAACCTAGACTGTCAGATACAGTCGCTCAGTATCAGTTATATCAGTTATCAGTGACTCATGTTATCAGTAATCATACTCAGTAGTCAGTACCATCACGAATTCAATCACAGTCACTTATCCATGCATATATTCTCACGTTCATGTTATACAGTCAGTTAGCATTGTTCATGCAGTTGAACCCTTTGTATTCAGCCTACCTCACTTGCATAACAGTACATTCAAACGTACTAACGCATTTGCGCTATGGTGTCTTATACCATAGGTTCAGAATCACGAGCCCCAGAGCATCAGTAGCATTCCAATTTCAGCAGTCAGAGTTAGCAGTGAGTCCTCATCCTTCGAGGACATGATCATTACTTTAGTTCTTCATTACTTAGTTTATTTCAGTAGTTGGAGTTAGTTGGGGACATGTCCCATCAATTCTTTATTCAGATAGTTCAGAGGCTTTCAGACTACAGTGTTTTCAGACTAGATATTTTCAGACATTGTTTCAGTTTTGGTATTATCGTACCACATTATTTAGATATGGTTTTATTAGATGTTTGTCAATTTTGAACCTTATGGCATGTTTCAGCCTACTATTCCGCATATTTTACAGTATAATATTCAGTATATAGGTACAGATATCATTCATGGGTTAACTTGTGGTCCTTCGGGGTCATGAGCACCGTGTAGGGTTTTGGGTACCAGATTCGGGGCGTTACAGCATGGAGAACCCGTTTTGAGCATTCCATTAAACAAACCCGTATGTGGAAGATTGCATGGGGGCTTACATTTGATGCCAATTCGAGACTATAAGTTTTGAAGTTTGACCCATGATTTTGGAGAATTGAAGAAGCACCCTTCATTAAGGGTATTTTGGGGATTGCACATGATAAAGAAACAACCCATGACCTCCTCTTTCATTAAGGGTATTTTGGTCCATTATATTATGTAATAAGCTAGGCTATATATAGTCTCTTATTAGGTCTTTTCTTTTTAGTTGTTTAATGATGAAAATATGAGGCATTGAAAATCCTCTCTCTTAAGAGTAGACCACCTTAGTGTAGTTGTTAGTTAGGGCTTGTTAGTTAGGGCTTGGACTAGCCATTGTAGCTCAGGGCTTGGAAAAATCAATATTGTTCTTTTCTTGGAAACGGTGGATCTTGAGGTGAGTTGATTCCCTTGGCGGTCACCGTAAGAACTTGGTGCTTGTTAACGTATTTTGTAGAGGCTTTAGAGTTTAGTTTACTCTTTAGTTGCTACATTATGTGTTCTCTTTGTGTCAAGTTACCTATCTTTTTTTTCGTTTAAGTTTGTGTTTGTTGTTTCCGTTTGGTGTCTTGTCGTGTGGATTGTTTCGAAGATTGTGAACTGTTTTGTGCTCATTTAGATACTGTTTGGTATCAAATGAGCTGTACAGTGGGAGCTAAGTAGGAAACAAAATGACTTATTTGTGAGACTGGAGCCTAAATTGTTACTATTCTGTTTCCATTAATGTTGATTATCTTTTCATTTAGGTGTCTGTATTGATTACTGTATATTATCTTTCCATTGGGTCTTCTTTTTTTTTTTTTTTGCATAAAGTTGCAGCCTTGGAATCATTCAATAAACTGAAATCAGTAGAAAAAAAACTTGAGTAAATTTCATCCATGGTCACTTAACTTTGTATCCATTATCCAAAAGTCACTTTTCTTTCATTCGTTTCATCCATGGTCACTTAACTATGCATCTATTACGCAAAAGTCACTTTTTTTTCATTCACTTCATCCATGGTCATTTAACTTTACTCCGACCATCACAAAAGTCACTATGACCGGATTTTACAATAATTCCATCGGAAAAATAATGTGACAACCTTAATTAGTTCTTAATTTAAGTTAAGTGAATATATAATATATTACTCAGAGTATGCAACCCAATTTTTCTTATTTATTATTTAATGAAAGAATATCAATTTCTTAATAGATTAGATTACCTAATGAATACTATTTTCATAAAAAAAATATGGTTGATATTTTTATGAAATATTTCATAATATTGCATTCATCTGCCAAAAAGGTGCATCGAAAAAGAGTGATAAACAAGATAAATTCTTCAAAACACATAAAATAGAAATACATGTATGATATTATTTTTTTAAAAAAAATTATTTTAATTCTTTGAAGATAAATCGACACATAAAATCTTTGGTATAAACACATTTAGCACCCCAGGCCAAAAACATAAGGTTGTTGAAGTTGCCCCTTTTGTTTCATTTCTTCTTCTTCAAAAATTTAATAAATCAACGTGTATTTGTATTTCACTGTATTTGTACTATTATGTTTTGAAAATGAGAAATTGTTATTACCTACTACCGTAGCAGGTGATCCTGATACTTTGCTACCACTATATATGTGACTTAGATTTCAGTTATATAATCTTTTTATTTTGCTTGTCCTATTTTTTTTAGATAATTTTTTTTTTTATTTTTCGAGATTCAAAATTATGTTAAAGATATATTCTTCATCTTACAGACATAAATATTTGGAGTGATCGAGCACATAGTTTTCCATCAACATGCTTATGGGAGGGAGCAATTTTGGTATTTGAGAGCTAGTAGTACTATATTGCTTTGTGTGTTGTACGTACTTTTCCCTACCTGGACAAAGTATAACCACACTACATTTGTTTAATATCTTAGGTATCCCTTGGCCCATCAGGAGTAACTTTGTCGAGCCAGTGGCTCCCCTACACGCGAGCTGGTTAGATGCGTGGAAATAGAAGACTCGTACATATCTTCTTGTATGGCTGTACAGTAAGAAAATTAACTCTTGAAAATGACTACACAGCTATCAATCATTCTGATTTGATTTTTCCGTTCTTCACATTATTTGACAAATATTTAATAATATTGTAGACACGTGATTTTTTATTATCCCTAAATTTTAACATGTCTATCAATATTAAATATTTATATTTATATTTATATTTAATCATATATTATTTTAATTTTTATTTTTATTTTAAATAATATAAAATTAAAAATATATATGTTTTCTTTTATAAATTTTAATAAATAAATTAATAGTTTTAATATTATTTTATTATATTTATTTTTGTCTATTTATAAATTATTATTATATTTTATTAAATATAAAATTAATTAATTATTATTATTATTATTTTATTCTTTTTATTTATTTACTTTTGTTTATTTATTATTATTATCTTTATTACTTCTATTATTTTATATTAAAAAATATATAATAAATAAATATAATTTAAAATTTGAATTTGTTTAATCTGATCCTAATCCTAAGTAACTGTTCCCTTTTTATTTTTTTCCCAAAAGTTTCATTATTTAAGGACTTTCCCCCTCAAACCACGTAGATTAACTATCAAAAACTAGAGACTGTATACAGACTCAGACAAAAAGGGTACTTTTCTCTATCAGAAACCAGAAAAAGATATTCGTAAACCAGTAAAAAAATTTAGTAAAAGAAATCGTCAGATAAATAAAAGAGAGAAAAGGTGTGGAGTTGAAATTTAGTATTTCGTTGGAATTTTGGTGACATTGATTGCTTCACCAACCGGTTCTTATTTAATCATGTAACATTTATTTATAGATGTTATTATGAAAAGCATGAATAAAAAATGTTATGCATTATTCATAGTTGATTGATTATGTAAACTTTTTATTCTGATATGCTATGTTATCAAATTATTGAATATTTATATGATTGTACTGTGTTGAATAATAGAAAAAAAATTATTTGTGCATGATATTGTTTGGTTTAAAATTAAAACAAAAAGAAAAACAGTAGTACAGACTATTTTCATATACTGTAGATTTTCTTGCATTTACAGTACAAGCACACCTATTCATCTTCTCCACACTGTTACACACAAATCCATAGATACACAGTAAACAAAAAGAAGGAAGAAAATGTACTCATAGTTATACAAACAAAGAAAAAAATAGTAAAAAAGAAGAAGGAACAAAACAGCTTGGACTGAATTTTTTTTAATTTTTTTTTCGAGGTGGAGTTCACCGGAATTATCATCTCCTCCGGCGAAACCTACCGGAATCGCCAAAATATTCACTAGAATAACTCCAGCAGAACCAACAAAACTAGATCCAACCAAATGTCGGATCTGCGCCGGCGCCTTTCCCCTCCTCTTCCTTCCCTTCTCTAGCGGCAGATCTGGCCGGAACCACCATTTCCGGCGAGCCACCACCATCGCCAGCCTGTCTCCTTCACCCGCCGGCGCCGGCGCCGCCCCTTTTCCTTTTCTCCTTCACTGTCATCCCCGTCACACCGAAAAAATCTCAAATATGGTGAAACCATGGTTGTCGCCTCTCTCTCTTTGCTAGTGTTTCACTGGCGAATCATTCGCCGGAAATGAGTTTTTCCATTAATGAAAAAAAAAAATGAGATGTAACCCCTTTGTCCAGGCGTAATTTTCTCTTTGTTTACTTTGATTTTTGTTTTTGGTTTACTGATAAATACATAGTGGGTAACTAAATATTTTTTATTATTATTATTATTCTTTGTCATTTATTGTCATTATTAAGCTTTAAAATTATTTGTTAAATTAATTAATCGCTTTAAATAAATTTTTGTTAAAATTTAATGGCAAAATTTAGATAACGTTTTGAGTAGGCAAGACTCTTGAATGTTAAACAAGTATAAAATAATTAATTTTTTGAAAATATTCAAAATAAATATTGTTTAATTTTATTGTTAAAGTTAATTAGTATTTTAAATAAATTAAAATTGTTATGAATTTATAAATGGTAAACTAATGTCTTTGGCATTAAATAAATTTTAGGCATATTTAAAATGTTCGTCTCAATTAAGAATGCGGCGTACGCATCTTTATGAGACATTTTAAATTCAAGGATGTAATAACGCACTTTGACAAATATTTTTCTAAAATTATTTTTTATCGATTTATTTAATAATAGATAAATTTTAGATATAAAAATGAGCGAACGTAGGCCTTAACACAATTTATCAAAATAGTTTAAGTTAAGATAAGTCAATAAAGCGACCGTGCTAGAACCACGGGACTCGAGGGGTGCCTCACACCTTCCCCTCGATCAACAGAATTCCTTACTCGGTCTTCTGTTTTCGCAGACCAATAAAAAGAGTCATTTCCTTTTGATTAGGGATTCAAAAAGGTGACTTGGAACACCATAACTCAATAACAAATGGCGACTCTGTAAATTAAATTAATCCCTATTCAAAATCGTCACTTTAATTGGAAAAACCCTTCGATCGGTCCCTCGAGCGAAAAAAGGGGTGTGACAGATATCATTCTCATCTTAGTTTTACTGGATCCTACTTAACACTGTATTGATAAGAAAAGTCATTGCACTAAGTAAAGTCTTTACTTATTTCTTGAAGTCTATCTTTAATATCAAATGGTGTCATGTAAATTGGGACAAAGGGAGTAGCAATAATTGTGACAAATGAACTTGCAAAAAGAGGTCACAAAATCTCATTCTTGTTGCCTAAACGTGCAGGAATTAAACTTCAAAAACTCAATCTTTATCCTCATCTCATCACATTCCACAAACTCACAATCCCTCATGTTAGTGTGCCTGGATCTTTGGAGACTTTACAAGCAACAACTATGGATGAATTATCCGATCAAATCAAATCTTTACTTGAAAATCTATAACCCCATTTTGTTTTCCTGAGTTAGCACTACAAATTGGAGGTATCAAGACTCTCTCTTACAGAGTTATTTGCCCTGCTGTGACATCTATAGCATTAATTCGATCACCGAATATGACTAAAAAATGTCATCAACTGTCGCTGAACTAGTAAAGCCGCCACCAGGCGACCCTTCATTTTTTCCTTCTTTCCATTACCCTGGTCTCGACCGATTTCACGAGATATTTAATCATCTTCTATCAACAATAAGTATTAGGTAATTCTGTCCGGCTAAGACAAATGGAAAGAAATCACCTTATATTTCTGTTATGCTGAAACTTTAACTACTTTTGTGACTTTTTTTTTTGGAACCGGGGGGGCGGGGGGGGTAGGGTTCTGCTGCAAGTTAAATTTAATCAATTATGCTGCAAATCATCCAAAAAAGCAATAGAATTCTTTTAATTGTTTGCTTTTCTTACTTTCACTTTTGATAAGTTCAGCAAGAAGCACAAGCGTTCAAATATACTGTAATATGATCTTCAAAATTCTAAAAACAAATAATTAAGCAAAAGATAATTATTATATATTTAAGACAGTTTAGTTAATTACTTTTGAACAAACAATAATGCTTTTATAATCCTTTAGTGCTTTGAGTATTATTACATAGTCGAAGTAAATTAATTCTATTAATCCTTTAGTGCTTTACATCGACCATACCCTGTATATTAAAAAAATATATAGATGAAATTGAGTAGTATTTATAGAGGATTACGACTTATCCATCTTTTGAACATGACAAAACACTCTTCAGGTTTGTCAGTACAAGCTGTGTGCCCCCCTCCCTATTAAAGAAAAATAAATTAAGTAAATAAATGCAGAATTAAGTACAACAAAAATATCAAAATAAAGTTTTTGAAATAAAATTCAATCTGGCTAAATTGTGATTAATAATCAACTAATTCTCAATTTTCATGTACTAACTTGTTTCTACAATTAATTTCATACCTTGACTGTTGCATAAGTCATTTTGTTGGAGTAAGATCTCGTATAACTACAAGGATACGATAGAAAAATGATTAAGAATTATCAACTCATATAAATAGTTTTAAGAATTGATAATTGTAATTAAGGATGTTAAATTTGGAGATCAATTACCCAGCAATTTGATTATGTAAGTTCCATGGACGCCAATCATCATCAATAGAGTAGTTTAGAGACTTTATCCATACTTGTGTGGATTGGAAAGGTACCATAAAGTCATGATCCCCACTGTTTAAACATTTTAAAAAGAAAACCTCCATTTAATACATTCATGAAATTATTGTAAATACATCAAAAAATAAAATTCTAATCACATGACAAAAAGTTCTTCTGTATATCTTTGTAGGGATACCTTTTTTTTTAAGTAGAAAAATTACATTCAAACAATCAAATATTAATTTAAAACCTATAATGAGGCACAATTTCATCTTCAATTTCAACGTCAAAATTTTAGAGAAAGTGAAAAATTATTTGTAATAGTATGTAGTAGCTCACACATGGGATCTAGCCTTTGACATTATGTTATTTGATTGTATGTTTCCTGTAAATTAGTTAAGCTGATTGATTTTGCTAGTTTTTAGAAATTCAAGAGAATAAACCATAATTTTTAAAAAATACATTCAAATTCTAATTAGATATTCTTTGCAAGAAGTACGGACATACACAACTTCAATTACAATTTTAAAAGTTCCAAATAAAATGAGTAATTTTTTATTTTCATTGCTAAACAACCATTTACTTTGTGTTATTCGGATATGGTGCAAGTTAAAATTATAACCATTAGACCATGAATTTAATCTCATACCAAATATATAAAGTTAAACGATGAATATTGATTACCTGTATATAAGTGATCGATAACCTTTACTGCTTAGATTTGCATGATATGGTATAACGTCATGTATCGTGATTGTGTAGTTGTATATATCTTTCCTACATTTTATCCAGCTTCCTATGATTCCCTGCTAAGAGTGAAATCGTGAGTAATTAGGCGATACAATAAAATTATCATTTTGTTTATTATTTTTTAACAGGTATGTCAAGTCAATTATGTGATAAGGATATATACAGAATACCTTCTGAATATGAAGAGCTTCTTGGACTTCAGGGTTATTAGCCCAATACCTCATATGTTTGCGCCAATCAGACTGAAGTAATTAAAATCAGTTTTGCGTATTTATTTATGTTATGTATACTGACAGTACTGATGCCATAGTGTAACAATTTTTTTTAAAAAAAAAAAAAAAAAAAAAAACTTACGGCACACTTGTCTTCACGTTGCAAAGAGATGAGTTTATCAAGAAGTAACCTTTCACCAAATAATATTTGATGTGGGACTAGAAGATCATCATCACTTTTGCAAAAGGGTTTTAAAACGTGTTCCACATTAATGTTCCTTACCATCTGCATAATTATAATTTAATTCTCCCATAAAAATAATAAACTAATCTACGATATATCACAAGTTAAACTACATGGATAGTACTGTTAAACAATACTTATAATAACCTGATTGAAAGTTTGAACATCATTTGCACATCTCGCATTGGTGGGATCTATCTCTCTAATATATTCTCCTCTACAATTCTTCTCCAATGACTGTTAATTAAACAAATTAATATTCAGATTAATTTGACATGGCAAATATTAAACCTTATATTTTGGATTAATATAGAAATTAAAATAATTAAAGACAAATTAATTGTGACTTAACCTTATAAAGTTCATCAGGTATAAGTCCCATACCAAGGCAAAAAGGTATATGATAATTGGATTCTTGTGAAAATGTTAGAGGATTGCCAAGTAAATATCCCTGAAATTAACCATGCATGCAACTTTTAGGGAAACAAAAACAAAAATTACTTGATGGTAATTATTAGAAAACAATTAGAGAAATATTGACCTGAAGATTTATCAATGGCTCTTTACCAACTGTATTTCCTGCATTGCAAAATTACAAGATTAATTTCTTTTAAGGATGTTCAAGATTTAATACATGTAACAAAGTAATTTTTGATCTATATACACTATATATATAGTACAATGTTATATATACACATTACAATTTTCTGACAAATTAAGAATGTTCAATTGGTCATACTTCTACTTAAGTGTGTCTGGATATTGATCTATTATGTGTGTAAATTACAGATTCTTCAAATACACTAAGAAACTGTGTTACTAAATTATAATTGTGTATAATTTATGTATATGGTTAGGAACACAATGAATCCGGCCAAGTAGTTTATGGATAAGTACTAATTACTTTTATGGTATACATGAATCTTACCATTTGATATAAACTGAGCTATAACTGGAATAGTCATTCCTGAATATGAGTTTCCAGAAATGTAAAATGGATTTGAGATGAATTGTGGATGATCACTGAGCCACTGAAATAATTAATTAGTTAATTGATTCATAGTTAAGTACACATGATTATTCAATTATATTTATAATAGCAAATTTCAGAAATTACGAACCTTTCTTAGGAATTCATAGACATATTCACATGCTTGTACATCAGTGTACTTGTATGCAGCTGAATTTGTTGCATATGAGAATCCTGTATTTACTGGTTGATCCAAGAAAATTACACTTGCTATCTGAAAATTGATGCATACATTTATATTATACTTCATAAAATAAAAATATTACTACTAATTTTTCATGAAGCGCAAACATATTGACCAGTATATTTTATTCATGTAACTACCTTGGTCCATGCGTGTGGGTTTAGTACGAACGAGGGCATACTCCCATTGTAGACTTGTTCGACAAAACGCAACGGCCCTGGACAAGAGAATTTCTTAACTGGATTTTTTATTTTTTAGGAATGAATAATTCTCACGAGCTATAAACTCAGAATATATATATATATATATATATATATATATATATATATATATATATATATATATATATATATATATATATATATATATATATATATAAAACTTATGAATATTGTTTTTTAAAAAAAACAATTTTAATTAAGAAGTCAAAGATACATAAATTAGCATTAATGTGAGTACCTATTTCATAACAATTTTAATTAAGAAGTCAAAGATACATAAATTAGCATTAATGTGAGTACCTATTTCATTCACAATGGCAATGACAGAGGAGCAACCAGGGCCACCAGATAGCCAAATCAAAAGTGGATCATTAGTAGGGTTAGATTCTGATTGCAAAAAATAATAGAAAAGTTGCACCTCTTCATCTTTACCAATTCCAACGTACCTATTCCAAGTGTCATATAAAGTGAAACGAACACAGTAGTAAATAAAATGATATGCTTTAGAAAATACAAATTCAAATATAGAGTAAGAAGCAAAGACTTTGAAGCGCAAAAATTATTATTCTTAAAAAGACATTACTCACATTTCAAAAAAAATCAAAGCAACTCACCCGGTTTCTAGATGGAACGGGAGGTGACCCGGCAAACCAGGAAGATAGTCAACTATGTAATTAGAATCAGTTCGTTGAAGAAGATGAAGAAGCACCAAAACACACAGCTTCAGCAACAATTTTTCCATTATTCCTGAAGTATCCATCTTGGTAAATACAAATAGAAGATGAAAATGAGATTACACCTATTATTTATATTGATGAGAAGTGACACCATGAGTCACATTAGTTTCCTATGTCTCTAATAATTTTACTAAAGGTGGGTCCACACGGGCACAATGTTATGGGTAGGGGTGTACATCGGTCGGGTTGGTTTGTTTTTTATTAAAAAAAAATCAAAGCAACTCACCCGGTTTCTAGATGGAACGGGAGGCGACCCGGCAAACCAGGAAGATAGTCAACTATGTAATGAGAATCAGTTCGTTGAAGAAGATGAAGAAGCACCAAAACACACAGCTTCAGCAACAATTTTTCCATTAGTCCTAAAGTATCCATCTTGGTTATTACAAATAAAAGATGAAAATGAGATTATAGCTATTATTTATATGGCCAAACCCATCGATAAGACCTCAAACTTGTCCCAAAAATTCACTTAGACCCCTAAACTAAGGTTTGTACCTATTAGACCCCTAACCCTCCACCCCCCACCCCCCACCCCCCCACCCCCCACCCCCGAAGTTTGTTTCAATTGGACATTTCTTGCACAATCAGCAAAAGATATAGAGTGTGTGTAACACACTCGCCTTAGGTGGCAAAATTGACCAATAAGAAAAATACACGTGGCAAACGATTTTTTTTAAAAAAAATATATGTTAAAAATCCAATTAAATAAAGATAAATGTTGAGTGAGTCCAAAAATAATTTTAAATATATTATAGTTTTTTTTAGGAAAAAAAAAACTGATCTCCCACCCACCCCCTGCCCCCACCCCACCCCACCCTCCCCTTCCATTCTCTTCTCCATCTTTTGGAGAACTTGCACTTTTTTTTAAAAAAAAAAAATATGCCCCACTAATTTAAGAAAAGAGTATCAATTCTAACCAAACTCACCCTAATTCTAATCGAACAATCTTGAAATTTTGAATTGATTTTCCGGCGAGTCTAGCCGAAAAACGCATTCAAAAACGGCTAAAAAAATGATGAATTTTTCGGCCTGTCGATCAGTTTTCATTTTTCAAAATCTGTTCCTGTTTTTTTTTTTTTAATTCTTTGCTTCTATTTCATTTGATAAGGCTTCGTCGGATTTTGGGATGGGTGGAGATAATTGGTGTTTTTCGGTGAAAGGAGGTCGATTTTAGTTGATGGGTCGCCGGAATGACGCTGGGTGCATCATTTTCGTCTCGCCAGAGCTCCGGCGAGCTTCGACAGTGATGAAAAATGAAGAATACTATCAATGAATTCCATTATAAATTAGTATTAATGAATTCCATTTAAGGAGCTTGATTTGATCCTTTGAAGTTTCCGGCATTTCTTAATCCGTTGGTAGCTTTTTAATTATCAGAAGGAAATGGGGTGGGGATGGGATAGGCTGAAGACGATGACGCGGGGTGGGGTGGGGTGAAAGACGATGGCGCAGTATGGGGGGTGGGGTGGGGTGACGACGATGATGTTGGGGGGAGGGGTTGAAGCTTTTTTTTTTTTTAAATTAGAAATTATTATAATTAAAAATTATATTAGTAAAATAATTTAAATATAAGTTTTTAAATTGAAAAACAGTAAAATATTATTTTTTTCTCCGATTCACGCGTTCAAGGAGAGTGTAACCTTGCCAAATCAGCATTTTGTGCCTGATAGGTACCCATTTTAGCATTTGAGGTGTCTGATAGGTACATGCCTTAGTTAAAGGGTGTAAGTGAATTTTCGGGACAAGTTTGAGGTCCTATCAATGGATTTGGCCTATTTATATTGATGATAAGTGACACATGAGTCACATTAGTTTCCTGTGGCTCTAATAATTTTGCTAAAGGTGGGTCCACACGGGCACAATGTTATAGGTGACATGTTGGGATCAAAATCTAGAGGGCATCATGCATGCAAGTTAATAGTAGTAAATCAGAGAGACGGTAACTCAGATGACACAAAACTAAACTAAAAAATATATTATTATTTATGATTTGACTAATTGGCCTACTCATAAAATTTAATATTAAAAAACATAAAAACTAAACAAAACTTTTAAACAACTATATTGTGGATGCTATTATGTTATGGTATGAGAAGAAGAATCTTTTTCTCTTAGAAAGAAGATGTTAGTCAAATATGGAAGAATTTTATATTTTCCTTTTAGGAAAAAAATAAAAATAATTATAATATTACTTTTATTTTCCTTTCAAGAAAAATAAAACTTAAATTTGAAAAGAAAATCAAGGCAAAAAACATAATACTTGTTGGGTTCGAAATTGAGAGGCGTTATGCTGAAGCTTAAAGTTGCAAATCACAGAGATAATAATCTGATGACAAAGATAAACTAAACTAAAAACATAATTATATATATGGTTTGGCAATATTAAAACTAGTTCAAAAAGCATAAAAATTATTTGAGAGAAAGGACCACATTGTGGATATTACTGTGTTGTTGTATGAGAAAAGGAGCATTCTATTTATCGAGTTTCAGGATCATCTTGCAATCCACCTTATCCGGTAAGTTACCTAACAAAACTTGAAACTTTGGCTCATTTTCTTTATTCTTTAACCTGGTTCTGACTGCTTGACTTAGACAAACTTTCTTCCAAGAAAGAGGTTAGCTCTAGGGTATACAGATCAACCCGTTAAGTCATACCAAATCGAAGAACCAAATCAAACCGAGAAAAAAATTGACTTATGATTTGGTTTGGTTGGTTTGGCGTTTGAAAAAAAAACCCGACCATTCTTGGTTTGGTTTGGTGTTAACAAAAAAAAAAAAATCGAACCCAAATCAAACCTATATATATATATATATATATATATATATATATATATATATATATATATATGAATGTATATATGCATATATATGTGTGTGTGTGTGTGTATATATATATATATATATATATATGCATATATATACTAGTTTAAGTGTACGTGCTTAGCGCGTGTATCTCACTTTAATGAATTCAAATATTACACAAAATAGGATATTTGTTTAAATTGATAAAGACGCGTATAATAATTAAATTCAACATCTTTTGAATATGTAAAGATGGAGAATTTTATTTAATTAAACCTAACCTTTACCAAAAAAAAATTCTCAAAGCTGATTGACACTCATCTAACACCTGTAAACTATAACAAAACAATATAATGATAGAGATATGAAAACAATACAATTAAATATAACCTTTACACAAAATTTTCTCAAAGCCGACGAACATTCATCTACCACCTGTAAACTACAACAAATAATATGATAATAGAGATATCAAAACAATACATCTAAACTTAACCTTTTAATTTCACAATAAAATTTCTCAAATTAGAGATATCAAAACAATACAATTAAACTTAATCTTTACTTAATTTTTTTTTTCAAAGCTAGTTGATATTATCTACCACATGTAAACTATAATAAAACAATACCATAAAAGAGATATCAAAACAGTACAATTAAACCCAACCTTTATACACAAAAATTCCTCAAATTAAAGCTGATCAACAAAAATTCCTCAAAGTTGATCAACATTCATCTACGACCTGTAAACTACCATAAAATAATACACTAATAGAAATATTAAAACAATATAGTTAAACCTAACTTTTACCTAAATTTTTTTTTTAAAGCCGACCGACATTCATCGACTACCTGTAAATTAAAATAAAATAATATGCTAAAAGCAAGTGTTATTCTCTGTTAAGAAGACTGATCTATTTGTTGTAACTTGATTGTGAAATTGCTATTGAAATTAGGTGAAGGTAGAAGGAGCATTCATTATTATGGGTGGCTATCAATTTATGTACTTTTACACCACATCGTGTGTATGTCGATTGAAATTCCTTGCATGGCCCTTTGTTCCTACATTTGTGAGGGTAAATATAAATTATTAGTATTTATGTATAAATACTAAAAATATTAAAGAAATTTTATACCTAAACAAATTATACTACTATCACACATTCCTATTAAAATAAGGAAAGAAAATTAGTTTACCTTAATTAAAAAATAGTATACGTAATTTATAATTTTTCCAAAAATATAAATTATTAGTATTTACTTCTACGATTGTATTTATTTGCCAAATATAAGGTACTATAATTAGAACTCTTTAATAATGGTGAATTTTTATTTTTCCAAAAGTATATATTATTAGTATTTATGTATAATTATAATTTTAAAAAATAGTAAAAAGACGATTTTGTCTAAAGGAGAGTGTTTTAATGAAGGGTAAAAAGTTCAAACCATTTTTCTGAGGGTCTTCACACTTTTAATATATTATAGATATAGATATGCGTGTGTGTGAGTGTATGTATATATGCATATATATAATTTAACTTTTGAGAAAAGGCATCTTCCCCCCCTCCCCCTCCCCCTCCCCCCGAACTTGTCGCCACAACTCATTTTAACACTTAAACTTAACTTCCGTTTATTTACCCCCCTTAACATCTTTAAAGTGAATTATTTTCACCCCTCAAAACTGAATACCACTCTCATGACGGAGAGTGCGCTACACACGCGCCACGTCATTGCCAAATCAGTGCCACATCAGTGTCATTTGCCACGTAAGAATTTTTTTTTTTTAATAATCCCACACACTAACTTTTTATATATTTTATATATACTATTTTATATATATATAAAATATATATTATTTTATATATATATATATATATATATATAAAAGAGTATATTTTTTATATAAAATATATTTTATATAAATAAAATAGACCCCACCCCCCCTTCCTTCTTCTTCTTCACAACCCCCACCCCCTTCCTTCTTTCACAATCCCCACCCCACCCCACCCCAATTCCTTCTACTTCTTCATTAGACAGCAGCCCCCGTCCCCTCCCCTTCCTCCTCCTCCTTCTTCTTCTTCTTCTTCACATAAAAACACCACTTTTTCTATTTCTTTCACCATTACCACAAACTTTTTCAATGAATTTTTTTCTTCATCAAATGCAAAATTAACTTGAATTAGCTTGAACAAATCCATCAATGAACTAAATACAAGTACATGTTCACAAAAACACATCAATACACAAAATCTCAAATCCAAATTCTTTCATATTAACCAAAATTCAAAATTTCAAAACTCCTAAATTTTCAATTTTTTACTCAAAAATGTCTACAGAAATGGCATAAACAGTCCGAAATTCAAAAATGACATAGATGATATTCACATGACACAAAATTCTTGGCCTAGAATCAAACTTGTTCATCAATCTTGAACCATTTTTGATTGTCGAAAAATAAAATTTTGGATTAATTAGAGGAAGGGAATTACGAAGAAACAGGGTGGGGGTATGAAGAAGATGAAGAAATGGAGTGTTGGGGGTGGGGTGGGGAAGGGGAGTGATGAAGAAGATGAAAATGTCTTCTATGAAGACATTTTTCTTTTAATGTTATATATAATTATTATTATTATTATTATTATTATTATAATAATAATAATAATAATAATAATAATAATAATAATAATAATAATAATAGCAATAAAGTGGTCTTTTTTAAAAAAATCACTCTTTTTTTTTTTTGCCACGTCAGCTATAGGGGGGATTTAATTCATTTGAAAGTTGTTAAAGGGGGTAAATAAACGGAAGTTAAGTTTAAGCGCTAAAGTGAGTTGTGACGACAAGTTCAGGGGGGGAAAGATGTCTTTTCTCTTAACTTTTTATACATAAAATATTAATTATAATCTACTTTTTGAATACTTTTTCAATTAGATTTATTAATTTTCAATATTTAGAAAGTAGATGTGTGTGTGTGTGTATTCATATTTGGGCCTTTAAGTTGTAATATTTTTCCATTAATTGCTAATAAAATGATCAAAAACTCAATATAAACTTAAAACCTAAATTTTTCACTCTTCATCTTACTTTTTAGTTTCAAGAGAGTTTTTCGCTCCTCAATTTTTCATAATTATAGTTTTTCATTAGCACATGAGTGAAAACATACTTGATCTAGTCTTCAATCACAATATAATTGTAAAAATTAAAATTATAAAAAAAAATGAAAAAACTCAAAAAAAATAAAAGAACCGATTAAAACCTAAACCGAAAAAACCAATTTTATGTTGGTTTGATTTGGTTTATAGTTTTAATAAACCGACATAATTGATTTATTTTTTTTTCAACAAAAAAAACTACCCGACCGATGTACACCCCTAGCTAGCCAAATATGTAAAAAAATTATATTTGTCTGTCATGAAAAGTAAAAGTAATTATGATATTACTTTTATCATTCCGTCAAGAAAAATAAAACTTAAATTTGATAAGAAAATCAAACCAAAAACCCTAACAAATCTCCCCTTTTGGCTTGATTTTTTGTCAAAATAATCTAGATCCTTCTTCACATGATCTTCATATATCACTGCTGCTTTCTATGGTTACATAATAATTCTGACTTAAATTTTAATTTTTATTAGAAATTTTATTTAGTATATATAAATAATCTAATATTTTTATATATTATAAAGCAGAGAACGAAGCACCATAATTAGTCAAGTGACAAGTTGTTGAGAAGCACCATTAACCTTTATTATAACTATTTTGTTCATTAGTTTAAAAATAAGGTTGAAGAGTTCTACATAGACTTCTGCTCTTTCATAAACTTATCTCTTTTAAAATTTAAATGTTATATAATATATCTTAATATAATTTATGTAGACACCTAATTTTGTCCCATCCCGATATTACTTTTACTCATTTTTACCTTATCCTATCGTGTATCCTCACCCATGTAATTATCCCTCCATAAATAACAAAAATCAAAACCAACTCTAAACAAATCTTATCCCAAAATTCCCACATAATCCCAATTGATAACAAATTAACAACCTCCCTATTAAAAGTGGACAACACATCACTATCCTACCCCACCTAGTGCACTACCCACGTGACCCTCCCCACATTTCTTTTCCACAAAGATAATACACCCAGGGGATATATACAGATATAGAAGAGGGGGTCGGGTTTCGGGTTCTTCTTCACGATTCAGGCACCAACTCACAAAAATAATACACAGTAGTCCATATACATAGCTTCTCCACAAAAAATAGGGACCCCCATACGACCATCTTCCATATTCACACAGAAACTCACCCTCACTCTCAACAACAGTCACACACACGTATGCTTGGAGGTTGAGAGAGAGCATAAAGAGGGAATTCGGAAGAGAGGGGAATCAGGAGAGGGAAATCGAGATTGAGCGAGAGGGGGAGAGATCGAGAAAAGAAGAGAAAAAGGGTCGAAGTGGACTGTTTTCGTCGGAAATCCGACGGAAGTTCCTGGAAAAGCATCCCGATCGTTGGTGTTTTTTTTTCCGGCGATTTAACGCCGGGGGAACGTCGTTGGTCGCCCGAAGTCGTCCAAAACTGATCGTTTCTGCTAAAACTCACCTGAAAATTCCAAAGATCCACCCAAAACTTCTCTTTTTCCTCGTCGCTGGATCTCACCAGAACTCTGGCGATACAAAAACGACATCCCAGTTTCAATTCCGGCGAGGCTTGATTAAGTTAGGTCAAAAAATCCGCAATCTGAAATTCTTCTCTTGGTTTCTGATTTGTTTGTTTAGCGATTCTCGATACCGAGTTGAGTTGGCTCGTTGTTGAGGCTTTGTCGGTCGAGGCATTTCGGTCGGAGCTCTAATCAAATACTTTGACGGATTGAAATAAAAATCGAGGTCCAATTCTATTCTTGCCCTCTTTTTATTTCATTATTTATTATATTTGGTGTGTTAGATTGAATACCGTGTGTTGTTTCATTCTTGTTGGTGACGAATAATTATTTGGTGTCGATTCAGTGTTGGTTCCATTGTTTATGTGATGAAACGATATTCTGTTTGAGATTTGGAATAGGTAATTCAAGAATGAAAATGGGGTGAGAATTGAAAACTTGATATAATTGATGAATTTTGGTTAATTTGATTCATGAGTTGTTTGACTTGAAATGAACGTTAATTGAACTTTGTAGTATACGTCGATTGGTTTAGGCAAACATAGGTTGAATAGGCAAACTTTAGAATTTGTGGCTTTGGTTGAATGTCGGAAATTCCGTGGAATGTTTGAAATTTTGTTGAATAGTTTGATTTTTTTTGCACTAAAAATTGTACTCATTTGGCCGGGAATGCCTCGAGGGATTTGTATTGATTTATCCGGAGAATGCCCCGAAGTATCTTGTACTTGAAGACGGCGCATGGTCAAGGCCCGGGACGTCGGGTGGAGTCTGGTTTAGGATTAGTTTAGAATAGAGTAGGTTTACATTTCCGCATTTTGAATTGTATAATTGGACTGGACACTAAATTTTGAATTATTTTGTTTTGTTTGCTTGCTTGATTGTTTTTGCGTGCTTTGTGTCGTTTATGCACTTGTAATGTCAAAGTTAGCCGATACGCTCTACCAAGCGACCGTGGTCGAACCACGGGATTGAGGGGTGCCTAACACCTTTCCCTCGGTCAACAGAATTCCTTAGCCGGAATCTCTGTTCGCGGATCAGTTTTATAGAGTCAAATCTGTTTTGAAAAGGGATATCCAAGGGTGACTTGGCACACCCGATTTATGCCAAGTGGTGACTCTGAGTTTTGAATATAAAAAGTCGTTTTCGAAACAAATTTTCATCTTTTGTCACTTTAGTAATAAAAATCCTTGCGAACCTTAAAATCATAATCCTCTTTGGAGTACGAAAAAGGGGTGTGACAATTTAATTAAATATTATATTAAAGATGAGACAACGACGACCACCACCACCACAGCAACAACGACAACAACAATAACGCAACAACATCAACTACAACACGACAACAACAACAACACAACGACAACAACAACATCGACAATAACAACACGAACAACAACAATGACTACTAGCAAACTAAATCGATTTCATAATTGGAATCTAAGCTACATAGTGGTAGCAAAGTATCAGGAGCACCAATATCTCTTGGATATGATGACTTGGTATACGCTTCCAATCGAACTCTTATCATGTGATCCTAAATTTGTATTTCATATGCGCCGGATTAGTTCTGTTCAACCTTAAGTCTTTAGATTTTAGGGTGTGTTTCCAAATCTCCAGTCTATCTTTAACTTCGCCTTCAAATTCAGAGGCAAGTCCACCTGTATGAGTGGTGATGCATGTGCACTCATTAACTTTTTAAAAATAATATTTTTACCTTGAGGAGCTGATATATTTTTAATAGTGCATAGGCTGAAGTTGTTGCTTCCGCACCTTCGACCCTAGATTGAACTCGTGATAATACATTTTCATTATTATTTTTGGTCATTCTAACACAATATCCTTGAACACTGAGCTATCAAACTCAACTATTACAACAAAGTTAAAGTCTAAATATTAGCTTAGAACTCATAATTGACCTATATATTTGTACCTTTGGTATTGCTCAGATTAACAGTGACCAAACGTACATGACATTATGTATTGAAAGTTTCTTTAGCGCTTATTCTAAAATAATGATATTTACATGATCTTCAAATCCCGGGATTCGCCTTTATCCAAATCTTTATCTTGTTGTTAATCACCAGCCTAAAGTCTTTATAACATGTTTTTAGTTTCCTAACCCCAAATATGCGAATCCTTCCAAAATCATCGGACGGCTATAAATCCATGATAACTTCGCCATAATTGTTTTCCCTGTAATAAACCATTCTTTTTTTTTTTCAACTGAATAAAGCATAAAAAGCCAGCACCTCTTACTGATCATTTCCTCCTTGTTATAATAGAATAAACATCACCTCACTGTCCTCCTCTATGCAGAAATTGAAGTACAAACTTAAAGAGTACAAATATCTGTAATTTAGTAGAGATCTCAACCATATGCAAATAGATACAGATTTTTAAATTTATGAGTTCTGAATTTCAAAACAGGATAATATTTGATAAATATAATTAAATATCTTAACACAAATACATGATCTGCATCAAAATTACTAGATTCTGCCAAACCAGTAACTTCAATCTTTGATTAATCTAGGTCTGTTCAAGTAGAAGTTCATGCAAGTTGTGAATGAAATTATCAATATAGTTACTCATAAATCCAGGACTTGAAAGAAGTTCCTTCCATTTCCTATGATTCTCTTTCATTGAACAAGCAGTTTGGCTATCTTTATCCATCAGACATTTCACAGCCTTGCACAAATTCTCCTTTGTAAATAAATCATTCTCATCCTTCTCCACTTCTACACCAACTTTAAGTTCATGTTCCATCAGCCTAGCGTTTAAAAGGTGATAAAAAAACCTAGGCAAAAATACCAATTGACAATCACACAATGCCAAAGACTCCCACATAGATCCATACCCACAGTGACACACTAAACAACCAACTGATTTGTGACTTAAAATCTTCAATTGTGGCACCCAACAATCAAGAATCAATCCCTTTTCTTTAACCCTTTGTTTGAATCCCTCTGGCAAGGCTTCTTCTACTGAATTTGTCTCCTCGGGTGGCTTAACCGCTAACAAGAATGGTAACTCAGTCAGTTCAAGGCCTAAAACAAGTTCTTGAAACTGCTTATTTTGAAGAATAGTTTGGCTCCCAAGTGCACAGAATACTACTGATCCTGGCTCGAATTTCTCTAGCCAATTAGATAATCCATGTTCTTCTAAAGGCTCATTCTTCAGCTCAGGAAGAACAGCTCCTGTGTAAAGGATTGGCTTTTCAAGTTGTTTTGCTGCAAAGTCACCAAATGTTCCTTCAACCTCTCTACATGTTTTTAGAGCGATTGCGTCGCATCCTGTCCGGGACTTCTGCATTCGTTCGAGAAATGTCACCCCCTTGCCATATTCATCAAATAGAAATTGTAACAATTTAGCTTCACCTTCACGCAACACCACAGTAGTAGAAGGGTAACCTGGAGATCCACCAATTGACCACAGCTTTAGAGAGTAGAATGGAATCGCAGAATTACTAGCAAAGCAGGCACTATATAAATGCATACTAGTAGTACTTTATTTGTAGAAGAAACATGGATATATGTTGTTGCAGTGAGCTGTACAGTGGGAGCTAAGTAGGAAACAAAATGAGTGATTTGTGAGATTGGGGCCTAAATTGTTACTATTCTGTTTCCATTAATGTTGATTATCTTGTCTGTATTGATTACTGTATATTATCTTTCCATTAGGTCTCTTTTCTTTTTGTATAAAGTTGCAGCCTTGTAATCATTCAATAAACTGAAATCAATAGAAAAAAAACTTTTCTCACTATGTTCGGTTTTTTTTATCGACTTATCAATACGACGTCTTAGGATATTTCACTATTTTATTTACGAGCTATATTTTGCTCATTTTGTCAGACTGTATAAGAATAGGCGAAAGCTTGATAGTTTTCACAATTTATGGGCTTTTCACGTTTATGAGAAAATAAATACAACTTAAGTAATTTAAATTGCATATCCAAACAGAATTCTAACTTCAAATCAATTTGATTTCAAATCATGTCCAAATGGGACCTAAATTAGTAGATGCGCGGAAGCTGACTGGGATATAAAAGAAAAAGGAGGAACAAGTGTGACCTGGTGGTGGCTTTACAAGCTCAGCTGAAGTTGATGTCATAAAAGTAGTCTTATCCGGTGATACAGATATTGCAGCTGGGCAAACAACTCTGTAAGACACAGTTTTGATACCTCCAATTTGTTGTGCTAACTCAGGAATCCAATAAGCAAAATCAAAGATAACGAAATGGGGTTTTAGATCTTCAAGAAAAGATTTGATTTCATCGTATAATTCATCCATAGCTGTTGCTAGTAAAGTTTCCAAAGATCCAGGCACATCAGCTGTAGTCTCTGCACCATATGGAAGGCCATCAACATGAGGGATTGTGAGTTTGTGGAATGTGATGAGATGAGGATAAAGATTGAGATTTTGAAGTCTAATTCCTGCACGTTTAGGCAACAAGAATGAGATTTTGTGACCTCTTTTTGCAAGTTCATTTGACAGATTGATATATGGGATCAAGTGACCAAATGCAAGCCATGGAAACATCACTATATGGAGTTTTGAGTCTTGTATGGATTCTGCCATATTTTTTTGCTTCTTTGCGTTTGATGTATTGAGGGATTAGTTAAAATAGCTTGACTTGGCAATGAAAACTGGAAGGCAAACAAGGGTCTTCTCTTTTAGCCACAATTATTGCTACTCCCTTATCCCAATTTACGGTACAACATTTGAAATAAGTGAAACTTTTTTACTTTAGTACGATACTTTTAGTTAACTTTTCTTCTCAATACAGTGTTAAGTAGGATGCAGTAGAAGAAGTAAAATGAGATGATGTCATTAAATAGTTATCAAATAAAGAAAGGTGGAAGAATGAAAAAATCAAATTAGAATTATTTGTAGCTGTGTAGTCTTTGTCGCTGGTTAATTCTCTTACTCTATAGCCATACTAGACAGTATGTACGAGTCTTCTATTTCCACGCATCTAACCAGCTCGCGTGTAGGGGAGCCCCTGGCTCGAGAAAGTTACTCCTGATGGGCCAAGAGATTTCTAAGATATTAAACAAAAGTAGTGTGGTTATATTTTCTCCAGGTAGAGAAAAGTATGTACAACACACAAAACAATATAGTACTACTAGCTCTGGAATACCAAAATTGCTCCCTGCAATAAAGCATGTTGATGGAAGGCTATGTGCTCACTCCAAATATTTATGTCTGTAAGGTGAATGATATATTTTAACATAATTTGAATTTGGAAAAGTGAAAAGTTTCACATAAAAAGAATAGGACAAGCAAATTAAAATGATTATATAACTGGAATCTAAGTTACATAATGGTAGTAAAGTATCAGGAGGACTACTACGGTAAGTAAAGTAACAAATTTTCATTTTCAATACACAGTAGTACGAATACAGTGAAATACAAATACATGTTGATTTACTAAATTTTTGGAGAAGCAGAAATGAAAGGAAAAGGAGTAACTTCAATAACCACTTCTCCAATGTTGCTTGCCATAGTACCCAACAAGTCTAAAAGCTTTTACAAAGACTAGTCATCTTGTGCAGTAGCGCAATTAAGTTTTTCTTTTAAGGAATTCCAAATCTGAAAAAGTATATGTACAAACGAAAAGAGTTCAAACATTTACTATATAAATATAAATATAAGAATAATATAATTTTTAGCAGTAGAAGATTCGGACAACCCTCGCCCAAAGGTCGCTATGCCCCTTTTTTATTTTTTGGTACCCGGTATATATATCAAATTAATATTTTTTAGCTTGGTTATATAATTAAATTAAGTAAAATACATATTCATTAATCATGGTTAAGTAACATGAACTTTAAATTCAAACACATGACATGCACCTATTGGCTTGGTGTATATACCGGGGGTGTGTAAATTTTTTTCCTCTTTTTAGTGGTCCCAAATGTAGTCAATTGGTTGTATCCATATTTTTTTTGTCGGTGAGATTTCCTTTTAACTTTAGCGTCAATAAGTTTTATTTCTTTCTTATTATTCTTAATTTATGTAATACTTTTGACTTTTTAAAATTCAAATTTTGTAAAAAAAATTTATCAATATTTTGAAATGTATTTTTAATTATATAGACGTAAGAGTAATATTATATTGAAAAAAACTTAAATATGCCAACAAACTATTAAAAATGTTTCTTTATATCATTCATTTAAAATTTGACTCATTTATGCCACTGCAGTTAAGTGAGTCAAACTTTTAATAGTTGTTATAAATGAGTCATTTTAATAGTTCGATAATATACTTGAGCATTTTTTCAATAATATTTGTAGCGAGAACATAGGTCCATCAAAATGTTTATGGGAGGGGTAACTTTGGTATTTCAAAGCTTCCATGTTTTAAATATGAGATAGTACTACATTTTTTTGTGTTGGACAAAATATAATCACAAGTTTAGGCAACAAGTATGAGATTTTGGTACCAATGGGATCTAGTCAAATGCAAGCCATGGCTAAGGACTTCGGTCTGCACATCAATCCATGTTGGTATGTTGGTATATGTAGTTAATTTACTATCTCCGAATTAAATAATTTTTTGTTGGTGATATTTCCTTTAACTTAGAGTCCTAATAAGTTCTTGTTTTTCAAAGAAAAAATCGAGTGACAAAAACATCTTTAATTATGATTAAAAGGAACAATCTCAACTAAACTATGTACAGGAGATCTAGTCTATGACATTATGTGACCATCTTTTTTAAGATATTACTCTTTTAAAATTGATTATATATTATGTGTAAATTAGTTAAGTTGAGTGATTTTGCTAACGTTTAGAAATTGAGAAGTGTATAAAGCATATTTTTTTACAAAAAAATGCATTCAAATTCTAAGTAGATATTCTTTCGACGAAGTATGATCAAACACAATTTCAATTTCAACTTTAAAATTTTTCAAATAAAATAAATAATATTTAATTTTCATTGTCAGACAATCACTTAATTTGCTCTATCCAGATATCATGCAAGTTGGGATAGTTTGACATTTAGACACTTTCAAAACTTATTTTGGTATTTAGATACAAATCTTGAAAAATTAGGTGTTTAGACACTATTATGACATCATCACTTCTTACATACAAACCTACCACACAAGTTTTAAACTTTACACTTTAGTCTTCCACCCCATCCATTTAATATTTAATATTTTTCACCTTTTTTATATTTCCACCATTTTTTCATATTTCCTATTTTAATTTAGAAAATTGTACAAGAAGCCGCCAATAGGAGCTCTCCTTTTCATCAATAATTTCCGATTTCGGCCACTTTTCCTACGAAAAATTATTCATCACAACTGAAAATCTCCATTCTTCATCATTGCTTCCATTGTTGTTCCATCCTTTTTGAAAAAAATGCAAAAAAAATAAAATTCACCATTTCTACTAGCTCGAAAAGCTTTCCAAATCCGCTTAATACTTCGTCATTAGATATATTTTAGTAGTTTAGAAATCTTACACATATATTTTTCCATCCCAGAGCTAGGAGGGAAACGATTATATCGAAAATCAGTCGATTCGCATCTTTGTACGGAGGTATTCATACCAGTTATCGACCAGCTATAGACCGATATCTTAATCTATTATCGATTTGTGTGGTCTATTATGATAGTAGCTGAGGTACTTGTCGTGTGAGGTAATTATATGGGTGCGTGGGAGGAGGGTCCCAACTATTAGAAGTGGAAATCATCTAGCAAGGAAACAGTTTCCATCCCGCTGCGTCACAATGGATCGTACGACGACATGGTTCGAAGCGTAATTGAGAGTGGAGAATTAGAATGTGAGCCAAAGAACGTTGTGATTAGCTATGTAATGAATGGGCAGGATAAAATACATCCCACGTTCATAAATAATGATCGGCATGTGTCGTTATACATGTTGGATGTCGCTGCCGATGGCTCTAGGCCATTATTGAGGAGAAATATCATCCCGGGGTCTCCGACAATCCCGCCACCATAACCGACAATCGACGAACATGATTCATTTGAAGATGAAAGTTTGGATGCTCATCCAATGGATTCGGAAGATCATTCAATGGAATTGGAAGATCCAATTTTCTCTGAAGAAGGGGGAGAAGAGTGTGAATTGGGAGCACAAACCAACCACACCTTCTCCGACAGAATTAATTTTCAGGTAAATCAAACATTTAGCAGAAAAAAAAGAGCTGAAATTGTTACTGGATCTATAAATACATCGGCGATTACACTTGCGGCGTCGAATACGTCACCCGCTGCCATAGAAAAATCACGTCTAAAGTTATTGTATCACTCTGTGTGAACATGTATCGCGAAGGAAAGGGTCCGAACACTTACGAGATTCGGAGGATCGTTTTCAAGAACTTGAAAAGTAGACCAAGCTATTGGAAATGTTGGCTGGGGAGTGTGATTTCCAGGGAAATGGTTTGAGAAGCAGCGGAGCATGGGTATTCTTGCCTGCCTTCTTTTTCGTACATGATCGACGCTCTTAATATTGACACTACCTATTCCATCACGATGAACAAAGTCGATTGTAGGTTTATGTACTACTTTTTATCGTTGGGCCCTTGCATTAGGGGATTCACCCACATGAGGAAGGTTATTGCGGTCGACGACACTCATTTATACGACAAGTATGAGGGCGTGCTGCTAAGCACGGTTGCACAGGATACGGAGAACCATATTTATCCCATTGCCTTTTGCGTTGTTGACAAGGAGAACGATGCATCTAGGACGTTCTTCTTTGAGAAGCTGAAGTTTATTGTGGTCGATGGATCAAATTTGTGCTTTATCTCCGATAGGCACAAGAGCATTGCCAACGGTATCGCGAAGGCGTACAACCATGCTCATCACGGGTACTGCATGAGGCACCTAGGTGAAAATCTTTGGGTAAATCACCCCTGCGGAGAACACCTCTATCTATTCTACAACACGGCAAAGGCATATTCTCTCGAGGAGTTTAACAACCATTTTGTGGAATTCAAGAACTACTATCCCGAGGCAGCCTTTTTCCTCGAGCATGAGCTTAGTTTTGAGAAATGAAGCAGGGCATATTTACTCAGCAACAGGTTTGACGTGATGACCAAAAATATTATCGAGTCGTGAATGCTATGTTGATTGCCGAAAAGGAGTACCCTGTGGCATCCATATTCAATTCGATTGCTAAGAGGTTTGATAAAATATTCAGAGAGAAGCGTGCCTACGTCATCAAATATAAGGATAACAAATTTGTGCCCGTCGCTGAAAAGATCTTAAGAGACAATATGAGTAAGGGCGACTCCTTCTATGTGGAGAACGTAAACGGGGATGAAAGGCAATTCACTATGTTCGGCAGTGGCTGTACGGCCAAAGTCGACCTACTGAAAAGGTCGTGTTCTTGCAGAAAGTTTGACCTGGTCAAAATACCATACGATCACGCGATGACCGCTTTGCGATTGAAGCACGGTGAAGATTATGGTTTGAGAGTCTATGATTACTCTTCGCCCATGTATAAAGTGGAAGAGTACCTCCTTGCGTATTCGGAATCAATTAATGTTGTCCCTTTGGAGTCAGAATGGTGCGTGCCACAAGAATTGCTAGACGTGAACATTATTCCACCTCTCGTGGTCACCAAGCTTGAAAGAAAGAAAAGAAAACTTGTTAAGGGCGTGGGCGAGACTTTCAAGTCAAAGAGGAGGAACAAGTGTTCATTGTGAAAGAGACCCGGGCACAAGAGAACCACTTGTAACAACAACAAATAGTAGTTAGACTTTTATGAATTTGTGTTTTTGTAAGTCGTGACAAAGTATGCATTTTGACAATCCTTCAGTGGTCTGATTAATGCCAGACTTATCGATTTCACTCTGTATCTATTATCGACCTTTTAAGGTATTGCAGATATTGTGTGTTAGGTCTATTGCTTGTATTCTTTATTTAACACATAGTTTATTATCGATACCACATAAAGTCTATTAAAAACCCTAAATATTCAAAGGAACAGATGAACAGTTGAGCATTTATTACACATCAAAAAAGTTGTTGCACGTCCACTCACACATTGCGTTGATTGAGTATACGCTACCTGTCTTCGATTTTCACTGATTCACACATCTACCAACCAATGGGCGGGAAGACCAAAGGATTTATTTTGGTCTATATAAACACCCATCTACTAGACCCAAAATTCATCTTCATCAACTCATAAATTAGATTTAATCAACAAGATGCCAGACATTCCTTTGAGACCCAGAAGAAGGATCCATCGTAACTACGACCTTCTCCTCCTCCGCAATGCCCTCAACCAGTTATTCTATGGACTGGGAAAGGACAGGGAGCACCTTTACCGCGAACTTCGACGAATCGCCCGTTTTTACGAGCGATTGTGGAGCGGCTCAACATGGAGCCGGGGAAGATGATCACCCCCCACCATCCCCTTAGATTAGTCTTTTAATTTCAGTTGTTGTTTTTTCTTTAAGTTCATTGCAAGGAGAAGCTTTCATGGTTGGGAATGTTAGATGAAAGCTTCTTTATTTTATTTTTTTTGTTATTTTTGCTGTAAATATGGTTCTACACCATCATTGCAATGAAGTATTAATGAAATATGTTTGTTTCCTACATTCGTCTATATTTAAAGTTTGCAATTTTGTTCTGGTTTAATTTTTTGTAATTTCTTATGTTAGAAGATGAATCAAACGGTTGTGAGATGTGAAAATTAATTCATATATGATAATGAAAAATTTATTTTTGTTTCTTGCATTTGTCTTCACTGTAATTTTACATTTTTTTCTTTTTAGAATTTTTGCATGAGATCAAGTTAGAAGATGAACGAGACAGTTGTCAAACGCCAAATTAATTCAAATACGCAAATGGAAAATGAATTTGGTCTATTCGCGATTATGTTGATTTATACAAAATTAAATGCAAAGTCGATGGGGTTTATTATATACTAATCGTAATATCTATGCTCTAACATATATGTAATCGATGCAATCAACAATATAGGTCCATTGATTGTGTCCAGTGTATTTCATAGACTGTAAGCCTTGTCAATAATATACCGTATTGATTTATTGCCCTTAGTAGCATATTTGAAAAAAAAAAAATTAGTTAATCAAAAAATAAATAATTGAATTTTATGCTATTAAAGGATCTTAAACAAGTCATGTGATCGTATGAGAGTTCACGTAAATTGTAAAAGGTGATCAAGGATGTGTGAGGATGAAATGTGGATGAACAAATGAATTCCTCACAACATACTTGTGCTTTGGTAAACATGGACCTGAGGATGTTGGTTGTTCAACCAAAACTTATCACCTCACATCTTAGATCACCACTTTCAATTTGTGTGGACTCTCAGTCGATTACATGACTTGTTTAGCTCATTCGATTGCATAAAATTCAATTACTTATTATTTTATTAATTAAATAATTCTTTTTAAAATATGTGCTAGTCATGGTCTATAAATATGTGTAATAGTCCAGTACATTTATTATTGAAGTTGTACAACATATATGCTAGACTATGCTTAGTTTTATACACGACCTGATATAGTCTAGCATAGACTCTAAACTACTTCCACAAATAAATAACTGGACTATATTTTTTTATTCATAGACCATAACTAGCACATATTTTGAAAAGGATTAATTAATTAATAGAATAATCAATAATTGGATATTATGCAATTAAATGAGCCTAAACAAGTCATGTGCTCGTATGAGAGTCCACATAAATAGAAAGTGGTGATCAAAGATGTGAGGTGAGGAGTTGTGGTTGAACAAATGATTTCTCCACAACATACTTGTGCTTTGGGTAAACATTGTCCTCAAGCATGTTTGTTGTTCATCCACTACCCATCCTCACACATCTTTGATCACCTTATCCAATTTACGTGGACTCTCATACGATTACATGACTTGTTCAAGCTCCTTTAATTGAATAAAATCCAATTATTTATTATTTTATTGATTAAATAATCCTTCTCAAAATATGTACTAGTTATGGTCTATGAATATGTAGCATAGTCTAGTGTGGTTATTAAGGAACTAATTCTTAGTATATGCTAGACTGTCTATCTATTTGGTGAATCAACTACCAAAAGCCTGAGAAGGCATCGATTATAAATAAGGTCTATGAATCAAGACTAGCAGTAAAAAAAATTAAAATGTCAGATTTTTACAACGGTAATAAAGTACACGTCAAATCAACACCCAACGGTAATATCTCACTTTTTTATTCTATAAAAAGAAGGCTATTTTTGTGTTAACACTCTCATTTTTTTGGCTTTAATTTTGGTTAACAACTATAATGTCTCAAGCATCCCAAAAATCAAATGCAAAAGTGTCCTACATATGTCATTGTGGCAATTCAGTTGTTTTTAGGACGTCACACACTGATTGAAATCCAGGTAAAAAATTCTTTAACTGTGCGGTTGGAAAGGATAATGGAGGATGCTCTTTTTTTAAGTGGCTTGATGAAGACTCACCGATGAGCAGCCCATCAATATTTAATTTTTGAGGCACTTTCAAGTTTCATATACTCCAAAGGCTTAAAAAATCCGAAGAAAATAGAGATCTACTCATGACATTACTAAAAGAAGTCGAAGAGCAAAGGGATTACTTGAAAGTATCACTAAAAGAAGTCGAAATGGAGAGGCATCAAGTAAGCAAAGATTGATTTTAGCCGAGGAAAAAGAGAAAGGCCAAAAATTTTTATTGTATGGTTTGTTATTGTTGTTGGATTTCTGGAAAGGTGTAACAGGGATATAGGAAACTGAATAAATAGATGTAAGGTTTCTTAAATCAATCCTGGATGTAATCTATAATTAATAGAGAATTATGTTTATGTCTTTTATCATCGACCTCTATAAATCATGATAGTTACTATAAGTAAATATATAAATTACTCAATCAATTGTCTGTTAAGTCTATAAATTATAGAGAACAACTTCTATGATGTTTTGAATCAACTACTATAAATTAGGACAAAAGCTGAACTGATAACGCAATGCAGCCAACTATTTAATCTAACGAGACAATGAAATAACTGAACATTATTTCATCAGTAAATGCCATCATTGACATGTCAAATATATGTAATTCAATTATCCATCAAGAATAAATCACTAAAAAAAATAAATCAATAAGAAAATTGGTTGTTTCAAATCCACAAAAATACTTGTTTTCTTGATTGAACTCCGCATTAATGACCATCACATCCACTTTTTTTTCTTCATATTTTTTCTCCTCTTCTAAAACTTCTCTCTTCTTATTTTCCTTCTCTTCTTCTTCTGATGATTTCTTCTCTTCTTCAATGTTTTCAACCTCCTGTTCGACCGCTAATTCATCTTCAACTGCCTTATCGTTTTTGTCTTCTTCTTCTTCTGATTTCTTTTCACCATCTTCTTTTGTTTTCTCCTCATTTTCTTCTTCTGCTTCAGCTGTCATCTCCTCATCTTTTTCTTTTTCTTCTTCTTTTGCATCTTCTCCATCTGCTGCATTCTCATCTTTTGTTTCTTCTTCTTTCTTTATTCTTCACCTTTTTCATCTGTTGGTGCAATGTCCGTCACTGCGACTGCAAGTTCTTCGAGGTTTACTTGATGCCGGCTACGAGGGAGACTGTCGAGGTGCACTGTATTATTTTGAAAGTATTACAAAACATATGCAAGAAAATTAAATTGGAAGAGCAAAAAATAAATTAATTTACCTTCTTTTTGTTGCTTCTTCTTATTCTTCTCGATTCTCCTTAGCCTCTCATCTCTAACAAAGGAAGCAATATCCAATAGACTTTTCTCGAGCAAAGCAACGCGCTTGCGCAAGTCATCATCATTAGAAGCGTCTGGTGAAGTTTTGAGTCCACTTGAACCAGCATGATCACAAGCGCGTGGTGGACTTGGAATATAATTGTGGCCACCCAAATCTTCGTCTTCGTCCGTGACCTCCGCTGATGAAGTCAGGATAGTCACGCCTTTTAGCTGCACCTTCAATGCATTAATGGACGTATCCTTAACTTCGTCTGTGTATGACTTAAATATTTTCATGTATCTCTGCTCTATCTCACAGACAGTAGGGGTAAGGTACGGGTGCACAATCTGCAAAAAATAAAAATAAATTACATGACATTCGCTAATATAATAATATTAGTATCATATCATAATAAGTATAATGTTACATTTGTGTTGTTTTCTTTGTACTTAAGCGGGTCGCCTTCCATTATGTTGTCACACTTCGACGTGTGCCATCGAAGAAGATGGAAAATGGGCAGGGAAGAATCCAACGACTTGCCGGTGTACCTTTCCAGATGAGGAAAAACCTCATATATCCAAACCTGCAATTAATAGAAGCACAAGTAAGTTTACAGTATCTATGTATTATTGCATAAATATGTAGGAGTTTATAATAAATCAATAAGATGGTAGATTATAAGTACCAGAAACGCCCAGGAAAAGTCAAATAACACGTACGATGCATTATTCCTCTTGACAAAAGCTTCTTTCTGCTTGGTCAGATCAGTCTTCTTTTTCAGATAGATCAAGGTAAGCTCAAAGGACTCTTTTCCCCATGGAAACCCCCAAAGAATTCTAAATCAGCCGCCATCTTGATGTGGTCCGAATCACTTTCTTTGACGGGTCCCTTGCTAGCAGCATCGCGTGCACAAATCAAACCAAAGCACACTTCAACTTTTGTTGATTATTCAGCCTATTACCTTTCATCAGGCTAATCAACTTTGCAGCAGTAATGCTCTTGTTCTTCGTCACCTTAAAATGAAAGTTTTCTCCATTTTGGAGGACTTTTTTTATTTTTGATTCACGGAGATATGTTGAATAATTCATCCCCGTAATCAAAGCAAATTCATTTAAGCCGAAACAAGCTGGCTTACCGTTCACACAAAACCAAATTTCATACAGTTTTATTTTTATTTTTTATACGTCGCAGCAACATATAATGAAACATCTGTCCATTAAACTTAAAATATTTTGACGTATGCCTCAAGTATCCGAAACATGTCTTCTTAAAATCACAATACAACTTTTGTTCAACAAGAACCCGTCTAAACTCTCGATACTCCGTCATTCTTGCTCTCACAGAAATCTTTGCAGGAAAAGAGCCAAGATCATCCATCCAGGTTGTTAGGCCGTACGACTCAACGGAGATATCTCTAGCACAAATTGGCAAGGATAGGGGATCCTCCTCCCCGTCTCCGCTATCTCTCCTATCCTCACCTCCCCGCTATCACTTTCATTTTCTTTTTCGCTTCCCCCTTCGCTTTTACCTTCACTATCCTCAGCATCCTCACTCTCGTGTACACTCATTTCGTCATATTCAGAAATATCAACAAGAATTTTTTATTCGATTTCTGACTCCGATTCATCGACTACGGGTTTTTTCTCTTGAAAGTTTTCAAAAATTCTTCGGATTTTCACTCCGTACTGATAGAAACAGTGGAAGCAGGCCTTTTAACTGCTCTATCAACTCTTCTCACCATTTATGATCTACAGCAAAAAATGAATCTGTAATGGTTGATTTATCGATCACTGGTCTATTAATAAAAACGAACAAATACAGCAAAAATAAATTTGCAGTGGTCGATCTATCGACCACTGGTCTATTAAGAAAAACGAGAAAACGCCTCACATCAAACATGCAAATCAAGTTTCAACTTCACCAGATATTGGCAGTGCAATTCACAACAACATGAACACCATTAAAATGGGTTCAATTCAGTACAAAAAATACAAAATCAATACGCAATATAACTGCAAAAATTTTAAAAGTTTCTAATCATTATCCAAAGCAAAACACGATTAAACATGCGAAATTGACAATGTTAATTAAAAACACTCAAATTTTGACTAATTCAACGAAGAACAGTGCAGTTTTTGTCAAAATCGAAGAACCCCAACACAAAGCGTCATAAAAGAAAATTACTAAAATGGATCTAAAACTGATTGGGGAAGAAAATTAGACTTACCTTAGCAGGAGAAATTAAAATATTTCGCCTGAGGAAGCAAGAATCGACCAAATTTTTTTTTCAAAAAAATAGGAACCAAAATCGGGAGAAAGAAGGTTTTGAGGAGAGAGAAATGTAGTTGAAAATATTAAATGATTTTAATAAATGTTTTGAAAATGAATAAATATAAAAAAGGAACCATGTTGTAGTTTTTAAAAAGTTGTATTTTTTTCCCAAGTTTTAAAAATGTTAAAGGAACTCATGACCCCACAACCCTGACCCACTTTTTACCTTTTTCAAGACCTAACCCTAAAAAATAAATCAAAAAGAAATTTGGTATCTAAACCTCAAAATAAGTTTTGAAAGTGGGTAGGTATCAAAATTGTTTCTCAATACCTACTATAGATACATAAAAAATAATTTTAATTAGGTATAAATGATATATTTTTCCTTCGAAGGGGGGTTGGATGAACCCCCTACCAACGGGTTGGCTCCAGCCCTGGCAAGTAGGTGCAGAACCTTTTTATCGTAAAGTTAATGTGTACATTCGAAATAAAAGAAGTTCATTAAGATGTACATGATTTTTTTAAGAATTAGGGGTAGGGAAGGGGGAATGGAGGGGATTACATGGTGAAAAATTGAACCGTCATGAATAAGGTAGGAGTTTATGTAGACACTACTAGAAAATATTGAATTTTCGACGGTCAATGTAGTCGGAATGTGGTCGAAAAATAAGGTAATTCCGACTACTTTTCAACTACTTGATGGTAGTCGGAATATAGTTTGTCGAAAAAATATTTTCGACTACAGTAGTCGAAAATTTCAAACTACAGTAGTCGAAAATTTCCGACTACTTTAGTTGGAAACGTAGTCGGCTATTTAATAAATATTTATTTAATAATTATAAATATTTCGACTACTGTGGTCGGAAATTTAATAAATAATTATTTAATAATGTTAATTATTCCGACTACTGTAGTTGGAAATTTAATAAATAAATATTTAATAATTATAATTATTCCGACTACTGTAGTGGAAATTTAATAAATAATTATTTAATAATTTTATTTATTCTGACTACTGTAGTCGGAAATATAATAAATAAATATTTAATAATTATTATTCCGACCACTGTAGTTGAAAAATTTAATAAATAATTATTTAATAATTATAATTATTCCGACTACTGTAGTCGAAAAATTAATAAATAATTATTTAATAATTATTAATATTTAATAAATAATTATTTAATAATTATTATATTGCATTAGCTTACACTCCTTTCAGATTATAAACAACATAACTAATGTATTTTTCACAATAGAATAAAACACGACAAAAATTTATAAATACAACCACTTTAAACCATTCAAAACATACATCAAATCAAATAGTTTAAACATCTAAATGTCACAACAAAAAATAAGAATAATAACTACAATCTAATTATCATCAGATTCATTATCTTCCTCGTCATGAAGTACTTGCGGCACGTGCTTCTTAACCAACTCCTCCAATCTATCAAATTTAGCAAACTTAGCATCGTTAGCTGCACATTTCTGCTTCAATTCCACAATTTGCTTTTTCATCGCTTCCATTTCTTCCATAGTTTGCAAAGTAGAAGAGGAACTGGGAAACAACGAAGGACTACTCGAGGATTGGACAACCCCTGTCCCGTAGGTTCTACCTTTCTTTGGACCACCTACCACAGTTGTCCACATATTATTCAGCTCTGCAGGTGATGGTTGGACCATGGTACCATCCTCTGAAGTAGGTTGGATTTGACGCCACTCTTCTATGTTTTTTTGAAATTCACCCTGAAAGAAAAATTATTTGTCAGTATGTAAACAAGCAAAGTTGAGTAATAATAAAACAATGTATGTAAAAGTTATTATCTTACATATGCATTCTTAGCATGCGTTTCAACCCAATCTCCTCTTTTACCATCCTTATTTTTCTTCCTATGCGTCTCTTCTTAGACATCAATAAAAGGGCGCTCTTTTTCCCCCATTTTCATATTCCTGCAAAATTTTAGAAAAAGAGATAATGCAAGTATGAAGACAAGTTCGGACAGCATAGACCAAAACATCTTAAGACTAATACAAATAGATCATGGAGTCCGTGATTCGAAAATACTCAAATCCAACAGAAGTAGTAGTTTAGGTGGATTCTTTTCAATTGTTTAAGCTATAAGTAGATAGTTTGGAAGGGATCTCAAAAGAGTAGGCAAAATGCTGTTTCTTCTCCTACTCAGCAGTCCAGGCCAGTATCTCCAATACCAGCAATGCAGAGGTCAATTATGTTTTCAGTAAGGATCTTGATAGGTATGAACACCTTTGATTAGTAGTAACTCCTATAGTATTCAATCACAGATCTCCTAAGCTTGCTTTTACACATTCAGGGTCACCTTCAAATCATCATACCATCTAAAAGATGATGATGATTTCCCTCCTTTGTCTTTCTGAATGTGGGTTCTGGAGATGCTCCTGCTGTTTTGCTACAAAGGAAGTATGAGCCGGGTGTTTCTGCCTCATGGTCGTCCTAATTTCAAATATACATGATGTACCATTAGTTTTTGCGATGTGCTGTATTTAAGGTGTTTGTACATTATTGTACTGATTACTCCACACAGCTGCCAACTTGCACATGTGTTTGTTGTATGTTACTAGTATTTGCCTCTCCAAACTATCATATTCTAGAAAAGAATGTATCAGTGGATGCTAAAACTATCAATGACTCTCTAAGTGTAAATGGAACTGCCTTTAGAGGGACGGGTTAGCAATGCTCTTGTAGAAGTTGGACCATCAATTACACTAGCTAGTTTTTCGGAGGTTTTAGCATTTGCAGTTGGCAGTTTCATACCAATGCCAGCATGCCGAGTTTTTTCCATGTTCGCAGGTCAGGAACAGCCTGATTCTAGGTTTTAGAGAGTTGCTAATATTATTGTATATCTAAAATCCGTGTGCCTGGGGATTCTATTCAAATTCATGACACTAGCTACTTGAGTCATTTTATCTTCTTGATCATTAGACTAAAAATATCACTACTATTGACACGATACCACTAGCATTCGAGAGTATATATCTTATTGACTTATTAGACAAAAAAGATGATGAATATATTGTTATATAATATCAGTAAAATTCAAACTCGAGACGCTCTTGAAATTGTAGGTATTAGACAAATTAAAGGGTAACGAATATTAGCGAATACAATTCAAACTAAGAAATGATCTGAACTCCCCAAATTACCTTTCAAATAGATTATGTGAAGAGGTAAACAAAGAAACAGGGAACAAAAATGGTGGTGACTCCAAATAAAAGGACAGTAGCAGTTATGTGTCACTTTCTTTTTGGTTCAACTTGATTGTAAA
Source organism: Capsicum pubescens (assembly GCA_030864215.1). Taxonomy (NCBI): domain Eukaryota; kingdom Viridiplantae; phylum Streptophyta; class Magnoliopsida; order Solanales; family Solanaceae; genus Capsicum; species Capsicum pubescens. The sequence continues at coordinate 12,368,194 of CM061541.1, read as the reverse complement.
CAAGAAAGGAAGAATCCTGAACCTACCATTGCATGTGAAGCTAGCAAAAAAGTTAATTTTTTTCGTTTGTTCTGTTTCACATGCAAATCAACATCTTTTGGCCCACAGCATAGAAGCGCACAGATCAGAAAAATTAAGAAAATAATGCAAAGGAAGATACAATACAATACAGTGACTACCACACACAGAAAGAACCCTTACCTCTCACAGGTCATACACGAGAGAAAAAAAAAAGGGAACATTCGTGCTCTTGTTTCATGTGTAGACTTAGCTATATGCTGCACGTATTGACTATCTTTATAGCTTCCACATGTACTAATCATTAAACTACTCCATATATCTACGGGCAAGCTGGCCCGAACACCAGGCGGTTATAAAAAAAACACTCAATATATGTCATCATGAATTCACAATTTTCATTCCAAACCTTGAATCAATGATATTGGTATCAACTGTAGATACAAAAAGAAACGTTCGCATAATAACGGTAACCATAAATCTAGCACGTGAAAACAAACCTTTTAGCTTAAAGATTGTCCCAGTCAAATTGTTATAGATTCCATGTCAAGTGATATTCAGACAACTCTTTGGCTGTTTTGTTGGATTTCGTGCTGCAGGTTACTGCATTTGTTGCCTTGATTTGTTTTGATTTTTTGAGAGCTGAAGACAACAGGATTGATTGTTTCCCATGTATTAAAGTGTCTGGTTCAAATGTTGATCCTGAAAAAGGTAATTCTGGGAGCTTTTCACTAAGGCTGTTAACTTTCTTCCAACCGAATGAAGTGCTTATATCAAATGGTTTTGTAGGTAATCAACAGAGGAAACCTAGATTTTTAGTAGTTAGTTCCCAACCTACTAAAAATGAAGTGCTCAATTTAAAAGATCAAGAAGAAGAGGAAGATAGGGAAGAGAGAGAGTAGTAGAGCCAAATACGGTAGGGAGTTAGGCACCCTTCCCATACAGACTAATTCTCTTCTTCTAACTTTCTAAAATCATCAGGCAGTGTGATACAAGATCAAGTTCACAACAAAAGAAACAAGCAACAACAAGAGCAACAAGATGTCAACAATGCTAGTGAATCGAAATAGGTTACGCACGGCTTCACTAGACTTCAAGATGAACAACAACAAGAGCAACAAGATGTCAACAATGCTAGAGAATCGAAATAGGCCACACACGGCTTCACTAGACTTCAAGATGAACAACAACAAGAGCAACAAGATGTCAACAATGCTAGTGAATTGAAATAGGTCACACACGACTTCACTAGACTTCAAGATGAACAACAACAAGAAGATAACAACAATAGTAAATCGAAAGAGCCCCACACGGCTTCACTATGTCACGGTTTAGAATAACATTGAACTAAACCGAAAAAATCACAAATTTAAGCTAATATTACCAGTCTTCGTCGGTGGGTAGCGAAACTCATCGAACCTTCAGTGTGCAACGAGCCACCCGTTTGAGACGCTCTATTTGCCTTTTCCCGTTCCCTCCTTGCCCTATATTCAAGAGTATCCTATTTTTCCAAGAACTGAACCCACATTAGCATTCAGCCAAACAGGTTTTTCCAAGTTCCTCCGGGCCTCATACAAATGTTCTTTGATCTGTTGAATTGCTTTCAACTTGAAAATGCGTTATATTTCATTATCATGACAAGAATTCCATGCACACTTTGTCTGCAAAATAGTTTAATATAAAGTCATGAAATGAGTTGACGGATACAAAGGTAAATTCATCATTGATAGCATAGTGAAATGGTAAATTCTTTGATTTTGATTATACCACAAACTGATTCCACATAAGCACTCTGATGTTGAGTCAAATCTCGTTCCAACTACCCCACGGCTCCGTGTAAAATGGTTTAATTGTTTCTATAACCATATGTCCGCTGCTATATGCGGGAATGAACCTGTAATAAAATTATATTAAATTATCTTAGCTTTCGAAAATTTTAAAAATTACGGAAAGACATAAGATTTACTTACCCATTACAATTAGGGGGGATAATTAGCCTCCCATTGCCGTCATATTCTACTACCTCTTTAAATTTTGGAATCTGGAAAGCAGCTGCTGTAGCATTAGACGCTGCAGCACTATCAATGAAGGGCGAAGTTGATGTGCTGGGACCTCCAATTCTCAATCCAGAAAGGCTAGGTGTGGATGATGTTGAAGGTACAGATGAAGAGCTACTATACAGACTATTATGGGGAGAAGACGGCTGGAACTGGTGGGGCGGTGGGGGCATGAAAAATGCATTTGGTAGTGAAATAGTTGTCCTTGGAGGAGGAATAATATTTGTAGTAGCTGGTTGAAGAGTTGTGGTAACAGGTGGTGGTGGTGGTGTATATTGACTTGCGGAAAGATTATCAGGTCCTTTCTTACCTTTTTTACGCCGTCCATTACCGTGAACTTTTGATGCCATTGATTTTCTTTATTAACCACCTGAAAAAAACACAAAAAGGAGTTAGTTTGTGTTATGCTGCCCATATATGTTTCTTAGATCAAACGAAAATTAAATTCTGCATTTCCTGTAGTACTGAGTGAAAGAAAACCTCATCTTGTTTTCCTGTAATGTCAAATATTTTGGAACAATTTCAGTTTGCTAAAATGTCTATAATATGCACTGGAGATGGTATTATATACTTCAATTTTGTTCATGGAGTTACTAATGTCATTTTCATCAAACAATCTTACTAGGATTCAAATGACTTGCTTTATACAGAGGAACTAAAGAAGTAGGATTTAAGAAAATGCAACAAGACGAGCAAATCATGCATAGTACCAGTAGTTTTACCACTGCTATTTAATCAAACAACCAGAAATGTTCTTACTAGCACTACAAATGTTAACAAAGAAAAGACACTATATTTTCAAGAAAAATATCAAAAAGCAGCAGCTGAAATACAATTCAAGACCTTGTTACAACACATTACTACTAATAATAACAACTCAATCCTCGTCGCTTGTTTCATAGTCATTCATCAATTCTTCCTCATCACTTGTTTCATATTCATTCATCGATTCTTCCTCATCACTTGTTTCATTTTCATCAAGTAACTCTTCCTCGCTTATTTTATTTTCATCAGTTTGATCTTCCTCGTCATTTGCCCCAGATGTTCCTTTTCCATAATCATGAACATTCAATCTAAGTTCAGAAGGATCAAATTCTTCATATAGGCGTTCGTTATGCTGCAACGCACCTGCTAATTCATCATCCACCCTTTCTTCAACACTTGAAATGTCATTCTGATACGCTACATCCAATGCATCCTCCACTACAACTCTGCCTACGGGCTTTATTTTTATAACTACCTGTCATGCAGATTTATTCTTATGCAAAGGATAATGAGTGTAATACACTTGTTTCACATTTTGTGCAATGACAAATGGATCATAGAGTCATACTCCCTTGTACGCTTCATTTCAACTATTTTGTACTGAGGGTGCACCTTTGTACCTAACCTAGGCGTAGGATCATACCACTTACACCGAAAGAGAACCATTTTTTTCTTTGGCCAACCAACATGATAATCGAGTTCTAAAATCTCGTGAAGCACACTATAATAATCAACACCGCCATCACCTTTCACCCAAACCCCACTATTGTTGTTTTTTTGCCCTTGGAGAACTCTTATGTATGAAATCTGTACCCATTGACAGAGTACTTAGAAAACTTTCTGACTTTAGCATCAGGTCACCAAGCTATATCACGTAAAAATTGGCCATTTGGGTAATAATTAAGTGGATTATGAATCTATAAAAAGTTCAAAAAAAGTTAGAATTTAAATATACATGAGATTGAACAAAAGTGTAAATCGTGTTAAATATTTAAGTTACACTTACATATTCTCTAAACCACACTGAAAACATAGGATAAACAACAGCATCCCCGTGTAAATCCACGAAGTAGCTGTCCGACAAAGTTATGACTTTCATTGGTTAAAGCTTAGATAGGCCTTGAATGATTGTCCTTAATATAAATATACTCACTTATAAAAAGGGAGGACCTTAGGACAATTTAATAATACATGTTTTGTAGCTGACTTAAGCTCCACCTCATTCAAATATCGAACTGGACCACCTTTAGGACTTTCTTTACCTGGTTGATTGAATATTGAAAATGGTGGTGCCGAAGGATCTGTATTGTCTCCATCATCATGCCTTTTAGGTCACTTTCTCAGACATGGTACATCATGTTCAAAATAATATGAACAAAAATAAGAGGTCTCTTTAGCCAAATAAGCCTCACATATTGATCCCTCAATTCGGGATCTGTTTTTTATGGCCCGCTTATATTTGCCAATAGTCCTGCATAGTATGATCTTTTAGATGAAATAATATTCAATTAAAACACATGAAGGCAAATGTTAAAAGTCAATACCTCTCAAAGGGATACATCCAACGACACTGAACAGGCCCTTCAAGTCGTGTCTCTCGCACAAGGTGAATTGGAAGATGCTCCATAACATAAAAAAAACCAGGAGGAAATTTTTTTGCCAACTTGCTTAAGGTTAAGCGAATGTTGATATCCATCAAAGATAGGTTCTCCTCCCTTAATGTGTTAGAACATAAATCTTTAAAAAATAAGCTTATCTTTGTTATGGGCTTCCAAATTTTATCGGGCAATGCACAGAATGCAATAGGCATCAATGACTCCATGAAAATATGACAGTCATGGCTCTTCATAGAGGTCAACTTTCCTTCCTTCATGTCAACACACCTAGACAAATTTGACGCATATTCATTTGGCATTCTCAAATTGTTAACCCAATCACAAATCACTCTTCTATCCTCCAAAGTGAATGTGTAACTAGCCTTGGGCTTCTGAATCTTATTTTTTAAGTATGTTAGGTACCACTACTAAAAAAGCTGTAAAAAGAGACCAAAAAAAAAGAGACCTCAAAAATAGGTCAAAAATAAGAGACCTCATGAGGTCACTTTTTTCCTCAATTTATTTTTAATTATTATTTTTAAATGAAAAGACCTCATGAAGTCGGTAAATAATAAAAAATTTTATCTACACAATATTAGGGACCTCAAGAGGTCGAAAAACAAATGCGAGAAAAGTTAGCGTCAAAATAATGAACAAAAAAATGATAAAATATAAAGTGGGGAATAAAATTTTAAACATTTCGATCTCATGAGGTCGCTATAATTTTAAAAAATTAATATTTATTATTTAAAATAATTATATGTAATTATTTTATTAAGTGTGAAGTCAAAATATATATATTTACTTAATTTTTTTATATTTATTATTATAATTAAGAGAAAACAAAACCCAAAAGTAAAGGGCAACTCTCTCATCTGCCACTCTCTTAGAATTCTCTCCGCACTCTTGATATCACCCCAAAAGTAAGTGTGGATTCTTGAACTCTTGTTTAATTTTTTTCTTTCTCTCCCGCTCAAGCTCTCTCGCCCAGTTCTTTCATTCCAACTAACTTCAATTTTTTTGTTTATGTATATAATAGAATTTGAATCGATGAATGTTTTGGGTCTCTTTCATTTTTTCCAAAATGTGAATGAATCGTTAGGGGTTTTGTTGCCTTATTTCAGAATTAGGTTTATGCTTTATATGCCTTGTTGATTTCTTTCATCTTAATTTGAGTTATAGATTCAGTCTTGTACCTCTATGTATTTTGTGTTTTTGCATTTTTTGTTCTAAGATTTGATACTTTTTGCTTATATTTGGTGCTTTTAGAATGAAAAGTGAAAAGGGTTTATATGGGAAACACAGTCATTTTTGATGTATCCTATTTTTGTTTTATGATAATTTAAGAACTAATGATTTTGAATTTACAATGACTTGTTATGTTTTTTAACTAAATTGGGTTTCAATTCACGCTAGGATTTTGAATTTTGCTATATATTATCTCTATGTGTTCTTTAGTCTGTTGTTTGAATTCTGTTAAAATTATTGTTTCAAAAGTGTACCAAATGAGTACATGAAACAAATTTTTAATCTACACCTGAGGCATAAATTTTCTACAAGGACTTCAGTTGAAGATCTGAAGGTATAAACTGTAGTGAAACTAGAAAACTTTCCCACTTTCTAAGTATGTGTAGTATCTCCCACCTATGTTGCTCGGACTCTTCAAAATAATCGATGGTTCCATAACAAATCTCCAAAAGTACTATATTTTTGGAGGATCCAACACGGGTGTAGAAATATTTTTAGAGAGTCCGAGCAACATAGTCTCCCACCTTAGTTGATTGCTGACTGCCAAGCAAGTAGAGAAATTATTATTTTCCTTGAATATTGGAAAATTTGATCAATTTAGAGTACCATGTATATAAAACACAACCAAAAGAGAGCAAAACAAGAAGATTAGAGAATTAATGTACTAGTTCTAGTTCAGGTAGAGTCCTCAAGAGATAGCAAAACAAGAAGACTGATTCACTTCTTACTAAGGGCTTATCAATTTACCTAATACTATAACAGATAAAGTAGAGAAATTTAATTACTACCTTTTAAAGTGGTTTCATTAGGTTGGTAGTAAAGAATGTCGATGTTAGAGAACCTTTAATAATGAAACCTTTTGTGTAGACGTGTCATGGCTTAATTATTGAATTATTCTTTCCCCTTTCAATTACTTGAATTGAATTCTTGGTAGATTGTGTTTGCTATGTTGTTGCTACTCCAGTGCTACTTATGAGTAGCAGTTTTAAGACTAGGTGGATTTTGTAGGAGATGGACATTTGGTTACTATCTTGACTATTTTAAAAGAGCTAAATTTGTACTGCTGCATCCAGTTATAGATACACTGCGCCGACAATACTCCTTTAAGTCCATCCTGACCTTCAAGTTATCTTTTGTTTTGTTACTTACATCCATCACAGTATTAAACAAGTTGTTGATGATAGGCGTATTTACACGCATAAAACACCATAATTTACCCATATTTTAGCTAAGTTTTAAGGACAAAATATATAATTCTTGCATTTTTAGTCCATTTTCCTGTAAGTGAGCTAACCAACGTGATTAACATGTTTTTAGGTATTAATGATGAAGATTTCAGCACTTTGTGGACCTTTTGGTAGCAAGGGAAACTTCACATAAGAGGGAAGGCAGCTTTTGGAAGCTTATGGACTGAAAGTGATGCATGGAGAACTTGTCCCGGGCAAAAACAGTATTTCTAAAGACTTGGGAATCAGCAGTAACTTAGTAGGAATAGGACAAGGATGTTATAAAAACCCTATTTGCTGAATTTTTCAGCATTCAATTCATGCTTTTCATTATTCACGAATTGATAGATACTTTTTATTCATTCGACTTTCTAGTATTATTGAGTTTACAGATTCTGTAAGTTTTAACAGAGAAAAACGCTAACTTGTGAGAAACGTCTAGAGGGCAAAAACGTCAACCTAGTTTGATGCCACACCCATCTTCAACGTGAGACTCTTTGAGCTTTGGTACGATGATGATGTTTATTGTGATCTCCGTTGTAATCATGAGTAGCTAAACTTCTCTGTTAGGGTTATGGAAGCCTTATGATATACTATCTATTACTATGAGTTTGTGAATTCTTGATACTTATGCTACTTATATCATTACTCTCTTCATCTTAATTACATTCTTGTGGTTGCAAACATATAGAATACACCATTATAGCATTAACTTGATCGAGAGAAAAGTTACATGTTTGGAAAAGAGAGTGTGACAAGGAAATAGGGCTACCAACCCCTATTTACACGTTAGTGCCGTAACTGGATTAACTCTTGGAGAGTTCGTACCATTAGTTATATGCTTTAAGCTCGAGAGAGTTAAAGTGAGATAATCCTTGATGGTCGAGAGACACTAGGATTTACCAGTAGAATACGAATCTCTATAAGGGCATGCATGTCTAAATCCTGCATTACTCATAGTTAATAGATACGTAGAATTCATAAGGTGGACATAACCCTAACTTACAATTCTCATTGATTAAAATCTTACTAAACAAAGCATTCCGCTTTTACTTTGCTATTTTGATACTTTTAATTCACGCCTAAACCATCCCCCCTTTCTGTAGAATTTTCGACCAACAGTCTGCTAAGAATTGCAACACTTAGTGACCAGGTATTCCCTGTGGGATTCGACACCCAACCTAGTTGGGTTCTATATTTGACAGCGACCGCTTACACTCTTACGAGAGCTGTAGTTTGGGCGTTATCAAATTTTGGCACCGTTACCGGGGAATACGGTTGTCAACTAAGTTTGTGATAGTTACTAGACCCTTTGGTCAAAGATTCTCGAATTTTACTTTTAGTTGTTGTTTTTGTTTTATTCAGGTTCTGTTGAGTGCATGCCAAATACTCGTAGTTCTGGTCAGCCATTATTACCCATAAATCCTGAACCACAACTTATTGGCAGAATGGATGCACAACGTGACATTGAAAGAAGGGCTTCTCAACAGGAGCAGGCTAGATTAGCTGCGTTGGTAGCTGCTCAAGTACATCAACAGAATATTGATAACCCAGGGCGAGCAACAAATCCTGATGATGAGGACCTGGGTGATGATGAGTTACTGAATCCTAGGCGTACTGATGAGGTGGCGGCACCTATGCATAGGAGGGAACGTCAAGCTAGAATGAGACCTGACCGCCGAGCTGTGCAGGCTCCTTTTGATGATGATGATGATGATCTGGATGGAGCTGGTGCCACAGGGGCTATTATTCCTCCGCCCTTGGCACCCGGAGCTAAGTTCAATATCACTAGCACCATGATTCAGCTATTGCAGCTCAAAGGTTTATTTGGTGGACTCGCAGGCGATGATCCGAATATGCATCTGATCAACTTTATTTCAACATGCAAGTCGTTTGACAATCCAGGAGTTGGGCAGAATGCAATTCGGCTGCGCTTATTTCCATTGTCTCTGTTTGGGGAGGCAACTCTATGGTTGAACGGGCTAACTCCTGATTCTATTACTAATTGGAGGCAACTGAAAGACGCTTTCCTAGAAAGATTCTTTCCGCCATCCAAGAGAGCCCAATTACGGGATGAGATCAACAATTTTCGATAGCTTCCAACTGAAGCTCTCCACAAAACATGGGAGAGGTTCAAGAAGAAGCTTATGTGGTGCCCAAACCATCAGATGACGAATATCCACTTGATGGAAATATTATATAGGGCTTTGAACTCGGTGACAAAGTCAGTGGTTGATAATGCTGCAGGTGGGTCATTCATGGACCTTACTTTTCTTGAGGCAAGTGACATGCTAGATCGTATGACAAAGCAGAGTAGAGCTTGGCATACCAGGGATTCTGAGGTAGCAAGCTCTACCGTATCTATTGGCTTGACTGCAGAGCAGAGGCGTAGACAAGAGGAACGTGACCAAGATATGGCTCGCTTGAAAACGCAGATGGATCTTCTTACCAAGCACTTATTATCAGGGAAGACCGAAAAAGTTAAGGCCGTTGTATCACAGGGAAGAGATGAATCCGACTCTGAGGAAAAAATGAACTACTTGAATAATCAGGGGGGTTTCCGAGGCAATGCCTAAGGAAACCAAGGTCGGAACTATTATGATAAATCTGGATACAAGGACCACGATCAAGGTGGTTGGAAGAATAAGACTGACAGGAGTGGTTTGTATGTTTCTCCTGGAAACCGTGAGGCTGTGGCGTCTGGCTCTGGAAAGATGTTCATGGGTGATATGATGGCTAAGCTGTTGAAAGGGGTGGAGGCAACCAATATAGGCGTTACTGAGGTAAAGAATGATTTGTCATCAATAAATCAATTGGTTGATTCACATTCTACAGCGATAAAATAGCTGGAGCAACAATTGAGTCAACTATCAGCAGCATTCAATCAAAGAAAGGCTGGCACCTTACCTAGCGACACTGTGCAAAACCCAAGGAATGATGGATCATGCATGGCTATTACTACCAGGAGTGGTAAAGCGTTGGAAAATCCATCAGAAGGTAAGCAGGTGGTTGATGATATAACAGATAATGTTATTGATGCAGAATGTGAAGATGCCATAGAAGCTGAAGATAGTGTTCCTGACGTTACCCCTAGACGTCTGCAACCTGAAAAGATCGACAATCGGAAGCAAGATAAAAAGGAAGTGGCGGAGAAAACTATTCCCCTTCCACCACCACCTTTTCCTCAGAGACTGAAGAAGAAAGCCAATGACACCAGGTTCAGTAAATTCATGACTATGTTGAAGCAGCTGACTATTAATGTTTCTTTGGTGGAGGCGCTAGAGCAGATGCCCGGATACGCTAAATTCATGAAGGAAATTTTGACAAAGAAGCGGGCAGTAAGCTATGAGCTGGCAGATAATGTTTATCATTGTAGTGCAATCGCTACAAGATCGCTAGTTCAGAAGAAGGCAGATCCTGGTGCTTTCACTATTCCTTGCACGGTTGGATCTTTGGATTTTGCTAAGGCATTGTGCAATTTGGGAGCTAGCATTAGTTTGATGCCACTATCTATTTATAGAAAGTTGGGGTTGGGTGATCCTACACCAACCAATATGCGGCTCGTGATGGCAGATAGGTCGGTAAAACGACCTGTTGGTATCTTATATGATGTATTGGTGAAGGTTTCCACTTTCATCTTTCCAGCAGACTTTGTTATTTTGGATTGCGAGGTGGATTCTGAAGTTCACATAATCTTGGGGCGTCCTTTCCTTGCAACAGGAAGTGTGTTTATTGATCTAAGAGCTAATGAGCTTTTATTTCGGATGAATGACGAAGTGGTCCGTTTTGATGTATGCAAATCAATGAAGCAGCCCAACGATATGAATGTGTTCTCTGTAGCTGATGTTTATTATGATGATGAGAAAGAATTATCTGTAGAGAAGCAGCTTATTGTTGATCCATTGGCTGCTGTGCTTATGAATTTTGAGCGTGAGGATGTTGAAGAGTATGAAGAAACTATTTTTGCTCTAACAGGAATCGACTCCTATTCTCATGCTCCTAAGAAGCTGGATCTGGATCTTAAAAATCGCCCTTCACCACTAGCAAAGCCATCCATTGAAGAACCACCAGTGCTAGAATTGAAGGAGCTGCCCAGTCACCTGAAATATGCATTTTTGGGAAGTGGTGATACACTTCCGGTTATTGTTGCGGCTGATTTTGGTGAGCAGTAGGTTGCGGCTCTTATTTCTGTTCTGAGGAGATACAAGAGAGCCATCGGGTGGACTATTACTGATATTATTGGTATCCCTCCTGGGATATGTATGCACAAGATTCAGCTCGAGGAAAATTGTGCGCCTACCATTGAGCATCAACGACGTTTGAATCCACCCATGCAGGAGGTGGTGAAGAAAGAAATTATTAAGTGGTTAGATGCTGGGGTAGTGTACCCAATCTCCGACAGTAAGTGGGTAAGTCCGGTACAGTGTGTGCCCAAGAAAGGGGGCATGACGGTAGTTGCGAATGAAAAGAATGAGCTGATTCCACTCAGACCTGTCACAGGGTAGAGAGTGTGTATGGACTACCGAAAGCTGAATTCGTGGACGCTTAAGGATCACTTCCCAATGCCATTCATGGACCAAATGCTTGACCGATTGGCAGGGAAGGGATGGTTTTGTTTCTTAGATGGTTATTCCAGTTATAATCAGATTTGCATTGCTCCTGCGGATCAAGAGAAGACCACTTTTACATGCCCATATGGTACGTTTGCCTTCAAACGTATGCCATTTGGGTTATGTAACGCACCTGCCACTTTTCAGCGTTGTATGATGTCCATTTTTTCTGATATGGTTGAAGACACCTTGGAGGTGTTCATGGACGATTTTTCAGTTGTGGGTGAATCGTTTGAATCGTGCTTGGTGAATCTGAGTATGGCGTTACAGAGATGTGTTGAGTTCAACTTGGTGCTAAACTGGGAGAAGTGTCATTTTATGGTTAAGGAAGGCATTGTTCTTGGGCACAAAGTATTCGAAAGAGGAATTGAGGTTGATCGAGCCAAAATTGAAGTTATCGAGAAACTACCACCTCCAATTTCTGTAAAGGGAGTTCGTAGTTTCCTCGGTCATGCAGGTTTTTATCGAAGGTTTATCAAAGACTTCTCCAAGATTGCTAGTCCATTATGCAAACTCTTGGAGAAGGATGCAAAGTTCGACTTCGGTGAAGATTGCTTGAAGGTATTTGAATGCCTCAAAGGGAAGCTAGTTGAAGCTCCTATTATCGTAGCACCCGATTGGTCTCTACCGTTTGAAGTGATGTGTGATGCAAGTGGGGTAGCTTTGGGTGTTGTACTTGGTCAGAAAAGAGAAAGGCTATTTCATCCAATATACTATGCGAGCAAGGCCTTGAATGGAGCCCAGAAGAACTATACCGTCATGGAACAAGAACTTCTAGCAGTTGTTTATGCTTTTGAAAAGTTCCGTGCTTACTTGTTGGGAACCAAAGTGGTGGTTCATACAGATCATGCGGCTTTGAGATATTTAATGGCAAAGAAGGATGCTAAGCCAAGGCTAATTCGGTGGGTGTTATTGCTTCAAGAATTTGATTTCGAGGTAAAGGATAGAAAAGGTTGCGAAAACCAAGTAGCTGATCATCTATCTAGACTTGAGAGTGCGGACATAGCGCAACCCGACCTTGAGATTGATGATGCATTTCCCGATGAAGAGATCCTAGCCGCTATGGTGGAAGACTTACCGTGGTATGCAGACTTTGCGAACTACGTTGTAAGTAAAGTGATGCCTGAGAATCTCTCCTTTCATCAAAAGAGAAAGTTCATGCATGATGTGAAACACTACTACTGGGATGAACCGTATTTTTTTCGATGATGTGCTGATGGTGTTATTAGGCGATGCATCTCTGATGGGGAGGTGCCTAGCATCTTGGAAGCAAGTCATGCTTCCCAAGTTGGGGGTCACCATGCAGGTGATCGGACAGCCAGGAAGGTATTGCAAAGCGGCTACTATTGGCCTTCATTATTCAAGGATGCTTACGATTTTGTGAGAAGATGTGATCAGTGTCAGAGGCAAGGCTCTATCTCGAAGCACCATGAGATACCCATGTCTAAAATTCTTGAAGTGGAGCTATTTGATGTATGGGGTATTGATTTCATGGGCCCATTTGTGAATTCATTTGGGATGAAATATATCCTAGTTGCTGTGGATTATGTATCCAAATGGGTCGAAGCAGTAGCGCTGGCTGATAATGAAGGTAAGCGTGTTGTAGCATTCTTAAAGAGAAATATCTTCTCTCGTTTTGGGGTACCACGTACCATCATAAGCGATGGAGGATCACACTTTTGTAACAAGCTGTTCAGAGCCGTATTGGTGAAATATGGGGTCAAGCAACATAAGGTGGCTACACCTTACCACCCACAAACTAGTGGGCAGGTAGAGGTTTCTAATCGGGAGATCAAGCTGATCCTTGCTAAGACTGTAAATGCTAGTAGGAAGGATTGGTCCCGAAAGCTGGATGATGCCTTATGGGCTTATAGAACTGCATTCAAGACACCAGTTGGCATGTCCCCGTACCAACTAGTTTATGGGAAGGCTTGTCACTTGCCGATTGAGCTCGAACATAAAGCATTGTGGGCGTTGAAGAGGCTTAACCTGACTTGGGATGATGCAATTAATCTGAGATTGGAGCAGCTGAATGAGATGGATGAATTCCGTCTACATGCGTATGAAAGGGCAGACCTCTACAAAGAACGAATGAAAAAGTACCATGATCGGCGCATTATCCAACGAAACTTTCAGAAGGGTGATATGGTACTTCTTTTCAACTCCAGACTAAAGCTATTTCCAGGTAAGTTAAAGTCTAAATGGTCTGGTCCGTTCAGAATTAGCCAAGTCTACTCGTCTGGAGTAGTAGAGTTAGAAGGCATTGATGGTGGTGTCTTTAAAGTGAATGGCCAATGAGTGAAGCCATATATCGGTCCTCTTGACTCGATAAAATGCATGGACACCATCTATCTCGACGAAGTCTAAGTAATCGAGGTAACTATGTCGTGCCGCGATAATAAATCAAGCGCTAGATGGGAGGCAACCCATCGTTTTTAATCGTTTTGTTTTACTAAGAGTTTGTTTTTGTTAAATAAAAATCCAAAAAGAAGAGTCGAGCCACGACCAAAACTAAGGCGCTTGGTGGGAGGCAACCCATTGTTCTAATTGTTTTTGTTGTTTTTGAGTAAATGTAGGTGTAAGACGTATAAAGGAGGAGATCTAGCCCAAATTTTAATTTGGAATTGTGTCATGTTGAAGGTGGTAAGTTTGGAATGAAGAAACAAAGGCTATTGGTTAGGCATTGCCTATGCAAATCTAGGCAACGAACAAGGCAAGGCCTATGTAAATCTAGGCAACGAACAAGGCAAGGCCTATGCTATGGCCTAAGCTCTCTGAATCTACAATGCCATAGCATAGGTGCCGTCTATGCCCAACAATACCATAGCATAGGTGTCGCCTATGCCATGGCCTAAGCTCTCTGAATCTACAATGCCATAGCATAGGCGCTGCCTATGCCATTGCCTTTGCTCTCTGAATCTACAATGCCATAGCATAGGCGCCGCCTATGCCATTGCCTTTGCTCTCTGAATCTACAATGCCATAGCATAGGCGTCGCCTATGCTCAACTAGGCTTTGCAAAAGGCGCCGCCTATGCTAAGCATAGGCAAAGCATTAGGCGCCGCCTATGCTTACTTTTTGGTCTCTTAATCTGATTTTAAATGGGTCAAACCCGACCCACGCCTTGTCCTATAAATAAAACTTCAACATTAGAACAAAACACACTTATTTGCTCAACCTAGGCGCCGCCTTTACTCTCCAAATCTCTCAAAATTTTTTCTTTTTGCTCTTCTAACCTTGCAAGATCATCTTCCGAGGCCATCACCAAGTAAGTACTTCTTTTATATTCCGTAGTTATTACAATACTACGCCTATAATGATTTGTTAAATCTTGAAGTAGTGTTGGTGATTTGAATGTAGTTGGTTTGTATTGATACATCTAGTTGAGTGAAAGAATACGTATGGGTGTTCTAAACTTTGTTTCGATTTGTATTTTGGTTGTTATACACTGTCATCTTTTTGCGGAATTGAAATGGTAAAGCTAATCACATAATCGTGTAAGTCGAACGTTGGAATGTTTTGAAAGGCTCGTTCATCGAGATAAAGATCATGATTGAATACAAGCATGAGATGTTGTGATTATTTCTATGCCATAAACTTGATTCGATCTCTACGTAGTAGTCTTGTTCAAAAAGTGCATTAATCCAAACCACAAAGTATGGTCAAGATTACATGACATAGAGCTGAAAAGGATAGTTAAGGTTCCATGAAAGTATGACTGTGCTGAACATATTGTTGGAACATATCGCCTACATGTATGTCGATGAAGTCTGAGTAATCGATATCATCCACTTAATTAGTTGATGCCAATAAATTAAGTGTGGGGTGGTGCCATTATTGTTTGTTTGTCGATCAAATCTTCCGAGATAAGCTAACATGACTTTATTTTAATCTCAGGTAAAATGGCACCAAAAGGTCGACCAGGAAAAGAAAAAGCGTCCACCTCACAGAAAGGTCAGAAAAGGGGAAGAAAAGAGCAAGCTGAATCCTCCTCGCTGCAAATACCTCGCCGCATGTTCGGGATAAAATGGGTCCTAGAGGAGGAAGGAAAAGAGTGGTACAAGAACAACAAAGTAAAAAAATATGTTCACATGGAGTTGATACAAAAGGAGAGTCTAGCGAAGAGAGAACCTCGCATTTTGGCTAAAATCATGGCGCTACATCTTGATTTCATCTTCCAAGATATGGGAGAATGCAATCTTGATCTAACGCGAGAATTCTATGCCAATTGGTCCCCAAAGACTACCGAAAGTGAAGTGAAGATTCGGGGCCAAGTCTTACAACTAAATGTTGAGTTCTTCAACTTTATCACAGACCTCCATACAGGGCAATCAGACACACACTGTGCGGAACAAGATCAATGGCACGTTGGAGTCGTCACAAGGATACCGGTCGGCACAATACCTTCCCGTATGCTTCCTTGAACAGAGAAGCTCGGATATGGTTGCGGATAGTCAACTCTTGCCTGATTCCAAGGTCACAGTACACAAATATCACACGTGATAGAGTGTGCTTGGTGTACGCTTTGATGACGATCATCCCCATCAACATTGGGCGATTATTCGATCTTCAATGCGTAAGGCTAGGCTGCACAAGAGGTCCCACTTCAGCTTTGGCAATCTGTTGACTGCGATATTGAGGAAGGAGGACATCGAAGAGGAACCTACAGATCATAAGTTTCCACACAACCCAAAGGAAGTTGACCTCACAAAGGTGAAAGATACTGAATCTATGCATGGCATCAACCTGACCACTGCAGAAAGACATGCTCGCGACAAAAGCTTCTTCCGCCATTTATATGGCATGACGAGGTTCACCATGATGAGCGGGGGTCGTGTTCCAACTGCTGCAGAGCTCCAACAGTTGGATTATGACTACCCAATGAATGAGCATGCGAGGGCTATGTGCGGAGTAGGTGTATATTTCGAGGAACCTCTTGATGATGACGTGCCAACCGATGACGATCGCTGAATGCCAGACTCAGACGTGGAGGAAAACTCTGATGACGATGACTCTGATGATGATTCCGATGCAGGGGGTATGACTCCAGACATAGAGGAGGAGTCCGACTAATCAAGTTTTTCTTATTTATTTTCCACTGAGGGCAGTGTGTCCCGTCTAAGTGTGGGGTGCTGGTATTTGTATGCTACACTTCTTTGTCTGCATTTACATTTATTCTAGTTCTTGTTTGTTTTAATTAGTCGTACTTAGTTAGTTTAATTTTAGATCTTTTAGATTTTGCATGAAATTATTCTGATAGGCGGCATGGTATTACGACAAGAGTTTGTGCCAAAATCATTACTATTGAGACGTTTAGGCTCTAAGTGTGACTCACTGTGTGATAAGTGTGTGGTTTAATTCATTCGCCTGTTGGGTCAAGAGTCTATACTGCTCCCAATAAAGTTGACCATGTGCCTTGTGTGTGTAAGGTTATAGTATATTCTGTGTTGTGACTGATACTAGAACTTGCCTGGTGTGTGTGTAAAGCGAAAAAAAGAGTGTGAGTTTAGGAGATGATTTAGGCATTTCTTTGGCAGCCTGTGATTGTTTACCTTCTTTTTACCTACCCGTGGACATTATCCTAGTTAACACCCTTTGAGCCTTTAGCTATTTTCTTTGACAGCCTCATATGTAGCCTAATCCATTTTTTTCAAGACCATAATTTGATCCAAATTCCTAAGCGCTTTAAATTGTAGAGTCATGTGACAAAATAAGAGGAAATTGGGTGAGAGTGATGCCTCAGAGTGTATTGGTACTTGAAATTATTGTGAAAAGGAGTGGCTATCATAGAGGTGTTTTATAAAAAAAAAAGAAAAAAAAAGCAGAAATAGAAAAATAAAAAAAATAAAAAATAAGTTGTATATTCTCATCTTTGTGTTTATAATTGAATAATAAAATAGGTGAAAAGGGGTGTTAGATGAAAAGAAAGGTAGAAGGGTTGTTTAAAAGAGAGTGTTAATGGCATAATGTAGTGTATTAAAGCGCTTAGGGAACATAGTCACTATTTCTGGCCAAAATAGTCCTACCTGTCCCTTAGCCTACATTACAACCTGTAAAGACCTACTTGATCCTAAGCTTAGCATTCTGATATTAGTAGAGCATTACACTAAGGGCAAGCCTATGGTCATCAGTTGCAACATATGAATTCTTTGTGAGAGTGAGAGCAAGGAAAATCTTATACCCATGTTTCGAAAAATGAAATACTTGTGAGTGATTATGGGTGATATATTGTGAGACACACATGGTTGATGAGTTTTGGGTAGTTTTGTATGATTCTTTGTGCCTTAACTTGTGGATACGAATTAACCATCATCACGAGTCTATGTTGGAGGTTGAATTGTTTCTAGTAGTGAACAAGAAAACTACTCTTTGTTAATAATTGTCGTGCCTGTCTTGTTGAACATTTTATGTTGTTGCTGTGATATTCGAAGTAGATGATTGCATGGACGTAATATTTTGTTCGAGGACGAACAAAGCTTTAAGTGTGAGGTGTTGATGATAGGCGTATTTACACGCCTAAAGCACCATAATTTACCCATATTTTAGCTAAGTTTTAAGGACAAAATATATAATTCCTGCATTTTTAGTCCATTTCCTGTAAGTGAGATAACCAACGTGATTAGCATGTTTACAGGTATTAATGATGAAGATTTCAGCACTTTGTGGACCTTTTGGTAGTAAGGGAAACTTCACATAAGAGGGAAGGCAGCTTTTGGAAGCTTATGGACTGAAAGTGATGCATGGAGAACTTGTCCCGGGCAAAAACAGTATTTCTAAAGACTTGGGAATCAGCAGTAACTTAGTAGGAATAGGACAAGGATGTTATAAAAACCCTATTTGCTGAATTTTTCAGCATTCAATTCATGCTTTTCATTATTCACGAATTGATAGATACTTTTTATTCATTCGACTTTCTAGTATTATTGAGTTTACAGATTCTGTAAGTTTTAACAGAGAAAAACGCTAACTTGTGAGAAACGTCTAGAGGGAAAAAACGTCAACCTAGTTTGACGCCACACCCATCTTCAACGTGAGACTCTTTGAGCTTTGGTACGATGATGATGTTTATTGTGATCTCCGTTGTAATCATGAGTAGCTAAATTTCTCTGTTAGGGTTATGGAAGCCTTATGATATACTATCTATTACTATGAGTTTGTGAATTCTTGATACTTATGCTACTTATATCATTACTCTCTTCATCTTAATTACATTCTTGTGGTTGCAAACATATAGAATACGCCATTATAGCATTAACTTGATTGAGAGAAAAGTTACATGTTTGGAAAAGAGAGTGTGACAAGGAAATAGGGCTACCAACCCCTATTTACACGTTAGTGCCGTAACTGGATTAACTCTTGGAGAGTTCGTACCATTAGTTATACGCTTTAAGCTCGAGAGAGTTAAAGTGAGATAATCCTTGATGGTCGAGAGACACTAGGATTTACCAATAGAATACGAATCTCTATAAAGGCATGCATGTCTGAATCCTGCATTACTCATAGTTAATAGATACGTAGAATTCATAAGGTGGACATAACCCTAACTTAGAATTCTCATTGCTTAAAATCTTACTAAACAAAGCATTCCGCTTTTACTTTGCTATTTTGATACTTTTAATTCACGCCTAAACCATCCCCCTTTTCTGTAGAATTTTTGACCAACAGTCTGCTAACAATTGCAACACTTAGTGACCAGGTATTCCCTGTGGGATTCGACACCTAACCCAGTTGGGTTCTATATTTGACAGCGACCACTTACACTCTTACGAGAGCTGTAGTTTGGGCGTTATCAGTTGTCAAAGAAGTTTTTCTCAATATGCATGGGATCCAGATTATGAGACAGAAGATTATCCTTTCAGTAATCTAACTCCCAAAATATCCTTAATTTAGTCCAGTTATGTGTAACACCATAACCAGGTATCCTGGATGGTGGAGACTCTGTTACCTTAGGCAGATTCCTCACTCTATTCCAAATTTCTTCTCGCGACAAAATTGGCGGTGGCTCCTCAAAATCAGTCTTATTCTTTATAAAATCACTAATATTCCTCCTAAAATCATGTTGCATTGGCAAGAATCGACGGTGACAATCAAACCATGAGTTTTTACCCTCATGTTTCAAAGTGAATGCTTTTGTGTCTTCCATACAACAAGGGCAAGCTAACTTTCCCACAGTCGACCACCCAGACATCATTCCATAAGCAGGAAAGTCATTTATAGTCCACATCAAAGTAGCACACAATCTAAAGTTTTGTTTCATTGATACATCATATACTTCCACACCTTCATGCCACAATAAGTTCAACTTATCAATCAATGGTTACAGACATACATCAATCAAAACTTTTGGATTGCGAGGACCTGGAATAATGCAAGTTAGAAATATATACTGACTCGTCATACACAATTCAGGCGGGAGATTATAAGAGTCACAAACACTATCCAACATGAATATGGTGTAGCTGAGACAGAAAATGGAGTGAATCCATCAGTAGATAATCCCAACCTAATGTTTCTTGGTTCACTAGCAAAATTCGGATACACACTATCAAAATGCTTCCATGCTTCTCCATCTGATGGATGACATAAAACACCAGGTGGTCTTTTATTTTCATAGTGCCATATTATATGAGGGACAGAGCTCATTGATGCATACAACCTCTTTAACCGTGGTATAAGGGGTCTGTAATGCATCGACTTCATAGGAACCTTCTTCCCTTTTGCATGTGTGACTTCCTTATAACGAGGTTGATTACAAAATTTGCAATGTTCTAAATTTGCATCTTCCTTTGTAGAATAACATGCAACCTTTCTCGCAACAGTGAATCCTCTCTGATGAAAGTCCTAACTTAGAAACCAACTTCTTTGTTGTGTAGAAATCTTCGGGTAAGTCAAGTTTATTTGGGTTAAGTTCATTCATAAGTCCAATGATAGAGTTCATGCCCTCTTGAGAAATTGAATAATTTGACTTAATACTCAATAATCGAACGACAACAGATAACTTAGAATGCACTGATCCTTCATATAATGGTTGACTAGCTCTCTTTAACTGTTCATAAAAGTGCTTAGCCTCATCATTTGGTTCATTTTGAGCCCCTGAGTGTGTCCCAAAAGCATCCCTGACCATCTCACTATATCGTGAACTTTCAATATTATTCTCTCTTATTGAACTTTCAACGTAATTCTGAAAAGAAAAATTATTAGCAGCACTACTCTCTCCATAAGCTGTCCACACAGTATAATTCAACATAAATCCCTACCTATAAAGATGTAATGTAATAGCATCTGGACTCAATAACTTGCAACACTTGCAATTCCAACAAGGACACCTAATTGTCCCTTCAATAAGAAATTCATTAAGTGTCATTGCTTTAGCAATAAATCCAGCCACTCCAGCTTTATATTCCTCCAAAAACCTCGCACGGTTAGGATACAGTCTATTATGCATCCATGTACGATCTTCATTTTCCATCTACACAAGAACGATAAAAATAATAATAGAGAAGAGAAACAAAAATAAGAGAAACAAAACAAGAACATGGTTGTTTAGAGATGCTACTACGCAGTAGACACAAGCAGAAAACTAAGAGATTCAATACAACATAGTAAAGCAGCCAGCAACAATGGAATATTTTAATTAAAAAAAGAATTTTTTTAACAGTGAAAGGAATCCAATCCATGTGATAGCTTGACAAACAAGATAAACCAAGTTTCAGTTGGAATTGGGTAGAGGGAAGAGAAGACACATGGCTTGGAATGTGTACCATTTGGGGGAAAAGAAATAGGAAAGCTTTGGAAGGGTAGATATGAATTTTGGATAATTGAGTAGTGTCTTAGCCCTTATATGTGCCCTTATATGTGAAAAGAAAGCAGTCTACCTTTCTAAGATAGTAATCAACCAAATTCTCAAGATCAGCTTTAACCATACTATTTATTATTTATTAACATGTCTTATGTTAGTAGACCGACATATATACACACACCTAAAAACAATTTTTTTTAGAAAAATTAAAATAAATTTTGAAAGCAGCCTCTAATAAACTGATGGAGACAAGTTGGTGAATTTTCAGTTGAAACTGAACTTTATGTTTAGGTTAATTTTAGATGTTACATAGTTTTAAGTTCTTTGTTCACTGGCTATGTATAGACTCCATACATCATCACGAAAGGGTGACCTACAAAATGTAAATCTTCATAGCAAGCCTGATACTTGTGTAACGCCCCGAATTTGACACCCGAAATGCCATACGGTGCTCATGACCCCGAAGGACCACAAGCTAACCCATGACTGATATCTGTACCTGAGCACTACATAATATACTGTATAAATGCGAAAATAAAGGCTGGAAGTACATAAGGTTCAAAACTGATAAAACATAACATCTGAAAGTATGGTATATCAATACCAAAACAAACTGAAACAAAACTATCTGAACATATTGTGGTCTGAAAAGCCTCTAAAGCCTAACTATCTGAATAAGGAGTTGATGGGACATGTCCCCAACTAACTTCAACTACTAAAATAAACTAAGTATTGAAGAAATAAAGTAATTATCATGTCCTCGAAGGATGAGGACTCACTGATAACTCTGACTGTTGAGACTGGAATGTTACTGATGCTCTGAAGCTCGTGCTTCTGAACCTATGATATAAAACACCATAGCTCAAATGCGTCAGTACGATTGAATGTAATAGTATGCAAGTGAGGTAGGCTAAATGCAAAGGGTTTAAATGCATGAACAATGCTAACTGACTGTATAACATGAACGTGAGAATACATGCATGAATGAGTGACTGTAACTGAATTCGTGATGATATTGACTACTGAGTCTGAATACTGAGAACATGAGTTACTGATAACTGATATAACTGATACTGAGCGACTGTGTCTGACAGTCTAGGTTCTGATGGAACTAGCTGGGTTTCGTACTGTACTGAATTGACTGTAGCTGACAGTCCTGAATGTTGTAGAACTATATGAGTTCTATTACTGAGACTGAGACTGTAACTGTGGAAAGTAGTTATCTAACCGACATTCCCTAATTAAAGCAATATAACTGAGTTGGGGTCTAATCTGTAACCCCAATTGGAAGGGTGTCAATACCTCGCCACTGGTAAAGATAAGCTGTGGGTGACCCTCATCTGGCAGTGTCCCCAAAAGAGAACGGTGGGACCTTCATCTGATAGTGTTTATTTACCTCATCAACCCTCCTCTGTCAGTGTTAATGTCTCAACCTATGCTGGCTACATAGTTCTGGAACGCAATGATTGCTTTTAAGGACCACACCCTCAACTGTCAGTGTGTGTCCTCATCCTTGGGTTCACTCGGTGCTAAATACTACTACCATCTGAATAAACACTGAACATGATTAACTGAACTGAACTAGACTGAGTTCATTGAGTTCCGTTGACTGATGGAATACTACTGAGATTGCTGGAATTACTGAGTTTACTGAGTCACATGACTGACTGAATTCTACTGAACATGGATTGACTGAGGATATCGTAAAAATATGACACTGGATCTAGGCACACAACTAAATTGTCGAGTACAAGTACCCCCAGGACTCGATAGAAGGAAACTAACAAGGCATGACATTCTTGAATACATGACCAACATCAACAATCCATAATACAATAAGTTGGGGATTTCATGAAGTACATGGTTGTCATAATCTTGTACATTCATGGGAAAGCATATAAACATGTCATAATTTCATCAACTAGTCTCATGAGCATTTTATAAAAACATTTATAATACACAACAATATCATAAAAGTCATTGTGATCATAAGGGTAAAGCATGCACTTATCATTTGGGTCACAATTGAGCTATGATACATAATTTCTAGTCCCTTAGGCATTTTATCAAACACCTTGCATGCACAACTTAAGGCATAGGTATAATCATCAAAATTATCACTTCAAAACTCCATGAATCGACTAAACTTATAGATTTCAGGCCACACATTAACATAGTTTCATGAACAACACATAAAGATTCCATCTTGGGAATCACATCATCATAATCTCATGAACATAATCAAGCCACAAGAAAATATTCACAATACATGATTTAAAACTTGATTCTTGAACTTCATGGATGGAAGGAATCCATGAATGAACACTATGCATACCTTAGTTCTTGATTCTACGAAGTTTGATGGTGGAATTTCCTTGAATTTAAGTCCCCAATTGAAAACCCTAAACTCGTTCTTGAGGAAAATTGAGAGAAACAAGTATATTTTGGGTGAAAATGGTTGAATTACATGTTATAGGGTTTATATAGGGATGGAAAATTGACCCCTTTGCCCTTAAAAACGCAGACATTTAATGACTGAAATTGGGCATCGACGCGATACCCGACGCGTCGCGCCATGATCGCGCCAAGCCTCAGTAGTTTCACTGGCAGTCCCTGCAACAATGTTAACCAACGCGATGGGCAATGCGGCGCGCCAAGATCGCGTTGGTCCACTATTTTGGGACACCAAATGTGGTCTAATCGAGGTCCAAAAAATCCGAAGCTTGTCCGGAAACACCTATTGACCTCTCTGATCATGAATTAATAAACATACGGACCATTAAAGGACATTAAAGTGGCGAAATGAGATTGCCAACTTTCGAAGGCCAAAAATAAGCTAAGTCTAGGAACTTAACTAGAGTTTTCTAAGTCTGGGACCCCTTGACAAGCTTAAAGGACTGAATTAAGCTTAGAAATTTTGCGGGGCCTTACAACTTGTGAGCTGGAAAAATAAACAAAATAACTTCCTACATTTAGTTATATTGAACTGATAGCATAAAATTATTTTATATCTCAATGTATATAATTTAACTTCCTTTTGATCAACATCATCAGAAAATGCTAAACAACTAAGGAAAAAACACTTAAACCTCCATCATGTTTCTGTGGCAGCCAGAGAGGGACTTATTACACTTGATTGTTTGATGATCAGTAGAATGATTAGTTGGTAACGGATAACACGACAACCATAGTTTTTAGTTTTAAAGTGTCTATTATGTATAGAATCGTATCTTTTTGCAGGTTTTCAACTTTTTGGTGTATACTTCATATAGAGGCTTATTTGTTATGATTACGAATAGGCCCTAGGCACTGATGTGAAGCATCAGTTTGTCTTTGGCGAAAAGTGGCAAGTATCCTGTGGAATTAGTTGAGGTGGACGCAAGTTGCCCGAGCACCACTGTTTTCAAGAAAAAGAAGTCCTAGCCTACCAGTGTGAACCTTCTTTCTCTATACAGAACCGATGTTTCCGTTCTCCTTAACCAACAAAAACTTCAAAATCTTGGAAGCGAAGATTTATTTTTTCAGTGTCTGTACAAGTTTGTTACGATAGCAACTGGAACTTAATATAATTTTCACATCAACTCGCCTGCACTTCTATAGAGAATTAGTGCCTATCCTCACGCTACCTATTTCTCCCCCTAAGAGCGTAGGCTCTTGATTGTCTCTAATGGGCTAATCGCCAACAAATTGAATAGAGAAACATAGTAAATCCTGACCATTTACTAGAAAAAAAACAAAATTCATAACTCCTAAACCAACGGAGTGTATGAACAATTTCGGATGTTAAACTTTTCTTATTACTTTATCGAGGTGTTTTCTTAACTGTAATCTACTATCGACTTTTCGGGAGGTGAAACCTGATGTTATGAACAATATCAACCAATAAGACTTCAAGTTTAGAAGCAGATTTGACCATTTTTACCTCGAATCAGTGAAGATTTGATTGAATACCACGTCCAAAGGAATTTCGTGATTGACCTTCAATACCGTCGTTGACCGTCGCCGTTACCATTCCACTGTCGCTAATTTTTGTGAGAGAACGTTGTTACCACTCCACCGTTGCCAATTATCGAGAGAGAACACGGTTAGAGAGAGAGAGAGGGCTTAGAGTGAGTGAGAGAGAGACGGCTTGGATTGGGAAAGTAGCTTTAGGGTATATTTTATATAAACTTTCGACTACTTCGGTCGGGTAGTAACTAAATATATTAAATTATTTAAATTTTTCGACTACAACAGTCGGAAATACATATTTAATAATTTATTTAAATAATTATTTAATTTTTTTTCTACGGGTCTGATATATATTGAGTAATATAAGTATTTAATCATTTATATTTCTGACTACAGTAGTCGTAAATACATATTAAATAATTTATTTTAATAATTATTTAATTTTTGTATAAGGGTATAATTATATATTTAATAATATCTTTTTTTAATTATTTATATTTCCGACTACAATAGTTACGTTGGAAATAAATATTTAATAATTTATTTAAATACTTAGTTAATTTTTGCATAAGAGTCTGATTATATATTTAATAATATATTTATTTAATTATTTATTTTTCTGACTATTTCAGTCGGAAACAAATATTTAATAATTTTTTTAAATAATTATTTAATTTTCGTGTAAGGGTCTTATTATATATTTAGTAATATATTTACTTAATTATTTTTTTTACCGACTGCAGTAGTCGAAATATACATTTCCCGCAATTTACCGCCAAATATTCTAACTGTTGTAGTCACAAATAGTATCGAAATAATATTTTGTATAAAAAGTAAAAATTTCCAACCGAAATAATCGAAAAATTGCGACTACTTTTCTTTCGTCGGAAATTTACGAATTTCTGATAGTGAGCCAGTCAATCGAGCTACTATGATTACTCTAAGATTCCCCTATTAAGATGTTCATTGTTTTGATATTTTCATATATAATTAATTAGTAGTTTGTTAAAAACACATTTGATCAGATCATATATAGCCTTACATTACTGTAGGTCCAAATAAATAAATAAATTATGCTGCAAATCATCCAAAAAAGCAATACATGCAGTTATTTTACTTGTTTGCTTTTCTTACTTCCACTTTTGATCAAATTCAGCTTGAAGCACAAGTGTTCAAATATACTGTAATAAGATCTTCAAAATTCTAAAAGCATCTAATTCAGCAAAAGATAATCATAAGATATTTAAAACAGTTTGGTTAATTAGTTTTTATTTGAACTAACAATAATGCTTTTATAATCCTTTAGTGCTTTGAGTATAATTACATATATAAAATTACTTGAAGAAAATTAGTATGCTTTAATCTAGTAATCCTTTAGTGCTTTGGACGACCAACCTATTAGCTAGGAAAAAAATTAAACAAATATAAAACAGATATAACTTAATAATTACAAAGGAGAAAGATTCTTAAAGAATAATTTCAATCAAATGGATTAATCGAGTTGTCAAATCATTCATTATTAAATTTAACTCTTCAGAAATGACTTTAATTCAGTAGAACTTAAAGACATTTTTCACAGAAAAGGGTTTCAAGAAATATCGATTGAGAGCTTAAAGAGTATACTAATAATAAAAACCAATTGAAGAAAGGAATAAATTCTTAAATTTTCATCCAAATAAAATAACATCTCTTAGCTACCCTTATATATATAT
Source organism: Capsicum pubescens (assembly GCA_030864215.1). Classification (NCBI taxonomy): domain Eukaryota; kingdom Viridiplantae; phylum Streptophyta; class Magnoliopsida; order Solanales; family Solanaceae; genus Capsicum; species Capsicum pubescens. The sequence goes on along the minus strand of CM061541.1, from coordinate 12,341,213 downwards.
AAAACACCTCTTGTTGAAAATTCATCCACCACTACTTATATATCCTTATTAACTAATTAGACAAAGAAAAGAAAAATGCCTTGGCTCAATGCTAGAGGTGTAAATCATCCACTAAGTGATCAACAAGTGAAAGGTATGCTCAAGAAATATGACAAAAATAGAGATGGAAAACTTAGCAAACAAGAATTGAGATTTGCATTTAAAGAGATGGGATTGCATTTTTGTCGTCGAAAAGCTGGGAAAGCCCTTCGTATTGCAGATAATAATGGTGATGGGTATATTAATGAAGATGAAATGACTGAGCTTGTTCAATATGCTTCCAAATGGGGTTTTAGGATTTCTTAATGGGATCGATGCAAAGGTGGGAAATTTGAAAAAAAAGAAAAAAAAAACTAGGCTGGGTTCTATGTGTTATATATGTCCTTTGGTACTTTTTATGTGTCGTGGTCTCTCTCTCTCTCTCTTTTTTTTTTTTTTTTTTTTCGGTTTGAGAACCAAAGATCATCTCTTGTAATATTTAAAGAAGAGGATCTTTTGGGTGTTGTAATATGTACTATCATTATGTAAATACCATGTTGGACATGTGGTCTACGTTCGATGTTTTGCATGTTAAATAGTAGTATAATTTTGTTGCACCAACATGGGTTGGGTTGTGGTGTAAGCCTATCAAACGGGCTGGGCTGATCCGGATCAGCCCGGTTCAGCCCAGCCCACTTACTAAAATCGGCCCGATCAGCTCATGGGCTGTAGGATATCGGGTCCCGGGCTAGTTTATTTTTTGGTTGGGTTCGATTATCCCGGCCCGGCCCGGTTAAGCTTTATTTTTTTAAAAAAAATTTGGATTTAATTATAACTTAGTTTTAATATATTATTAATTTACTATCAAGTATTATTAATTTATATATGTGTATATATATTTTCTATAGACGTATATATCTAACGTATATATGTGTATATGTTTTATAAATTAATATATAACTATATATATAATTATATATTGTAGTATATATATATATATATATATATATATTGTAGTATATTTTATTTAAAGTAGTACATATATATTGAATGGTACGTATATATGTGTATATATCTTCTATAGACATATATATATTTAACGTATACATGTGTATATGTTTTATAAATTAGTATATAACTATATATATAGTGTGTGTGTATATATTGTAGTATATTTTATTTAAAGTAGTACATATATTGAATGGTACATATATGTGTGTATATATCTTCTAAAGTAGTATATATTTATCGTATACGTGCGTATATGTTTTATAAATTAGTATATAACTATATATATAGTGTGTGTATATATTGTAGTGTATATATATTTTAGTATATTTTATTTAAAGTAGTACATATATATTGAATGGTGCGTATATATGTGTATATATCTTCTATAGACGTATATATTTAACGTATACATGTGTATATGTTATATAAATTAGTACATAACTATATATATATTGTAGTATATATATATATATTGTAGTATATGTTTTACTTAAAGTAGTACATATATATTGAATGGTGCGTATATTTGTGTATATATCTTCTATAGACGTGTATAATTAATGTATACATGTGTATATGTTTTATAAATTAGTATATATAACTATATATATATATTGTTCTATATATATATATATATATATATATATATTGTAGTATATGTTTTATTTAAAGTAGTACATATATATTGAATGGTGCGTATATATGTGTATATATCTTTTATAGACGCATATATTTAGCATAAACATGTGTATATGTTTTATAAATTAGTATATAACTCTATATATAGACTTATATATATTGTAGTATATATATGCTGTAGTATATGTTTTATTTAAAGTTGTACGTATAGTCGTATATATTGAATGTTATGTATATATGTGTAATTGTATATATGTGTATATATTTTTTAAATTCTAATGTAGTATATACTATATATATAGTGTTTATATATTGTTTAACGTATTTAAAATGTATATAGGTGGGTACATATAGTGTATATTGGATTTTTTTTTTGACCGTGTTTGACTAGTTTTTTAACCGTGTTTAGGTGGGTTAGACCAGGTTGGGTTAAATGGGCCGGGTCAGGGTTGTTTTTAAAATTTTTACTGTTTAACCAGGAACCGGCCCGTCCCACTTAACCCCAACCCGGCTCGGCCCACAAACCGGTTAATTGTAACGGGCCGGTTTTGGGTTGATCCGGTCCGACCCACTTAACACCCTTAGGTGTAGTGATGGGACTGTTCCATTCTTAATCAGAGGTCTCGGGTTCGAGCCTTGGATATAGAGAAAATCCTGTTGGGAGAGTCATGGGCTATACGGTGCGATCCGAATTAGTCAGGGTCCCAATGTGGGTACCAGACACTGGGTGAAAACCACCAGAATGGGCTCTATAGTGCGCGATTCGGATTAGTCGGGGCTTAGTCGAGGCTCCAATATGGATATCGGACACCGAATGAATTTTTTTTTTTTCCAGTAGCCAAATATATAAGCTATGTATCTTGCACATTTTCTAAATTTTCTTCTCTCAGTTATCCCTATGAATTATTTTGGGCCACATGTATTTATAGTTGGGGAAAAGGCATCATTTTCACCCCAAACTATACCCAAAAAGTCGAAGTCACACCTAAACTATACTAGTGACCTATTACACACCTAAACTATAAAAAAGTGAAACTATTTACACCCTGTCAGGCTACCACCACTTGCATGTGGTGTAGTGTTTTACACGCGCTGCCACGTCAGCACCACGTCAGTAAAAAGTATCACTTTTTTATAGTTAAGGTGTGTAATAGGTCACTTATATAGTTTAGGTGTGGATTTGACTTTTCGACTATAGTTTGGGGTGGAAACTATGCCTTTTCCCTTAATGTTTTTAGCCGTTTACTTTTGTTATTTAATAGGTTGGACGCGCCTAAAATAAGTGTAACACACGCGCCTTAGAATGGGGGTCGCGGGGAGGTAATAATATCACTTTTATATAGTTAAGGTGTGTAATAGGTCACTTCTATAATTTAGGTGTGATTTAGGCTTTTCTTATATAGTATGGGGTGGAAATGATGCCTTTTCCCTTTATAGTTGGGAAAAATACATATGTTAGCATACCTAAGTAATAAATTACAAAAAATAGCAACACTTTTTCCTAATTATCTTGTGTAGCATTTGTAGCATTATTTTTAGTGGGGGACCACAATTACCTCATCTTAAAAGCAGGTTCCATTATTTACGCTTAAAACTTTCTCTTTCCTTTAATTGCTTTATACTTTACCATTTTTCATGCTTCTTATCAGATTTTCTCTTTCAAATTTTTTTCTTCTTAACGTCTTTTCCACGATTATTGTTCCACAATTTCAGGTAAATAATTACTTCAGTTATTGCATGTTATCAATTTCTCAATATATATTTTTTAAAATTTTGTACTGTAAACAGTTTCTCCATTTCATCTTTAAGGTTTTAATTTTTGTAGTTGTTAACGGAGAATCAAGGTCATCGAATTTGCTGAATTTTATTTTGTTTATTTTTCAATTAAATTTGATGTTTTATGAGTTGATATAGTTGAAAAAAATAAATTTTGGATGAGAATTGGAACTGAGTTTTGTTTTGTTGCGATAAATGGAGGATAATCGGAGTTGAATGAATATTGTAGATGATTTTGGGTTGATTTGTTGTTGTTGTTGGTTGAATTTTTTAGAAGATAGCTGATATTTTGAAGAAAAAAGTGGTTGAAAAAAATTTCTTCTCCAAAAGACAAACAAATTAAAAAAACATATGAGAAGAAAAGAAAAGCAAAAGAAATTGAAAAGTCAAACAATGTTGATGACGATGTTGAGAACTCTTTGTGCTAATGAATTTGAAGAAGACATGGAGGAAGATGTATTTTTTCGTTGTATATGAATTTTTATTTACTGTTATATATTTAGAGATTTTTGTAAAGCTTTATCAATTGGGGTAATATGTATTTTTTCAGTGAGTTAATATGTATTTTATGTTTCTCCTGATATGTATTTAGGAATTGCAGTGAGGTGATTTGTTTTGTTAAAAATACATATGCATGTTATATGTATTTTTTGATGTGTTGGTTGTATTTTGTTGATTTATACAGTTTAAAGTGTAGTTTTAATGTGTTTTGTTGTTTTTTTACAGTTTTACAAGATTTTTTTTTGTTAAATTTGAGAAACATCATTGGGTTCTCGCAGTTTTATCATTCTCCGAGAGGTGCATATTCTTATATAATTCATATGAATTCTCTGGTCACTATGCAGTTGTTCTGGCTGAGATACAAAAATTAGCTGAGATTATCCCATTGTGTCCCAAGCTTGTAATTTCTACGAAAAGAAAGGTATTGATCTTCATAACCATCCAATATACAAAGATAAAAACTTATCAGATCTTTTTGATGTGTTATTTGTAGATGAATTGGTTCAACAATCAAGTGAAAGCTTGTAAGTACTTTAATATACATTTACCAATATCGTTTGTAGAAATTAAATTTTATCATTCAATTTTTTTTTTGTAGGGACTGTGGTCTGTATATGGTAACATACACAGAGTGTCTTTCTTATGGTAAAAGAGTTCCTTTGATTGAGTTCAACCCCAACACACTTCGTACATGTTATGTTGCACTATTGTGGGACTATATATGGCATGAGAAAACAAGAAGCAAATGCTCATAGCGATGTCGAAGCACCCTTGAGGCCTGGCAGGCGAAGTCGAATAACTAGTGTCACTGAAGTTTTAGAAATATGATGATTGTTGAATTTATTACATTGGATAGTCGACAAACTGGTGTATGGATGTTGTTTTATTTTGTACAAACTTATTTCATGTTTTGAAGTGTTTAAATATTACTTATTTTGAAGTGAATGAAAGTAATTCATTTCTGTTGTATAAGTTGAATATATTTTCAACAATTTTGTACTGTGTGTTTTACTCCAGTGTTCAATAATATTGATTGCAGTGCGATTGACCTCTGAAATACATATGCAGTCTTGAAATTTTCAATAAAAATACATATGCACTTACCTTCATATATATTTTAATTTGTGTTCATTTACTTTCAAAATACATATGAGATGAATTCAACTTTAAGTTTGTGAATTGAATGAAAGAAATTCATTTAAGTATTTTATGCAGTTTTATTTTTTTTGCTGTGAGATTTAGAGATCAAAAATACATATACAGTGTTCAAATTTTGCATTAAATAAATACATATGCAGAATATATCATATGTATTTATCCTTTGTTCAATAGTTTCAAAATAAATATGAGGTGATTCAAACTAACTAATTTATAAAAACGCATGAGATTAATTTATTTTAAAATTTTATTAAAATCATATGAAACTGCATTAAAAATACATATGCAATATACATCATATTTATTTTAATTTTTCTTTATTCTAAAGCTAACATTCATATGAGGTTAACCAAAGTTACTAAATTTGTACTAAAAATACATATACAGTGTTCAAAATACATATAATATGTAGATTCAAAATACATAAGCAGTGTTCAGATTTTGCATTATATACAAATGCAACATTCATATTAAATAGTGCTTAGATTGCAAATGCTAAATAAATGTTTAGAACCATAAAAATGAGTTCATTATTATAAAAAGTGCAGAAGAAAGTATTAAAAAATAATACAGAAGAAAAAATGTATCATTTATTATATTTCCTACAAGAATGTCTGTTGTGACCCTTAGCCCCACATCCAGTGCATGAGTTGATGTTCTTCTTTTCAAACATATCTCGACCCGATTTTCCACGATCCTTCTTTGCAGGAGGTCTTCCAGGAGGGCGTTTGTACCTTGGTGGCAGTACAATTGTTATAGACGTCTCATTCATCTGGGAGCATACCTAATTTGTATTTTGATATGGGTCAATAGAATTTCATCACATTCAACAACTGAATTCGATCATTCATTGATCTAGGATTTCAGAAAATAATTGAATAAAATTCAAATAGAAATTTGTTTAAATTATGTTCATAATTGAAATTCTACAAAGCTTCACAATTTGTTCAAAAAATACATTAAAATAAAATTTGTTTAAAGTAAAATACAAACACAACAAAAGTTTTCAACCAAATACAGAAACTACTGAATCGAACAGAAGTAAAACACGTATAACATATATTTTCACATATACAGTTATATTCTGAAATTCTGACAAACAAACCAAAAATACATATGCAGTGTTAACACTAAGCATAGCAAAAATACATATGCAGTTTTAAAATTAAACACAAAAAAATACATCTGGGAGCATACCTAATTTGTATTTTGATATGTGTCAATAGAATTTCATCACATTCAACAGCTGAATTCGATCATTCATTGATCTAGGATTTCAGAAAATAATTGAATAAAATTCAAATCAAAATTTGTTTAAATTATGTTCATAATCGAAATTCTAGAAAGCTTCACAATTTGTTCAATTGTTAAACCGATCAAAATAACAACAAACGATCATCAAATAAATAGTCGAACAGTGAAATTTTAATACCTGAAACAACTTCTAAACTGAAATTTGACAACAAATAGTTGAATTCTGAAGGTTTTTGTTATATATGTTGAATTTACTCCTTCATTGCTTATAACTCGAAATTCGTTTAGAAATTATTCATACAAAATTTAACGACGACAACAAAAAACTAGATAGGAGCATCAGTAAATAAATCTACGATGCATCACAAATTGAGTAATTGCAAAAAACGATCGGCAAAAACAAAATATACTCAAAAAAAAAATACGGTAATACCTGAAACAACACTTAAGCACTAATTCGTAGAAGATAATTGAATCCCAAAGTGTTATCGAGAACAAGGTAATGTTGATAGTTGAACTTTACGAATTTTTTTTTGAACATCAACAAGTACAATTGAATTTGATTGTTCAATTACAGAGAATTTGAAGCTTCAACAAAAATTTGAATTGATTTTTTTTGAAGGATCATGCGTTTAGCGACTGAAAAATTGAATTGAATTTTTTTCTTTTGAAGAAGAAGAATCACGCATATAGCGAGTGGATAATACAATTTTTTTTTTTTTTGAATTTGAATAGGGTTGTTGGAAGGTAACGAAAAAAGGATGATTAGTGAGCTTTTAATGGAATTGTAATCTTTAATTGTTAATTTATGGAATTATTACCATATTTAGATCAGATAATTAATGCAGTAACAACAATTGTATTTGTATTTTTATAGCAACACTTTGCAAAAATACATATCAAAAGTTGCAAAATATGCAATTATGAAAGTGTTGCTATGAATCTCATAATTAAAGGGTTAAGTATGCTATTTCTGAATTTAACTCTTTATAGTTAGTGGAGATTTAACTAAATGATTCAACCTTAGATCATATTAAGTGTGTTATTTGTTTATATTAAAATTTAAGCACTTATTAATCTTAATCATTAGGATATTAAATAAAATATTAATATACTTAAGTGGTACTTTTGTGTGAATAATTTTTACTATGACTCAATCTCTATTCACAACGATCAAATATCATCTTCACCAACCTCCAACCACCAAGACAAATCATTTCTGTCATCACAATCGTCACAGACAACCACTCGCTGCCAACCACCATTATCAATACGTTACTACCATATCTACCACCTCCATATAATTATATCCACTATTCCTATTATTATTGTCACCGTCGCCACCATCACTATCAACCACTACCATCACTGCGATCAATCCCTAATACTAACCTCCTCCATCTTTGCCAACTAGCTGCTACAAACACCATCGTCAAGCACCGCACTTTCTTCCGTCACCACCACTACCACCAACTACGAACATCAGCCTATTTCACTATCACAACCCCCACCACCATCTCTATCAACTACCACCATCACACAAGTCACTCCAACACCAACCACCTCCGCCATAACAATTATCGCCACACACCACTATTACTAGCCACCAGCACCAACCATCACTACCGCTACTACTACAAATTATCTACACCATAATTAGCAACTACAAAATGTTTTTTTTTTTAAAAATCAAATAATAGTTGGCCTCTACCTTGCTCTGGACGATCTGAGTTCTTTTTCAGTTTTCAACAACTGCCTAGATGTGCTAAAGGTCCCTAAATGGCAAATGTCGAGACTTAGGACTAGGTATGATAAAACCAACTTTTTAATTAGTTGGTTCTACAGTATTATAGTCCGAAGGAGCAAAGTAAGTTTTTGTTGTGTGGCTTCTTCAGCTATTCTAGGTGCATCACCTTTGTGTTTTATTTGGATTATAAGAATATTTATTATATTTAAAATAAATAAATCGTGCACATTTAAATATTGAAAAATAAATAATATTAATAAATAAATATTTAGATCTACACAACATTTTAATCATTCAGACGTGGATCAAAAATTCAAATATCTTAATGTACATATTGATATTTCTGATATAATTAGTTGTTAAGAGCACATTTGATCAGATCTTTAAATTATCTTCAGCCAAAATTTAGAATTTAGATATATAGTTAATCTTCCAATTTAGTAGGATTAAGATAAAGACTTACATTACTGTAGGTCCAAATAAATTAGTAATCAATTATGCTGCAAACAGCAAATCATCCAAGAAAGCAATACGATTCTTTTACCTGTTTGCTTTTCTTACTTCCACTATTGATCAAGTTCAGCATGAAGCACAAGTGTTCAAAATTCAAATATACTGTAGATCTTCAAAATTCTAAAAGCATCTGTTAATCAAAAGAAAATTATTAGAAATTTAACACGTACAGTTTGGTTAATTGCTTTTTACTAGATCAAACAATAATGCTTTTACAAATATAAAATTACTCAAAGCAAATCAGTATGCTTTAATCTATTAATCCTTTAGTGCTTTGAACGACCAAGTTACTGTTAGGAACAAATTTAAACAATTATAAAGTAGAGATAACTTGATAATTACAATGAAAAAAGATTCTTAAAGAACAATTTCAATCAAATAGATAGATCGAGTTGTCAATTCAATCATTATAAAACTCGTAAGTAATTTCTATGGAATATTGATATTTTCCACAAGAAAAGGTTTTCAATAAATATCAATCGATCGAGTAGCTCAAAAAATATAATAAAAACCATTTGAAGAAAGGAATAAATTCTTAAATGATAATCCAAATAAAATTATATTTAAAGACCGGAAAATTACTTATCATGAACTCTAAGCTGACCCTTATATATAAATGAATCACCCAATGTTGTTAATTCATCCACAACTACTTACATATCCTTGGACAAAAAATAAATAAAAAATGCCTTGGTGCATTTTCATTACTAGAAGAGTAAGTTATCCACTAAGTGATGAACAAGTGAAAGGAATGCTCATGAAATATGATAAAAATAGAGATGGGAGAATTAGTAAACAACAAGTGAGATTAGCTTTTAAAGAGATGGGGTTGCATTTTTGCCGTTGGAAAGCTGGAAAGGCCGTTCGTTTTGCAGATAAAAATGGTGATGGATATATTAATGAAGACGAAATGAGTGAGCTTGTTCAATATGCTTCCAAATGGGGCTTTAGGATTTATTAACAGGTATCGGACACCACGTGAGAAAACAAAAAACAAAAACTATAGGCTGGGCTCTATGTGTTATGTGTCCTTTTGTTTTGTTCCTTTTTTTGAGAACCAAAGATCTCTTCTTATAATATATGGAAGAGAAAGGTCTTTTGGGTGTTGTAATATGTATTAGTACTATGTAAATGCCATGTTGGACATGTGGTCTACGTTGGATGTTTTACATGTTGAATAGTATAATTTTGTTGTAGTTAGATATATCAGCAGTAATCTGCACGAAATCGTTTCTTTTACTTATGGATATCAGTGAGATTACTCATAATTTTTTGCTATTCGTGCTAGTATTGTTTTTTTAGGCTGTTGAAAAGTCATCTTAACGACCATTGAAGAAGGTTAATTATCGATAATCAATGAAATTCACAATATTGAAAATAAAAGGAAAAAGTCATCGTTTTCACCCCAAACTATACCCGAAAAGTCGAAGCCACACCTAAACTATACTAGTGACCTATTACACACCTAAACTATAAAAAAGTGAAACTATTTACACCCTGTCAGGCTACCACCACTTGCATGTGGTGTAGTGTTTTACACGCGCTGCCACGTCAGCACCACGTCAGTAAAATGTATCACTTTTTTATAGTTAAGGTGTGTAATAGGTCACTTATATAGTTTAGGTGTGGATTCGACTTTTCGACTATAGTTTGGGGTGGAAATGATGCCTTTTCCCTTAATGTTTTTAGCCGTTTACTTTTGTTATTTAATAGGCTGGACGTGCCTAAAATAAGTGTAACACACGCGCCTTAGAATGGGGGTCGCGGGGAGGTAATAATATCACTTTTATATAGTTAAGGTGTGTAATAGGTCACTTATATAATTTTGGTGTGGCTTAGACTTCTTTTTGCTAGTTGTTATGTTTTCTTCACTATTTTTTCTTTCTTTTTTAACTTGGATTTGTCACATTTAAGACAAGTGCTCTCTGGCCTCTCTATCTCTACGATGTAGAAGCAAGGTTTGCATACACGCTACCTTCTCTAGATTCTACTTGTGAAACTTCTCTGGATATGTTGTTGTGTTCTCGTATACGCATTACGAAAGTAAATTAATCACCTAAAATATGCCACGTTCTTTAATTATATGCATTAGCTAAAACCCCAGGTTCGTTCCAATTGCAGATGATGTATGTGTATTTATTAAAAGAGATCGATGACATATTTATTGATATTAATTAAACTAACTAATAGGCGCTTGATAATACGACCAAAAAAAGTTAAAATTTGAATAGAAAGTATATAATAGGAATACTTTATCATATTTTTATTTTTTAAGTACTTAATTAAAACAAAACTTAATTCAAATTTCTAAATTCAACTTAAAAAACAAAGGTTGGGTATGTATTAGTTATTTAGGCCTCCTTATAATTATGGTCATATTCATATAATTTGATTCCAACCTATACTTGGGGGGCAGGCAATTAAGTGCAGAATCCTTTTGTCCCAAAGTGAATAGGGTGTGTACAAATATATGTATGTTATTTCGTTGTTATTTTGTTTATATCATAGTTTATTAAGAGCATATTTACCTAATTTTAATTAATTAATCCTCAGCCGAAATTTAGGTTCCAATTTAGTAGGATTAAGATAAAGACTAATGATTAACTAGCCTTTATCATGTTAATTAGAGTACGTTTCCTTCTAATTTAAAATGTTGCAAGTGCCACGTGCGTGAATATAGTGCTAAAGTAATATTATTATTTGGTTAATGTAGATATCTTTAATTTTAAAATATAATATAACAATTATGTTATTTTACCACAAATGCTACTATTTATATAATATGTCTATCGTGTAATGTTGAGTATCACACACTTAACATAAAAAAATTATATTAGAAAAACAAAACTATAAAACTGCCGCATTACTCCTTTGTACTACTTTTAATATCTTCTGTAGAAGAACAACGCTCTTTATTTTTATTCTGTTCTATTTTATTACGTGTATGAGTTTTAATTAAAAGTTTCTTTCATTAAATGAAAAAAAAAAAACTTATATATGCTCGTCTTAAGAAAAGAGTGACTAAACTACAGTACCACAGAGAATGTGTTAAACATATAATTAACATAAAGAATAAACATAAAGTATCTTGGCATGGATAAACATGGCTATTTTCTGTGGTATATTTTTTTTGAACTTTCAGTATACGTATATTTCTTTTGTCTGCATGTCTTTGCATCTATATATTATAAATGTTATCCATCTATAAATTAATCAATGAGTGCCCAACTGAATCTGGAATAATTATAGGGAAACTTTCGGCCTAAGCTACATATGTCTGAGCAGTGATGAAGCTAGAAATTTCACGAAGGGTGTTCAAAATTTAATATGTGTATAAAATTAATTTTTAATCTATATATTTTGTATAATTTTTATATATATAATATAATTTTTCAGTGATAGATGTTTAACTAGCCACCCTTCACTACATGTGGCTATGTGGACGTGGAGTATCACTTACGGGTTGATTTGATCTTAGTAATTTGATTCGGGTTTTCTCTATATGTTATAGAAACACACTAAATTATCATAAATAATAAGTTTCAAACTAAATAAATCAAATAAGAATAATAAAATTTTAAACTTGAACCCATAATATTTAGGTTCTGAATCAATATATATTATGTAACGAACGAGTTGACGTGCATGTTGTCCTTTTGTAGTATGGAATGCGTCAGAGGCGGAGCCAGCCCTCTTTAGGGGTTCGTCCGAATCCCCTTCGACGGAAAAATATACTATTTATACATGATTAAAATTATTTTTTATGTGGTTATAGTAGGTGGTGAATTCCCTTCGACTTAATTTTCTTTGAATATTGAACCCCCTTACTTGAAATCTTGACTCCGCCGGTGGAATGCGTGACGATCCAGTATTGGAAATTTGAGTTATGGTTAATAAAGGGTTTATATTTTATGTTGTAGAGTATTTATATTCCAAAGTATTTATATAAGGATGTGAGACTATTTTGGAGTATAAGATTCACTAAAAAAGTTATTTTTCTCCATCAAGCATCAAGTGATCTGTGTTGAACACTCAGAAATTAAAGAGTCAGTAGGAGTAAGAAATAATTTAAAAGTTACTATGCTTTATTAGCTTTTAGTGCTTAATTGAGTTTTACATATATAAAATTACTCGAATCAAGGCATGCTTTAATAAATTAATCCTCGATCTAGTGCTTTTTGACCAACCTACTAAGAACAAAATTAATACAGTAAAAATATAAATTAGAGAAACTTGATGGTAACAATGAAAAGTGTACAAAAAGTATTCTTAAAGGGCAATTTCATAAAATGGATTAATGGAGTTGTCAATTCATGCATTATAAAATTCTTAATAAGGAATGACTTTAATTCAGTAGAATTTATCGATGTTTTCCAAAAAGAAAAAAAAAAAAGAGTTTCAAGAAATATCGAGTAGCTCAATATTTGGCGAATGTGGTTTATTAATAATTAAATAAATTATGCTTCGACAAGTAAGCTAGCTAGAAATTAGTCTAGTAGTCTAATATATTTAATTTCGATTATTACATATCACGTTTCTTTCGAATCTTGCACACTAGGTTAGTGTTTGGTCATAGATTTCCAAATATTTTTGACAAGTCATTTTTTGGTGAAGATTTCGGTGAAGTTTTATCATGTGTTTGGCTGCCATGATATTTGGAAACATATTTCTCTTTAATTACTAGTTTCTTTTAGCTTTTGAAAATTTTGAATTATTGCCAAAAATATTTGCTAAATAATGACAACTAGTATGGCGGTCAAACACTATTTGCCAATTTTTTCCCAAAAATTACTTGGGAAATAATTAAATAAGAATCATTCTTACAGAGTAATTAAACTGCAATTATTTTACTTAATTGTTTGTCTCACTTTTGATCAAGTCCAGCATGAATAACAAGTGTTCAAACTTCAAAGATGCCAAAAGATCTTCAACTTAGTTTTCTTAAAATATCCATAAAGAACAACAAAAGCAAAAGAGAATTAATATTAGATATTTAAGAGTTCGTGTTTAATTGATATACATTTTTGTTAAATGCTCCTATATATTAGTCATAATAAACTTTCTTGAATTAATCCGTTAAATGATAATGTCAACATAAATCATTAAGCATATCTTGGTGAGATATGTCTCCTAGCTTTCTGTTGTATATTATATTCTGAAACTTTCGGTATATATTTTCTTTTGCAGCTTTATTAGCATCTTCTATGTTCTTATCCATCTATAAACTAATCTATGATTACCCAAATGAATCTTGAATAATACTAAGGGGGAACTTATTCTGCTCCATATAAAAAGCTAAGTAATGTTCTACGTATAAAATATATGGATGATAAATTTTGAATCCAATAAATCAAATTATAATTTGTTGGCGCTTAATATTCAAATTCTAAATCCGCATTCAAGCAACAAGTTGATGTGCATGGTTATCCTTATGGTGTAGAATGCATGCATGCATAGTATTAATAAGGAGTTTGTACTTTGTACTTTATGTTGTAGAATATTATATTCCAAAGTATGGATGTGATACTCTTCTAGAGTATATATAAGATTTAATAAAAGGACCTTTTTCTCTATCATGAGATTGATCAAATAATTACAACGCAAAAAGAGTAATTAAAAAACATTCTTAAAGAGCAATTTCAATCAAATGGATTGATTGATATTTGCCAATTCATTCATTATAAAATTCGGTAAAACTTATCGATAATTCAATATTTTCCACAGGAAAAAGTTTCAAGAAATATCGAGTAGCTCAACATTTGGTGAATGTGGTTTATTAACTATTATAATTAAATTATGCTTCGACAAGTAAGCTAGAAATTATTCTAGTGTCTAGTATATTTAATTTCAATTATTATATATCACGTTTCTTTCTAATCTTGCACTCTAGTTAATACACCAACTTTAATTTAAGATATTACGATCCATACTCTACTAAGATTTGTGTGCTAAATGGTGATCGATAATGATAAACCTAGTTTAAAAAAAGGAAACCGCCTAAGGCTCCCAAATTTAAGGGGTCTCATTTTTTTTAGGAATAATAAATTATATATTTTTATTAAAAAATTACTAAATATTATTTATAGCAAAAATAAACTTCTTATATAAAAGTAAAGAATTATTAGAAGAAGTTTGATGTATTTAAAGTATGTCTTAATAAAAATTAAATATTAACAAAAAAAATTATTAAAAGAATCATCCATATATAATATCTATAACTTTGCATCTCAAATTTTAATATATAAACTTTATTAACAAAAATATTTTTTCTTAAAAATTTAAGGTCTCTGTTTGATTCTCTCTTTAGACCATCAATGTGCTTGAGCCGTCCCTGGTGATAACGACAGTTGATGCATGTTTGTGGTTAATTGATGGTGATGGTGATTGTGGGTGGTGGAATTAACAATTGATAATAATAGACGACAATAATTAGCAGTGTAAGTAGATGCAATAGTGATGAAATGTTATCTTCTGCGGAAATTTTTCATGATAGCATCTTAATGATATTAAGATTTTGTCACGTAACTAAATCATTCTTGTAAAATAAAACATAGATAATTGCAGTTAACAATTCAAATTTAAATAATTTAAATTAATTATAAATATAGATACCTAATGACACTAATTTGAATAATTAAAAGTTAAGAATTTTATAAAGTGAAACACCTATGAAGCCTACATTTACCTAACCTATAAGCACAATACCTCAATTTTTAGATAGGTACTTTTATAAGAATCTGTTTTTTTAATGTTTTTTACATAGGTCACTATTGGTTTCCTCTTCTTAATTACTTCCACTTTAATTTGATCAAGTTCTAGCGTGAAGCTTATACAAGTGTACAAAGATAGTGAAAGATTACAATAAACTCAACGTTAAGAACGTCTTACTAAATAAAATTAAATCTATAAAGTTTCAATTCTGCATCTGCATCTGCCTAGCCGTACTTATACCTCATACACCGTAATCTAAAAATCACAATAAGTTCAGCAATAAGATTGAACTAATAAAGTTTAAATTCTGCTTCTGCGTAACCCTAACAATTAATTAATTACCCCATATATCTACACTCATCCTAACCAGTAAAATAAAGTTGAAGAAGGAATAAATTCTTATTAATCTACATCCAAGATTCCAACCAAACAAAATCATATTCTCAAATTGAAAATGACCCATTATCATGAATTAAGAGCTGACCCTTACTTACATATAAACATATATGAAAAACCCCTTGTTGGAAATTCATCCACCACTATACAGTATACACTTATCCTAAGGATATCACACAAAGAAAAAGTATAGCAAAAGAAAATGCCTTGGTTCATTCCTAAAAGAGTAAGTTATCCACTAAGTGATGAACAAGTGAAAGGTATGCTCATGCGATATGATAAAAATAGAGATGGTAAACTTAGCAAACAAGAATTGAGATTAGCATTTAAAGAGATGGGGTTGTATTTTTGTCGATGGAAAGCTGGAAAAGCCATTCGTTTTGCAGATAAAAATGGTGATGGATATATTAACGAAGATGAAATGAGTGATCTTGTCCAGTATTGTTCAAGATGGGGCATTAGGATTTCTTAACAGGTAGCGAACACCAGGTGGAGGAAAAAAAACCTAGGTTGGGTTCTATGTGTGATGTGTCCTTATGTTTTGCTTTTTTGGTTAGTGTTTTTTGTGGTGTTGTGTACTTTTTGTATTCTTGTAATATTTGAAAGAAAAGGGTCTTTTGGGAGTTTTTTTTTTTCGGTAGAATTTTGGTAGTTGTAATATGTACTATTGCTAATAGCTATGTAAATGTCATGGTGTACATGTTGTCTATATATGTTCCATGTTTACTAATTTCTATGTAAATTTTGTTCTAGTAGCCAATATTAATATAAGCTATCCTCCACATTTTATTTCGAATTTTAATTTCTTTTTCTAAGTGATCCCAATTCATTTGTTGCAATTTATTGACATTTTTTTTTTTACTCTTTTAGAAATTAATTTTGATTAATTTTTGAAGCTAAAATGGATTAGATCAACTCAGTATTTTAAAATTAAAATATATATATTTAAAAATTATATGAAAAATATTACTGTAAGTTGCAATACGGCTCATGTTAATATGACGAAAAATATATTTTAAGTTGTTGATCAATATTTACACAGTTTAATTCTCAAAAAATAAGAAATGCTACATAAGTCAAAATAGAGAAAGTAGTAGTGTTTACTTCCGAATCAGAAATGATAAAAGCATATACATATAGATGATAGAATGAGAAAATTTTAATTTGAGATAGTTGTCGTATTTCAGGTATACAAAAATGTATCTTAGTTTTTATGGGATTTGTCAAATTTCAAGAATCAAACAAATTCTTTTTTTATCGCTATCTCCATAGAGTACAGACATTATGCATGTACAATCTCAAAGAGACTATGTATCTTTTTCCCATGACTTTATGTATTGTTCCCTTATATATTCCTCAAAGTTGGGGTCCGATTCATTGTCAATGTATTTTTTCAGATTATATGTACCTAAATGTGTTTGCGACGATAGCTTTTCTTACTTGTGAAACATCAAAAAATAAGTAAAGAAACCCATTTAAAATATTCTTTCTATAAAAATATTTTCCTTCAAGCCAAACACACCCTCTGCGTTGTTTTTTAAAAAAAAGAAAAAAAAAGATTTTTGGTCCAACGGGATCATTCATGAACATAATTATACACTCGAGTTACACATTGCAATAGGAAGGAGCCACAAATTTTCATTGTAGAAAAAAATACTTTAGAAAATCGTGTATTAATGTTCTTTATGTAGGAATAATACATGATTTTTAAACACAATCAAATTAATATGTAACTTTCCTGCCAAATCAAAAGTACAAACATGCAAAAGTTTTGTTCCTTAACTAGTGAGGACCTTATATTATATACATTCCTTAGTTTTGTCTATATGATTTGAGTAGTGGTAGAATCCTCCTATTAAATATTACTACTACTTTTGGTTATTTTTTTTCTCTTTAACACTGTACATACTATACTATATACAATCCAAATATGAAGAATATGAAGTGTTTCTGCAGTCATGTACCTTTGACTTTGAGTGATGAACAACTAACCAAAGTTATCAAAAAGAAATATTGTTCAAATGGCCTTGGCGTTGGCGATGGACGTATTGAAAGAAAGAAGATATTTGTCAACAATTTTTTTTTATTGCCATATATTGGATGTTGTTGTAAAAAGTATATTTTGTAGACACCTAATTTTATCTCTCCCAAGTTCAATTTTATTCATTTTTACTTCACTTTATCATACACCCTTACCCACGTGATTATACCCTCCACAAAATGACAAAAATAACAACCCCTAGCTAGTTTTATCTTATCCTAACAACCTACCCAATTAAAAGCGGACACCTCACTACCTCACTACCCTACCCCCTACTTGACCCCATCACGTTTCTTTTCCATTTTTTCTTGGATTATATATATACACAAAGGAAATACAGTAAGGGGGGGGGGGGATAGATATACACACATAAACAGATCAAAGAAGGGGGGGGTTTCTTCGGGATTCACGATATTCATCCCTTCTTTCTCTTCTCTTCGAATACACGCACTCACGCACAGCCACCGGAAATACACACAGTAAAGAGATTGAGAGGGAGATCGTGAGGAAAAGAAGGGAAATAGAGAGATAGATGGCAGCAGAATGACGTGAGGGACAGAGATTGAGGGTGACCGGAGATCGAAAACGGTAAGGAGCGGAGAGAAAGATGCAACGACGAGAGAGAGTGAGCTGAAATCGAGTGAGAAGTGTGAAAACGCAGAACGGAGATACCTCAGCTGACTGGTTCGAGTTTTCCGGCGAACGGTTCATCGGAATCCACCGTCTCTCTTCGAAAATGACCCATTGGAAAACAACCGCTTCCTCCATTAATTCCGGTGAAAACCACAATCGAATTCGGCTACTCCTAAAAAGGGTCAACTCAGTTTTGATTTGGGTTTTGTTGATTCCCTGTTCTCAACGATTTCTTGTTTGGTTCGGATTTCTAGAGTTTCACGTTCGGTTTTAGGTTCCATTGAAATTCTTGTTCCGGATATTCTACTGTTTCTTACTGTTTTGGAATTCGGATCCGTTCGGGTTGTGGGTGCTCAATTTCCAGTTGGTTCAGACGTTGTTGAGGTTTTTATCGTCCGAGAGTTTGAGTTTCGGCTTCATTGATTCGTTATTTTCAATCCGAATCTCTTGAAGTCGGATTTCTATACACGAATTTGGTTTTCGTTCGAGGTTCCGTGTTCGAAGACGCTCCTTTCGTCTATTGTTGATGCTGATATCATCATAATTGCAAAACATCATTTGAGGTCCATTTCTTCAACTTTGTTCTTCTTTTATTTTTATTTTAATGTGGTGTGTTGATGTTAATTACGTGAGTTGTATGAGTTTGATGATATGATTCAGATTATGTGTTTGAGCTTCTATAATTGTCGTGACTTGATCGGTTGGTTCTCTATTGAAATCAGTTAATCGTGTGGTTGTAAATAAATTTGGGGTGGGATTGAGATTAAAAGTTGATAAAGTGAATATTGTTGTTTTGATTCATCGATATTGTTAATTGTGATAGTTTCATGTTTAGGCCGACAATTGATAGGCAAACGTAGGTTGGGTAAGCGAATTTAGAACTTGGGTGTTTCGTTGAATGTGAAATGTGCGTGTGAATGTTTCTTTCTAGTTTATCGTATTTAATTCAAATGTATTCATTTAGTCGGGGAATTCCCCGAGACACATTGTATTTATTCATTGGGGAATGCCCCGACGGATCATGTAAGCAAAGAAGGTTCGTGATCAAGGCCCAAGGCATCGGGTAAAGCACGGGAGCGTAGTTAGGATTAGTGTAGGTTAGATAGGATTTATTTTTGCATTTTTATTTATTTTGGGCTGTATAATTGGACTGAACACTAAATTTTGGATTTGTTTTGTGTGTTTGATTGATTGTTTTATGTGTTTTTGTGTGGTTTATACATTTGTAATGTCAAATTAGTCGATACGCTCTACCAAGCGATCATGGCCGAACCACGGGATCGAGGGGTGCCTAACACCTTCCCCTCGGTCAACAGAATTCCTTAGCCGGAATCTCTGTTCGCGGATCAGTTTAAAAGAGTCAAAAACTGTTTTGAAAAGGATTTCCAAAGGTGACTTGGCACACCAGATTATGCCAAGTGGCGACTCTGAGTTTTGAATATAAAAAGTCCTTTTCGGAACTAAATTTCATTTTTTGTCACTTTAATAATAAAAACTCTTTTGAACTTGAAATATAAATCTTTTTTTGGTCGAAAAAAGGGTGTGATAGCTACGACGACTCTGCTGGGGACAGTCCTTTTCAGAATTCGAGCTATTTTTGGAGTCGTATCGACTTTGTTTGGCATTACGAGTGTATAAGCATTGTTTGTGATTTTTGTTTGTGTTATTGTTATCATTTTTGTGCGATTTCATGCTCTTTGTTTACAGTATTTATCCTATGTGTTACCGCTTTTATATCTGGCATCATGTGTCTACCCCCAGGCCTTTTTTCTGCAACAAGTCTGTAGTACACGTGTTGTACATGACCTCTAGTTGAGTCACCCTTATTTTAGGGGGGAGCCGTCGGTGTTATGGAGTAGGTGGAAAGCTGTCGCATCCACTATCGATCATACGCTCCCCCGAACAGCCTTGATAGTGAACCCCAACGAAGGTCAGCCTTTAGGTCATGCTTATGTGCATCATATTGAGACCTAGTGGGGCCCACTTGGTCCTTTGTAGGAGACTCACCTCTAAAGCATCCCTACGTGCTAAATGTCGCATCTTTGAGGGTAACGTGGTCATTTGACGGACTGATTTGGGCAAAACATGTGTTAGAAGTAAGGTGTGTAGGCAAGAACTGTTGAAAAAATAGAGAAAAAAAGTGAAGTGAGTCGAAAAGAAGAAAAAAAAAGAGTGTCGTAGCTTTTAGTGTTCTTTATGGCTTTTGTTTTTCACAATTCAAAAATTCAAAAAGATTTCTTTAGTTTTTACACTCATTCGTTCAAAAATCAAAACATCAAAAGATTTCTCACTTTGTCTCATTTAGCATGCATTCATAATTCAAAATTTTTAAAAAAGATTTTTTTTAGTAGTTTTTATAAAAGAAAATGAAAAATGGTAGAAGTTTTGTTCATTTCATATAATGAAAATACCAAAAAGATTTTCCTTCATAATTGTTGGTGTCAGTTTAGTTGAAGTGTCTAATTAAAAAAAAAACAGAAAGATTTTATTCGTTTGTCTTTGGTTGTGTCCCTTAAGTTAGGGTCAATCTGTTAGTTAATCGTTAATTGTCCAATCTGGACGAACTACGCACCCCTGGTTCTCCTCTTTCGGGAGTGAGATACGTAGGCAGCCTATTGTTGGTTCGGGGATCTTATTTGAAAAATCCAAAAATATTTCTTCACTCTCCATTTAGAGTAGGCGTTTCATATACGTCTTTAAAAGAAAACTACAAAAAGATTTTCCTTTAAAAGGTTCAAGTTTCATTTTCACATGAAATTCAAAAATCAAAAACCCAAAAAGATTTTTCTTTGGTAATCACAGGTTTCATTTTGTATAGAGATTTAAACCTAAAAAAAATGTAAAAAGATTTTCATCAATTCTTTTGACACTTTGTTTCAAGAAAGGAAAAAGAGTTTAATTGGTCATTTTGGCAAAACTTCACGAACTACGTACACCTGATTCTCCTCTTTCGGGAGTGAGATACGTAGGCACTCTTCTTGGGTTCGATGATCTTTTCAAGAAAAAAAAGAGGTTTTGAAAAACTGTTGAACTCTAACCATTTGCTATCTCTTGTCCAGTTAGTTTAAGGTGGTTGGTTTGTGGCATTTTGGCTGGTCCTCCATATTGCTCCAAGTCACAGAGAAAGTTATGGCCAACAAGGATACCGAGTTAGTTGTCACTAATCAGATAGGGAGTTCGGGGAATGATAATGTAGGAGATAATGAAGAGATTCAAAAATTAAGGCGGCAAATAATAGAAATGCATCGAGCTTGGGCTAATGGATTGCCGCCTCCTCCAGTTCCCACTGATAATCTGGAATATCTTTCTAGCTTGCCTCCCGTGTCACATGCACAATTTTCCATTTTTGTTGATATGCCACAACATGCATCAGGATCGACTTCGGGGCAACAATATCCAACCACTTTCAATGTTCATTTCCTCACTCCCCAATCCAAGACTACCACATACTCGGCTCTAGCTGTTGTTCATGCTTTTGTGGTGCCACCCCCACCCGAATCTCCTACTTTTGATGTTCATCCACAAGTTGTGCCTCCCTACTCTACAAGAGAGCCTGCATTGAATATTTTTAGTGGTCAGCATTATACTCTCGAGCCCACATTTAAGTTGATTGGTCCTTACGATTTCCCTCAACCGCCTGAATTTCCTCCTAACACTGAGAAGCCTGTTATGATAGAAGAACAAGAGAAAATAGCCAGAAAATTGAGAAGTTTGGAACTGACTATGAAAAACTTGCAAGGACTTGGGGGGTACAAAAGTGTCTCATATAAAGATCTGTGCATGTTTCCTGGTGTAAATCTTCCTATTGGTTTTAAAATGCTGAAGTTTGAGAAGTATGATGGACATGTCAATCCTATAGCACATTTGAGACGCTAGTGCAACCAGCTAAGGGGCGTTGGAGGGAAGGAAGAATTACTCATGGCATATTTCGGTGAGAGTCTTTCAGGTCTAGCTTCAGAATGGTTTGTCGACCAAGACATCGATAAGTGGAACAACTGGGATGACCTTGCTAACGAATTCGTGTAACAATTTCAATACAATATGGAGTTGAATCCTGATGAGAAATCCCTGACTAATATGAAGAAAAAAAGTACTGAAACTTTCAGAGAGTATGCGATTAGATGGCGTGAACAAACTGCTAGGGTGAAACCGCCAATGAAAGAAAGTAAGATAGTAGAGGCATTTATTCAAGCACAGGATGAAACATATTATCAACACTTGTTACCTGCATTAGGCAAGCCATTTATTGAGGTCCTCAAAATGAGGGAGATGATAGAGGATGGAATTAAGACCGGTCGCATTGTGAGTTTTGCAACATTGAAAGCGACTACTCAAGCAATTCAAAAAGGTTCGGGAAGTGTTGGAGGAAAGAAGAATGAGGAAGATGCATCTGCCATTATAGTTGGACAGCAGACACGGGTAAGAGGACCATACCATCGTTACCCACGGGCTCAAACCCAAGTTTATGGTCAAGTTCCACAGAATCTTTCCCAAAATCCATTATATTTCATTCCCCCATCTCCATATCAAGTGTATAATGCACAACCATATGTTCAACCCCCATCTTACCCACACTGGTGCGCACCAACTCTATCGAGTTATCCTCCAGCTCCACATACAAACCGAAGCCCTTCTAGGTCTGGTTTTCAATTTAAGCCAAATAATGAAATGAGACAGAAGTTGAGGGATAACTTCACACCGATTGGAGAGTCGTATGCAAGTTTATTCCAGAGATTGGTACAACAGGACATGATCACTCCTCTCCTTGGGTATATTCCTGACCCACATTCAAGAAGTTTTGATCCTAATGTACGATGCGCATATCATTCTGATGTTCAGGGTCACAGTATTGAAGATTGTCGTGCTTTGAAAAGAGAAATTGAAAAGATGACTCAAGATAAATCAATCATGGTATAGAACATTGACAGTGAGGAAAGCTCTAGTCATGATGATATGCAAACCAGTGGCTAAGATGTCAGGTTGAGCAATTGAGAAGTCACCTCTCTCCTTACTAGGAAGGGGTCTGGTAGCTTGTTTTATTTTATTTTCTGCTATCCGAATTATTTCAGGGTTGTAGTTCGGGATCTATCTTGTTTTGTCCTTTTGTTGTTTATGTTCAAACCCTTCTATCTTTTGTTTCAACTAAATGAAGTGTCCTATTTTTCTTTGTGTTTTAAATATGTGTTGTTCGTTTGTTTTCTTTATATAGTACATTTTATGTTGACCCTAGTGTTATGACATGCTAGTGAAATTTTTAGCCAGATCTTAAAATCCAGTTTAAGCATGAACTTTGAATCCGAGGGTTAAAGTAAGAAAAAGAGAGCATCTGAGAAAATAGGTAGAGTGCTAAGACATTCGGTGACAAGTTCAAGACTTCTTTGAAAATTAAGGCAATTATTTTGAGAATCGCAAGAATAACTTGGTCATCAACTAAAAAACATTGCTTAATTAGGTCAAATAGCGGATGTGTGATCCCGAGGGACAGAAAAATCAACTCCATGAAAGCATGAGTCATTCAATGTGAGGAATGTACAACAAAAGTGGAGTGATATATTGAACAAAGTGCAAGAGTAGTGACACACAGACTCAGTTAAAGTTAATGCTTAAAAAATGTCACAAATGATCATCTCTCACTTTCATATTGCATGATATGTACTTGCATTTTCAAGGATTGATACGACGAAGGCATTTTATTCTGCTATCCAAACATCGTGTCATCCTTTGTTTACCCCATTTGAGTTTTAGTTCTATTTCTTTCATATCCCTCGTTTGGATTCAAGATAGAGTCAACAAAGCTCAAAAAGAAAGTGTCGAGCAAAAAAATAGTGTCAGAAAAGTTTTAAAAAAGAGAGAAGAAAAAAATGTGTCCAAAAAGAAAAGAGAAAAGAAAAGTGTCAAGGAAAATAGAATCAGAAAAATCCAAAGAGAAAAAAAGTGTCAATAAAAGAAAAAGAACCAAAAGTCTAAATCATGCAAGAACAAACTGTCAGAACTACGCGTGACCTGATTCTCATCTCTCAGGGGTGAGATACGTAAGATGCCCTACTCTGGGCTCGGTCCAACCAAATAAACAATTTAGTATTTTTCAGTCAAAAGAAATTGGGGGCATGAGTTGATCCTTATTGTTTGAGTCGATTCCGAAAGTTGTAAGTCCCACCCCACTTCAAGTGTCGTTTGGGCCTCAAATCATCCTTTCTTTCAGACCTTATTCAAAAGCCAAGTTACAACCAAAGAAAGACCTTCGGATCAATCTTTGAGAAAGTTAAGGCTAAGCATGCAATGGATGTGATGATGCATTTTGGGAACTACTTGTCTTCCTCAGCATAAGGAATCAGGAGAAAAATGAAAATGAGAGAGTCTTATAGGTGAAAACCCTCATGGGCACCGTAAGATGATGGTAAGCTGAGAGAGATAACAATGAGAGAGTCTTATCGATAAAAACCCTCACGAGCACGGTAAGACGACGGTGAGTTGAGACAAATGAAAATAAGAGAGTCTCATTGGTGAAAAACCCTCACGGACACCATAAGACAATGATGAGCTAGAAAAAATGAGAGAGGCTTGTTGAAAAAAAAAACCATCCTAGGTGCTACTAGTCGAACAAGGTCTTAAATGCAATTGACCTAAGGAAACAACTCAGTTTCAAGGCCATTAACTCAACAACAATTGGTAGAAAGTTGGGATGGAAAGATCAGGCAGCCTGACCCAAAATGCATGGCATAATCTTCGGAGTTGACTGTCATTTTTAGATAAATTTTTATTTCTTTGTTTCAATGGGGACATTCATTATCTTTTCTTTCTTCTCTTTATTTTGTTTATCTTTCTTGAGTCAGTTATTCAAATAAAAGTCATTGTCATTTTTCTCTTGTTGTTGAGTCAAGTCTATGTCGAAACAAGTGAGAAAAGATTTCAAAACTGGCTACTAGCTTCTTCAATTGCAGAAAGCAAGACAAAAGGCCAGCACATGAAAGAGACATGATTGTGAGCCGAAATAAGGCATGCAAAAAGTTGGGTCAACAGAAAATTCTGGGAATTCATGAAAATACCAAGGGTCAAAGAGTTTATCTAAGAAGCATGGCAAAGCAAAGATACTGTGTTTGTTTCAGAAGAACTCTTAATAATCGGAGTTTGGGTCAATGATGCAGCAAGTCAACGACATATGCTAATGGTTGGAAGCAAGGTTAAATGTGACCGGGGCAAGAACAATTTCCATGAAAGCCAAAGCCACAAACCAGCTACCATGTTTTTAAACTAACAAGTTTTTTTTGTATGAAACAGGAACACATGCTACCTTCGAATCAAGGATTTCAAAGCCTAAACATCAAGGGCCATAATATTCTCACTTCTACAAATGCAAGAGGCAATGTTGCTGCATATATTTGGTATTCAAACCAATGGTAATTCAAGCGGCATTTGTAAGGAGACGCACTTACTTGTTTTGGTGATTCTAGCAACATTTGTAAAGAGATACACTTTCTTGTTTGGGTAATTCCATCAATATTTGTAAGGAAACACACTTTCTTATTTGGTAAATCCAGCAACATTTGTGAGCAAACACACTTTCTTGTTTGGTAATTCAAGCGGTATTTGTAAGGAGATGCACTTCCTTTTGTGGGAAATTCAAGCAACATTTGTAAGGAGATGCACTTCCTTGTTTGATAATTCAAGCAACATTTGTAAGGAGACGTACTTCCTTGTTTGGTTATTCGATCGGTATTTGTAAGGAGATGCGCTTCCTTGTTCGGGTAATTCCAACAACATTTGTAAGGAGATGCACTTCCTTGTTTGGGTAATTCCAGCAATATTTGTAAGGAGACGCACTTCCTTGTTTGAAAAATTCAAGAAATATTTGTAAGGAGACGCACTTCCTGGTTTGGGAAATTCGAGCAACATTTGTAAGGAGATGCACTTCTTTAATTCAAGTGCTATCATAAGGAGACGCACTTCCAAAGGAGACACACTTCCTTGTTTGGTAATTCAACCGATATTTGTAAGGAGACACACTTTCTTGTTTGGGTAATTCAAGCGACATTTGATAAGGAGTCGCACTTCCTTGTTAGGGTAATTCAAGCAACATTTGTAAGGAGACACACTTCCTTGTTTGGAAAATTCAAGCAATATTTGTAAGGAGACGCACTTCCTGGTTTGGAAAATTCGAGCAACATTTGTAAGGAGATGCACTTCTTTAATTAAAGCGCTATCATAAGGAGAGGCACTTCTAAAGGAGACACACTTCCTTGTTTGGTAATTCAAGCGCTATCATAAGGAGACGCACTTCCAAATGAGACGCACTTCCTTGTTTGGTAATTCAAGCGATATTTGTAAGGAGGAGCACTTCCTTGTTTGGGTAATTCAAGCGGCATTTGATAAGGATACAAACTTTCTTTTTTGGGTAATTCAAGCAACATTTGTAAGGAGACACACTTACTTGTTTGGACAATTCAAGCAACATTTGTAAAGAGACGCACTTCCTGGTTTGGGCAATTCGAGCAACATTTATAAGGAGACACACTTCCTTATTTTGGTAATTCAAGCGCTATCATAAGGAGACACACTTCCAAAGGATACACACTTCCTTGTTTGGTAATTCAAGCGGAATTGGTATGGAGACACACTTCCTTGTTTGGTAATTCAAGTGGTATTTGTAAGGAGATGCACTTCCTAGTTTGGGTAATTCAAGCGGTATTTGTAAGGAGACGCATTTCCTTGTTTGGGTAATTCAAGCAACATTTGATAAGGAGATGCACTTATTGGTTTGGGTAATTCAAGCAACATTTGTAAGGAGACGCACTTCCTTTTTTGGACAATTCAAGCAACATTTGTAAGGAGACGCACTTTCTAGTTTGGGAAATTCGAGCAACATTTGTAAGGAGACACACTTCCTTATTTTGGTAATTCAAACGCTATCATAAGGAGACACACTTCCAAAGGAGACACACTTCCTTGTTTGGTAATTCAAGTGGTATTGGTATGGAGACACACTTCCTTGTTCGGTTAATTCAAGAAACATTTGTGAGAAGACGCACTTCCTTGTTTGAGTAATTCAAGAGGCATTGGTGATGCACTTCCTAACTTAAGTCTTGATTCCTAGAAGATGCACTTTCTAGTCGAGTTATCGCACTTAACCCTAAGGATATGCACTTCCTTGTTTGAGTAATTCAAGCGGCATTGGTAAGGAGACACACTTCCTTGTTTTGGTAATTTAAGCAACATTGGTAAGGAGATGCACTTCCTTGATTGGGTAATTTGAATTTTACTTTTTAGGTGATGCACTTCCTAACTTAAGTTTTGATTCATAGAAAATGCACTTTCTAGTCGAGTTATCACACTTAACCCTAAGGAGACACACTTCCTTGCTAGTTTTCATTTGTCAGGTGGCACACTTTTTAACTTAAACTTGTAACTCTAGAAGACGCACTTTCTAGTTAGAATCCCTCACTTTAATTCTTAGGAAACGCACTTCCTAGTCTTGGTTATTCAATTTTACTCTCAAGAGATGCATTTCTTGGTCAGAATCTTGATTCATCATTGCAACATGCAAGTAGGTATGATGTGACTTTTCCAAAAATCTTCTGATGATAAACTTGAAAAAAAAAATCTGTTTTTGAAACTTTAGTTTTCTGGCAAACGGAATTTCTCTTTATAATAATCTTTGTTTGGGATAATTTTCTTTTATTTTAGTTTTGATGTGATTTCAGGAGTCCGCCTGAAGAACAGGGTGAATAAATGGAAAGTCAAGCAACAAAGTGAAGAAATGAAAAGTCAAGCAACAAGGTGAAGAAGTTGAAAACAAAGCAACAAGGTGAAGAAATTGAAAGTTAAACAGATTGAAAAATAGCAAGTCAGGAGCCCGCCTACAGAACATGGTGAATTTTTTTTAAAAGCATAGCAACAAGTTGATTGAAATAGCAAGTCAGGAACCCGCCTGGAGAATAGGGTGTAGAAATTGAAAAGCATAGCAACAAGTTGATAAAATAGCAAGTCAGGAACCCGCCTGGAGAACATGGTGGAGAAATTGAAAGGCAAGCAGCAAGTTGAAGAAATTGCAAGTTAGGAGTCCGCCTGAAGAATAGGGTGATGAAACTCAAGTCAACAGTTCAAAAGAAGCTGCATAGATAGGATTTTTGTAATTTTATTTATCTTTTTAACTCTTGTAATTTTTCATTTTTGATGTAATGACAGAGTCGCGGACCGGAACCTCGATAGGGCCTTACTCGACTCTCCAACTCAGTATAATTCCTCTCCTTCCAACCATTTGAGATACCTGTGATTGGACTCTCTCATAACTTGGGTAAGTAAGATGTCAAAGACCCGATTGCCCTTCTTCCTTCTGTTTCTTTCTTTGAATAATGGTCGGGTCAAAATTTGGTCTCGTTGTCTACTTCTTTGTCTGAAAACACTTAATGTTTACATTCAAAGGGGGCATGTTTTAGACACCTAATTTTATCCCTCCCAAGTCCAATTTTATTCATTTTTACCTCACTTTATCATACACCCTTACCCACGTAATTATACCCTCCATAAAATGACAAAAATAACAACCCCTAGCTAGTTTTATATTATCCTAACAACCTACCCAATTAAAAGCGGACACCTCACTACCTCACTACCCTACCCCCTACTTGATCCCATCACGTTTCTTTTCCATTTTTTCTTGGATTATATATATACACAAAGGAAATACAGTAAAGGGGGGGATAGATATACATACATATACAGATCAAAGAAGGGGGGTTTCTTCGGGATTCACGATATTCATCCCTTCTTTCTCTTCTCTTCGAATATATGCACTCAAGCACAGCCACCGAAAATACACACAGTAAAGAGATTGAGAGGGAGATCGTGAAGAAGAGAAGGAAAATAGAGAGATAGCTGGCAGCAGAATGACATAAGGGACAGAGATCGAGGGTGACCGGAGATAAAAAACAGTGAGGAGTGGAGAGAAAGACGCAACAACGAGAGAGAGTGAGCTGAAATTGAGTGAGAAGTGTGAAAACGCAGAACGGAGATACCTCAGCTGACTGGTTCGAGTTTTCTGGCGAATGGTTCATCGGAATCCACCGTCTCTCTCCAAAAATGACCCATTGGAAAACAATCGCTTCCTCCATTAATTCCGGTGAAAACCACATTCGAATTCGGCTACTCCTAAAAAGGGTCAACTCAGTTTTGATTCGGGTTTTGTTGATTCCCTGTTCTCAATGATTTCTTATTTGGTTCGGATTTCTAGAGTTTCACATTCGGTTTTAGGTTTTCATTGAAATTCTTGTTTCGGATATTCTACTATTTCTTACTGGTTTGGAATTCGGATCCTTTCGGGTTGTGGGTGCTCAATTTCGAGTTGGTTCAGACGTTGTTGAGGTTTTTATCGTCTGAGAGTTTGGGTTTCGGCTTCATTCATTCGTTATTTTCAATCAGAATCTGAATCTCTTGAAGTCGGATTTCTATACACAAATTTGGTTTTCGTTCGAGGTTCCGTGTTCGAAGTCGCTCCTTTCGTCTATTGTTGATGCTGATATCATTATAATTGCAAAACATCATTTGAGGTCCATTTCTTCAACTCTGTTCTTCTTTCGTTTTTATTTTAATGTGGTGTGTTGATGTTAATTACGTGAGTTGTATGAGTTTGATGATATGATTCAGATTATGTGTTTGAGCTCCTATAATTGTCGTGACTTGATCGGTTGGTTCTCTATTGAAATCAGTTAATCGTGTGGTTGTAAATAAATTTGGGGTGGGATTGAGATTAAAAGTTGATAAAGTGAATATTGTTGTTTTGATTCATCGATATTGTTAATTGTGATAGTTTCATGTTTAGGCCGACAATTGATAGGCAAACGTAGGTTGGGTAAGCAAATTTAGAACTTGGGTGTTTCGTTGAATGTGGAATGTGCGTGTGACTGTTTCTTTCTAGTTTATTGTATTTAATTCAAATGTATTCATTTAGTCGGGGAATGCCCCGAGACACATTGTATTTATTCATCGGGGAATGCCCCGACGGATCATGTAAGCAAAGAAGGTTCGTGATCAAGGCCCGAGGCATCGGGTAAAGCACGAGAGTATAGTTAGGATTAGTGTAGGTTAGATAGGATTTATTTTTTCATTTTTATTTATTTTGGGCTGTATAATTGGACTGAACACTAAATTTTGGATTTGTTTTGTGTGTTTGATTGATTGTTTTATGTGTTTTGTGTGGTTTATACATTTGTAATGTCAAATTAGTCGATACGCTCCACCAAGCGATCGTGGCCGAACCACGGGATCGAGGGGTGCCTAACACCTTCCCCTCAGTCAACAAAATTCCTTAGTCGGAATCTCTGTTCGCGGATCAGTTTAAAAGAGTCAAAAACCGTTTTTGAAAAGGATTTACAAAGGTGACTTGGCACACCAGATTATGCCAAGTGGCGACTCTGAGTTTTGAATATAATTTTTTTTTTTCGAAACTAATTTTCATCTTTTGTCACTTTAATAATAAAAACTCTTTCGAACTTAAAATATAAATCTTTTTTGGTCAAAAAAAGGGTGTGACATATTTGACAACAATAACAAAGTTATTGCACGTTGTGGCGATAACAGCAGTGGCAAAAAGTTCCACAGCAAAATAAAAAAAATTATTGCTAAAAGCTAACTTAATTGAACAAAAGATATAGTTAAAATAAATTATATTTTGTTGGTAAAAAAATCATGTAGTTATGGCTGAATAAACCATTTAGCAACAAATACTATTGTTGGGAAATGCTTTTTTTTCAACAATATTGTTGTTGCCATTAATTTGTTGGTTTGTTAGTTACTTTTAAATTTAGCAACATTTTAAGTTGTTGATTGGTAATTTCTTTTACCTTTTAAATAATTCAATGAACTCTCATAAAAGCAATAAATTTAAAATGAACACAATGTTAAATGCAAAAAAACTAACACATCATATAGGTGTAAAGACCAATACACAACTTCATATAAACAAATATATAATTTCAAATATATGTGATTCCTAAAATTAAAGTATGACTTCTCTTACAAAATAAACAAAGCTATTGTATCATATTCAATACAATAAAATTATAATTTATTATTTTAATAGATGAAAAATCTTCTTTCAACTTGTTAGTCTCACTTTTGATCAAGTCCAGCATGAATAACAAGTGTTCAAAGTGTTGGGTTCGAAATCGAGAGGGCGTTATGCGGAAGCTTTTAGTTTGCAAATCAACGGTGATAATTTAGATGACAAATAAAACATATATTAAAAAGACATATTATTAATATGATTCAGTCAAACGACCTACATATTAAGAACAATATTAAAAAAAATAAAACCTATGAAAAAGAATAAACCTATGGGAGAAATCTCCCCCTAAACCAGACTCTTTTAACGACTACATTGTGGATGTTATTGTGTTATGGTATGAGAAAGGCTATTTATAGAGTTCCAAAATCTTTCCTCCAAGAAAGAGGTTAGTCAAATATGAAAAAGAATTATATTTTCTTTCAGGAAAAGTAAAAGTATTTATGGTTACTTTTATTTTCCTTACAAGAAAAAGTAAAACTTAAATTTGGTAAGAAAATCGGGGCAAAAATCCTAACAAATCTCCCTTTTTTGGCTTGATTTTCTTGACTTGATCCGCCTTCTTCATGTCATATGCATAATTTTGGCTCTTCACATAATCTTCATTTATCTTTGTTGTTTGTCATGCTTAAAAATTGAGCCCTTTTGGGTTAAAAATATATTATCCCTTTTGGGTTAAAAGTATTGAAGCCTTAAATAGGGTTAAAAGAGAGCTTTATTTTCAAAAATGTGACAGCAGGATTGTTGAAAATATGATTGAAATATCTTCTCCACATGTAGTTGGACAAAATCTTCATTATTATCCAATTGATTGCAAATTGATTAGAACTGCCTTGGACTTGTCTTCAACCTCGCTTTACCAAACCACTGGATCTTTGAACCATAAGCTCTGATACCACTTGTTGGGTTCGAAATCGAGAGGGCGTCATGCGGAAGCTATTAGTTGCAAACCATTGTGGTGACAATTCAGAAGACACATAAAACAATACTAAAAAGTTTAATATTATTATATTATTTGGTCAATTGACCTACATATAAAACCTAATATAAAAACATAAAAACTAATGAGAGAGAAAATCTCCCCCTAAACAAAGACTCTTTAAAGAACTACATTGTGGATGCTATTGTGTTATTGTATGAGAACGGGGTGTTCTATTTATAGAGTTCCAAAACCTTTCCTCCAAGAAAGAGATTAGCCAAATATGAAAAATAATTATATTTTTCTTTCAGGAAAAGTAAAAGTATTTATGGTTACTTTTATTTTCCTTACAAAAAAAAGTAAAACTTAAATTTGGTAAGAAAATCGAGGCAAAAATTCTAACACAAAGTTCAAACGTCAAAGATACTGAAAGATCTTCTAGTTTTCTTAAAACATCCATAAAGAACAACAAAAAGCAAAAGAGAATTAATATTAGATATTTAAGAGTTCGCGTTTAATTGATATACATTTTTGTTAAATGCTCCTATATATTAATCATAATAAACTTTTTCATTAAGGGGGTTCACAAGTGAACATACGAACTAATTGAGGGGGTTCAACATCTACTATATATACATAAAAATTAATTTTAACCATATATAGATAGTATAATTTTCGGTCGAAGAAGGTTCGAATGAACCCTGTATCCCAAGGATGAAGGATAGCTCCGCCCCTGGCTTAGAGCTAGTAGTAATGCTACTTATCTTTATTGTACATACATAATATATCTCAGATGGTTACTCAACTAGCTAATAGTTATTTTCTGGCTTTCTAAGATATAATAGTAATTATATTAGTTGAACGAGTAGAAAATCAATCCTACAAATTATTGACCTATTAAATTATATTACTTGGTACTACAACATTATAACCTTCATCAGTCAAAGGTACATGACTGCAGACACACTTTATGTTCTTCATATTTGGATGTGTGTGTAATATATGTTGTGTGTTAAAGAGAAAAGATAAAAGTAGTAATATTATACTAAGGAATTATTACTTACTTTATAAAGGGCAATAAGCAGCACCTTTTTGACATGCATGTTTGAGCTGACTGCTTCAATGATTATTTTACTATATCACTCTTAATTAATTATTATAAGTAATTTAAATATAAAATAATTAATAATATTTAATAAAAATAATAAATTAATTATTGACATTTTATTTCTACTTGATGTCTTATATGAGACTTATTTAAAAAATTTCACAAGTATTTTTTATAATAATTTCATTATATATTACTGTTATAAGTCATTTAAGACATGTCTGTTTCGTTGTTTCAATTGTGATTTTATCATATCACCCGTAATTAATTTTGAAAAAAAGTAAAATAGAAATAAAATAATAAATTAACTCTTGATTTTTTGTACTACCTTCTTCAGCTGCTTTAATCATAATTTACTATATATCACCCTCTAATTAATTATTATAAGTCATTTAAGTAATAACAAATTAAAGCAGACACCTCTTCAACCTGCCTATTTGTGTTGCCTGCTTCAGCTGCTTCAATCGTTATTTTACTATATCATCCCTAATTAATCATTATAAGTAATCTAAGTATAAAATGATTAATAATATTTAATAAAAATAATAAATTAATTGTTGTCATTTTATTTCTACTTGATGTCTTATATGAGACCTATTTAAAAAAATTTCACAAGTATTTTTTATAGTAATTTCATTATATCATTGTTATAAGTCATTTAAGACATGTCTGTTTCGTTGTTTCAATCGTGATTTTATCATATCACCCGTAAGTAATTTTAAAAAAAAAAAATAGAAATAAAATAATAAATTAACTCTTGATGTTTTGTACTACCTTCTTCAGCCGCTTTAATCATAATTTACTATATATCACCCCTAATTAATTATTATAAGTCATTTAAGTACTAAAAAATTAATAATATTTAATTAAAAAGATAAAATAAACATAAAATGATAGATTAACTCTCGATGTTTTAAATTAATTAGATGTCTTATATACAACAACCTAGTATATTCCCACAAAGTGGGGTCTGGGGAGGTTAGAGTGTACGCAGTCCATACCACTACCCCTAAAGAGGTAGAGAGGATGTTTCAGATATACCCCCGGCTCAAGATACAAGACAGTATACAGAAGCATCAAAAGCATAGAACCTGATAAAATAACATACGTACGACATCCACAAAACATTGTACATTACCAAACAAAAGACACCAGCGTCCACCTAATTACTGACTACGACTCATCCTCACCCTTAACCCTCTATCCTAATATTTTTTCTCCATATCTTCCTATCCAGGGTCATGTCCTCAGTCAACTGTAACTGCTCCATGTCACGTTTAATCACTTCTCTCCAGTATTTCTTCGGTCTACCCTTACCCCGCTTGAAACCTTCCAAGGCCAACCTCTCACACCTACGAACTGGGGTATCCGTACCCCTCCTCATCACATGACCAAACCATCTCAACCTCACTACCCACATTTTATCCTCCGCAGATATCACTCCCACCTTTTCCCGGATAATTTCATTTCTAACCCTGTCAGCCCTTGTGAAACCACACATCCAACGGAACATCCTCATTTCCGCCACTTTCAACTTCTGGATATGAGAATTTTTAACCAGCCAACACTTCGCTCCATACAACATAGCAGGCCGGATTACAATTCTATAGAATTTGTTATTTAGCTTGGGGGAACCTTCTTATCGCATAAAATTTCTGAAGCAAGCCTCCATTTCATCCAACCAGCCCCAATACGGTAAGAGACATACTCGTCTATCTCTCCATTCCCCTAAATCATAGACCCAAGATACTTAAAACTACCCCTCTTGCAAACCGCCTGAGAATCCAACTTCACTACCACCTCTTCCTCGCGCCTCGAGTCACTAAACTTGCATTCCAAGTACTCCGTCTTGCTCCTGCTCAACCGAAAATCTTTAGACTCCAGGGTTTGTCTCCAAACCTCCAGCTTATCATTAACCCCTTGTCGCGACTCATCAATCAAAACTATATCATCCGCGAAAAGCATACACCAAGGCACCTTAGATGTCTTATATGAGACCTATTAAAAAAAATCACATGTAATTTTTATAATAATTTTGTTTTATCAGTTCTAATTAGTTGTTATAAGTTATTTAAGATATGTCTGCTTCATTATTTCAATCATGATTTTATTTTATCACCCTAATTAATTTTTATGATCATCTATGCATTAAAAAATTAATATATATCAACATAAAATATTTACTCCCTCCGTTCCAAATTATGATAATGTCAACATAAATCATTAAGCATATCTTGGTGAGATATGGCTCCTAGCTTTCTGTTGTATATTATATTCTGAAACTTTCGGTATATATTTTCTTTTTCAGCTTTATTTGCATCTTCTATGTTCTTATCCATCTATAAACTAATCTATGATTACCCTAATGAATCTTGAATAATAGGGGGGACTGATATTCTGCTCCATATAAAAAGCTAAGTAATGTTCTACGTATAATATGTGGATGATAAATTTTGAATCTAATAAATCAAATTATAAATCGTGGCGGAATTTCAACTTCCGAGTCCATAATATTCAAATTCTAAATCCGGATTCAAGCAGCAAGTTGATGTGCATGCTGCATGGTTATACTTATGGGGAAAAATTGGCAAGACTACCCACTTTCAAAACTATTTTGTCATTTATCCACTACAATTATTTTTTATTTAATTTTTAGGGTTAGGGTATAAAAAGTTGGAAAAAGTTTTAAAAGTGGGGCCCACAGGTGGGACAAGGGACCATTTCATTATTTTTATAACTTTGAAAATTTAATATAATACACTAACACCCTCCACTTATTCCAATATCCAAAAAAAAAACCTCTCTCTCCTCTTCAATTCTCTCAACTCCCGCTTAAGAAACCGTCATCCCAAAATTGTCATTTTCGTTTCTTCTTCTTCTCCAGCTGCTAAGGGGTCGTTATTGGTTCGTAAGGTTAGTTAAAATCAAGTTGCGATTATTTCTAGATCCATTTAAACGGGTTTCTTTGCTAATCGATTCGTAGTAATGTAGGAAATTGATTTTTTTTTTCAAATTTGGTTGATTAAGGAGTTTTGGTTTAGTTCCGATTTTTTTTGCAAAGAAGTGTTGAATGGTGGGATAATCCTTATTTGAAGAGTTATTTTGGCATTTTGATTTGAACAGTGACCTGTTTCTATCCGTAGACCCGTGGTATATGAAATCGACCCGTGGTCTATGAAATCAAAATGCCCTAGATAGAAATCAATTTTTAGACGTATGAAATTCTTTTAAAATATGGTTGCTGAAATAGTGAAAATTGAAAGATTAATAGCTAATTAGTTTGATTAGGTGCACTAGTTTGATTTTTAGAAATTGTTGTGTTTTGAGACTGCAAGTTGGATTTTGGTTAAGTTATTGATGTGTGTAGTGAACTGTTTGATGGTGGAAGAGTTATTTTGGCATTTTGATTCGAACAGTGACCTGTTTGTGTCCGTAGATCCGTGGTCTATGAAATGAAAATGCACTAGATTGAAATGAATATTTAGACGTGTGAAATTCATTTAAAATTGAGTTATTTTTGTTGATAGGCTTGTGGTCTATGAACTGAAAATGAGAGATTTATTTTGCAGGTGTAGATTGTGTTGAAAACGGGTAAAAAATACATCCTTCCTAAACGCAAAGTCAGTACCGCTTCTGATTCTGCTGGTAGCAATAGAAAAAAAAAGTTGAGGCAGTTCGAAATGTATCAAAAAGGAAGAAAAATAACAAGTCAGTGTCCGAATCAGATTCGGAGTTAAAGGAGATAAGCGACTACGTCGATTCCGATGAAGATGTTGCCAAGCACAGTGCTAGTAATGACAGTGAAGAGAGCGAAGATAGTGGAAGAAAAAATACTGATGGGGATAATGATCCCTTGTCCGTACCATCTCTTTCAAGGTTCATTTCCGTGGAGCGGTATGACCTTCAAACAATAATGAACGAGGTCGGATCTTTTCCGGCAAAGATATCGGTCAGATCAAGAATGGCTGATTATCGAGAATTTTAGCAAGTTCTTATCGATCAAGAGTTGAAGAAAAGATTCAAGTTGTCCTGTTTTGGACACCTGAGAAACCTACCAGAACATCTCAAGTTCAATGGGCAGTTGGTCTATTATTTACTGTTGCGACGCATCAAGAACGATAAGAAGCGTCATGAGATGTGGTTCTGCGTTAACAACAAGCCTCTCTGTTTTGGCTTGAAAGAGTTTTGTTTGATCACGGGGCTGAACTGCTCATCATACCCCAATGAATCAAAAATAAAGAAGGTGTTAGCAAGGGGGGAGAATTTTTGCTTTAAGGTAACGAAAAATAAAAATATTACAGCGGCCAACTTGCTACACCTGATCAGAGGGAATAAGCTGAACGAGGACCAGAAGTTTAAGTGTTGTTTACTGTGGTTCTTGCACGCCATGTTGCTTGCAAAAGATTCGACGAAAGTTGTCGGCATGAAACTGATTCGAATGGTCGATTCTTTAATTTGAGTTTCTTCGAGAATTATCCGTGGGGAAAGAGACATTTCAACTGACCCTGGACTATCTAAAGAACAAAAGTGACCTAAAGAAACAGAGGGAAGTATTTGATGAGAAGCAGAAGGCATTCTATGCTCTATTTGAATTTTTTTGGGCATTCATGGTATCTACCATAAACCCTTTAGTGAGTTTATCATAGATTCTTTGTTTATTTATACTCCGTCATAGACTCTGAGTTCTTTTTCACTGATGTACTGCTTACAGGTTTGGATCTACGAGATATTTCCTCATCTTGGAAAATTTACTGGAAAAGCAACAGATGAGCCCTTTCCAATTCCCCGCATCCTCAGATGGCACACTACAAAAAGTGATCAGATAATCGAAGGCGATCCATTCAAGTACAAAGGAAAATTTACCGAGGTATGAACTTATTTTTTACTATGCAATAATAATAATACTATTGTATCAAATGTTATGTAATTGTTAATCGATATTTTGTAGAACGTGCACCCGTACATCATCCCTACTCTTCGTGAGATGAAGATTGATTACATGGTTTCCTTTGAGCCATATACGGACGAGGTGAAGAATAACGTCTTCGATGGCTTAAAGAAAGAGTTAGAAGGGGTGACTGTACTTATTTCAAATGAGGACAGTGATGATGACGGAGATCGTGGTGGTAACCCCGTTGAAGTACACGTTGGTGATGATGATACTCCGAGCACCGCCAAAGATGCAGAGGGAACCTCATCCCCCAAGAATCTTCATAAGCGTGTTGTTGTGCTAGAGAAAATGGTGTTGGATATTACTGCCTATATTAGAGAGAAAAGACTGAAGAAAAAAGAACAAGATGAGCGACAACACGAGCGAGGTAACTTCATTCAATAATTGATGTTATCAATGAATTTTCAGCTTTAACTATTAGTAACACTTTGTAATATGATGATACAGTGCATGTGGAACTTCGTGAATCGGAGAGGAATGAAGAAGGAGAAAAAGGAAGAAAAATGGATGAGTTGCCCTCTGTTGTGGCGGGAGAGAAAAAATAAGAAGAAAAGAAGGATGAAGAAAAAATGGAAGAAGAAATGGAAGAAGATATGTTCCAAGAAGAAGGTTCAAAAGAAGCAGTTGCAGAAGCAAAAAAAGAAGCTGAAAAAGAAACAGCTGCAGATGTTGAGAAAAAAAAAGGTGAAGAAGCACCAGCTGCTGCAGATGATGAAATAGAAGGAGAAAAAGACGAGCATGAAGAAGCAGCTGCAGCTGCTGAGAAAAAAAGAGTTGAAGCTGACCAAAAAGATGTGGTCATGAATATCATAGGTGAAATCAACAGTAACATTTGTGGTGATGAGGAAGATAGGGAAAAATACATTTGAATGCTAATATTGTTAATGTGTTGTTGAATGATCAGTAGTTAGGATCGGACAAATATTTTTTTTATTTGACAAGTATAAAATTTTAAGGATTTGTTGGTAGGATATTAAAAACATTCTTTTATTTTATGGTAGTTGTTATGATTCTGCACTGAGTCTGTCCCTATCAAACTGATTAGTGGCATGTCCATTTGAATATGAAGGGTGTTGTCATAGTTGGTACAATGTATGGTTAATATCATGGAATGCATACTTAATCTTTCGTGTACTGCATGTGTAGTCTATCATTACCATGCTGGTCGGTTTTAAGCCGACGTGTTGTTTGATCGACCATGATTCTATCAAAAATAGTATTAACATTATAGAAAAATAGAAGTATTATTATTTATTCAATATCACTACATCCATGTTACACCTTTCCAAAGAACGAATACTAGCATTATAGCACATAACATCATTTTTAGGTCATTCTCCCTTTCTTCCGCCAAAATTAATTTTTGTTTTAGTTGATCTCTCTCTATTTTGGTGTCATGTAGCAACAGTTTAAAGTGATCCCTTTGTTCTTCAGCTTCTTTGAACAAAGTCACAAGAAAATCTTTATTTTTTCTTCGCATCGTTGGAGCCTTTATAGTAGATTAAATTTTGTCAAGCCTTGAAAATTTGATGTCTCGGGTGCGTTCCGAGGTGTGAAGTGGGAGAGAAGGGATGTCACAATTGGGGTTTTGAATAAAACTGTCCTCCGGGGGACTGGACTCCACCAAGAGGTTCTTTCTCTCACGTAATTTCGCCCGCCCCTTTCATTTCCGTACCGGAGGAAATGAGATTCGAAAGGCGCACGTTCTATCCTTTCTACAACGCTTATAGACTCAGTCTTTCATTTTAGATCAATTCTTCACTGCAATCACTTGGATCTACCCCATCGGTGAAAAACCGTATTACGCCCTGAGGCCTGGTGGTGAGGATGACGACGATAGCGATGACGATGATGATGATGATGATAAAAAATCTAAGAATATTGGTATATTATTGGTTGAATTTTTATTTGATAGAAAAATGATATGTCTAACTAACGATTTAACTTTACCAGGTAAAAGAGACGCTTCTAATTCTTTTCTTTCTCCTGACACTCACTATCCTACCCGAACAGGAAATTTGCTAAAATAAGGAAACTTAGGTTGTTGTTGAATCAACTTAGAATACAATAGAAAGATAAGCCAATGATTTTTTTTTCGTGTTTCAGAATACGGTTAACCAAAACATGTTAACTAACCTATCATGGAAAATTTAGGGGAAATAACCTTCTTCTAAATATGGAATAAAGAAATAAGAATATTGTTGGGATTTCAAAAACTTCCAGCTGGTCACCTTATTTCTTCGCTGAAGGTGCGATCCCCCGTTCCATCAATGCTATTTTTCTTGCTTTGATTCCTAATATTTTGATCTAGGACTACCTCTATTTAAATCTGAAAAAGAATATGAAATCCAATCTTGGAAATACAGCATCCCACTTTTTTTTACTACCCAGGGTTTCGATACATTTCGCAATCGAGAAATCTCTACTGGTGCAGGTGCTATCCGAGAACAATTAGCCGATCTAGATTTATGAATTATTATAGAGAATTCGTTGGTGGAATGGGATGTAATTTCAAAGAGGCTCGACCGGACCCAAGAACTGGACAGAAGACAGGCCCCACTGTGATACCTCTTTATTCATTCGTCTGACCTCTCGCTCGGATGTAAGACTCCCACCGCTAACCGATGTCCCATGCCACCTTTCGTGAACAGCTATGCCCGTCTGCTTCACACCTTTGCTACCGGGCATTCACTGTCAGTCACTCCTAAATCTACCTGGTATGGACTGCTAAATCGATTCCTCTTGGCTTGATTAAAAAATCGGGAATGAGACAGGGAGTTCTATTTCATTTCAACATTGATGGACTGATTGGAGGTGATAGCTCATCAAGCCATTTAAAAAATGAGCATGCGCCATTATCCTAGAAAAAATAATAATTACATAACGACTAACTTAAATTCATAAAAAAGACACACAGAGCTCACCTTCGTAATTGCACAATTATAAAATTTGCGAACTGGATTTGAGTCCGTGTGTGACGTCCTCAGAACAGTCGCATTCCCACAATGACAAATTAGAGTATTTTTAGAATTGGATGTTTGAGAGGCTTGAGACATTGTAGAATTTTTAAAAATAAAACAAAGCGAATGAAATAAAATAATGAGGGATGACCGACCTTATATATGAAGTAAAAATGAAGTGTTGATACTGAGGGATTATAAAAGTAACCGTTTATTACCATTGGAGCTGTAATTTTTTTTTGAACTGGTGGTGACACTTAATAGACCGTCATAAATCATGACCTATGTCAGCCATCGATTTATCTAGTCAACCGTAGACTTACACCTTCAGTTGTGCATCGATTGATTTTCTGATTATGCATAGAATACGGTGATCTATGTACTCATATATAGACCATCACTTGGCTGGTGGAAGAAGATAATTAAATTAAAAATAATTCATATAGATAATCATATGTTTTGGGGCTGATGGAAGAAAATAATTAAATTAAACATGATTTAAATAGATAATCTTAAACTGTTGGTGACACTTATAGACTCCCATCATTGTTGACCCATGTTAAAATCATGTAAAAAATATACTTATGCTTTGAGGGCCCATCGATTAGACTAGTCTACCGTAGACTTACATCTTTAGATGTGCATCGATTGATCTTAGGAGTATGCATGGACCACGTTGATCGATGTACACTGCCATAGACCGTCACTTGGATGTAGTTAAAAAATGAATAAATAAATGGAGTGTTGATTTCTACACATGTCAGTAAGTGTAAACAAGACACACAATCATATTAGAGCTTGTACAAAGTGAATTAAGGAGTGTATGGATGAATAGTGGTTGAATGTTCAATATGCTAAGAGTAATGTTTGTCAAAGCACATGTATTAAGGATATATATTGTATTTGATGACTACACATTCCCACATACTCCTTCCATCACCATCCCTAAATCAAAATAGTGTGTGGAATGGATAGTGGTTGAACAATCATCATCCTCAATACAATATATATCCTTAATACATACTTGTACTTTGACAAACATTACTCTTAGCATATTGAACATTCAATCACTACCCATCCACACACTTCTTAATTCACTTTGTACAAGCTCAATATGATTGTGTGTCTTGTTTACACTCACTCACATGTGTAGAAATCAACACTACATTTATTTTTAATTTACTTATTTATTTTTTAACTACATCCAAGTGACAGTCTATGACAGTGCAAATCGATCAACGTGGTCTACGCATACTTATGATATCAATCGATGCGCATCTAAAGGTGTAAGTCTGCGGTAGACTAGTCTAATTGATGGTTGACATAAGTCATGATCTACTACGGTCTATTAAGTGTCACCACCAGTCTATAGACCAGACTAATCGATGGACCCTCAAGATTATCTATTTAAATCATTTTTATTTTAATTATTTACTTTCACCAGCCTCAAAATATGTTATTATCTGTTTAAATTATTTTTAATTTAATTATTTTTTCCCACCAACTCAAAATATGTTATTGTTTGTTTAAATCATTTTTATTTTAATTATTTTGTTCCACCAACCCTAAAATATGTTACTGTTTCTTTAAATCATTTTTAATTTAATTATTTTGTTCCATCAGCCCCAAAATATGTTATTGTTTGTTTTAATTTAACTGGTGACGCATCGACTCACATACTCTACGATCAACTACCATACAAGGTCGATGAAAGATAGAGTATATGATTCATGATAGACTATATATCGCTTTTTATAGTAACTTGAAATTAATCA
Source organism: Capsicum pubescens (assembly GCA_030864215.1). NCBI lineage: Eukaryota > Viridiplantae > Streptophyta > Magnoliopsida > Solanales > Solanaceae > Capsicum > Capsicum pubescens. The sequence goes on along the minus strand of CM061541.1, from coordinate 12,298,045 downwards.
AGTCAAACTACAGTACTGTGAATTGAATGAGGCATACATATTTGAAATTTGTGTCTGTACAGAAGAATACTTGCCACAAGAAAAAAAAAAGATCATAACAAAAAGGGTAAACATAATGTTCAAACAGAAACTTGTTCATTAAACTGAAACTGAAACTTACATTAAATTTGTTCATTGCATTACTTAATAAAATTTACTGCAAATGGGGGAAAATGGAAGAAGCTTTCTTCTAACAAAGTCCTACTGAGAAAGCTTCTTCAACAATGAACAAACCAAAAACAATTATGGGGATGATGGGGGGTGATGTAGTCGTTGCCGTCCATTCCAAGACGCTCCAAAATTGCTCGGAGAAAACGAGTAATTCGTCGGAGCTCACGCACCAAGTAACATCGGTCTTCTCCCAAGCCGTAGAATAGCCTGTCAAAATCATTTCAAAGTAGAAGAAAATCGTAGTGACGAGGGGAAACTCGTCTGATTGGGCGAAGGGGGATTCTGGGACCAGGCATGATTTCTGATGTTTTAGGGAAGAGGAAGAAGATTTTTGATGTTTTGGGTTTAGGGACAGGTGAAGGGTTACGTAGAAATGGGACCTATACTTATAGACCTATAGATGACATCCTTTCATATATCCAACTAATGGTCAGTCGATGTGTGTGGGAATAGAAAATGCTTGATTTGCGTATACCAGCAGTTTTTCTTGAGAACAGACGTGTTTACAACTTTTAATTAATTGGGAACAAGAAACAATGATTCAATGTATCAATTAGAGAGATATGGCAGTATAAATACCTACATAGCGTGTTTGATGATTAATCATATAACCAATATATATTATTTAATAGACTGTGTTAAAGATATACCATAGAATGCATGTAGTCTATCGTAGATAAAGCCTTAAGTCTATAACAACTGAAATGCACATTTATACCCCAAAACAGCAGCTTTACAACTGAAGCAAAATAAAGCCTATCTATGATTTGTTGGTCATGCTACACGTGGTTATTTTGAGCCAAGATTTCTTACATATTGACATGTATTCCTCCTTTTGGACTTGAACGTCTCACCGATGCCCTTAGTGCGTTTGACTTTCTTCCTTCCGAGTTTGGGATCGTAGGGGGTGGAGAAATTTTAGTGTCTATCAATTCTTGTGGCACATTTCATTCAGCCTCTAGAGGGACAACGTCAATTACTTCCGAGTATGCGAGGAGGTAACTTGCAGCTTTATAAATTGGCGAAGAGTACTCGTAGATGGAGTTTCCATAACCTACGCCATCGCCATACTTTGCTCGCAAAGATGCCATTGCATGTTCGCACGGCATTTTCACCAAGTCAAATTTCAGACAAGAACAACTCCTCTCCAAGATATTGACCTTGGCAGTAACACCATTGCCGAACACCGTTTACTGGTCGAGAACCCCGTTTGGATTAGTCACATACAAGGAATCGCTCGCACTCTTGTTATCCCTTAGGATCTTTTCCGCACAAGGCACAAATATGTTCTTTTTACCATCGACATAGGCATACCACTTCCTAAATTTTTCACCAAATTTTTTAGCAATTGAATTGAATATGTACGATACGGGGTACTCTCATTCATCCATCAAAACCGAGTTGAGTGAGTCGGCGATGTTTGTGGTCATCACACGTACCTATTGCCCGGGAAGTTTGCTCTACTCCATTTTTCAAAACCAAACACATTTTCAAGGACATGTGCTGCCTCGGGCCAACTATACTTCAATTCTTCAAAATTCTCTCTAAACTCATCAAAGGAATACGCCTTTGCTGCGGCGTAGAATAGATAAAGATGTTCTCCACAGTATTGATTTATACGGAGATTTTCAGCGAGGTGCCTCATGCAAAGTCTGTGATGTGCATGACTATATACACGGGGGAAGGCATTGGCGATGCTAATGTGTCTGTCGGAGATGACACATAGATCTGGTTCATCTTCTACGATAGACTTCAATTTCTGGAAGAAGAAGGTCCAAGAAACATCGTTCTCTTTATCGACGACACAAAAGACAATTGGAAAGATGTGATTTTTGGTGTCCTGTGCAACTACACTCAGCAACATGCCCCCGTACTTTCCATACAAATGTGTGTCATCGACAGCAATTACCTTTCTCATGTGGGCATATCCCCGTATGCAAGATTTGAATGCTAAGAAGTAAAAAATGAACGACCCATCGATCTGATTTACCATGATCGAGTAGGAAGACCCTGGATTCAACAACTCCATCATGTGGGAAAAAACTGGCAAGCAGGAATATTCATGCTCCGGTGTCCCGCGAATGATGTTCTTCGCAATTACACTTCCTTTCCAACATATCCAATAGCATGCGCGGCAATGAAACTCCTTGAACACAATTCTTTGAATTTCACTTATGCTTGGACCCTTACCATCCCGAAAATAATTTACGCAGAGTGAAGCAATCAATTCGGATGACATTTTCTTATGCTTGTGGGTGGCGTGTTCAACACCACACGTGTGCACCCCGACATACTTGTATATGTGAAATCTGTCCGAGGTTTCGTACTTCCTTGCCCGCAACAACCAGCCACAACCAGGAGATACGCATTTCGCTTTCAATAATTTGGTGCAGCTCATCTCCATACGATAATCAAAAGACTGCCTCACCGCTGCTCCGTCTAGTAGCATTTGGAGCTGTTTCTTGTCGGCAAATATTTGATCACAACAAAAATTGATTCCGTTGGAGAAGGAATGTACTGGTTGGGATCCCGTTCCACAGTCTTTTTCCGTATCTTGCGAATCCGATGAAACGTCTTCCATATGCACACAGTCATCTTCCATATTCATGGGATGATCGCCATCGCTCTCGTAATCATTCAAATCGTCATCGACTGTCGGGCACCGAGGTGGGGATGGTGATGAATTCATCGGTCCTTCGAAGGATCTGTCGACTACATTTATCCTTAAAATAAGCCTAAAGCCATCTGCATCAACATCCATCATGTAGAGAGACACACTTGCATCATTATTTATGATCGTAGGATTCATCTTTTCCCTCGAATGCATTAGATAACTAATCACCACGTTGCTCGACGTGCAATCTAGATCCCCGCTCTGTATTACACTTGCAACCAATTTGTCGTATGAACTGTTGCGGCGAACAACAATGGGCAGTGCCACCTTGGTAAAAGATCTCCATTTCTAACATCTGAGAGTATTCACCCATTCTCCCATGAAATCACCTGAAATCAGAACAAATTCTACAATAGACATCCTAGAATTAACCTTTGGTCGACGGTAGATTAAGCTTAGGGTCTATGTCGGGATGTATGCACGATCGATGAATAACGATGACGGGTCGATGACTGCACAGATATCCGTACTGAAACTTGAAATTACAAATAATGCTTCTAAACAACGATCGTTGGGTTTGTGGAATAGAGAAATGAACTTGGAGTCGCCTCAGTTATTGTAATGTACTTCTAAAGAGTTTTTAACTGATGTGACTGATTTAAAGCTTTTTAACAATGGTGGAAAGTGTGTTTGAGAAGATAACAAACTAATGGGGTAAAATGGATGCAATGGATGAGTTTATGAGGTTTGTGGACTGATTTAAAGCTGATCGTCGAAAAATAACGCCGAAAAGGATGCCGGAATAGGAGCTTTTTTTGGAGGGAAAGAACCACCTTCTAGTTTTAGCTTTTGGATTTTTTTTTTATATTTTTGGAAACCTAGATATTTTATAATGGTGGATGATGGAGTGGGTTGAAGTGTATTATTAGAAACTTGGGGATGAATTTGTTAAGTTGAAAATATTGGGTTAAAGTGTAGTATTAAAAAACTTGTGGATGAATTTGTTGAGTTGGATAGGTTTGTGGTGATGTGGATTAAATGGGATATTTGATAAATTTTTCACAACTTTTTAATAAACCACTAAATAATTTCCAAAAGAGCCTTTTTGGCCAACTTGCCCTACTTATAAATATTGACTTTATGACTAAATAGTAGCAAAGACAGATCCAGAATTTTAAACTTGTGGGTTTCCAATAAAATAAATAATATACTAAGAGAAGTTAATAATGATCGTTCCAAGGGGATTTGAACTAGGGTATAGCGCGTAAGGCAGTTCTTCAAATCCCTTTTGAAAGGCTGAGCTAACTAACAATTCTGTTAATGAGTTCTCACTTATTATTTTTTATATATTTAATATATTTTTAATATAATTAGAAGATATACGAAAATATTTGTGGTTCCTGCACCCTCAGGCCTCAATGCTAGATCTGCCCCTGAATAGTAGCATAGTACTAATTTATACTTTACGTTGTAGAATATTATATTTCAAAGTATGGATGTGATTCTCTTCAAGAGTATGTAAGATTTAATAAAAGGACTTTTTTCTCTATCATAAGATTGATCAAATCTGGGAAAAAAATTTAGAAATCTTTACCAGGTACATAAGCTAAAATAACATATTAAGTGGATAAGAAGTAAAAACTAAAAGTTATGTTTTTAATCTATTAAACCATTAGTTCCTTCTTTACGACCAAGCTTAATAATTAAACAAATATAAAGTAGAAAAACTAATAATTACAACGCAAAAAGAGTAATTAAAAAGATATTCTTAAAGAGCAATTTCAATCAAATGGATTGATTGATATTTGTCAATTCATTAATTATAAAATTCGGTAAAACTTATCGATAATTCAATATTTTCCACAGGAAAAAGTTTCAAGAAATATCGAGTAGCCCAACATTTGGTGAATGTGGTTTATTAATTATTATAATTAAATTATGCTTCGACAAGTAAGATAGAAATTATTCTAGTGTCTAGTATATTTAATTTCAATTATTATATATCACGTTTCTTTTGAATCTTGCACACTAGTTAATACACCAACTTTAAGATATTACCGTTCATACTCACTAACATTTCCATGCTAAATGGCGATCGATAATGATAATTATAAATGGTGCTTAGTGATGACGATAGTTGACGCATGTCTATGATATAATTGATGGTGATGGTGATTATGTATAACAATGGTGATTGTGGGTGGTGGAATTAACAATTGATAATAATAGACGACAACAATTAGCAGTGGAAGTATATGCAATAGTGATGAAATGTTATTTTCTGCGAAAATTTTTCATGATAACATCTTAATGATATTAAGATTTTGTCATGTAACTAAATCATTCTTGTAAAATAAAACATAGATAATTGCAGTTAATAATTAAAATTTAAATAATTTAAATTATCTATAAATATATATAGATATACCTAATGACACTAATTTGAATAATTAAAAGTTAAGAATTCCATAAAGTGAAACCAATGAAGTCTACCTATGCGCACCATACCTCCCTTAATTTTTTACATAGGTGCACTTCTATAAGAATATTTTTATCTTTTTAGTCCATGTTTTTTACATAGGTCACTATTGGTTTCCTCTTCTTAATTACTTTCACTTTCATTTGATCAAGTTCTAGCGTGAAGCATATTTAAGTTTAAATTCAACGTTAAGAACGTCTTACTAAATAAAATTAAATCGATAAAGTTTCAATTCTGCATCTGCTTCTGTCTAGCCGTACTTATACCTCATACACTGTAATCTAAAAATCACAATAAGTTCTAAAATAATATTGAACTGATAAAGTTTAAATTCTGCTTCTGCTTAACCCTAATAATTAATTACCCCATATATCAACACTCATCCTAACCCGTAAAATAAAGTTGAAGAAGGAATAAATTCTTATTAATCTACATCCAACCAAAAAAAATCATATTCTCAAATTGAAAATGGCCCATTATCATGAATTATGAGGTGACCCTTATATATAAACATATATGAAACACCTCTTGTTGGAAATTCATCCACCACTATATATATACTTATCCTAAGGATATCACACAAAGAAAAAGTATAGCAAAAAAAATGCCTTGGTCCATTCCTAAAAGAGTAAGTTATCCACTAAGTGATGAACAAGTGAAAGGTATGCTCATGCGATATGATAAAAATAGAGATGGTAAACTTAGCAAACAAGAATTGAGATTAGCATTTAAAGAGATGGGGTTGCATTTTTGTAGTTGGAAAGCTGGAAAAGCCATTCGTTTTGTAGATAAAAATGGTGATGGATATATTAACGAAGATGAAATGAGTGAGCTTGTTCAGTATTGTTCAAGATGGGGCATTAGGATTTCTTAACAGGTATCGAACACCAGATGGAGGGAAAAAAAACTAGGTTGGGTTCTATGTGTTATGTGTCCCTTTGTTGTGCTTTCTTGGTTTGTATTTTTTGTGGTGTTGTGTACTTTTTGTATCTCTAGTATTTGGAAGAAAAGGGTCTTTTGGGAGTTGTAATATGTACGTACTATTGCTAATTGCTATGTAAATGTCATGGTGTACATGTGGTCTATATATGTTCCATGTTTACTAATTTCTATGTAAATTTTATTCTAGTAGCCAATATTAATATAAGCTATATCCTCCACATTTTCTTTCGAATTTTAATTTCTTTCTCTAAGTGGTCCCAATTCATGTGTTTCAATTTATTGACAGTTTTTTTATCTTTTGAGAAATTGATTTTGATTAATTTTTGAAGCTAGAATGGATTAGATCAACTCAGTATTTTAAAATTAAAATTTATATATTTTAAAATTATATGAAAAATATTACTGTAAGTTGCAATTCTGTTCATGTTAATATGACGAAAAATATATTTTAAGTTGTTGATCAATAATTACACAGTTTAATTCTCGAAAAATAAGAAATGCTACATAAATTAAAACAGAGAAAGTAGTAGTGCTTGCTTCCGAACCAGAAATGATAAAAGCATATACATATAGAGGATAGAATAAGAAAATTTTCATTTGAGATGGTTTAGTCATATTTCAGGTAAACCAAAACGTATCTTAATTTTTGTGGTATTTATCAAATTTCGAGAATCAAATAAATTCTTTTTTATCGCAATCTCGACATATATTATGCCTGTACAATCTCAAAGAGACTGTATCTTTTCCCTATCATTTTATATATTGTTCCCTTATATATTCCTCAAAGTTGGGTCGGATTCACTATCAATGTATTTTTCTAAATTATACGTACCTAAATTCTTTTAGGACAATATTTTTTTCTTACTAATCAAACATCAAAAAATAAATAAAAAACTCATTTAAAATATTTTTCAACAAAAAATATAGTTGCAATAAATTATATTTTATTGGTAAAAAAAAACATGTAGTTGTGGCGTAATAAACCATTTGGCAACAAAATATTATTGTTGGGGAATATTTTTTTTTCAACATTATTATTGTTGCCATTAATTTATTGGTTTGTTAGTTACTTTTTCATTTAGCAACATTTTAAGTTGTTGATTGCTAAAAATTTTTTCCTTTTAAATAATTCAATGAACTCTCATAAAAGTAATAAATTTAAAATGGACACAATGCTAATTGCAAAGAAATTAACATAACATCTAAGACCAATACACAACTTCATATAAACAAATATATAATTTTAAATATATGTGGCTCCTCAAGACGTAATTATTATTTACTTAAAACTTTTTAAAATTTGGTATTTCTTTAATTTCTTTATTCTAATGTTTTTATATTTACTAGTTTAACAACATGTGTCTCGCACGTGTAATATTTGATTATTTAAAATTAAATAATTTTGTGTGTTGCAGAGATTTTTAATAAAGTGTAAAAAGTTCAAATCACTATTCAAAGATCCTTCACGCTTTAATATAATAATGTAAATGCAAACATATATTTTAGTGTAAGCACGCATATATTTTACTACCCGAAGTTTTAAGTGGTTGATGGATCATCACTTTTGCATTTATCATGCATCATGCAGTACCTCTTCTCTAGTTGCCAGAGGCTAAGAGAGATGCATAGATTTGAACCATATTTGTGCTACGCTTTTTTTTTTCTTTCTATATTTAAAATCTTTCCTTGTTTTTAAAATCAAATATTTACAAAATCGTTGATATCATTTTTATTACGTACTAAAAATTTTAAAAAATTTAAAAATTTGGTACTTCTTAAATTTTTCTTATTCTAACGTTTTTATATTCATTTATAGATTTTTCAAATCTTATTAAAAATCAAATTTAGTTAATTTAGAATTCTTAAACTAATGAAAAAAATATTAGTTGTCATTAATTTTGATGACTTCTAATAAGGAAAGGTTTTACCATAAATATATTTAATTAATTTTCAACTCTTAAATATTAAGAAAAATTAGTGAAAGAATGATTTTATCTAAAACAAAGACTTTTAACGAACGGCAAAAAGTTCAAACAATATTTCTAAGGACCTTTACACTTTTAATATATTATTATATTATTATAGTATTACATTATTAAATTATTATATTATAGAATAGATTTTAAAATTTTTCAAATCTTCTTAAAATCAAATTTATTTGATTTAGATTTCTTAAACTAATGAAAAAATTATTAGTAGTTGTCATTAATTCTGATGACTTCTAATAAGGAAAGGTTTTACAATAAATATATTTAATTAATTTTTAACTTTTAAATATTAGGAAAAATAGTGAAAACAATTTTGACTAAAGTAAATACTTTTAATGAAGGTCAAAAAGTTCAAACAATATTTCTAAGGGTCTTCACACTTTTAATATATTATTATATTATTATATTATAGAATAGATTTTTAGATTTTTGAAATCTTCTTAAAATCAAATTTAGTTGATTTAGATTTCTTAAACTAATGGACAAAGTATTAGTTGTCATTAATTCTGATGACTTCTAATAAGGAAACGTTTTACAATAAATATATTTAATTAATTTTTAACTTTTAAATATTAGGGAAAATAGTGAAAAACAATTTTGACTAAAGTAAATACTTTTAATGAAGGTCAAAAAGTCCAAACAATTTTTAAGGTCTTTCACGCTTTTAATGTACGAAGATTATAGATATAGTTATAGATATAGATTATAGATATGTGATTCCTAAAAGTTTTAATACATGAAAAATCTTTTTCCAACTTGTGCATTGTTTTACCACATTGCCAGAGGTGTTGATTTGCACATATTTGTCCTACAAAAAATGATATATGTAATGACGTTTTAATAAGAAAAATTATAAGTACAAAGTAAGAGTGTCAAACGGGCCGGGCCAACCCGGAACCGGCCCTTCCATTTTACCCGGGTTTCGGGCCGGTTACGGGCCGGGTTTGGCGTTAACCGGGGCGGGGCGGGTCAAACAGTAAAAAAATTAAAACTCACCCGAACCCGGCCTACTTAACCCAATCCGGTCAAACCCATCAAAACCCGGTCAAACCCGTTTAAAAAATAAATAAAAAATCCAATATACACTATATACACTCCAATATACACTATATACACTCCAATATACAATATATATTTTTAAAAAAATATATAAAGTATAAACAATTACACATATATACGTACCATTCAATATATAATTATATATGACTATACGTACTACTTTAAATAAAACATATGCTATAATAGTATAATATATATATATATATATACACTACAACATATATATATACTAATTTATAAAACATATACACATGTATACGTTAAATATATACTACTTTAGAAGATATATACACATATATATGCACCATTCAATATATATGTACTACTTTAAATAAAATATATACTACAATATAGTGATATACGTATATATATATACAACAATATGTATATATATATAGTTACATACTAATTTATAAAACATATACACTTATATACTTTAAAGATATATGTCTATAGAAGATATATACACATATATACGCACCATTCAATATATATGTACTACTTTAAAAAAAGTATATACTACAACATATATACTAATTTATAAAACATAAAGTAATGTATACGTTAAATATACACGTCTAGAGAAGATCTATTCACATATATACACTCTATTCTATGTATATGTAATACTTTAAATGAGATATATACAATATATATACATTACAATATATATTTGTATAGTTATATACTAATTTATAAAACATATACACATGTATACATTAAATATACACTTTTATAGAAGATATATACACGTGTATACGCACCATTCAATGTATATATACTACTACTTATAAAATATACTACATTATATATACATTACAATATGTATAGATATACTTATATACTAATTTATAAAACATATACACATGTATACGTTAAATATACACTTCTATAGAAGATATATACACAAATATACAAAACATATGCTACTTAATATAATAAATTAATAATATTTGGTAGTAAATTAATAATATATTAGAAGTAAGTTTTTAATTTAAAGTAGAAAACTAGAAATTCAATTTAAAATTTTAAATCGTTAAATAAAAAAAAATAAAAAACAATGACTAAGGACTGAATGAATTTGGGGAATTTTATTGATTGCAAAATGATCCAAAATTTATAATTTACATGAATGAAAAATCTATAAATTATGCATCATTTTTTTCAACTCATTCATGTTAATATTAATGGGAACTTGCATAGGATAGTCAAAGTCAACGGGGGCAAAACCATGCATTGGACTTGATTCTGCTGAGTTCTCCCGTGAAGTCATAATTTCTTCAAGTTTCAGCTCGTCGCTCGGCTCCGGTTCCATTCCTTGGTTTCTTCTTTCCGCTCTAATCCAATCTCTGAGGCAAACTAGAACATTCATTGCATTGCTTCCCAATGAGTGTCGGTTGTCTCCAAGCTGTTGTCGTCCCTGACTGAAGGCGCTCTCTGATGCAACGGTTGACATTGGAACATTCAAGATATCTCTAGCTAATCTTGAAAGCACAGGATATTGTGATTCATTATTCCTCCACCAATCCAACGTGTTGATCCGTCGTCTGCGATCCTCTGGTGCCGTCCGAAGATAATATTTCAGCTCTTCCCGATAAGTTGATGTGTAAGTTCTCTCATCAATACTGTTCCAACAATTTAAATCATAAAACGAATCAGAAAAACCACTATGTGCCGGCCTTTTAGAAGATGATGGCTCCTCGGGAGGATGAGGAACGACAGTTGGAGTGATATTTGTAGGTACGGCTGAATCAAATAAATTAGCATAGTGATTATATAATTTTTCTATGTAATCCTTTGCATCAGCCGTAGCCGTCCACAAATCAGGTTGTACTTGTTCAGAATCATGGTCAGTATTTATTTCTAAGTTAGTATAAATAAGAGTACTAAAGTGACACATATGATTATATTTCATGCACGGATTTAGCATAGCACCAACCAAGTAAATAGGGGGAATCAGGAAAAAATATTTTTTAAATTTCGTAAACATGGCGCCAACAGCTTCTTTATAACCTTCTTTATTTTTATATTGTTGGAGCAAACCAGAAATATCGGCTATATATGCTAAAATATTACAAACAGTAGGATAGTAAGCATCGGAAAATTCAACCGTAGCTACATAAAATATTTCTAAAAACTTAACAAGATCATTAATTACAACCCAATCAGAATTATGTAGCATGCAATCAGCAGAATCAGCAAATGAACCGCAATGTTGGTTAAAAGCTAGTGTAATAGGAATTCTATATTTATAACAAGTTTTTAAAAATTCATACGTAGAATTCCATCTAGTATCAATTTTCTCAGGCATCAAAATCGGTGTAAGTCAATTTTCTTGACATTTAACTTTAAATTCTCTAATTCTCGATCTACGATTATTTCCTTGAATAAAATCAACGGCAAGACGAATTTTTTCAATATAAAGCTCAAAAAACTCAAGACCATCTTTTACAATTAAATTATATATATGACATGCACACTTAATATGAAAAATTTCAGGCAAGGGCGGAGATAGCGTAGATTTTATTTTTGTTATAGCAGTCTTGTTGTTAGAAACATTATCAAAAGCAATACATAAAATTTTATTTTCTATACCATAATATCCGACAATTTTAACAATAGAATCAGCAATAAATTGTCCAGTATGTTTACGATCTTCATCATATAAAAAAGCAAGAATACGTTTTTGCATCACGAAATTACTATCCATCCAATGACAAGTAACGGTTAAATAATCATTTTTATTTACAGCACGACCAAGATCAGAAGTTAGGGACAATCTACATTGAATATTTTTTAACAATGTTGATAAATAAAAACAATATTGTGAATGGAGTCTAAAAATATCAGACCGACAAGTAGTTCTAGGAATACCATTAAACATAGGATTATAAATTGCTTGTATATAACGAATAAAGGCATCAGAAGAAGGAAAACTAAAAGGCAAACAACCCACAGCTACCATTTTAACTATTTCTTCCCTGTCCCTCAATTTATTATACTTTTTCGCTACTTGACCGGTTGCTGGGTCCATTCTATTTTGCGTTGACCCACCAACATCCCCACCACCTTTTGCAATATTTAACTCTCTTTTGTGATCTTCAGCTATATGTCTCATTAACGTACCCGTACCCCCTTGCTTGCCTCCACTTCTATGCTTATATATTTGTTGACAAATATTGCACTGCACCTCAATATCTGATATACGTTCAAAAAATTGCCATGCAATACTAGTTCTTTTACGAGGTTTTGGGGCACTGGGAGGACGGGAAGGAAGATTAACTGATTCAGATCTAACGTTAGCATCTCCTACTGTGGGTGTTTCAGCAATATTTTCATTATCTTCGTCTAAATTAACCGCATCTACTTCATTTTCTTCTTCTATACTGTAATTTTCCTGAGCTTCTACATAATTCATATCGTGAGCACCTACATCTATTTCTTCCTCAAAAGGTGTACCAAGCGGTACCGGAGGCGAAGGCACACGGGTATATCTACTACTTGAACTACCTCGTCCGCTAGTAATTCGCTTTTTATTACCACTACTGCTTTCGGAACAAAAAATTTTAACACCTTTAGTAGCGAAGTTTTTTAATTTATCCATAATATAAATTAAACTAAACTAAAAATATTCAAAATACACAAATATAATAAAATTAAATATTAAACAATTAATACAATAAATAAAAATTAAACGTAAGAGATGGAACGACAATACCAAATTTTGGAAGTATCCGAAGATTGCGACTTTAGAAACTTCCGCTCGTACTTTGTAAACGAAAAATTAAAAAATTAAAGTGAACACTTTAAGAAATTAAATATATTGAATATTTGAGAATTGAGATTTGAGAGAGAATGAGATTTGAGAGAGTGAAAAATTGTGTGAAAAATGATTTGAAGTTGTAGGGTATTTATAGATTTTTTCTGGGGATTAAAAAATATTTTTTAAAGTTTTTTTTTTTTTCTTTTACTAAATGGGCCCAAACTAGCCGTTTGGACCCAAAAACGGCTATATAGCCGTTGGGCCAACGGCTAGTTTGGCCCAAAATCCATTTTATTTTCTTTTTTAAATTTTTTGGGCCGGGCCGGTTAATCGGCGGACCTGGTCCGGGACGGATTAACCGGGCCCATTTTAACAAAATAACCGACCCGAGACCCGGAACCCTAAAACCCTAGAACTTACCGGGCCGGGTTAGATAATCGGGCCGGGTCGGGTCGACCCGTTTGACACCCCTAGTACAAAGTAAGAACTAACAAAGAAACAAAGTGAAGTAAGCACGTCTGGATATGAACAACAAAACAGAGATGTGACCATGTAGATGTAGGTAGGTCTGCAACTGTCTATCAGCTTTAGTCAAACACAATAACAACATAATCAATGCAATCTCACAAGTAGAGTTCAGAAAAGTAAGTGCATGCAGGCCTTAAACCCTACCCCATTGAGGTAAAGAGATTGTTTTCAAAAAAAAAAAAAAAAAACTTGGCTCAAGTGCAACAAGAGATAAATATATAATTTTTCACTCTCTAAAAGGAATCCCATTCCTACTTGGATACCTTTGCCGCCTTCCTTTTTAATAAGTTTCAAACTCAATAAATCAAATAATTAAGAATGATAAAATCTTAAACTTGAACTCATAATATTTAAATTGTGAATCAATATTATATGTAACTAACAAGTTGACGTGCATGTTGTCCTTTTGTAATAAGGAATGCGTGATGATCCAGTATTGGAAATTTGAGTTCTGATTAATAAAGAGTTTATACTTTATGTTGTATAATATTATATTTCAACGTAAGGATTTGATACTATTCTGGAGCATAACAAATTTTATTAAAAAAAATACTTTTCTCTATTATGGGATTGATCAAATGATCTGTGTTAAACACCTAGAAATTAAAGAGTAAACATGGATAAGAAGTAATTTAAAAGTTACTATGCTTTATTAATTAGCTTTTAGTGGTTAATTGAGTTTTACATACATAAAACTACTCGAAGCAAAGTTTGTTTTACTAAATTAATCTCTAGTGCGTTGTCACCAATCTACTAAGAACAAAAATAATTAGTATAAAGTAGAGAAACTTGTTAGTTACAAAGAAAAGAGTCCAAAAAGTATTTTTAAAGGGCAATTACAATAAAATGGATTAATCGAGTTGTCAATTCATACATTATAAAATTCTTAACAAGGAACCACTTTAATTCGGTAGAATTTATCGATGTTGTCCACAGATTCAGAAAAAGGTTTCAATAATTATCGAGTTGATCTGATTTATTAATAATTAATTAAATTATGCTTTGGACAAGCTAAAAATTATTCTATATAGTCTAATTAACTCAATCTCAGTTATTATATATTACGTTTCTTCCGAATCTTGAACATAAAATTTATAATTAATGTTGGCTCCTAGCTAGCTTTCTGTTGTATATTCTGAAACTTTCGGTATATATTTCTAGTGTCTGCCTGTCTTAGCATCTTTCTATAAATTAATCTATGATTAGCCAAATGAATCTTGAATAATATTAAGGAGGAACTTATTCTGCTTCATATAAAAACCTAAGTAATGTGCTACGTATAGTATATGGATGATAAATTTTGATTCCAATAAGTCAAATAAATTTTAGTAGAATTTCGAAGTTAAATTTATTCTATTAAAATTTTGAATCCGCATTCGAGTAACAAGTTGATGTGCATGTTATATCCTTATGGAGTAGAATGCGTGCGTGATGATATCGTATTAGAAATATTGATTTTATGACTAAATTAAAATAGTACAGTACTAATAAAGAGTTTATACTTTATGTTGTAGAATATTATATTGAGATAAGCATATGTTACCCTCGAACTAATATCGAAGTTGTTACGATAAACTTCACTTTCATGGGGTCCTATTACCCTTTATGAACTATTTTTTAATTAAAATAAATACCACCCTAATGCTGACGTGGCAGAGACTATTTTCCATTTAAACGAAGGAAAGGATTAAAAATAAATAAAGAGAAGAAATGATTCAGAAATTAAGGAAAAGAAAAAAGGTTTTAATGAAAAAACAAAGATTTATTAATGTTAAACAGTATGTGAAGCGCACACAAATAGGATACTCATTTGGTTATCTATGCCCCATTAGCATTAAGGTGATATTTATTTATTCCAATTAAAAATAGTTTAGGATCCTCGTAAAGTTGAAGTAATTAGTCATAATAATTTTAGCTTTAGTTCAAGGGGTAATAGATGTTTATAATTATCTCTATTATATTCCAGAGTAAGAATGTGATATGCTCTATCATGAAATTAATCAAAATCTGGATGAAAATCTAGAATTCTTTACCTGTACATAGGCTAAAATAACATACTAGTAAGTGGATAAAAAGTAAAATCTTTTAGCGTTTATGAGTTTTATTTACACATATATAATGCTTTAGTCTGTTAATTCTTTAGTGCTTTACGACCAAGCTTAGTAATTAAACAAATATAAAGTAGAGAAACCTAATAATTACAACGCAAAAAGAGTAAAAAAGATATTCCTAAAGAGTAATATTTCCCACAAAAAAGGTTTCAAAAGAGATATCGAATAGCTCAATATTTGGTGAATGTGGTTTATTAATAATTAACTAAATTATGCTTCGACAAGTAGGCTAGAAATTATTCTAGTAGTCTAATATATTTAATTTCAATTATTAAGTATCACGTTTCTTCCGAATCTTGAGCACTAATTAATACACCAACTTCAAGATATTACGATTTACGATCCATAATCTGTTAAGATTTCCGCGCCAAATGGTAATAGGTAGTGATGATTATAAATGATGCTACTTCCCGTCTCAAATTTCCTAATTTGATTTCCTATTTACTTGTTCTTTTTCATTAATCAAGAAAAGACAAAAAAAGAAATTCATATTTTACCCTTTGCATTAATTACTTTTTCTTCAAATTAAAATGTAAACATCATTTAATAGGGGCACTATGGTAAACTAGCCATGTTATTAATTATTTTTCTTAATCAATGTGTCATTTCAATTCGGAACGGGTAATTTGGGACAGAGGGAGTAGCTAGTATGGTAATAGTTGATGCTATTATGCGATAATTGATAATTGAATTTTGAAATCATGCTTTATGAACGTAAAATATACGAAAAATTAAGAATACAAGATGAAAGGTTAATAATATGAACATCGAATATAAGATTTGAGGGTTGAAATACGTGCAAAATGCTTTTTAAAAATGATATTTGCTTCTTCTCCTTTGCGAGATTGCTATGGGATTATACGTAAATAGTTTTAGTGGATATGACAAGCCTATTAAATTCTGCATTAAGCAAATAGTGAAGAAATTCTTCTGGAAAGCAAGAACTTGAACTTAAATCTTTTTGGAGAAGAAAAGATCAATTCTTTGAGGAAAAGTTGTAAACGTTGTTTCTTTGTAAAACCTACGTTGATAGTTGGATTTAAATAGAAATGGTGAAAAGCAAAGACTAAGAAGACACAACTTTTCACTAAAAGACACCTCTTATAAAAATACTTATAATTAATAATGTCATTTAGACAAAAATCAACAATTCCTCACTCATCTAAATATAAATTTGGACATAAAGATCAAGTTATATTTACGCAAGTGTGATGTATCTTTTAATTTTGAACAGTACCTTAGTGCAATGTCACAAGACGAAATCGAAATTTCACGTAGCATAATAGCCTTGAACGTGTTATAATTTCTTGTGATAACATTTGTAACACTACAAACATAAATATTTTATTCCGGCTTTCCACTCAAACATGCTTAGCATTTTTACGGCGGTGTGCTATTCAAAATTCATGAACATTTATGAGAGAAACTCCAACTCTCAATAGAAGTGATACCACTTTTATGTTCATATAGGTGAAATTCTTTCAATGTCTTTGTAATATTTGAGACACTTGTTCCTTTAACTGAACCTCATTAAGAATATTAGAACTCAACCCTCTAATATATGACAACTAGTACTAGTAATTTCTTACTTAGGTACTGAAACATCCACGTATCAATAACTTGTTGTTACCCTTTGTACCCATAACTATTCATTGCACAGTGTCGGGTAGGTTGTCATTATTATGGACCTAATTAAGGAGTTTTAGTATAATTAAACTTGAAGTTGTATTCAATAATTTCTTTTTTAATGAGTTTAATAAATAGGTTAGTCAAATTCATCTGACTTCATCGGTGTGATAAAAAATATTTTATGTTGAATTAACTTTCTCACACAATCATGTCATCAAGAACTCATGCGTTTTTTACTTCCTATCATATAATCTTTATTTACTCGAGCTAAAGCGGCTCAACTATTACAAATTTCGCTCATATATTGCAAAATCAATATATTCACTTAAAAAGATAGAATCCCTCAACCACTCAACTCCTTTAATTTGCTTGCTTCTATTAATGCAAGTTTGTTTCTTGGTTTCAAAAAATTGCACCTCCTTTCAAGATAAACACCAATCATGCGGCAATTTTTCTTTTTTCTTTTACATACTTGATACCAACTTGAATCGATATATTCTTATAAAATACTGTAGTACCTAATGGCCCTCCCAATAGTGCTTGCTTACACAAGTTAAGCTATAATTCTTTCATCATAATTAGTTAACCCAATCTAGGATCAAATATGATATTGACCTCCTTAATATTTAAATGACTAAATTTATTTAACACTTTTTCTATTGAATGAGAATAACTCAATACATAACGATCTTAAAAAATACTTATAATTAATAATTTAATTTAACAAAGTTATCCTACAATTGATAGTGATGATGTTTATGCTTGAGAATAGTAATTGCGGGTGGTGAAAGTTGATAACGATAAACGACACATGAAAGTAGATAGAGGAGGGATGAAATGCCATCTTTTGCGGAATTTTTTGAATGATCGATAATATTTTAATGATATTAAAACTTTGTGATGTAACTAAATTATTCAAATCAACTCTTGAATCATACTTAAGCGATTGTAAAAATAATAAATAAATAACTGCAGTTAATAATTAAAATTATCTATAAATATAGATATACACACTGAATCGAATAATTAAAATTTTAATTTCATAATGTGAAACCAATGAAACCTACACCTAGCTAACCCATACGCACAATCCCTCCCTTAATTTTTATGCAGATACTTTTTGTAATTAATATTTTAATGTTTTTACATAGGTCACTATTGTTTTCCCCTTCTTAATTACTTCCACTTTAATTTGATCAAAGCATATTTAAGTGTTCAAAGATACTGAAAGATCTTCAGATTTTTTAAAATATCCATAAACAAAAGCAAAAGAGAATTATTATATACTCCTTTAAGACAATATATTTTGTCCCTTTTTAACTGGTATTCTTTTTGTTAAATACACCTACATATCAGAAGGTAGATATGCAGCCTTTCGAACCCAATACTTTAAAATTTTGCTAACAAATAAGTATTAACTTTTAAACTCGTGCATAATCTAAAAATACAGTAAGTTCAACGTTTAGGATGTCCGTAAATAAAGTTGAACTAATAAAGTTTAAATTCTACATCTACTTCTGCCAAGCTATAATTACTCCATGCGCCATAATCGAAAAAATTACTATAAGTTCAGCATTATGAACATCCTACTAAATAAGGTTGAATTGATAAAGTTTAAATTCTGCATTTACGTCGGCCTAATAATAATTACCCCATATATCTCTACCTCATCCTAACAAGTAAAAAATAAAAAATAGTTGAAGAAGGAATAAATTCTTATTAATCTATATCCACGAAAAAAATATATACTTTGAAATAGAAAGTGATTGATCATCATGAATTATAAGATGACCCTTATATTATATATATAGGAAAACCCCTTGTTAAAAATTTCATCCACCACTATAATACTTATCCTAATAGTTCACACAAAGGAAAAGTATAGCAAATTTTTTTTATAAAAAATGCCTTGGTTCATTCCTAGAAGAGTAGGTTATCCACTAAGTGATGAGCAAGTGAAAGGTATGCTCATGAAATATGATAAAAATAGAGATGGTAAACTTAGCAAACAAGAAATAAGATTAGCATTCAAAGAAATGGGGTTGCATTTTTGTCGTTGGAAAGCTGGAAAAGCCCTTCGTTTTGCAGATAAAAATGGTGATGGATATATTAGCGAAGATGAAATGAGTGAGCTCGTTCAGTATGCTTCGAGATGGGGCTTTAGGATTTCTTAACAGGTATCGAACATCAGGTGGAAGAAAAAAATAGGTTGAGTTCTATGTGTCCTTGTGTTTTGTTTTTTTGGTTGGTGTTTTTCTGTGTTGTGTTTCTTGTAATATTTGGAAGAAAGGGGTCTTTTGGGGGTTGTAATATATACTTGTGCTATGTAAATATCATGGTGGGACATGTGGTATATATATATATATGTTCCATGTTTTCTAATTTCTATGTAAATTTTGTTCTAGTGGTCAATATTAATATAAGCTATCCTCACATTTTCTTTCGAATTTTAATTTCTTCCTCTAAGTGATCCCAGCTCATTCTTTTTAATTTATGTGATATTTTTCATTTTTTGAGAAATCAAGTTGATTAATTTTTAAAGTTAAAATAAATTAGATTAATTTTATTTTTTATAACTAAAATTTAGATATTCAATAATTATATGAAAATCATGTTGGGTTCATAGAAGTGTGAATGCAAAATGGAGAAAAAATGGTGGAGAAGAGGAGACATCAATTTGGAAAGTGTACTCCCAAAATTGGAAAGTTCACTAATTCTCCCACATTGGTGGGAGAAGGGAACTTTGGAGTGTTTATAATGATGAATACTTACGCCACATGATAAGTGAGGCAAGAAATAAGAGATGCCTTGCGCCGTCGTCGTCGCTCGCTCGCTTGGCTTCGGCTTCGGAAAATCGATCGATGAGATCTCTCTTTTTGGACAAACTTTACTGTTACTGCATTTATATGCATGCAGTAACAAATGCAATGTTTCGACAAAACTCATGCACTGTTTCTTTTCGACCGAACTGATATACTGTTTCTGTTTCGACTGAACAGATGCAATTCTTCAATGAAGTGATACACTGTTTGGTGAAATGGAATACTGCTTCAGCAAAAATGCTGAAGACATTCATTTTCAGAAACATCACACCATTTAAGTGAACCAATGCCACTTTTTCGAAGAGGCATCTGCTAGGCTATATAAACCTGCTTTCCTTCACAGGTTTTGATATGAAATTTTCAGAATAAAAACTCTCTTCTTTTCTTTACAAATATCCTGTGTGATCAATAAAAACGTTCTATGCGTTCGAAGAATCCGCCTATTTGAGGTACCGCTATAGTCGGATAGAAGACCATTTTATCCTAGGAGAAAGATTCCATAACCTTGGGTACAGTGAGGGGAATTATTCCTTAAGGAAAGTCCGTGAATTCGGACGACTTGGTCTTATTCATTTATGTTTCATCTACTTTCTGGAAAAAAAAATACACCTCATGGAAAGGTCATTTTGATCTTGTGTTGAGGGTATTTGATATACTTCATTGTGTTCTTGTTTATATACTTGAACTTTAGTTGAAGTTGTTGTTTCTACTATACAGATTTTGCGTACCCGTAGAAGGAAAATAACAATCTTAAGGAATAATTAATTTTACAGAATTTGTATAACTTATTTTTGGAGATTAAAGCTTTAAGCTTTCTACTCCGCTTGAATTTAACTAGTGATTAGAAGACATAAAATCTTCATCACAAGTTAAAGTTCACTCGGCTAACGATTTGAAGTTATAAAAACTTCATCGTTAATTTGAAACAAGAAGAAAAGTTGAAAATTTATTTAACTTTATAAGTAGTATTCTGAAAATACTAAATTTTTCTGTCTTGTGTTGACAGGAAAGATGACTACCGAAAGTCAAATGATGGATGCGACAACGTTTGTGGGGGAAACTAATATTGCCACATCAAGTCGCACAAATGCTCCGCCAACAATGGCACCAGCGGAGAAGCCCGAAAAATTTTTGGGCATTGACTTCAAGCAGTGGCAGCAAAAGATGTTCTTTTACCTTACCACTTTATGTCTGGAACGGTTCACTAGTGAAGACGCTCCTAAGGTGCCCGAGGGAACCTCGGACAAAGACCGCTTCGTTATTGTAGAAGCTTGAAAACATTCGGACTTTCTTTGCAGGAATTATATTCTGAGTAGTCTCCAAGATGACCTCTACAATGTTTATAGTGGAACCAAGACATCAAAGGAACTGTGGGGGGCACTTGAACGAAAATATAAGACAGAGGATGCCGGAATTAAGAAATTCCTTGTTGCACGGTTCCTGGACTTCAAAATAATAGATAGCAAATCTGTTGTCTCTCAAGTACAGGAGTTACAAGTCATCATACATTATCTCCTAGCAGAAGGTTTAATTATGAGTGATTTTTTCCAAGTAGCAGCGATAGTTGAGAAGCTACCACCTTTGTGGAAAGACTTCAAAAATTACCTAAAGCATAAACGCAATGAGATGACTGTTGAAGATCTTATTGTCCGACTTCGTATTGAAAAGGATAATAAAGCTCCCGAAAGAAGGTCAAAGGGGAATTCTACAATTGATGGATCACATATTGTAGAAGATGATCAAAACAATTCCAAGAAATGAAAGAAAGCTGAACAAGGAAGCAATCAACCCAAGAAAAAGTTCAAGGGAAAATGCTTCAACTATGGCAAGATTGGCCACAAGTCCACAGATTGTCGTGCGCCAAAGAAAAGCAAGAAGAAGGATCAAGCAAATATGATTGAATCCAACAAAGAATGCGATGATCTGTGTGTTATGTTCTCAGAATGCAACTTGACGGGGAATCCTCGCGAATGGTGGATGGATTCTGGTGCCACCCGTCATGTATGTTCCAACAAGGAGTTGTTTTCGTCATTCGCTCCGACTCAAGTAGAAGAAATGATCTACATGGCTAACTGTATACACCTAATTTTGTCCCTCCCGAAGTCTAATTTTATTCATTTTTAGTTCACCCTACCATGTGTCCAACCCCATGTAATTATATCCCACAAAAATACAAAAATAAACAAAAAAATACCTCTAACTAATTTATCTTATCCTAATAACCTACCCAATCAAAAGCTTCCACCTACCCTTACCCCTCCAATTAAAAAATAACACCTCACCATCCCTTTTTCTTGTCCACAAAGAAATACATGGGGGAACTTTCCAGGCATTGACAAAAGGGGGATGGACCCACAAGTCCCGAAAAAGATATTTTTCTTTCCATTAGCAATTTATAGATAGGGAGTGCACGAAAAAGAAAAGGGGGGATCCTTATCCACAATTTCACAAGAAAATAACTACAAAGACCATTGAGAAGTTTGGGAGGGGCTTCTTCTTCTTCTTCATTTTGGTTTTCCTCTCACAGATTCACACCTCATATACAACAACAATATACAAACCCACATGATCATCTCCATATTTCTCTTCTACACAATACACCATTAACCTCACCATTAACGGATTTCCATCAAAGATAGACGCACGCACTAACACACATATATCCGGACAGAAAGGGAGTTTCCTTGCCTCGGGTTACTGCTCCGGCGACCATTTTGCCGGAATCGGTTTTAGTTCGTCATCCATGATACGTGCTTCATCGAAATCGTCTTCAGTTCATCATTTTTGACCTGTTCAGCCCTCGAAATATCCCCAAATCCCTGCGATTTTCTTGATTTTAGACAAGATCTAGCTGAAATTCGGTCCATTCCAGTCAACTTTTGTATTTGGTAGCTCCTCGGAGATCGAAATCGCACGGGTCGTTAGTTTTCTACCAAAATTCGGGTCTCAATTTTTCTGTGGGCATTTGATTCTAACGTCGATTGGTTCATATTGGGACTTTGCATTGCTTTTCGAATCCATTCGGGAGAATTTTTTTGACACTGATTAATCTTGATTCGAGTTGGGGTTTTGTCGCTGTTGAGGGTTCCTATTCGAGCTTTTGGATTTGGACTCCTTTGACTCTTATTATCATCATAAATCATCCTCGGAAGGTCTATTTCTTTAACCCGTCTTTTCCCCTTTATTCTTTTATCGAAATGGTTGTGATTATGTGTGATGTGATTATGCTTTTGTTGGATTTTTATTGATATTGTTGTTATGATCATGATGTTTGGTGATTCGGCTTCGAAGGTTTGAGGAAAGAACTTGATCATGTTTTAATGGTTCGATAAAAAAAAAGTTGGGAGTTGGAATTGAAAAATTGATGAAAAGGTTATATTCGGATAAATTTTGATTTATTGTGTTTGAATGTAAATGTCACCGAATTGGATAGGCAAACGTAGGTTGGGTAGGCAAAGTTTGGAATTTGTGGTTTTGTTGAAGATTTAAAATTCTGTTGAATGTTTGAAAATTGGGTGAATGATTTGGTTTTCTCACATTGGAAAAAATGTATTCATTTGGCCGGGGAATGCCCCGAGGTATTTGTATTGATTTATCCGGGGAATGCCCCGAAGAATTTTGTACCCGGAGAACGTTCGTGATCAAGGTCCGAGGCGTCGGGTAGAGCACGGGAGTTTAGTTTAGTATTAGTTTAGAATAGAATAAGATTTATTTTTTCGCACTTTTATTTATTTATTTTAGACTGTATAATTGGACTGAACACTAAATTTTGGATTTGTTTTGTTTCGTGTGTTTGATTGATTGTTTTATGTGTTTTTGTGTGGTTTATACATCTGCAATGTCAACTTAACCGATATACTCCATCAAGCGACCGTGGTCGAACCACGGGATCGAGGGGTGCCTAACACCTTCCCCTCGGTCAACAGAATTCCTTAGCCGGAATCACTATTCGAAAATCAGTTTAAAGAGTCAAAACATTTTTTTTTTGAAAAGGATCTTTCAAAGGTGACTTGGCACACCGAATTATGCCAAGTGGCGACTCTAAGTTTTGATTGTTAAAAGTCCTTTTTGAAACAAATTTTCATTTTTGTCACCTTAATAATAAAACCTTTTCAAACTTAAAATACATATCTTTTTTTGGAGTCGAAAAAGTGGTGTGACAGCTCTGGCGACTCTATTGGGGACATGTTCTGAATTCGAGCTTATTTTGGAGTCGTATCGGCTTTGTTTAACACTATAGGTGTATAAACATTTTTTTTGGGTTGTTTTGTGTTATTTTGTTATCATTATGGAATGTTTTTGTGCTCTTTGTGTACAGTATTTATCCTATGTGTTACCGCTTTTATATCTGGCATCATGTGTCCACCCCCCGACCTTCTTTCTGCAACAAGTCCGTAGTACACGTGTTGTACACGACCTCTAGTTGAGTCACCCTTATTTTAGGGGGGAGCCGTTGGTGTTATGGAGTAGGTGGAAAGCTGTCGCAGCCACTATCGACCATACACTCCCCCGAACAGCCTTGTTAGTGAACCCCCAACGTAGGTCAGCCTTTAGGTCATGCTTATGTGCATCATATTGAGACCTAGCGGGGTCCACTTGATCCTTTGTAGGAGACTCACCTCTAACGCATCCCTACGTGCTAAATGTTGCATCTTTGAGGGTAATGGGGTCATTTGACAGACTGATTATGTGAAAACATGTGTTAGAAGTAAGGTGCGTAGGCAAGAACTGTTGAAAAAATAGAGAAAAAAAAGTGAAGTGAGTCGAAAAGAAGAAAAAAAAGAAGAAAGAGAGTGTCGTAGCTTTTATTGTTCTTTATGGCTTTTGTTCTTCACAATCCAAAAAAAAAAGATTTTTACCTTTTGCTCTCATTTCTCAAAAACGAAAAATATCAAAAACATTTTTCCTTTGTCTTTTTTAGCATGCATTCACAATTCAAAAACTTCAAAAGATTTTTCATTCATAGGAGTTTTTATAAAAGAAAAATGCAAAAAATGTAGGAGTTTTGTACATTTCACGAAAATACCAAAAGATTTTTTCTTCGTAGTTGTTGGTGTCATTTTTAGCTGAAGTGTCTAATTAAAAACCCAAAAAGATTTTATTCGTTTGTCTTTGGTTGTGTCTCTTAAGTTAGGGTCAATCTATTAGTTAATCGTTAATTGTCCAATCTGGACGAACTACACGTACTTGATTCCCGTCCCTTGGGGCGGGATACGTAGGCAACCCTCGGTGGGTTCGGTAATCTTAATTTTTATTTTTTGTCCTTTGTCTTAGTCTTAGCCTGGGTTTTCCTTCTTGTAATCTAGTGTTGTCAATTAATTCTTGCCAAGTAGGCTGATTTCATTCGGCGGTACTGTTTGGTGAATTTGAGTTATATGTCGGTCTGTCCCTCTATGTCATGATATTTTTTTTTCTAAGATAAAATCCCGAGGGGTCGAGAATTCCTTGTCTTGTTTTGAATTTTTGAGTTGTAAGTTTGACATGTTATTACAGGATGAAGCCTACAGGGTCTAGAGTCTTGATGGTTTCCAAAGTGCCCAAAAAGTTAATAAAGTGGTGGAGCACGTTCAACTACGCTGACCAGCAAGAGTTATTTAAGATATTAGGTGATCTTACGGAACTTCTACATGTCCCACCCCGTCCAGACCTAATAGATGTTGTGCTGACCTTTTGGGATCCTAGTAATTTGGTGTTTAGGTTCGGAAAGTGTGAAATGACGCCTACGTTGGCAGAATTATCTGGTCTGCTTTATTTGCCTTATGTTGACAAAAGTATGATCCGAGCTCGGAATCACTCGGGCAATAGGTTTCTACAAGGGTGTGGTTTGAAGAGTAACAACGGACATTTGGGTTGTTTGAATCAATCATGGATTTGTTTAGACTTTCTATTCGCTAGATTTGGGTCCTCGGAAGGTTTTGATTGCTTTTGGGATGAATTTCATATGACTAAGGAGAAGTGGGAGAGAAAGTGTCTTGAAGTCTTCACCCTCGCTTTGTTAGGTATTTTAGTGTTTCCACTAGAAGAAAGACGTATTAATACCCGTTTTCAATTTGTGGTGATGACTCTATTTCATAAGGATCAAAATGACAAGGGCACTATTCAAAAGGGAAAGGTCATTGATCAAAATGGCAGGTTAACTCTCATACCCATGATCTTAACAGAAATATATAAGACTTTAACCGAAGTGAAAGAGGGATGAGATTTTTTTAGGGCAGTAACCTGATATTGCAGTTATGGATGATTGAGCATATGCATGCCCCTTCTTTAGTTAGACTAGACGTGGTTGATCATTGTATTCCCAATCGAGTGAAAGCCATGGACTTCAGGTTGCGTTTGGATAAATTCTCGCTACCCGTGGGAGTCGACGCTTGGATTGAATTTCTTGAGTCAAGAACCGGGGATAACATTTTGTGGACTTATTTGTGGCTTCGACCAAAGATAATCTTGTTGGGTTGTCAGACGCGGCTCCTTTTGGTTATGTTAGGGCTCAATTGCACTAGACCATACAGTCCTTCTAGGGTAATGCACCAGTTAGGTAGGCTGCAGGACGTGCCACCAGCAGTGGATCTTCTGAAGGATGTTGAGTACTTCAAGGACCAAGTCTTAGGTGAGAGCAAGTACGAGCAGTTTTGGAAGCATGCAACAAAGATAGGTGTGGACACACTCAAAGAAAGTTGGGATAATCCAGGGTACACTCAGGGATATGGGGTCTGGCTTCAATCTATCCCTTGGGGTATCAGTCAACCCTTACCATCGCAGCTTAGAGGGAGAATACAGGAAGAATGCATAGTTGACGACCATTAAGATAAAAGTGCGGGGTCCAAAGTGGAGACGCTGAGAGTTCAGTTAACAGATTTGTTCAAGATTGTAGAAAGGTGTCAGAACAATCTTTCTAATTGCACTCCTCATGAGGCAAGAATACGGGCCCGAAGCTTCCTCCCCAATATCAGGGTGTCTTTGCAGGACATGCTACAAAGTTTGAATGGAAGAAAAATAACTTCACAGGAAGGTCCATCTCAGCCAGGATCATCACACAGAGCACCAGCCTGAAAGAGCAATTCTTATCCTTATTCAATTTGAGTCTTTTATGTTTCTGTCATTGTAGGGTGGCGTCAGTTTTAAGTCGGAGTCAAGTTGTTTTTGGTATTAGGGTCTTTATCAGTAATTTCACGTATGTCGTCTTAGGGGTCCAAAATGTTTTTTGTATTTGTTGTCTAGTTTTTAAAGCGGTCCTAAAATTCGTTGCATGTTTTGTTTCTTTCTTTCATCAAAATGTTATGAGGTTACGTCTTTCTTTTGTTTGTTTGTTTTCGTTTTGGCAAAAAAAAAAAAACTTCAATTATGTAATGTTTATGCATATGCTGCCCGAACTACGCAAGATCTGATTCATGTACAACATGATACGTAGGAAACCTACTTTTGGGTTCGATCTAATCAATTTGTTTCGTTGTTTTTCATTATTTTTCCTCTTTTAAAGAAAAAAAGCCATAAAAAATGATAAAATGAAGGTAGATAGCGAGAGAAGAAAAGAAAGAAAGGATGATGAGACAATAAAGGGAAAGAACAGAGATTAATACCAAAAAAAAGAGTGTAGATAAAAATCGGGATGATGTTGAAATGACCTCGCTACCCTCAAAAGCTGGTAGAAATGAACATGAATTTAGGATAATTTTACCAATGTGATTCCCATGCTTGTTGTGTGCCTTAATCCTAACGGTTGTCGTCTTTGATGAGCATGTTCTTTCAGATAATAGTGGTAGGTTTGCAGCACTCTGGCTAGTCACCCATACTTCACTAGATCCAAAGCAAAGCTCACCATGGCTAGCAGGGAGATTGA
Source organism: Capsicum pubescens (assembly GCA_030864215.1). Classification (NCBI taxonomy): domain Eukaryota; kingdom Viridiplantae; phylum Streptophyta; class Magnoliopsida; order Solanales; family Solanaceae; genus Capsicum; species Capsicum pubescens. The sequence continues at coordinate 12,270,063 of CM061541.1, read as the reverse complement.
AAATTTGCTCATTGACCCGGATCAGGATCACAGGGAAGAAAGTTCAGAACACAATGATGAGGTAGTAAGGCTCAGGCAACAATTGATAGATTTTCACCGGGCGTGGGTCAACCGAATGCCTCCTCCTCCGCTCCCTGAAGGTCTTAGGAATATCTCTAATTGCCCACCTCTCTCTCAGGCGCAATTCTCTGCTCTTACCGAGTCACCTGAGCACGCGCCAGGATTCACTCCGCGACATTATTATCCTGGCAGTTCAGGTGTGCCCTTGGCAGCTCCCCAATCAAGACCCGCTGCTCAGCCGGCGCCACCGATCACACCGGTATTCGTGTCTCTGCCACCATATGAAGCTCCCACATACGCTATGCGTCCTACAATGGGGCTTCCTCGGTATGCCAGTGAGCCAGTATTGAAGGTTCCAAATAGTCAGTATTATTCCCCGGAGCCTACTTTGAGAATGAATAAACCGTATGGGTACACTCAGCTACCTGCATTTCCATTTGATATGGAGAAACCTGTCACAACAGAGGAACAGGAAGTCATAGCGCGGAAGTTGAAAAGTATAGAACAGGCCATGAGGAATTTGCAGGGAATCGGAGGTTATAAGAGTGTTTCCTATAAAGATCTTTGCATGTTCCCAGACATCAACCTTCCCCTCGGTTTTAAAATGCCCAAGTTTGAGAAGTATGCAGGGCACGGTGATCCCGTGGCATATTTAAGACGTTATTGCAACCAATTGAGGGCTATGACTTCCAAACATTAACCAGAATCCGCTGCCAACCCATGCTGAAACCAGTATGTTAGAATTGATATATGATGGGAAAGAGTCTTCAAGGTGTTATAAGCCTATTGACAAGATACAGACCATTGAGGAGAAATCGGTGAATGTAGCAGAGTCTTTGAAAGCAATGTCATTGAGCCAGAAAAGAATGAGAGAAGATAAAGCCCAAGAAAGCACAAAGAAACCCCTGATCACAGTACAAGGTGCCAGAAGGTATGTTGATTTAAATCAAGATAAACCTAAGTTGACAGTGGTAGGAGATTTGAGTCAGCCCATCTTGACGGTGAAAGAAGCACTGACAGCACCTATTATCCTCAAACCGGTGACCCAACCTCCGATAGTTGATACAAAAAGAGTTCCCCGAAATTATGGGCGGACTGTGATGACCTATCACGGGAAAGAAGTAGTGGAAGATGTAGATGAGGTAGGGGGTGTAACTCGGTCAGGAAGATGCTTCGTGCCTGAAAGCTTAAGAAAGTCCAAGACAATGGTGAGTGGACCGTCATCTATCAAAAAGCCTATCACCGAAGAAGAAGCCGAAGAATTTTTGAAAAAGATGAAATTGCTAGAGTATTCAATAATAGACCAATTGAAGAAAACCCCTGCTCAAATTTCCCTCTTATCTTTGTTGTTGCACTCCAAGGAGCATTGTGATATTTTACTGAAGGTATTAAATGAAGTATATGTTCCTAGGGAGATTACAGTAAATCATCTTGAGAAAATGGTTGGAAAAATCTTTGAGGTGAATCGGATCAGTTTTTCTGACGATGAATTGCCTGTTGAAGGTACAGGGCAGAAACGGGGCCTTTACATTACAGTGAAGTGCGAAGAGTTCTACGTCACTCATGTCATGATTGATGGAGGTTCAGGTGCAAATATCTGCCCTATTTCTACTTTACACAAGTTGAATATTGGTGATGAGAGGATCAGGACCAACAATGTATGTGTCAGGGCTTTCGATGGTGCAAAATCAAACTCCATTGGCGAAATAGAACTAATGTTGACCATAGGGCCTGTTGATTTCGCCATAGAGTTTCAAGTATTGAATATAGACTCCTCTTACAATCTGTTGTTGGGAAGGCCGTGGATCAACAAGGCCAAGGCGATTGCATCTATACTGCACCAAATGATTAAGTTTGAGCATGACAGGAAAGAAGTGGTTATTCACGGTGAAGGAGATTTGTCCGCTGGCGAAGATTCTCCCTTGTCTCTTATTGAAGCAAATAACGTAGAGGAGACATTCGTCTATCAAATTTTTGATACAGTGCCAGTGAATCGTATCCTTGAATGACAGGTTATACCGGGACCGCAATTGTCTTCCGCTTCTATCATGACGGTGAGTGAACTTTGGAAATACGGATTTGAGCCAGGAAAGGGTTTGGGAGCGTCTCTGTACGGTATAGTTTGTCCCATATGTACAAGTGAGAACGTGGGCACGTTTGGTCTGGGATTTGAGCCTACGACTGAAGATCTGAAGAAAGCCAAGGAAAGAAAAAAGAAAACATGGTCATTCCCTCGCCCAATGCCACTACTCAGTGAATCATTTGTTAAGAGCGGTGTCACGAAGCATGTGGAATTTAAAGTTGAATTGGTTGATGACTACTAGAACCTTTTTATTGAAGTTGAGATGGCTGAAGAAGGAGAAGGTACCAGTATGGCATACGTGCAATTCATAGGTCCATCTGTCCGGCTCAATAATTAGGAAGTCACTCCTCTCCCCGTCAGGAGGGAGTTTTGGTAGTATATTTTGTTTTTCTTTCTATTTATCCGAGTTATTTTAGGGTTGTAATTTGGATTTTAGTTTGTTTATGTTATGTTGGCATCTATGTTTAAACCCTTCTATCTTTTTATTTAATGAAATGCAATGTCCCTTTTCATTCGTGTCAAATATATTTTGTTTTTTCTTTTTTTTTATATACAATTCTCTTTATGCTGATTCTAATGACATGACATGACATGCATGCGGAATTTTCAGCCTGATCTTAAAATCCAAACTAATCAAGATGTAATGAAGCAGGATGGGGAATATGATGAAGAAGAAGCACTAGAAGAAATAAGCAAAGAGTTGGAACAGTTTGAAGACAAACCGAATGCTAATTTGAATGAGACTGAGCCAATAAATCTAGGGGATCAGGAAGATGTTAGGGAAACTAAAATCAGTGTACATGTTTTGCCATAACTAAAAGATGGAATGATTCAAACATTAATTGACTATACAGATATTTTTACATGGTCTTATGATGATATGCCTGGTTTAAGCACTGAATTAGTGGCTCACAAATTGCCAACTGATCCCGCGTTCCCTCCTGTCAAATAGAAGTTGAGGAAGTTTAAACCTGATGTAAGTATTAAAATCAAAGAGGAAATCATGAAACAACTTGAATCCAAAGTAATTCGAGTGGCTCGTTATCCCATGTGGTTATCCAATGTTGTTCCCGTACCAAAGAAAGATGGCAAAATTCGAGTGTGTGTTGATTACCGTGATTTGAAAAGAGCAAGTCAGAAAGATGATTTTCCACTGCCCAACATCCATATTTTGTTAGACAACTGTGCTAAACATGAGGTTGCCTGTTTTATGGATTTCTATGTCGGATATCACCAGATCATTATGAATGATGAAGACGTGGAGAAGACGTCTTTTATCACACCATGGGGGACCTATTGTTATTGAGTGATGCCGTTCGGTTTGAAGAATGCTGGAGCAACATACATGAGAGCCATGACCACTATGTTTCATAATATGATGCATAAATAGATTGAGGTATACGTGGATGATGTGATTATTAAGTCAAAAAGTTGGGCCGACCATGTTAAAGATTTAAGAAAGTTCTTTGAAAGGCTTCGCAGGTATAATCTCAAACTCAACCCAGCAAAATGTGTATTTGAAGTTCCGTTTGGAAAGCTGTTGGGGTTTATGGTCAGCCGTCGGGGGATTGAATTGGATTCCTCGAAAATCAAAGTCATTCAGGATTTGTCCCCGCCCAAGAATAGAACGGAGGAGATGAGTTTTCTTGGTAGACTGAACTACATTAGCAGGTTTATTACTCAACGCACAACCACTTGTGAGCCCATATTCAAGTTACTGAAAAAGAGTGTTGTGGTAAAATGGACTGAAAAATGTCAGGAAGCGTTCGACCGAATCAAAAGATATTTGTCAAATCCGCCCGTGCTGGTATCCCCAGAGCCTGGTAGGAATTTGATATTATATTTATCAATTCTTTCGGTTGTGTCCTGGGTCAACATGATGTCACAGGCAAAAAGGAGCAGGCTATTTATTATCTTAGCAAGAAGTTCACCGCATATGAGGCCAGGTCTACTCTTCTTGAAAGGACGTGTTATGACCTAACTTGGGTAGCACAGAATTTGAAGCATTATCTCTTATCCTATACTACTTATCTCATCTCCCGCATGGATCCTTTAAAGTATATTTTTCAGCAGCCTATGCCGACAGGTCGATTGGCAAAGTGGAAAATATTGCTTACCGAGTTTGACATTGTATATGTGACTCGAATCGCCATGAAATCCCAAGCCTAGACAGATCATCTTGCTGAGAATCCCATCGATGAAGAGTACGAGCCATTAAAGACATATTTTCCTGACGAAGAAGTGTTGTGTGTCGATGAAGTCGTTATAGATGCTGATCCAGGTTGGAAGTTGTTCTTTGATGGAGCTGTCAATATGAAAGGAGTCAAAATAGGTGCGGTTCTTATCTCTGAATCGGGACAATATTTCCCGGTAACAGCACAACTTCGATTCTACTGTACAAACAATATGGCAGAGTATGAAGCCTGCATTCTTGGTTTGAGGTTAGCTGTTGATATGGGAGTCCAGGAATTATAGGTGTTGGGGGATTCGGATTTACTCGTCCATCAAATTCACGGCGATTGGGAGACGCGAGATTTGAAGCTCATCCCATATCGACAATGCTTGCAGGAGCTATGTCAACGGTTTGTGTTAGTAAAATTTAGGCATATTCCAAGGATTCATAATGAAATTGCTGATGCTTTAGCCACTCTGTCTTCAATACTCTAATATCCTGATAAAGCCTACATCGATCCAGTGCATATACAGAGTCCTGATCAGCATGCTTACTGTAATACGGTTGAAGAAGCCTACATCGCATATGAACGGTCATGTCTTGTCAAAGAAGATTCTTCGAACAGGTTATTACTGGCTTACTATGGAGAGGGATTCTATTCAATTTGTTCGAAAGTGTCATCAATGTTAGGTACACGGTGATCTGATACGTTCTCCTCCTGTTGAGTTGCATGCAATGGCTGCTCCATGGTCGTTCACGGCTTGGGGAATGGATGTGATTGGACCAATTGAACTGAAGGCATCAAATGGACATAGATTCATTTTGATTGCCATTGACTACTTCACAAAGTGGGTAGAAGTAGTAACTTTCAAGTCAGTGACAAAGAAGGTTGTGGTAGATTTTGTTCATGCCAATATCATTTGTAGGTTTGGAATTCCTAAGATGATCATTACAGACAATGTTGTCAATCTCAATAGTCATTTGATGCAAGAAGTGTGTCAACAGTTTAATATCGCACATCGAAATTCTACTCCATATCGCCCAAAGGCCAATGGTGTTGTAGAAGCCGCCAATAAGAATATGAAAAAGATACTGCAAAAAATGGTACAAGGGTCTAGACTGTGGCATGAAAAGTTACCGTTTGTATTGCTAGGTTATCGCACCACTGTTCGCACTTCAACAGGGGAAACTCCATATTTATTGGTGTATGGGACAGAAGCAGTCATCCCTGCAGAAGTTGAAATTCCCTCTCTTCGAGTCATTGTAGAAACAAAGATTGATGATGACGAATGGGTCAAAACCCGACTGGAATATTTGAGTTTGATTGAGGAAAAAAGGCTAACGTCTGTGTGTCACGGACAGTTGTATCAGAGGAGAATGACTCGAGCGTATACCAAAAAGGTCCGTCCCAGGAATTTTGAAGTTGGTCAGTTGGTATTGAGACATATCCTTCCTCACCAGGTTGAAGCGAAAGGCAAGTTCTTCCCTAACTGGCAAGGTCCCTTCGTTGTGAAGAAAGTGTTGCCCAATGGAGCCTTATATTTGACAGATATTGAAGACAAAATGGCAGAAATGACTATCAATGCTGATGCGGTCAAAAGATATTATGTATGATATTTGATCATTTGTTGATTTTATTGCATGTTTAGTACTTGCATTTTTGAAGATTGATATGATGAAGGCATTTTATTCTTCTATCCAAACATTGTGTCATCCTTTGTTACCCGTTTGAGCTTCGTTTCATTTTTCTTTCATATCCTTCTTTTGGAATCAAAATAGAGTCAAAGATAAATATCAAGAAAATAAGAATAAAAGAAAGATTTAGAAAATAAAAGAAAAAAAGTCAAATCAAAACAAAGAACAAGCTAATGGAACTACGTGCGACCTGATTCTTCTCTCTCGGGAGTGAGATACGTGGGTTGCCCTATTTCGGGCTCGGTCCAACCAAATAAAGATTTTAGAGTCACCCAGTCAACAAAAATTGGGGCATGAGTTAATGTGTTGTTTGAGTCGATTCCAAAAGTTGTAAGTCTCACCTCCACTTCAAGCATCGTTTTGAACCTCTTGCCATTTTTTTCTAACCTTATCCGAAAGCCAAGTTATAACCAAAGAAAGTCCTTCAGATCAATTTTTGATAATGTTAAGGCTAAGCATGCAATGTATATGATGATACATTGTGAGGTACCACTTGTCTCCCTCAGCATAAGAAATTAGGAAAGAAATACAAAAATGAGAAAGTCTTATTGGTGAAAACCCCCGTGGGCATCATAAGGCGATGATGAGTTGAGAGAAATGAAAATGAGAGAGTCTTATTGGTAAAAAACCCTCGCAGGCACCATAAGGCGATGGTGAGTGGAGAGAAATAAAAATGAGAGAGTCTTATTGGTGAAAACCCTCACGGGCACCATAAGGCGATGGAGAGTTCAAGAGAAAAGTGAAAAGTGAAAAGAAAGAGATTTGTTGGCGAAAGTCTTTTAAGATGTCTTCAATTGAATGTGATGTATGAGTCCAATAGATTTGAAGAAGCGACTCAGCGGAAAAGGCACGAACTCAACAACAAATGGGGAGTTTGGATAGGAAGATCAGGCAGCTTAATCCAAAATGCATGTCATACTCATTGGAGTTGTTTGTCGTATTCAGATAAGTTTTCTTTTGAATATGGGACATTTCCCTTTTCTTTCATTTACATATTCATGTTTTTTGTATTTTTATGTCATTTATCAAAATAAAAGTCGCCATTATTTCTGTATATTTTAAGTCAAGTCTGTGTCAAAACAAGCGAGAAAGGATTTCAAAATTTACTACCAGTCTTTCCAATTATATGAGGAAAAGACAAGGACCAGCACATGAAAGAAATATGATCATAATTCAACACGAAGCAAAGGAAGTCTATCAACTGACAGGCTGTTCGATTCGTGGAAGCATTCAGATTTGGGAAAAGGGTGCACCTCAAAGGCATGGTAAAATGGAAATCCATTGTTCGAGTCAGAACTCATTTTCTTCAATCTAGATCCGGGTCAATGATGCAGCAAGACAGGGCAAGTGTCAGCGATTTAGAACAAAGATGAAAGGAACGAGTGTTGGGGCAGATACCTGAGAAGCCAAGAGCTGCAAGCCACCACTAAGTTTTTAACTGACAAATTTTTTCTGTTGAAATAGGGGCAAATTTGCTTCACTTAATTCAGCTACCATTGGAAATGCACATCCGTAGGATTTTTCTTTATGATCAGGACCCTCCTGAAAAATGGGATTTTACTTTATGTTCAGGACCCTCCTGAAAAATGGGATTTTACTTTATGATCAGGACCCTCCTGAAAAATGGGATTTTACTTTATGTTCAGGACCCTCCTGAAAAATGGGATGGGATTTTACTTTATGATCAGGACCCTCCTGAAAAATGAGATTCTACTTTATGATCAGGACCCTCCTGAAAAATGGGATTTTACTTTATGTTCAGGACCGTCCTGAAAAATGGGATTTTACTTTATGTTCAGGACCCTCCTGAAAAATGGGACTTTATTCAGTTCAGGACCCTCCTGAAAAATGGGATTTTACTTTATGTTCAGGACCCTCCTGAAAAATGGGATTTTACTTTCTGTTCAGGACCCTCCTGAAAAATGAGATTTTACTTTCTGTTCAGGACTCTCCTGAAAAATGGAACTTTACTTTATGTTCAGGACCCTCCTGAAAAATGGGACTTTACTTTATGTTCAGGACCCTCCTGAAAAAATGGGAGTTTACTTTATGTTCAGGACCCTCCTGAAAAAATGGTATTTTACTTTCTATTCATGACCCTCCTGAAAAATGGGACTTTATTTTATGTTCAGGACCCTCCTGATAAATGGGAGTTTACTTTATGTTCAGGACCCTCCTGAAAAATAGGATTTTACTTTATGTTCAGGACCCTCCTAAAAAATGAGACTTTACTTTATGTTCAGGACCCTCCTGAAAAATGGGATTTTACTTTCTGTTCAGCACCCTCCTGAAAAATGGGAGTTACTTTCTGTTCAGGACCCTCCTGAAAAATGAGATTTTACTTTCTGTTGAGGATCCTTTTGAATAATGAGATTTTACTTTCTGTTCAGGACCCTCCTGAAAAATGAGATTTTACTTTCTATTCAGGATCCTTTTGAAAAATGAAATTTTACTTTCTGTTCGGGTTCCTCCTGGAAAATGGGACCACCCTTTCAAAAATGAAATACTGCCTTATGATAATCCTTGTGTGGAAAATTCGAGCAACATTTGTAAGGAGACGCACTTCCTTATTTGGTAAATCCAGCAACATTTGTGAGGAAACACACTTTCTTGTTTGGTAATTCAAGCGGTATTTGTAAGGAGATGCACTTCCTTGTGTGGGAAATTCAAGCAAACATTTGTAAGGAGATGCACTTTCTTGTTTGATAATTCAAGCAACATTTGTAAGGAGAGGCACTTCCTTGTTTGGTAATTCGATTGGCACTCGTAAGGAGACGCACTTCCTTGTTCGGGTAATTCCAACAACATTTGTAAGGAGACACACTTCCTTGTTGGGTAATTCAAGTGACATTTGTAAGGAGATGCACTTCCTTATTTAGGTAATTCAAACGGCATTTGACAAGGAGACACACTTACTTGTTTGGGGTAATTCAAGCAACATTTGTAAGGAGACGCACTTCCTGGTTTGGGCAATTCAAGAAACATTTGTAAGGAGACGCACTTCCTTGTTTGAGTAATTCAAGAGGCATTGGTAAGAAAATGTACTTTCTTATTTTGATAATTCAAGCAACATTGGTGATGCAATTTCTAACTTAAGTCTTGATTCCTAGAAGAAACACTTTCTAGTCGAGTTGTTGCACTTAATCCTTAGGAGATGCACTTCCTTGCTAGTTTTCATTTTTCAGGTGACACACTTTTAATTTAAACTTGTATCTCTAGAAGACGCACTTTATAGTTAGAATCCCTCACTTTAATTCTTAGGAGACGCACTTCCTAGTCTTGTTTATTCAATTGTACTCTCAAGAGATGCATTTCTTGGTCAGAGTCTTGATTCATTATTGCAACATGCAAGTAGGTATGATGTGACTTTTCCAAAAGTCTTCTGATGATAAACTGGGGAAAAAATTCAATTTCTGTTTATGAAACTTTACTTTTCTGGCAAATAAAACCTCTTTATAATAATATTTGTTTGGGATAATTTTCTTTTTAGTTTTGATGTGATTTTAGGAGCCTGCCCGAAGCACAGGGAAAATAAATGGAAAACCAAGCAACAGGGTGAAGAAGTTGAAAGCATGGCAACAAGTTGATGAAATAGCAAGTCAGGAACCTGCCTGGAGAACAGGGTGAAGAAATTGAAAGGCAAGCAACAAGTTAAAGAAATAGCAAGTCAGGAGCCCGCTTGAAGAATAGGGTGATGAAACTCAAGTCAAAAGTACAGAAGAAGCTGCATAGATAGGATTTTGTAATTTCATTTATGTTTTTAACTTGTAATTTTCATTTTTAATGTAATGACAGAGCCGTGGACCGGAACCTCGATGGAACCTCACTCGACTCTCCAACTCGGTATAGTCCATCTCTTTCCAATCTTTTGAAATACCCGTGACTTGATTCTCTCATAACTTGGGTAGGTAGGATGTCATAAGTCAAGACCCGGTTGTCCTTCTTCCTTCTATTTCTTTCTTTGAATAATGGTCGGGTCAAAATTTGGTCTCGTTGTCTACTTCTTTGTCTGAAAACACTTCGTGTTTACATTCAAAGGGGGCATGATGTAAACACCTAATTTTTTCCCTCCCGAAGTCTAATTTTATTCATTTTTAGTTCACCCTACCATGTGTCCAACCCCATGTAATTATATCCCACAAAAATATAAAAATAAATAAAAAAAAATACCTCTAACTAATTTATCTTATCCTAACAACTTACCCAATCAAAAACTTCCACCTACCCTTACCCCCAAATTAAAAAACAACACCTCACCCTCCCTTTTTCTTGTCCACAAAAAAATACATGGGGGAACTTTCCAGGAAATGACAAAAGGGGGATGGACCCACAAGTCCCGAAAAAGATATTTTTCTATCCATTAGCAATATATAGATAGGGAGTGCACGAAAAAGAAAAGGGGGGGGGGTCCTTATCCACAATTTCACAAGAAAATAACTACAGAGACCATTGAGAATTTTGGGAGGGGCTTCTTCTTCTTCTTCTTCATTTTGGTTTTCCTCTCACAGATTCACACCTCATATACAACAACAATATAAAAACCCACTTGATCATCTCCATATTTCTCTTCTACACAATACACCATTAACCTCACCATTAACGAATTTTCATCAAAGATAGACGCACGCACTAACACACACATATCCGAACAGAAAGGGAGTTTCCTTGCCTCGAGTTACTGCTCCGGCGACCATTTCATCGGAATCGGTTTTAGTTCATCATCCGCGATACGTGTTTTATCGAAATCGTCTTTAGTTCATCATTGTTGACCTGTTTAGCCCTCGAAATATCCCCAAATCCCTGCGATTTTCTTGATTTTAGACAAGATCTAGCTGAAATTCGGTCCATTCCAGTCAACTTTTGTCTTTGGTAGATCCTCGGAGATCGAAATCGCACGGGTCGTTAGTTTTCTGCTGAAATTTGGATCTAAATTTTTCTGTGGGCGTTTGATTCTAACGTCGATTGGTTCATATTGGGACCTTGCATTGCTTTTCGAATCCATTCGGAAGAATTTTTTTGACACTGATTAATCTTGATTCGAGTTGGGGTTTTGTCGCTGTTGAGGGTTCCTATTCAAGCTTTTGGACTCCTTTAACTCTTATTATCATCATAAATCATCCTCGGAAGGTCCATTTCTTTAACCCGCCTTTTCCCCTTTATTCTTTTATCGAAATGGTTGTGATTATGTGTGATGTGATTATGCTTTTGTTGGATTTTTATTGATATTGTTGTTATGATCATGACGTTTGGTGATTCGGCTTCGAAGATTTGAGGAAAGAACTTGATCATGTTTTAATGGATCGATAAAAAAAAAAGTTGGGGGTTGGAATTGAAAAATTTATGAAAAGGTTAGATTCGGATAAATTTTGATTTATTGTGTTTGAATGTAAATGTCACCGAATTGGATAGGCAAACGTAGGTTGGGTAGGCAAAGTTTGGAATTTGTGGTTTTGTTGAAGATTTGAAATTCTGTTGAATGTTTGAAAATTGGGTGAATGATTTGTTTTTCTCACATTGGAAAAAATGTATTCATTTGGCCGGGGAATTGCCCCGAGGTATTTGTATTGATTTATCCGGGGAATGCCCCGAAGAATTTTGTACCCGGAGGACGTTCGTGATCAAGGTCCGAGGCGTCGGGTAGAGCACGGGAGTTTAGTTTAGTATTAGTTTAGAATAGAATATGATTTATTTTTTCGCACTTTTTTTATTTATTTTAGACTGTATAATTGGACTGAACACTAAATTTTGGATTTGTTTTGTGTGTTTGATTGATTATTTTATGTGTTTTTGTGTGGTTTATACATCTGCAATGTCAACTTAGCTGATATACTCCATCAAGCGACCGTGGTCGAACCATGGGATCGAGGGGTGCCTAACACCTTCCCCTCGGTCAACAGAATTCCTTAGTCGGAATCTCTGTTCGCAAACCAGTTTAAAGAGTCAAAACATTTTTTTAAAGGATCTTTCAAAGGTGACTTGGCACACCGAATTATGCCAAGTGGCGACTCTGAGTTTTGATTGTTAAAAGTCTTTTTCAAAACAAATTTTCATTTTTTTCACCTTAATAATAAAACCCTTTCGAACTTAAAATACATATCTTTTTTTGGAGTCGAAAAAGTGGTGTGACACTAACTCCGCTACGGCTAAGGTAGAAGGAACAGAAAAAATTTGCTTAAAGATGACTTTCAGAAAGGTCTTGACACTTAACAATGTCTTGTATATTCTGGAGTTACGTAGAAATTTAATTTTTATTTCACTTCTAGACAAGAACGGATTCAAATGTGTAATCATTTCTGGAAAAATTGTAATTAGAAAAGGAGAAATGTATGTAGGAAAAGACTATCTGACCCAAGGCCTTTATAAGATGAATGTAATGACTATTGAAACAAATAAAAGTTTGAATTCTTCTTATTTGCTTGAGTCTTATGATTTATGGCATGAACGTTTAGGCCATGTTAATTACAAAACGTTACAAAAACTTATTAACTTAGAAGTTTTGCCAAACTTTGAGTGCAATAAATCAAAGTGTCAAACGTGTAAGGAATCGAAGTATGCAAAGCATCCTTATAAGTCCGTTGAAAGGAATTCCAATCCCTTAGACATAATACACACTGACATTTGTGATATGAAGTCAACACCATCACATGGTGGGAAAAAGTATTTCATAACTTTTATTGACAATTGCACTAGATATTATTATGTATACTTGCTAAATAGCATGGATGAAGCAATAGATGCGTTTAGGCAATATAAAACTGAAGTTGAAAATCAGTTAGACAAAAAGATCAAAATGATAAGAAGTGATAGGGGTGGAGAATATGAATCTCCCTTTGCGCAAATATGTGTAGAGAATGGAATAATCCATAAAACTACGGCCCCATATTCACCTCAATCTAATGGAATTGCGGAAAGGAAAAATCAAAATTTGAAGAAAATGATGAATGTCTTACTTATAAGTTCTAGTTTACCACAAAACTTATGGGGGGAGGATATCCTTACGGCCAATCGTATACTCAACAGAGTTTTCCATAGTAAGACACAATCAATTCCTTACGAAAAATGGAAAGAAAGGAAAGCCAACTTGAAATATTTCAAAGTGTGGGGGTGTCTAGCAAAGGTTCAAGTTCTTATACCTAAAAGGGTTAAGATATGACCTAAAAAGGTGGACTGTGTGTTCATAGGATATGCTAAAAGTATTAAAGCATGTCAATTTTTGGTTCATAAATCCGAACATCCAGATATTAATGAAAATACAATAATTGAATCAGACAATGCTGAATTCTTTGAAAATATTTACCCGTATAAAATTAGACATGAACAGTCTAGTGGAGGATCTAAACGACCTCGACATGAACCAAGTGAGAATGTACATAATGAAGAAAATCCAAGACGTAGTACACGTCAAAGAACGTCAACTTCATTTGGATCGGATTTTGTAATATTTCTCTTAGAAAATGAGCCTCAAACATTTAAAGAAGCGATGTCGTCGTCAGACTTATACTTTTGGAAAGAGGTAGTCAATAGTGAGATTGATTCAATCTTAAGCAACCATACATGAGAATTGGTTGATCTTCCTCCCGGAAATAAACCTTTAGGTTCTAAATGGATCTTCAAACGAAAGATGAAAGCGGATGGTACTATTGACAAATACAAGGCAAGACTTGTAGTAAAAGGCTTCAAACAAAAACAAGGCCTTGATTACTTCGATACATACTCTCCAGTAACAAGGATAACATTGATTCGAATGTTAATTGCCTTGGCTGCGGTATATGGTCTTGAAATCCATCAAATGGATGTCAAAACCGTTTTTCTAAATGGAGAATTGGAGGAAGAAATTTACATGGAACAACCTGAGTGTTTTGTGGTTCCAGAAAAGAAAAACAAGGTGTGTAAACTTATCAAGTCATTATATGAATTAAAGCAAGCACCAAAACAATGGCATGCGAAGTTTGACCAAACCATGTTGGCAAACGGATTCAAAATAAATGAATGTGATAAATGTGTTTATATTAAAGATACTCCAAATCACCAAGTCATAGTATGTTTATATGTGGATGATATGTTGATCATCAGTAGAGACATTTCTGACATAAATGCAACAAAACGAATACTAGAGAGCAAGTTTGATATGAAGGACCTTGGAGTTGCAGATGTGATCTTAGGTATAAGAATCCATCGAACTCCACAAGGGTTGGCATTGTCACAGTCTCATTATATCGAAAAGGTACTAGACAAGTTCAAGTAAATGGAATTTGGTATTGCCAAGACTCCATTGGATGTGAGCTTTGCACTTCGAAAGAATGAAGGTGAAAGTGACTCACAATTGGAGTACGCAAGAGTATTGGGATGTTTAATGTATATAATAAACTATACACGACCAGACATAGCATGCGCTATCAGTAAATTGAGTCGGTACACGAGTAATCCCAACAAAACTCATTGGATGGCATTGAAAAGAGTTTTGGGGTATCTTAAGTACACTCAAAATTATGCCTTACATTATAATAAATATCCTGCGGTACTTGAAGGATATAGTGATGCGAATTGGATCACCGGATCGAACGAAGTAAAGTTCATAAGTGGATATATATTTACTATCGGTGGAGGAGCAGTCTCTTGGAAATCATCCAAACAGACTTGTATTGCTCGCTCTACAATGGAATCTGAATTTATTGCATTAGATAAAGCCGGTGAAGAAGCAGAATAGCTCCGGAATTTCTTAGAAGATATTCCTTATTGGCCCAAGCCAGTGGAACCAGTATGTATACACTGTGATAGCCAAGCGGCAATAGGTAGGGCAGAGAGCATGATGTACAATGGTAAATCTCGTCACATACGACGAAGACACAATACCGTTAGGGAACTTCTCTCTAGTGGAATTATCACTGTAGACTATGTAAAGTCAAAGGATAATGTGTCGGATCCACTTATAAAAAGCCTATCTAGAGAAGGAGTAGAAATGATATCCAAGGGAATGGGTTTAAGGCCTAAGACAAGTCAGCATGGCGGTAACTCTACCTAGCAGACTGGAGATCCAAGATCTAGGTTCAAGGAGATCAAACAAAGTTGTGTCTGACAGGTTCAACATTGTCAAATACCCAACCCATTCTCATAATGTAGACAATGTTTAGTAAACAAGGATAAGACTTCAGGTGAAAAGTGTTTTAATGATTATCTAAATTTGGCAGATTTGACCAAATAGTTTAATCTATAGGATTGAACGTTTAGAAATCACCTATGTGAGGGTGAAGTGGAAGACGCTTCAAGGAGAATGTTAGTAAAGGCCTATTCTCTAAGCTCTCATAAAAATCGGGACGTGTTCATGGATGAAAAGAACAAAACTGTAAGAACCATAAATGTTAAAAGGTTGGTTGTGTGACATGTGTTGCTAGGTGTACATTAAAGCTCGACGGTTCAAAGATATCAAATCTACCGATTGACCGAGTGCATCCGATGCATGTTCACTACGGAAAGTTCAAAGGGAAACCCACTTATCCAGATGCAATCAGTCTTTGCTTGATGATCACATACTTGTCCGTAAAAGTTTTACGAAAAATAGCCATTCCCCATTCATGTGATTTATTGTTGGGTTCATAGAAGTGTGAATGGAAAATGGAGAAAAAATGGTGGAGAAGAGGAGACACCAATTTGGAAAGTGTACTCCCAAAATTGGAAAGTTCACTAATTCTCCCACATTGGTGGGAGAAGGGAACTTTGGAGTATTTATAATGATGAATACTTACTCCACATGATAAGTGAGGCAAAAAATAAGAGATGCCTCGCGCCGTCGTCATTGTCGCTCGCTCGGCTTCGGATTTGGATTTGGATTTGGATTTGTCAAGTGATCGATCGATGAGATCTATCTTTTTGGAAAAACTTTATTTGACGAAATATGATCAATACTCCATCTATATGCATGTAGTAACAGTAACAGATGCAATGTTTCGACAGAACTGATGCACTGTTTCGACTGAACTGATGCGTTGTTTCTGAACTGATGTACTGTTTCTTTTCGACTGAACTGATATACTGTTTTTGTTTCAACTAAACAGATGTAATTCTTCAATGAAGTGATGCACTGTTTCAAACAGATGCACTGTTTGGTGAAATGGTATACTGCTTCAGCAAAAATGCTGCAGACATGCATTTTCAGAAACATCACACTATTTAAGTGAACCAATGCCGCCTTTTCGAAGAGGCATCTGCTAGGCTATATAAACCTTCACCAATGCCGCCTTTTCGAAGAGGCATCTACTAGGCTATATAAACCTTCTTTCCTTCACAGGTTTTGATATGGAATTTTTAGAATAAAAACTCTCTTCTTTTCTTTACAAATATTCTGTGTGATCAATAAAAACGTTCTGTGCGTTCGAAGAATCCGCCTATTTGAGGTACCGCTATAGTCGGATTGAAGGCCATTTTATCCTGGGAGGAAGATTCCATAACCTCGGGTACAATGAGGAAAATTATTCCTTAAGGAAAGTCCGTGAATTCGGACGACTTGATCTTATTCATTTCTGTTTCATCTAGTTTCTGAAAAAAATAAAATACACCTCTTGGAAAGTTCATTTTGATCTTGTGTTGAGGGTATTTGATATACTTCATTGTGTTCTTGTTTATATACTTGAACTTTAGTTGAAGTTGTTGTATTTACTATACAGATTCTGCGTACCCGTAGAAGGAAAATATCAATACATTACTATAACTTGTAATTCTTCTTATGTTAATATGATGAAAGATATATTTTAAAATGCTAATTAATATTTACACTGTTTGAATTAATTCTTCTTTAAGTTAATATGATGAAAGATATATTTTAAAATGCTAATCAATATTTACACTGTTTGAATCTCAAATAATAAAAAATGCTACTTAAATTGAAACAGAGAAAATAGTATTTAAGTCCGGAGTTAGAAATGATAGGAACCACGAATAGGAACATAACTAAACATTCGAGTTACACATTTGAACGAATAGGAACCACGAATTTTCATTGTAGCATGAATTTCCTTAGAAAATTGAATATTTAAAAGTTCCTCATGTTGGAATAACACATGATCTTTAAAGCATTTTTTTGGGCCCACATTTAAATAGAGGGAATCAAATTAATATATAAATTTGCTGACAAATAAAAAGTACAAAGTAGAAAAAGTTTTGCTCCTTAATTAGCTATTGAGGAACTTCTTATACATATATATATATATATATACATATATTCTAGACATCGAGCACGGGCCCAATATATATTATTTTTTATTTTAATTTATGTGATACTAATATAATTTAGATAATCAATCATTAAAATAATTTAATTTTTTAATTATTGTGATTTATAATATTTTTTCTTCTATTCCAATTTAAGTTACACTGATATAAGTTCGAGAGTCAACTGAATATTTTATATATTTATATTTTTAAGTTGTTAAATATGTAATTTATAATACTTTTAGCATAATTTTTCAAAAAGTTATGTCTTCCTCCCATCGTAATTTTCGTGGCACTAATATAATTTCGATAGTCAAATACTCCCTCCATCCCAAATTATCCATCCTAAATTTTCTAATTTGATTTCCCATTTTACTTGTCTTTTTTCATTAATCAAGAAGAGACAAAAAAAAAATCATGTTTTACCCTTTGCATTAATTACTTTTTCTTCAAATTAAAATGTAAACATCATTTAATAGGGTTACTATGGTAAAGTAGTCATGTTATTAATTATTTTTCTTAATCAATGTGTCATCTCAATTTGAGACGGGTAATTTGGGACGGAGGGAGTACATATTTTATGTTGACATCTATTAATTTTTTAATACTTAGATGACCATAAAAATTAATTAGGGTGATATAATAAAATCATGATTGAAACAATGAAGCAGACATGTCTTAAATAACTTATAACAACTAATTAGAAGTGATAAAATAAAATTATTATAAAAATTACATGTGATTTTTTTTAATAGGTCTCATATAAGATATCTAAGGTGCCTTGGTGTATGCTTTTCGCGGATGATATAGTTTTGATTGATGAGTCGCTACAAGGGGTTAATGATAAGCTGGAGGTTTGGAGACAAACTCTGGAGTCTAAAGGTTTCCGGTTGAGCAGGAGAAAGACGAAGTACTTGGAATGCAAGTTTAGTGACTCGAGGCGCGAGGAGGAGGTGGTAGTGAAGTTGAATTCTCAGGCGGTTTGCAAGAGGGGTAGTTTTAAGTATCTCGGGTCTATGATTCAGGGGAATGGAGATATAGATGAGTATGTATCTCACCGTATTGGGGCTGGTTGGATGAAATAGAGGCTCGCTTCAGGAATTTTATGCGATAAGAAGGTTCCCCCAAGCTAAATGGCAAATTCTATAGAATTGCAATCTGTCCTGTTATGTTATATGGAGCGGAGTGTTGGCCGGTTAAAAATTTTCATATCCAGAAGTTGAAAGTGGCGGAAATGAGGATGTTCCGTTGGAATATGTGTGGTTTAACAAGGGCTGACAGGGTTAGAAATGAAATTATCCGGGAGAAGGTGGGAGTGGTATCTGTGGAGGATAAAATGTGGGAAGTGAGGTTGAGATGGTTTGGTCATGTGATGAGGAGGGGTACGGAGAACCCATTTCGAAGGTGTGAGAGGTTGGCCTTAGAAGGTTTCAAGCGGGGTAGGGATAGACCGAAGAAATACTGGAGAAAAGTGATTAAACGTGACATGGAGCAGTTATAGTTGACTGAGGACATGACCCTGGATAGGAAGATATGGAGGAAAAATATTAGGATAGAGGGTTAAGGGTGTGAATGAGTCGTAGTCAGTAATTAGGTGGACGCTGGTGTCCTTTGTTTGGCAATGTACAATGTTTTATGGATGTCGTACCTATGTTATTTTATCAGGTTCTATGCTTTTGATGCTTTTGTATACTTTCTTGTATCTTGAGCCGGGGGTCTATCTGAAACAGCCTCTCTACCTCTTTAGGGGTAGTGGTATGGACTGCGTACACTCTAACCTCCCCAGACCCTATTTTGTGGGAATATACTAGGTTGTTGTTGTTGTTGTTGTTGTATATAAGATATCTAATTAATTTAAAACATCGAGAGTTAATCTATCATTTTATGTTTATTTTATCTTTTTATTAAATATTATTAATTTTTTAGTACTTAAATGACTTATAATAATTAATTAGGGGTGATATATAGTAAATTATGATTAAAGCAGCTGAAGAAGGTAGTACAAAACATCAAGAGTTAATTTATTATTTTATTTCTATTTTATTTTTTTTTCAAAATTACTTACGGGTGATATGATAAAATCATGATTTAAACAACGAAACAGACATGTCTTAAATGACTTATAACAATGATATAATGAAGTTACTCTAAAAAAATACTTGTGAAAAAAAATTAAATAGGTCTCATATAAGACATCAGGTAGAAATAAAACGACAACAATTAATTTATTATTTTTATTAAATATTATTAATTATTTTATACTTAGATTACTTATAATGATTAATTAGGGATGATATAGTAAAATAACGATTGAAGCAGCTGAAGCAGGCAACACAAGCAGGCAGGTTGAAGAGGTGTCTGCTTTAATTTGTTATTACTTAAATGACTTATAATAATTTAATTAGGGGTGATATATAGTAAATTATGATTAAATCAGCTGAAGAAGGTAGTACAAAAAATCAAGAGTTAATTTATTATTTATTTTTATTTTACATTTTTTCAAAATTAATTACGGGTGATATAATAAAATCACAATTGAAACAACGAAGCAGACATGTCTTAAATGGCTTATAACAGTAATATATAATGAAATTATTATAAAAAATACTTGTGAAAAAAATTTAAATAAGTCTCTATAAGACATCAAGTAGAAATAAAATGTCAATAATTAATTTATTATTTTTATTAAATATTATTAATTATTTTATATTTAAATTACTTATAATAATTAATTAAGAGTGATATAATAAAATAACCATTGAAGCAGTCAGCACAAACATGCTTGTCAAAAAGGTGCTGCTTATTGCCCTTTATAAAGTAAGTAATAATTCCTTAGTATAATATTACTACTTTTATCTTTTCTCTTTAACACAGAACACATATTACACACACATCCAAATATGAAGAACATAAAGTGTGTCTGCAGTCATGTACCTTTGACTGATGAAGGTTATAATGTTGTAGTACCAAGTAATATAATTTAATAGGTCAATAATTTGTAGGATTGATTTTCTAGTCGTTCAACTAATATAATTACTATTATATCTTAGAAAGCCAGAAAATAACTATTAGCTAGTTGAGTAACCATCTGAGATATATTATGTATGTACAATAAAGATAAGTAGCATTACTACTAGCTCTAAGCCAGGGGCGGAGCTTTCCTTCATCCTTGGGATACAGGGTTCATTCGAATCCTCTTCGATCGAAAATTATACTATCTATATATGGTTAAAATTATTTTTTATGTATATATAGTAGATGTTGAATCCCCTCAGTTAGTTCGTATGTTCACTTGTAAACCCCCTTAATGAAAATCCTGACTCTGCCACTTGCTCTAGCTAGCCTGTTGACTATGAAAATAGATTGTTGATTACAAATTTACAATCCGTTAAATAATCGAACTGTACAAGCATTATTACTTGTATGGATGGATGGGATGCATGTAGTTTCGTCTAAATTTGGTGAGCTTTCTGGTTTGACGCATTTTTATCTTTCAAGGTTAAGTTTTTCAAGCGTAATTAATTAATGACTAGATTTCTATAAACCCATGCATTACATGCTGCGATTCGCCCCTGAAATATTATGAGAATGCATAATTTCATGGTTTAAAAGAAACTCCTCTAGAAATGTTTCTTTAAAATATGCACTAAGGGGCGAAGTCAGGTAGGACCGAGAATTCATCCAAATAATTAACTTTTTTGATGAAAAGTTACACTGTTTATGTATAATTAAAATTATTTTTAAATTTAATATAATAATTATTGAATCCTTTCTGACTTCTTCGTATGTTTCCTTTTCCAATATTTTAAATTTTTAGCAAAAATTCTAGTGCCACTGCTCATGCAAAGACCTTCCAATCTCTCCACCTTTCAACGCGAAGCACAAATATTCTAAGATACTGAAAGATCTTTAAAAAATTTAAAAGCATCCATAGAGAACAACAAAAGCAAAGATCTTTTTTTTTTCTTTTTATATTGCTAGTAGGAGAAGGAGAAATGTGGGAGAAAATAAGTACGAATCCCCCTACAACAAACAAAGGAGAATAATTAGATAAGAATTAATTCCTTTTTAACTTATATACTTTTCGTTAAAACTTCAAATACTTCTACAAATCAGGAGGTAGATGCAGCCTTTCGAGATTTGAACCCAATATTTTTAACGCGCAACATTATTAATTAAACTTTTACTAGACCACCACGGCTTGACGGCTTCTGTACGTCTTCTTGAGAATCCTTATATCTTTTATCGGTGTATGAATAGCTATCTCTTGATTACACATATTTAGTTGAAATGAATCACTCAATGTAAATACGTAATTGTCTTGCATATATTAAATATTTTTTTAACTTCTTAGTATCTCCCAAAAGAGACAAAAGAATGATCTTATTGTTTAATTTCTCCAATAATTTTTTATCTTTATAGTCGGTGGTGGAGCCAAAATTTCTATTAAGGAAGTTCAAAAAATAACTAAGCACGTTAACAGGACCTTAAAAATAAGCGAGTTGGGTCAGATTTAATTTGAGTGAGCTAGACAAAGTTCAACTCTACTTCAATATGAACAACAAAACGGAGGAAGTTAAACTTCTTTATTTTGATCGTGCATTCAAATGTACAATCTTTAAACTTTTTTAAAAATAATTTACATAGTTAGAAACTACATAAAAAATAAAATAAGTTATCATAATTGTGTTTTACGTTTAAGTTATTTATACATGAACATGATAAAACTAATACTAATTTTTCCTTAATTTTAAGGTGGGAAGATGTAAAAAAGTCAAAATAGATAACCAACAAACAAAATTATATACTATAATTTTGTGAAAAAATAAAAAAGATCAACCATTAGTAACCATGAAAGTGAGAGAGAAGAGAAATCAAAAGGGGGCAGAACGTAAGAGAGCAAGAAATTAAAGTAAGTAACTAGGGATTTAATTCAAAAGCTAATATAAAAAATTAAAAAAAAATGGTGTTATTCAAACTCGAACACACGTTGAATGAGAAATTCCGCACCCCTTCATCACTGAACCAAGCTTTAGCCTTGTGTCAAGGGAATTCAACACTTAACCTATATACGATAAATTAAAATTTTGATCGTATAAACACAGTATAATTTTTCAACGAAGGGGATTCGAATATAATGACTCGTGGACTCCATGTAGATGCGCCAGTGTCTAGGGAATAATTGGCAAAGAAGAATTTTTGCAAAACTATTTTGCCAAATACTCAATTTCTTTTAAATTTAATTTTTAGGTTTAGGGTGTAAAAAGTGGAAAAAGTGGGGCCCACACGTGGGCCAAGGGACCAATTCATCATTTATACAACTTTACAAATTTAATATAATACACCTAACCCCCTCCACTTATTCCAATATCTAAAAAAAAAAAAACTCTCTCTCTCCTCTTCAATTCCCAACTCCCGCTTTCAAACAACTTTTCCCAAAAACGCCATTTTCGTACGTTCTTCGTCAGTAGCTGCTAAGGGGGCGTTGTTGCTTTGCAAGGTTAGTTAAAATCGAGTTTCGATCATTTCTAGATCCATTTAAATGGTTTTTCTTTTTGCTAATCGATTGGTAGTGATGTAGGATTATTATTTTTTCGAATTTGGTGTTTTGATTTAATCGTGTGTTTTTTTAGCAACGAAGTGTTGAATGGTGGTATAATTGTTGTTTGAAGAGTTATTTTGGCATTTTGATTTGAACAGCGTCCTATTTCTGTCCGTAGACCCACGGTCTATTCGTAGACCCGTGGTCTATGATATGAGAATGCCCTAGATATATTTCAATTTTCAGACGTATGAAATTCTTTTAAAACATGATTGCTGAAATACTGAAAATTGAAATATTAATAGCTAATTAGTTTGATTAGGTGTACTAGTTTGATTTTTAGCAATTGTTGTGTTTTGATATTTTGCATGTTCGACTTTGATTCAATTATTGTATGTTTGTGTAGTGAACTGTTTAATGGTGGGGTGTTTGTTAATTTTTATTTATTTATTTATTTATTTATTTTTTTGGAGGGGGGGGGGGGTCATTTGATCATTGAGTTATTTCTGTTGATAGATTTGTGGTCTATGAACTGAAAATGGGAGATTTGTTTTCTAGGTGTAGACTGTGTTGAAAATAGGTAGAAAAAATATTATTCCTAAACAGAAAGACGATACCGCTGGTAGTAGTAGAAAAAGAAGAGTTGTGGCAGTTGAAAAAGTGTCAAAAAGAAAGAAAATTGAAGAGTCGGTGTCCGAATCAGATTCGGAGTTAAAGGAGATAAGCGACTACGTCGATTCTAGTGAAGATGTTGCCAAGCGGAGTGTCAGTGGTGACACTGAAGAGTGCGAGGGAAGTGGGAGTAATAGTGATGATGGGGATAATGATTCGTTTTCCGTGCCATATCTTTCAAGGTGCATTTTCGTGGAGCGGTATGACCTTCGAACGATAATTGACGAGGTCGGATCTTTCCCGGCAAAGATATCGGTCAGATCAAGAATGGATGCTTATCGAGAATTTAAGCAAATTCTTGTCGACCAAGAATTGAAGAAAAGATTCAAGCGGTCCTGTTTTGGACACCTGAGAAACCTGCCGGAACATCTCAAGTTCAATGGGCAGTTGGTCCATTATTTGTTGTTGCGACGTGTTAAGAACGATAAGATGCGTCATGATATGTGGTTCTGCGTTAACAACAAGCCGGCCTATTTTGTCTTGAAAGAGTTTTGTTTTATCACGGGGCCGAACTGCTCATCATGCCCCAGTGAATCAAAAATGAAGAAGGTGTTAGCAAAGGGGGACAATTTTTGTTTTAAGGTGACAAAAAACAAAAATATCACGACGGCCAACTTGTTACACCTGATCAGAGAGAATAAGCTGAACGAGGACCAGAAGTTCAAGTGTTGTCTACTGTGGTTCTTGCACACCATGTTGCTTGCGAAAGATTTGACAAAGGTTGTCGACACAAAACTGATTCGAATGGTCGACTCTTTAAGTTTCTTCGAGAAGTATCCGTGGGGGAAAGAGACATTTCAACTGACCATGGACTGTCTGAAGAAGAAAAGTGACCTGAAGAAGCAGAAAGAAGTATTTGATGAGAAACAGAAGGCATCCTATGCTTTATTCGGATTTCCCTGGGCATTTATGGTATCTACCATAAACCCTTTAGAGAGTTTATCGTAGATTATCATTTTATTTATACTATGTCATAGACTCATAGTTATTTTTTTCACTGCTGTACTGCTTACAGATTTGGATCTATGAGGTCTTTCCTCATCTTGGAGAATTTGCTGGAAAATCAATGGATGAGCCCTTACCCATCCCCCGCATCCTCAGATGGCACACTTCAAAAAACGACAAGATAATCGAAGGCGACCCATTCAAGTATAAAGGAAAAGTTACCGAGGTATGAACTTATTTTCTATAATGCAATAATAGTACCGTGTTATTGAAAGTTATGTAATTGTTAATTGATATTTGGTAGAACGTGCACCCGTACATCATTCCTACTGTTCGTGAGACGAAGATGAATTACATGATTACGTTTGAGCCATATACGGACGAGGTGAAGAATAACGTCCTCGATGGCTTGAAGAAAGAGTTAGAAAGGGTGACTGTCCTCACTTCAAATGAGGACAGTGATGATGACGGAGATTTGGGTGGTAACCCCATTGGAGTACGCGTTGGTGATGATGATTCTCCAAGCACCTCCAAAGATGCAGCAGGAACCTCATCCCCCGAGGATCTTCATAAGCGTGTGGCTGCGCTCGAGGAAGCGGTGTTGGATATTGTTGTCTATATCAAAGAGAAAAGAATGAAAAAAAATGAAAATGATGAGCGACAACATGAGCGAGGTAACTTTATTCATTAATTGATGTTGTTAATGAATATTCAGCTTTAAATATCAGTAACACTTTGTAATATTATGAAATAGTGCATGTGCATGAATCGGAGAGGAATGAAGAAGGAGAAAAAAAGAGCAAAATGGATGAGTTGGCCGTTGTTGTGGCAGAAGAGAAAAAAGAAAAAGAAAAGAAGGATGGTGAAGAAGATAAGAGCCAAGAAGAAGGTGGAAAAGTAGCAGCATAAAAAGAAGAAGAATAAGAAGAACAAGCGGCAACAAATGAACAAGGAGGAGCGGAAAAAGGAAAAACTGTTGAAGAAGAAGCTGACAAAGCTGGCAAAGAAGAAGTTGAGCAAGAAGCAGCAGGTGAACGAAAAGAAGAAGCTGAGGAAGAAACAGCTGTTGAAGCTGAGGAAGAAACAGTTGCTGCAGGTGAAGTAAGAAAAGAAGGTGTGGAAGAAAAGGAGACTGAAGAAGCAGCATCTGATGCACATGTTGAAAAAGAAGGAGAAGAAGGTGAGAATGACGAAGCAGCTGCAATTGTTGAGAAAAAAGAAGTTGAAGTTGTCCAAACAGATGTGGTCATGGACATTGTTGATGAAATCAACAGTAACACTTGTGTTGATGAGGAACTTAGGGAAAGAGACATTTAAATGCTAAGATGTTTAATTTGTTGTTAAATGATGAGTTGTTAGGATATGATAATTTTTTTTTATTTCACAAATATGAAGTTTGAAGGATCTGGTGGTTGGATATGACAATTATTCTTTTATTTTATGAAACTTGTTATGATTCTGAGCTGAATCTATTTCTATCAAACTGATTTGTGGCATGAAATTTGAATATGCAGGGTGTGGTCATAGTTGGTACATTGTATGCCTGATATCATAGAATGCATACTTAATATTTCATATACCATATGCATAGTCTATCATTACCCTGCTGGTCGAATTTAAGTTGACGTGTTGTTTAATCGACTATGGTTCTATCAAAAATAGTATTTAACATTATACAAAAGTAGAACTATTATTATTTATTCAATATCACTACATCCATGTTACACTTTTCCAAAGAACGAATACTAGCATTATAGCACATAACATCATTTTTAGGACATTCTCTCTTTCTTCGGCCAAAATCAATTTTTGTTTTAGTTGATCCCTCTCTATTTGGGTGTCATGTAGCAGTAGTTTAAAGTGATCCCTTTGTTCTTCGGCTTCTTTGAACAAAGTCATGAGAAAATCTTTATTTTCTTCGCATTGTTGGAGCCTTTGTAGTAGATTAAATTTTGTCAAGCCTTGAAAATTTGATGTCTCGAGTCTTGGAATAAACGTTGATGGACTGGATGGAGGTGATAGCTCATCAAGACATTTGAAAAACGAGCATGCGCCATTATTCTAGGAAAAAAATAATTACATAACCATTAACTTAACTTTTTTTTTAAAAACACGCACACCTCACCTTTGCAATTGCACAATTATAAAATTTGCGACCTGGATTTGAATCCGTGCGTGACGTCCTCAAGACAGCCGCATTCCCACAATGACAAATTAAAGTATTTTTAGAATTGGATGATTGAGATGCTTGCGATATTGTAGAATTTTTAAAAACAAAATAAAGTTGATGAAATAAAATAAGGAGGGATGTACACCTTATATATGAAGTAAAAATAAAGTGTTCACACTGATGGCTTACAAAAGTAGCCGTTTTTTACCGTTGGAAAAGTAATTTTTCTCTTTTGAACTGGTGGTGACACTAAATAGATTGCCGTAGATCATGACCTATGTCACCCATCGATTTGTATGGTTTACCATAGACTTACACCTTTATTAGTGCATCGACTGATATCCTGATTATGCGTAGACTACCGTGATCTATGTACACATCTATAGACCATCATGTGGAGGTAGTTAAAAAATGAATAATTAAATTAAAAAAAAAAGATAATAGTAACATGTTTTGGGGCTGGTGGAAGAAAATAATTAAATATAATATGATTTAAATGGATAATCACATGTTTTGGGGCCGGTGAAAGCAAACAATTACATTAAAAATGATTTAAATAGATGATCTTGGACTGGTGATGACACTTAATAGACCGTCGTAGATCTTGAACTATGTCATCCATCGATCAGTATAGTCTATCGTACACTTACACGTTTATTATCGCATCGATTGATATCATGATTAGGCGTAGACCACGATGATCTATGTACAAGGTTATAGACCATCACTTGGATGTAGTTAAAAAATAATTAAATAAATTATAAATAAATGTGGTGTGAATTTCTACACATGTGAAAGAGTGTAAACAAGTCACATAATCATATTAGAGCTTAGACAAATTAGGGAGGGTGAATTAAGAAGTGTGTGGATGGGTAGTGGTTGAATGCTCAATATCGTAAGAGTAATGTTTAAACAAAGCATAAGTATGTCTATAGGATATGTATTATATTTGATGCCTACACATTCCACATATTTCTTACATCACCACCCCTAAATCAAAAGAGTGTGTGCAATTGATAGTGGTAAAACATTTATCATCCTCAATACATACTTGTGCTTTGAGAAACATTACTCTTACGACATTAAGCATTCAACCACTACCCATCCACACACTTCTTAATTCACCCTCCCTAATTTGTCTAAGCTCTAATATGATTATGTGACTTGTTTACACTCCTTAACATATGTAGAAATCCACACCACATTTATTTATAATTTATTTAATCATTTTTTAACTACATCCAAGTGACGATCTATAACTGTGTACATAGATCACCATGGTCTACGCATAATAATGATATCAGTCGATGCGATAATAAATGTGAAAGTCTACGATATACCAGATTAATCAATGGAGGACATAGTGGATGATATACGACGGTCTATTAAGTGTCACCACCAGTCCAACATCATCTATTTAAATTCTTTTTAATTAAATTATTTTCTTCCACTAGCCACAAAACATGTGATTATCCATTTAAATCATATTATATTTAATTATTTCTTCCACCAGCCCAAAATACATGTTACTATTATTTATTTAATTTTTTTTTAATTTAATAATTGTCTTTCATAATTCCCAAGACATGTGATTATCTATTTAAATCATTTTTAATTTAATTATTTTCTTCCATCAGCCACATAACATGTGATAATCTGTTTAAATCTTTTAAAATTAAATTATTTTTTAAAAATCTGTTATTATTTATTTTAATTTACCCAATGATCCATCGATTCATGTAATCTACGATCGACTAATATGTACAGTCGACGAAATACTTTGTATTAAATCTAAGCATTAGATTTTACTCTTTAGGAAATTAGTCAAGCCATAATACTGTAACTTGAAAAGGCAGACATATTTGATTCGAGTTTTCAAACAAGGGATCAGAACAAAGATGGCAAACACACAATGTTAAAAGAAATTGAAACATAGTTGTATTAAAATTGTTCATTGCATTACATAATAAAATTTACATCAAAAAGGAAAAAATTAAAGAAGCTTTCTTCTAACAAGATCCTACAAAGAAAGCTTCTTCAGCAATGAACAAATCAAAAAAACTTAAAAACATATACTAAAATAAAATATTTAAACTAAATTATGGGGATGGTGGGGGGTGATGTAGTCAGGGCCTTCCATTCCGAGCGTTTCCAGAATTGCCCTCAAGAAACGAGCAATTCGACGGAGCTCCCGCTCCAGGTAGATGCGGTCTTGACCCAACCCGTAAAAAATCCAGTCCAAATCATTCCTTAGGAGGAGGAGGTCGTAGTGCCTCGGAGAAACATGTCTGATGGGGTGCAGAAGTATCTTTCTTGGAGGCATTTTTTTTATTTGGGTGAAGAAGAAGAAGAAGAAGAGACGATTTCTGATATTTTCGGTTTAGGGAAAACTGAAGGGTTGCGTAGAAAGAGGGCTTGTACTTATAGACCTGTAGATTGCGTCCATTCATATATCCACCCAATGGTAGGTCGACGTGTCTGACAAGAGAAAATGTTTCGTATGCGTATACCAGTTGTTTTTCCTCATAAAGAGACGTTTTGTGCAGCTTTTTAATAAATGGGAACGGGAAACAAGGAAAATAATGATTCATTGCATCGATTGGAGAGATAAGCTGGAAAAATGACCAACATAACGTGTTAGATCATCAATAATATAATCAATACATAATATTTTATAAACCATATATTATATATACCGTAGACTATAGATATTTTATCTTAGACAAAGCTTTAGGTCGATAATAACTGAACGTTAAAATCTAAAGAAATGCACATTCATCCCCCAAAACAGTATCTTTACAACTGAAGCTAAAAAAAAGCCTATTTATGATTTGATGCCCATTCTACACGTGGTTCTTTTGTGTCCGAATTTCTTGCATATTGAACACCTATTCCTCCTTTTGGACTTGAATGTCTCACCGACGCCCTTAGTGCATTTTACTTTCTTCCTTCCGAGTTTGGGATCGTACGGGGGTGGAGAAATTTTGGTGTCTACCAATTTTTGTGGCACAGTCCATTCAGCCTCCGGAGGGATCACGTTAATTGCTTCCGAGTATGCGAGGAGGTAACTTTCAGCTTTATAAATTGGCGAAGAGTAGTCGTAGATGGAGTTACCATAATCTTCGCCATCGCTGTACTTTGCTCGCAAAGCTGCCATCGCGTGTTTGCGCGACATTTTCACCAAGTCAAATTTCTGACAAGAACAGCTCCTCTCCAAGAGATTGACCTTGGCAGTAACGCCGTTGTCGAACACCGTATACTTGTCAAGAACCACTTTTGGATTACCCACATACAAGGAATCGCTCGCACTCTTATTATTCCTTAGGATCATTTCCGCAGAAGGCACAAATATGTTCTCTTTACCACCGACAAATGCATGCCGCTCCCTAAATTTTCACCAAGTTTTTTAGCAATTGAATTGAATATGTACGACACGGGGTACTCCCGTTCATCCACCAAAATCGAGTTGAGCGACTCGGCGATGTTTGTGGTCATCACGTCGTACCTATTGCCCGAAAAATGTGCTCTACTCCATTTTTTAAAACCAAGCACATTTTCAAGGACATGAGCTGCCCCGGGGCATTTACTCCTCAATTCCACAAAATTATCACTAAACTCATCAAAGGAATAAGCCTTTGCCGCGGCGTAGAATAGATAAAGATGTTCTCCGCAGTGTTGATTTACGCGAAGATTTTCATCGAGGTGCCTCATGCAAAGTCCGTGATATGCATGACTGTATACACGGGAGAAGGAATTGGCGATGCTAATGCGTCTGTCGGAGATGACGCATAGATCTGGTTCATCATCTATGATAGACTTTAGTTTCTGGAAGAAGAAGGTCCAAGAAGCATCGTTCTCTTTATCGACGACACAAAGGCAATCGGAAATATATGATTTTCGGTGTCCTGTGCAACGGCGCTCAGCAGAACGCCCCCATACTTGTCATACAAATGTGTGCCATTGATGGAAATTACCTTTATCATGTGGGCATATCCTCGTATGCAAGCTCCGAATTCTAAGAAGTAGTAAACGAACGATCCATCCATCCGGTTTACCATGATAGAGTAAGAAGACCCGGGATTCAATAACTCCACCATGTGGGAAAAAGCCGGCAAGCAAGCATATCCGTGCTCCGGTGTCCCACGGATGATGTTCTTCGCAATTACACTTCCTTTCCGACACATCCAATTGCTTACGTAGCAACGCAACTCCTTAAATACAATTCTTTGAATTTCTCTTATGCTTGGACCCTTACCATCTCGAAAATGATTTACGCATACTGAAGCAATCAATTCGGATGAGACTTTTTTGTGCCTTCGGGTAGCATTTTCAACGCTGCACGTGTGCATCCCGACATACTTATATATGCAAAATTTGTCCGAGGTGTCGTATTTTTTTGCCCGCAATAGCCAGCCACAACCACGAGATAAGCATTGCGCCTTCATCAATTTCGTGCAGCTCTTCTCCATATAATAATCAAAAGACTGCCTCGTCGCTGCTGCATCTAGTTGCATTTTCAGTTTTTTTTTATCGGCGAATGTTTGACCACAACAGAAATTGGTTCCGTCGGTGAAGGAGTGTCCTGCTTGTGATTCCGTTTCACGGTCTTCTTCATCATCTTGCGAATCCGATGAAAAGTCTTCCATATGCATAGAATAATCTTCCATATTAATTGTATCATCGACATCGTTCTCGTAATCATTCAAATCGTCGTCGATCAAATCATCGTCAACTGTCGGGCGCCGCGGTGGGGGTGCTGATGAATTCAGCGGTCCTTCAAAGGACCTCTCAACCATATTTATCCTCAAAATTGGCCTAAAGCCATCTGCATCAGCATCCATTATGTACATCAGCACACGTACATCGCTATTTATGATCGTAGGATTCACCTTTTCCCTCGAATGCATTACATAACTAATCACCACGTCGCTCGGCGTGCAATCTAGATCCCCGCTCTGCATTACGCTTGCAACAAATTCTTCGTACGAACTGTTGCGGCGAACAGGAATAGGAATTGTCACCTTGGTAAATGATCTCCATTTTCAATATTTCGAAGTCTCCACCCATTCTCCCATGAAATCACCAGAAACCAGAACAAATTCTGCAATAGACATCTTAGAATTAAGTTTCGGTTGATGGTAGATTATGCTTATGGTCTATGTCGTGTTGTATGCACGGTCGATGACTGGCGAGGACGGGTCGATGACTGCGCAGATTTCCATACAAATACTTGAAATTGAAAATATTGCTTGTAATCAATGATTGTTGGGTTTATGGAATAAAGAAATGAACTTGGAGTCGTCTGAGCTGCTGTAATGCACTTTCTAAAGTGGTTTTGAGTAATGTGAGTGATTTAAAGTTTTTTAACAATGGTGAAAAGTGTGTTTGAGAAGATAGGAAACAAATGGGGTAACAATGGATGCAATGGACAAGCTTATGATGTTTGTGGACTAATTTACAGCTGATCGCCAAAAAATAACGCCGAAAAAGTGGTCGGAATCGGAGCTTTTTGGTGGAAAAAATAACCACGTTCTATTTTTAGCTTTTGGAATTATTTTTTTTAATATTTTTGGAAACCTAGATATTATTTTTATATATATAGTGGTGGATGATGGAGTGGGTTGAAGTGTATTATTAGAAACTTGTGGGTAAATTTATTAAGTTGGAAGTATTGGGTTAAAGTGAATTATTATAAAGGTTAGAGCTGAAATTGTTAAGTTGGAAAAATTGGTGGTGAGGTGAAATTAAGTGGGTATTTGGCAAAGGATTTAAAACTTGTGGATATTTGACAAAATAGTTTGGATAAAGAGTCTTTTTGGCATAAAGCCCCGGTGTCTATAGTGAACCCGATTAAAAATAAATGGTTGTTAAAAAATAAAAAGGAAACAATTGAAGAAGGAATAGATTCTTAACATGTTATCCACGGAAAAAAGTTATACTCGAAGAACAGTAAGACTAATGAATTTTCTATGCTGACCCTTACATTATATAAATGAAACACCCCTTATTGAAAATTCACCCACCACTATATACTCATCCTAAGGAGATCACACATAGAAAAAGTATATATTAAAAAAAAATGCCTTGGCTCAGTCCTAGGGGTGTAAGTTATCCACTAAGTGAAGAACAAGTGAAAGGTATGCTCAAGAAATATGATAAAAATAGAGATGGAAAACTCAGCAAGCAAGAATTGAGATTTGCATTTAAAGAAATGGGGTTGCATTTTTGTAGTTGGAAAGCTGGAAAAGCCCTTCGTTTTGCAGATAATAATTGTGATGGATATATCAATGAAGATGAAATGAATGAGTTTGTTCAATATGCTTCCAAATGGGGTTTTAGGATTTGTTAACTTGCCTGGGTTGATCTATGTGTCTTTTATCCTGTTTTTCTAATGTTGGTGGTTTATTATAGAACCAAACTAAAGTTCCTTGTAATATTTGGAAGAAAAGGGTTTTTGGGGGTGTTATACACTTACAATATGTTCTATTACTGTGTAAGTAATTGTTATATACTGTGTATATCACAGTATGTGTGACGTATCGTCTATATATGTTCCATGTTTTCTATATATAAGATTAGCTAC
Organism: Capsicum pubescens; assembly: GCA_030864215.1. Taxonomy (NCBI): domain Eukaryota; kingdom Viridiplantae; phylum Streptophyta; class Magnoliopsida; order Solanales; family Solanaceae; genus Capsicum; species Capsicum pubescens. Next base: position 12,236,935 of record CM061541.1, on the reverse strand, counting down.
CATGAATTGCGGTTGACAGAACTCAATAATTTGACTCAAACTTTGTATTTGTATTAAAAAGGATCTTTTGAAACGTACAAACTACAAAGAAAAAAAAAACTGATGAGGAAGTTCATTTAAACTTGTTACGCTTCCCAAAGGAAGTTTAGTCAAGTTTATGTAAAAGATACACATTAATTTTATTTTGATAAATCAAATTTGAATTATTAAATGGTATTTTTGGTAAATTGTAATCTTTATAGTGCTATTAATTAAATGCAAAAATAAAAAATAAGGACATGATTAGAATATAATACAACAACAACAAACTCAGTGTATTCCCACAAAGTGGGGTCTGGGGAGGGTAAGATGTACGCAGTCCATACCGCTACTTCCGAAAAAGTAGAGAGGATGTTTCCGATAGACCCCCGGCTCAAGATAAAGAATAGTACAGAAGGTCATAAAGACACATGAAGCAGGATGGATGACATACCAGAAATACGAATAGGAAATAATAAAAATAGAAACCAGAGAAATACGAATTACGAGAAATAAGGGCTACACGAAATAAAAAAAATAGGAACTAAGAAATAAAAAAATAGGACACCCATCTAGTAGTAACATACACTCACGTACCAAAGACACCTAAGGACACAATCCTAGGCTTACTAACCCAGCTACGAAACAATTTCTTAACAATATAAGGGGAGGGTAGGGAATATCTCATTCTATTAAACAGTCTGTAGCTCTCCAACTTAGGAAGGAGTCCCACATCGGCAAAATACGGGAGGGATGTTGGGTATATAAGTGAGAAAGCCTTACTCCTTAGTGACGCATTTTAAAGCCGTGATGGCCTGGGCCCAGAGCGGACAATATCACTAGTGGATTGGGGAGTTACAGGGGTGTCTCGGGCCTTTATGGTTCGGGATGTCCGTCGCGGCCAGAACCTCGGGTCGGGTCGTGACAGAATGGTATCAGAGTCGCTCCTGTGTCAGCCCTGTCGATATGGGCCAAAGTTCAAACTGAGTGTAGGAAAATCCCGGTAAAACGGGGCAAACCTCAGTCCTGAGTGTAGGCAAATCCTATTCGGTGGAGCAAATCTCAGCGAGGACCCTGAGTCCATAAGGGAGGTGTATGTAACACCCCAACTTAGGAAGGAGTTGTATGTAACACCCCAACTTAGGAAGGAGTCCCACATCGGCAAAACACAGGAGGGATGTTGGGTATATAAGTGAGAAAGCCTTACTCCCTAGTGACGCGTTTTAAAGCCGTGCGGGCCTGGGCCCAGAGCGGACAATATCACTAGTGGATTGGGGAGTTACAGGGATGTCTCGGGCCTTTATGATTCAGGATGCCCGTTGCAGCCAGAGCCTCGGGTCGGATCGTGACACAGTCTTACCTTCCATTATCTCAATTTATTTCTCTCTCCCGCATCTCTTTTCTATTCAAAACATTCTCTTGACTCTTTAAAAAAGAAAATGTATTTGTTTGGAAACCGTCCAAATAGGATTAAATTGGTGTGACCCTAAAAAGACTCATCAAAATCATAAGCAATGTTGAAATTTGAGGATTTTCAAAAGTTAGAAACATTGAGAATATTAACAAGTATTCTCTTTATCTTAAATTTTCTGTGCAAAATTATACATTATAGACAAATAAAAGTGAACGGAAAAAACAATTATATGCTGAGAATCATTGTGGGCTAACTAGGTGTAGATTCTTAAGCATGCCCTCCACAAGCTTTATGAATCCTTGTTCCCACTTATCTACAAACACCAAAAGTATGTAGAAAAGGCATAAGTTCTCTTTTTATCCCTAACCCATCGGTGGTGGAGTTAGAATTTTTATTAAGGAAATTCAGAAGTAATCATACAAACTAGTTGAAGGGAGTTCAACATCAACTATATATATAAAAAAAATAATTTTAACCATGTATAAATAGTATAATTTTCCGTCGAAGGATGTTCGGATGAACTTCTGAACTAAAGGTGGCTCTGCCCCTGACCCCCCCCCCCACCTCCCACCCCCCGCCCTCAAGGTGGATTTTCATATAATTACCTATCTTTTATCAAAGACATGAAAAATTTTAAATTTAATAGATATAATATTTAAGATTTTAATACTATTGAAGTCATTATACTTTTAAAATTATGAATCAAAATACAATATTTATCGTAATTTAAGGATTTTTTTACTTATGAATATGTTTTTCTGTCAAAAATATTGAATTTGAATGAATATGATATTGAAATGTATAACTATATTTAATAGCATAGGTTGAAAAGGTAAAATAAATGATAATTAAGTTGTTGGCAAAATTAAATTATATAGATGATATACTGTCAATATAATTTGTATCTTAGTTATTCTTTGGGTTTGTTCTGATAATTTTGGTGTCATGTATGATGACATCATCAGGCTTACGTATTTTGGCCGGCGAAAAGAAAAATATACTCATTAACATCACTTTTTTTGTAAAGAGAATTCCTAATTATTATTCTGCTTTTATATATCCCTCATCTATTGTGTTGCTTTTTCTGGTCCAACAGGGTCATATATTCATGAACAAATATAACATTAGGATTACACATTGCAACGAATATTTTTTCTTTAGCTAGTCACTACTGTTCTTTCTTTTTTAATGAGAATATATCGAAAACGGTCTTCTTATTTTATAAAGATAGAGATAAGGCATATTTATTATTTTTATTCGTTCCTAGTCTGTTGTTATTATTCTATTTCTATTAAATGATAGAGAGGTTGTTTTTCAAAATAGACCCTTGACTCAAGGATAAATAGCCCAAAAAAAATAAGGAAATACCAGAAAAAACAAAATAACAACAAAAATAGCAGATAGTTACAGAGCATAAATTACAACAAAACAATACGACAATCGATATATATATATATATATAAGGAATTAACAAATAGTAAAAGAAATCTAAGGACAAGAACTATATGATCGAGCAATACTATGACTATGATATGAACGGATAGTCAAACAACACACTGATACCTCCTAACTTCTATCCTAATAGATGTCCTCTGTAGACACCTAATTTCGTCCCTCCCCGATATCATTTTTACCTTTTGTTTACCTTATTCTACCGTGTACCCTCACCCGTGTGATAATCCCTCCACAAAATGACAAAAAAATAACAACCCCCTACCTAACTTTGTCTTATCCTAATATTCTAACAACCCACCCAATTAAAAAACAACACCACCCCACCCCTACCCTACCTCACCTCCCTACCCGTACCTAACCCCCTACCTACGTAACCCCACCCGATCCCCTTTATACATTTTTTCCTTCACTGGACTACGGGGATACAGATAGAGCACATCTCAAGAAAGGCAATTCCCTTCTTCTTCAAAAAACAAAACAAAATTCTTCTACACAGCTACACCAAAAAAAAAAAAATACCCTCTCACAGCCACACTGCCATTGACGTCCAACTCACTATCACTCCGATAGAAAATAATATACACACAGAAGTCGCACAACCTGCTCTCATACTCACGCACACAGTGAGATGGCGAGAATAGAGTAGATTAAGAGAGAGTACAGAACAGTGAGGGTAAATTGAGAGGATGAAGAGAGTTTGAAGCAAGGTTTTGGTCAGTTTTCTTGAGGTTTTTTCTAGCGAATTCTCACTGCAAGCGGCCCGGGTTCGTCGTTGCTCGGCCTAAGACCACCGGATTTGTCCTTGAACTCACCGAAACTGATTGAGAGGTGTTAAAGGGGTTGCCGGAGTTGGGTTTTGTGCACCATCGGAAATTGGGTTTTCAATCGGACTACGAGTTCAAAATTTGCATCGAGTTGGCTTGTCGTTGGTGCTTTGTCGCTGTTGAGGTATCCTACACGAGTTTTCGGCTCCAGATTTCTTTATTATTACCGACAAGAACGAATTTCGTGAAGGTCCATTTCTCTAGCTCATTTTTTTATCTTGATTATTTTGAACTGGTTGTGATTATGTGTGATGGGAATATGCTTTTGTTGGATTTTTGTTCATGTTGATGTTATGATTATGACGTTTGGTGATTCGTTTTCGAAGGTTTGAGGAAAGAACTTGACCATGTTTTAATGGATCGATAAAATAAGTTGGGGGTTGAAATGAAAAATTGATGAAAATGTTAAATTCGAACAAATTTTGATTTATTGTGTTTGAATGTAAATGCCATCGAATTGGATAGGCAAACGTAGGTTGGGTAGGCAAAATTTAGAATTTGGGGTTTTGTTGGATGTTTGAAATTTTGTTGAATATTTGAAATTTGGGTGAATGGTTTGATTTTAGCACTTTTGAATCAATTGTGTAATTTGGCCGGGGAATGCCCCGAAGTATCTGTATATATTTATTCACCGGGGAATGCCCCGAGGTATCATGTACCCGGAGGACATTCGTGATGAAGGTCCGAGGCGTCGGATAGAGCCTTAGTTCAGGATTAGCGTAGGTTTACTTTCAGTCCCTTTTTATTTCAGGTTGTAATAATTGGACTGGACTTTACATTTCGGGGTGTTTTGTTTTTGTTTGATTACTTTGTGTGCTTCTTGTGTGTTTCATACATTTCTTAGTGCCAGATAGTCGATACACTCTACCAAGCGACCGTGGTTAAACCACGGGATCGAGGGGTGCCTAACACCTTCCCCTCGGTCAACAGAATTCCTTAGCCGGAATCTCTATTCGCAAACCAGTTTAAAGAGTCAAATGGTTTTGAAAAGGATTTTCTAATGGTGACTTGGCACACCGGATTATGCCAAGTGGTGACTCTGAGTAAAAAATGTAAATAATCCTTTTTTGAAACAAATTTTTCATTTCTTGTCACTTAAATAATAAAACCCTTTCGAACTTAAAAATATAAATCTTTTGGAGTACGTAAAAAGTGGTGTGACAGCTCTGGCGACTCTGCTGGGGACTATTTCAGAATTCGAGCTTACTTTTGAGTCGTATCCGCTTTGTTTGGCATTACGAGTGTATAAGCATTATTTGTGATTATTGTTTGTGTTATTGTTTTCACTTTTGTACGTTTTCGTGCTCTTTGTTTATAGTATTTATCCTATGTGTTACCGTTTTATATCTTTCATCATGAGTCCGCCCCCCGGCCTTCTTTCTGCAACAAGTCCGTAGTACACGTGTTGTACATAACCTCTAGTTGAGTCACCCTTATTTTAGAGGAGGAGCCGTCGGTGTTATGGAGTATGTGGAAAGCAAAGCAGCCATTATCGACCATACGCTCCCCCGAACGGCCTTGTTAGTGAACCACAACGTAGGTCAGCCTTTAGGTCATGCTTATGTGCATCATACGGAGACCTAGCGGGACCCACATGGCCCTTTGTAGGAGACTCACCTCTAAAGCATCCCTACGTGCTAACTGTTGCATCTTTAAGGGTAACGTGGTCATTTGACGGACTGATTTGAAAAAAATATATTATTTGTTAGGAGTAAGGTGCGTAGGTAAAAAACGAAAAAAAAAAATTAGAAAAAGTGAATCGAAAAGAATGAATCAAAAGGAATGTCGTAGTTTATTTTAGAATTCTTTATGGCTTTTGTTCTTCACAATCCAAAAACTCAAAAAGATTTTTTTTTTACGTTTTGCATTTGTCTTCTTAAAATACCGTAAGCTCAAAAAAAAGAAAAAAAAAAGGGGAGGTTTTGTTTGTCTTTTCTACTTATTTGTCAAAAGCAGAAATACCAAAAAGATGTTTTTCATAATTGATGGTGTCAGTCTTAGTTAAAGTGTCTAGTTTAAAATCCAAAAAGTTTTTATTCGTTTGTTTTTGGTTGTGTCTCTTAAGTTAGGGTCAATTTATTAGTTAATCGTTAATTGTTCAATCTGGATGAACTACGCATACCTGATTCCCTTCCCTCGGGCTGGGATACGTAGGCAACCCTCGGTGGGTCCGGTATTCTTTGTGTTGGCCTTTGTCTTATTATTAGCCTAGGTCTCTCGCCTCATAATCTAGAGTTGTTTGTCAAGTAGACTGATTTCGCTCAGTACTTCTGTTCGGCAAATTGGATTCATGAATGTGGTCTGTCCCATCGACATGTGCTTGCGTCAAAAATCCCAAGGGTTGGGAATCTTCTACTCCTGTCGAATTTTTGAGATAATGTCTTATGTGTTATTACAGGATGGATTTGTCCCCCAAGTCTAGAGTCTGATGGTTGTCAAGGTTCCCAAAAAGTTAATCAAGTGGTGGGAAATGTTTAACTATGTTGATCAGCAGAAACTGATTAAAATATTAGGTGATCTTACGGAACTTCTGCTTATTACCCCTCGTCCAGATTTAATAGAGGCTTTGTTGACCTTTTGGGATCCAAGTAGTTTGGTGTTCAGGTTTGGGGAATGTGAAATGACTCCTACTTTGGCAGAAATATTCGGTTTGTTGCATTTGCCCTATATCGAGAAGGATATGATCCGAGCACGAAATCATACTGGCGTGAGATTTTTGCAGTCTTGTGGTTTAAAAAGTAAGGGTGTATGTTTGGGTTGTTTAAGTGATTCGTGGGTTTCCTTAGACTTTTTGTTCGCTAGATTCGGGCCCTCGGAAGGTTTTAATTATTTTTGGGATGAATTTCATATGACTAAGGAGAAGTGGGAGAGAAAGCGTCTTGAAGTCTTCACCCTCGCTTTGTTAGGTATTTTAGTGTTTCCACTAGAAGAAAGACGTATTAATACCCGTTTGCAATCTGTGTTGATGGCTCTATTTCATAAGGATCAAAACGACAAGGGCATTAATCAGAAGAGCAGGTTCACTCTCATACCCATGATCTTAACAGAAATATATAAGGCTTTAACCGAAGTGAAGGGGGGAATGAGATTTTTTGAGGGCAGTAACCTGATATTGCAGTTATGGATGATGGAGCATTTGCATGCGCCTTTTTTAGTTATACCAGACATGGTAGATCGTTGTATTCCCTATCGAGTGAAAGCCATGGACTCCAGGTTGCGTTTGGATAAATTCTCGCTACCCGTGAGAGTCGAGGCTTGGATTGAATTTCTTGAATCAAGAACCAGGGATAACATTTTATGGACTTATCTGTGGCTTCTACCGAACATAATCTTGTTGGGTTATCAGACGCAGCTCCCTTTATTCATGTTAGGGCTCAATTGCACTAGACCATACAGTCCTTCTAGGGTAATGCGTCAGTTGGGTAGGCTACAGGACGTGCCACCAGCAGTGGATCTTCTGAAGGATGTTGAGTACTTCAAGGACCAAGCCTTAGGTGAGAGCAAGTACGAGCAGTTTTGGAAGCATGCGACAAAGCTAGGGGTGGACACACTCAAAGAAAGTTTGGATAATCCAAGGTACACTCAGGGATATGATGTCTGGCTTCAATCTATCCCTCGGGGTATCAGTCAACCTTTACCAGCACAGCTTAGAGGGAGAATACAGGAGGAATGCATAGTAGACGACCATCAGGATGAAAGTCTAGGGTCCAAAGTGGAAACACTGAGAGTTCAGTTAGCAGATTTGTTCAAGACGGTAGAAAGGTGTCAGAATAATCTTTCCAAGTGCACTCCTCATGAGGCAGGAATACGGGCCCGAAGCTTTTTCCCAAATATCAGGGTGTGTTTACAGGATATGCTACAAAGTTTAAATGGGAGAAAGAGAACTTCACAGGCAGGTCCATCTCAGCCAGGGTCATCACGCAGAGCACCAGTCTGAAAGAGCATTTCTTATCTTTATTCAGTTGAGTCTTTTATATGTCTGTCATTGTAGGGTGGTGTCTGCTTTAAGTCGAAGTCAAGTTGTTTTTGGTATTAGAGTCTTTATTAGTAATTTCACCTATGTCGTCTTAGGGTCTATAATTTTGTTTCGTATTTGTTGTTTAGTTTTAAAGTGGTCCCAAACTTTTGTACGTTTTTGTTGTTTTCTTTCTTCAAAATGTTTTGATGTTATGACTTTCCTTTGTTTGTTTATTTTCGTTTTAGAAAAAAAAATAAAAAATAATAATAATAATAATAATAATTAAAATATATATATATATATATATATATAAAAGAGTGAGTGATGTTTATGCACAAGCTGCCCGAACTATGCAAGATCTGATTCATGTACAACATGATACGAAGGTAACCTACTTTTGGGTTCGATCTAATCATTTTATTTCGTTGTTTTTCATTATTTTTCCTCTTTTAAAGAAAAAACAAAAGCCATAAAGAATGATAAAATAAAGGTAGATAACGAGAGAAGTGGAAAGAACAAAGATGGATACGGAAAAAAAAAGTGTAGATAAAAATCGAGATGATGTTGAAATGACCTCGCTACCCTCAAAAGCTGGTAGAAATGAACAAGAATTTAGGACAATTTTACCAATGTGATTCCCATGCTTGTTGTGTGCCCTAATCCTAACTGATGTCGTCTTTGATGAGCATGTTCTTTCAGATAACAGTGGTAGGTTTGCAGCACTCTGGCTAGTCACCCATACTTCACTAGATCCAAAGAAAAGCTCGTCATGGCTAGCAGGGAGATTGGGAATTCGCTCATTGACCCGGATCAGGATCACAGGGAAGAAAGTTCAGAACACAATGATGAGGTAGTAAGGCTCAGGTAATAATTGATAGATTTGCAACGGGCATGGGCCAGCGGAATGCCTCCTCCTCCTCTCCCTGAAGGTTTTGGGAATATCTCTAATTGCCCACCGCTCTCTCAAGCGCAATTCTCTGCTCCTACTGAGTCACCTGAGCATGCTCCAGGATTCACTCCACTACATTATTATCCTGGTAATTCTAGTGTGCCCTTGGCAGCACCCCAATCAAGACCCGTTGCTCAGCCGGTGCCACCGATCACACCGGTATTCGTGGCTCCGACACCACCTGAAGCTCCCACATATGCTGTGTGTCCGACAAAGGGGCTTCTTCGGTCTGCCAGTGAGCTAGTATTAAAAGTTCCAGATAGTTAGTATTATGCCCCGGTGCCGACTTTAGGAATAAATGAACCGTATGGGTACACTCAGCCACCTGCATTTCTATTTGATACGGAGAAACCTGTCGCAACAGAGGAACATGAAGTCATAGCGCGGAAGTTGAAAAGTTTAGAACAGGCCATGAGAAATTTGCAGGGAATCGAAGGTTATAAGAGTGTTTCTTATAAAGATCTGTGCATGTTCCCAGACATCAACCTTCCCCTTGGTTTTAAAATGCCCAAGTTCGAGAAGTATGCAGGACACGGTGATCCCGTGGCACACTTGAGACGTTATTGCAACCAGTTGAGGGCTGCAGGAGGAAAGAAAGAGTTGCTCATGGCTTTCTTTGGCGAGAGTCTTTCTGATCTGGCTTCTGAATGGTTTATCGATCAAGATATCGACAAGTGGAACAGCTGGGACGACTTAGCTTCTGAGTTTGTGCAATATTTTCAGTATAACATCGACCTGATTCCGGACGAAAAATCTTTGGTCAACATGAAGAAGAAAAGCACTGAAGGTTTTAGGGAATACGCGATAAGGTGGCGTGAACAGGCCGCCAGGGTAAAGCCTCCGATGAAAGAAAGTAAGTTGGTAGAGGTTTTCATTCAGGCACAGGATGAGACTTATTTTCAACATTTACTCCCGGCAATGGGAAAGTCTTTTATTGAAGTCCTCAAAATGGGGGAGATGATAGAGGACGGAATTAAGACCGGTCGAATAGTAAGTTTTGCCGCATTAAAAGCCACCACACAAGCGATTCAAGGTGGATCTGGCGCATTTGGAGGTAAAAAAAAAGAAAGAGGATGTGGCGACTGTCGTAGCTGGAACCCATTCCTATCCCAAAAGACCACCTCGCCCCTATCCCCAATCCCAAGCCCAAGTCTACGCCCAAGCTCCATATATTCCTTCCCACCATTACTACCCTCCACAAAACCCTTTATATTCCATTCCACCACCCCTGTACCCAGTATATAGCGCGCAGCCATATGCCCAAACCCCTTCTTACCCGCAGTGGCGCGCACAAACTCCACAAAATCGCCCATTCGCTCTACCAAATTACCAAAACCCTTCCAGACCCAGTTTTCAACCTAGGCCCGAGTATCAGAAAGAGAAGGCGGTTAAAAATCAATTCACACCTCTAGGGGAGTCATATGCTAGTTTGTTTGATAGGTTGAGAAAGTTGAAGGTTTTAAGCCCAATTCAAGAAAGGCTTTTAAATCCACCGCCGAGGAATCTCGATTATTCTTTAAGGTGTGCGTACTATTCTGACATGCCAGGCCATGATATCGAGAAATGTTGGCATTTGAAGAGAGCTGTCCAAGATTTGATTAACATAAATCAAATGCTGGTCCAGGCCCCGAAGGGTCCAAACATTAACCAGAATCTGCTGCCAACCTATGCTGAAGCCAATATGTTAGAATTGATATATGAGGGGAAAGAGTCTTCAAGGTGTTATAAGCCTATTGTCAAGATACAGACCATTAAGCAGAAATCGGTGAATGTAGATGAGTCTTTGAAAGCAATGTCATTGAGCCAGGAGGGAATGAGAGAAGATAAAGCCCAGGAAAGCACAAAGAAACCCCTGATCACAGTACAAGGAGCCAGAAGGTATGTTGATTTGAGTCAGGATAAACCTAAGTTGACAGTGGTGGGAGATCTGAGTCAGCCCATCTTGACGGTGAAAGGATCACTGGCAGCGCCTATTGTCCTCAAATCGGTGACCCAACCCCTGATAGTCGATACGAAAAGGGTTTCCTGGAATTATAGGCGGACTATGATGACCTATCATGGGAAAGAAGTAGTGGAAGATGTAGATGAGGTAGGGGGTTTGACTAGGTCAGGAAGATGCTTCGTGCCTGAAAGTTTAAGAAAGTCCAAGCCAACGGTGAGTGGACCGTCATCTATCAAAAAGCCCATCACCGAGGAAGAAGCCGAAGAATTTTTGAAAAAGATGAAATTGCCAGAGTATTCAATATTAGACCAGTTGAAGAAAACCCCTGCTCAAATTTCCATTTTATCTTTGTTGTTGCACTCCAAGGAGCATCGTAATATTTTACTGAAGGTATTAAATGAGGCATATATTCCAAGGGAGATTAAAATCAACCAACTTGAGAAAATGGTTGGAAAAATCTTTGAGGTCAATCGGATCAGCTTTTCTGACGATGAATTGCCTATTGAAGGTACAGGGCATAACCGGGGCCTTTACATTACAGTGAAGTGTGAAGATTTCTACGTCACTCATGTTATGATTGATGGAGGTTCAGGTGCAAATATTTGCCCTATTTCTACTTTATAAAAATTGAATATTGGTGCTGACAGGATCAGGCCCAACAATGTATGTGTTAGGGCTTTCGATGGTGCAAAATCAAATTCCATTGGCGAAATAGAACTAATGTTGACCATAGGGCCTGTTGAATTCGCTATAGAGTTTCAAGTACTGAATATAGACTCCTCTTACAATCTGTTGTTGGGAAGGCCATGGATCCATAAGGCCAAGGCGGTTGCATCTACACTGCACCAAAAGATTAAGTTTGAGCATGACAGGCAAGAAGTGGTTATTCACGGTGAAGGAGATTTGTCCGCCTACGAAGATTCTCCTTTGTCTCTTATTGAAGCAAATAACGTAGAGGAGACATTCGTCTATCAAATTTTTGATACAGTGCCAGTGAATCGTATACTTGAATGGAAGGTTATATCGGGACCGCAATTTTCTTCCGCTTCTATCATGATGGTGAGTGAACTTTGGAAATACGGATTTGAGCCAGGAAAGGGTTTGGGAGCGTATCTGCACGGTATAGTTCATCCCATATGTCTGAGTGAGAACGTGGGCACGTTTGGTCTGGGATTTGAGCCTACGGCTGAAAATCTGAAGAAAGCCAAGGGAAGGAAAAAGGAAACATGGTCACTCCCTCGCCCCATGCCACTACTCAGTGAATCATTTGTTAAGAGCGGTGTCACGAAGCATGTGGAATTTGAAGTTGAATTGGTTGATGACTTCCAGAACCTTTTTATTGAAGTTGATATGGTCGAAGCAGGAGAAGGTACCAGTATGGCAGACGTGCAATTCATAGGTCCAGCTATCCGGATCAATAATTGGAAAGTCACTCCTCTCCCCGTCAGGAAGGAGTTTTGGTAGTTTATTTTGTTTTTCTTTCTGTTTATCCGAGTTATTCCAGGGTTGTAATTCGGATTTTAGTTTGTTTATGTTATGTTGGCATCTATGTTTAAACCCTCTTATCTTTTTATTTAATGAAATGCAATGTCCCTTTTGTTTCGTGTCTAATATATTTTTTGTTTTTTTTTTCTTACACAGTTCTCTTTATGCTGATTCTAATGACATGACATGCATGCGGAATTTTCAGCCTGACCTTAAAATCCAAACTAATCAAGATGTAATGAAGCAGGATGGGGAATATGATGAAGAAGAAGCACTAGAAGAAATAAGCAAAGAGTTGGAATAGTTTGAAGACAAACCGAATCCTAATTTAAATGAGACTGAGCCAATAAATCTAGGGGATCAAGAAGATGTTAGGGAAACTAAAATCAGTGTACATGCTTTGCCACAGCTAAAAGATAGAATGATTCAAGCATTAATTGATTATAAGGATGTTTTTGCATGGTCTTATGATGAAATGCCTGGTTTAAGCACTGAATTAGTGGCTCACAAATTGCCAACTGATCCCGCATTCCCTCCTGTCAAACAGAAGTTGAGGAAGTTCAAAACCGATGTAAGTATTAAAATCAAAGAGGAAATCATGAAACAACTTGAAGCCAAAGTAATTCGAGTGGCTCGTTATCCCATGTGGTTATCCAATGTTGTTCCCGTACCAAAGAAAGATGGAAAAATTTGAGTGTGTGTTGATTACCGTGATTTGAACATAGCAAGTTCTAAAGATGATTTTCCACTGCCCAACATCCATATTTTGTTAGACAACTGTGCTAAACACGAGGTTGCCTCTTTTGTGGATTGCTATGCCGGATATCACCAGATCATTATGGATGATGAAGACGCGGAGAAGAAGTCTTTTATCACACCATGAGGGACTTATTGTTATCGAGTGATGTCGTTCGGATTGAAGAATGCTGGAGCAACATACATGAGAGCCATGACCACTATGTTTCATGATATGATGCATAAGGAGATTGAGGTATACGTGGATGATGTGATTATTAAGTCAAAAAGTCTGGCCGACCATGTTAAAGATTTAAGAAAGTTCTTTGAAAGGCTTCGCAGGTATAATCTCAAACTCAACCCGGCAAAATGTGTATTTGGAGTTCCGTCGGGAAAGCTGTTGGGGTTTGTAGTCAGCCGTCGGGGGATTGAATTGGATCCCTCGAAAATCAAAGCCATTCAGGATTTGCCCCAGCCCAAGAATAGGACGGAGGTGATGAGTTTTCTTGGTAGACTGAACTATATTAGCAGGTTTATTGCTCAACTCACAACCACTTGTGAGCCCATATTCAAGTTGCTGAAAAAGAGTGTTGCGGTAAAATGGACTGAAGAATGTCAGGAAGCGTTTGATCGAATCAAAAGATATTTGTCAAATCCGCCCGTGCTGGTACCCCCGGAGCCTGGTAGGCCTTTGATCTTATATTTATCAGTCATGGACAATTCTTTCGGTTGTGTTCTGGGTCAACATGATGTCACGAGCAAAAAGGAGCAGGCTATTTATTATCTTAGCAAGAAGTTTACCACATATGAGGCCAGGTATACTCTTCTTGAAAGGACGTGTTGTTCCCTAACTTGGGTAGCACAGAAGTTGAAGCATTATCTCTCATCCTATACTACTTATCTCATCTCCCGCATGGATCCTTTGAAGTATATCTTTCAGAAGCCTATGCCGACAGGTCGATTGGCGAAGTGGAAAATATTGCTTAACGAGTTCGACATTGTATATTTGACTCGAACCGCCATGAAAGCCCAAGCCTTGGCAGATCATCTTGCTGATAATCCCATCGATGAAGAGTACGAGCCATTGAAGACATATTTTCCTGACGAAGAAGTGTCATGTGTCGATGAAGTCCTTATAGATGCTGATCCAGGTTGGAAGTTGTTCTTCGATAGAGCTGTCAATATGAAAGGAGTCGGAATAGGTGCGGTTCTTATCTCTGAATTAGGACAATATTTCTCGGTAACAGCACAACTTTGATTCTACTGTACTAACAATATGGCAGAGTATGAAGCCTGCATTCTTGGTTTGAGGTTAGCTGTTGATATGGGAGTCCAAGAATTATTGGTATTGGGAGATTTGGATTTGCTCGTCCATCAAATTCGAGGCGATTGGGAGACGCGAGATTTGAAGCTCATCCCGTATCAACAATGTTTGCAGGAGCTATGTCAACGATTTGTGTTAGTAAAATTTAGGCATATTCCAAGGATTCATAATGAAATTGTTGATGCTTTAGCCACTCTGTCTTCAATGCTCCAACATCCTGATAAAGCCTACATCGATCTAGTGCATATACAGAGTCGTGATCAGCATGCTTACTGTAATACGGTTGAAGAAGAGCTCGATGGAGAACCCTGGTTCTTGGATATCAAGCGGTACATTCAGTCAGGAGAATACCTTGCATATGCCACCAACGATCAAAAGAGGACTATTAGGCATTTGGCTAGTGGACTTTTCTTAAGTGGGGGAATCTTATATAAGATAACCCCAGATCTGGGACTTTTGAGGTGTGTAGATGCAAGAAAAGCCTCGGCAATCACGGTTGAAATACACTCTGGAGTATGCGGGTCGCACATGAACGGTCATGTCTTGTCTAAGAAGATTCTTCGAGCAGGTTATTACTGGCTTACTATGGAGAGGGATTCTATTTAATTTGTTCGAAAGTGTCATCAATGTCAGGTGCACGGCGATCTGATACGTTCTCCTCCTGTTGAGTTGCATGCAATGGCCGCTCCATGGCCGTTCGTGGCTTGGGGAATGATGTGATTGGACCGATTGAGCCAAAGGCATCAAATGGACATAGATTCATTTTGGTAGCCATTGACTACTTCACAAAGTGGGTAGAAGCGGTAACTTTCAAGTCAGTGACAAAGAAGGTTGTGGTAGACTTTGTTCATGCCAATATCATTTGTAGGTTTAGAATTCCAAAGATGATCATTACAGACAATGTTGTCAATCTCAATAGTCATTTGATGCAAGAAGTGTGTCAACAGTTTAAGATCGCACATCGAAATTCTACTCCATACCGCCCAAAGGCCAATGGTGTTGTAGAAGCCGCCAATAAGAATATAAAAAAGATACTGCGAAAAATGGTACAAGGGTCTAGACAGTGGCATGAAAAGTTGTTGTTTGCATTGCTAGGTTATCGCACCACTGTTCGCACTTCAACAGGGGAAACTCCATATTTATTGGTGTATGGGACAGAAGCAGTCATCCCTGCAGAAGTTGAAATTCCCTCTCTTCGAGTCATTGTAGAAGCAGAGATTGATGATGATGAATGGGTCAAAACCCCACTGGAACATTTGAGTTTGATTGAGGAAAAAAGGCTAACGTCTGTGTGTCATGGCCAGTTGTATCAGAGGAGGATGGCTCGAGCGTATACCAAAAAGGTCCGTCCCAGGAATTTTGAAGTTGGTCAGTTGGTATTGAGACGTATCCTTCCTCACCAGGTTGAAGCGAAAGGCAAGTTCTCCCCTAACTGGCAAGGTCCCTTCATTGTGAAGAAAGTGTTGCCCAATGGAGCCTTATATTTGACAGATATTGAAGACAAAATGGCAGAAATGACTATCAATGCTGATGCGGTCAAAAGATATTATGTATGATATTTGATCATTTGTTGATTTTATTGCATGTTTAGTACTTGCATTTTTGAAGATTGATATGATAAAGGCATTTTATTCTTCTATCCAAACATTGTGTCATCCTTTGTTACCCGTTTGAGCTTCGTTTCATTTTTCTTTCATATCCCTCTTTTGGAATCAAAATAGAGTCAAAGATAAATATCAAGAAAATAAGAATAAAAAAAAGAGTTTGAAAAAAAAAATCAAATCAAAATAAAGAACAAGCAGATGGAACTACGTCTGACCTGATTCTCCTCTCTCGGGAGTGAGATACGTAGGCTGCCCTATTTCGGGCTCGGTCCAACCAAATAAAGATTTAAGATTCACCCAGTCAACAAAACTGGGGCATGAGTTAATGTGTAATTTGAGTCGATTCCAAAAGTTGTAAGTCCCACCCCCACTTCAAGTGTCGTTTGAACCCCTTGCCATTTTTTTCTAACCCATCCAAAAGCCAAGTTACAACCAAAGAAAGTCCTTCAGATTAATTTTTGATAATGTTAAGGCTAAGCATGCAATGGATATGATGATGCATTGTGAGGTACCACGTGTCTCCCTCAGCATAAGAAATCAAGAAAGAAATACAAAATGAGAGAGTCTTATTGGTGAAAACCCCCATGGGCATCATAAGGCGATGGTGAGTTGAGAGAAATGAAAATGAGAGAGTCTTATTGGTGAAAACCCTCAGGGGCACCGTAAGGCGATGGCGAGTTCAAGAGAAAAGTGAAAAGTGAAAAGAAAAAGATTTGTTGGCGAAAGTCTTTTAAGATTTCGTCAATTGAATATGATGTATGAGTCCAATGGATTTGAAGAAGCGACTCAGCGGCAAAGGCATGAACTCAACGACAAATGGGGAGTTTGGATAGGAAGATCAGGCAGCTTAATCCAAAATACATGTCATACTCATTGGAGTTGGTTGTCGTATTCAGATAAGTTTTCTTTTTGAATATGGGACATTGCCCTTTTCTTTCATTTACATATTCATGTTTTTTTTTGTATTTTTTTATGTCATTTATCAAAATAAGAGTCACCATCATTTCTTTACATTTTAAGTCAAGTCTGTGTCAAAACAAGCGAGAAAGGATTTCAAAATTTACTACCAGTCTTTCCAATTATATGAGGAAAAGCCAAGGAACAGCACAGGAAAGAAATATGATCGTAATTCAACACGAAGCAAAGGAAGTCTATCAACCGACAGACTATTGGATCCGTGGAAGCATTCAGATTTGGGAAAAGAGTGCACCTCAGGGGCATGGTAAAATGGAAACCCATTGTTTGAGTCAGAACTCATTTCCCTCAATCTGGATCCGGGGCAATGATGCGGCAAGATAGGGCAGGTGTCAGCGATTTGGAAGAAAGATAAAAGGAACGAATGCTGGGGCAGATACCTGAGAAGCCAAGTGCTGCAAGCCATCACTAAGTTTTTAACTGACAAATTTTCTTTGATGAAACAGGGCAAATTCGTTTCACTTAATTCAGCTACCATTGGAAATGCACATCCGTGAGAATTTACTTTCAGTTTAGGACCCTCCTGAAAAATGGGATTTTACTTTCTGTTTAGGACCCTCCTGAAGAATGGGAATTTACTTTCAGTCCAGGACCCTCCTGAAAAATGGGACTTTACCTTCTGTTCAGGACCCTCCTGAAGAATGGGATTTTACTTTATGTTCAGGACCCTCCTGAAAAATGGGATTTTACTTTCTATTCAGGACCCTCCTGAAAAATGGAATTTTACTTTATGCTCAGGACCCTCCTGAAAAATGGGATTTTACTTTCTGTTCAGGACCCTCCTGAAAAATGAGATTTTACTTTCTGTTCAGGACCCTCCTGAAAAATGGGATTTTACTTTATGCTCAGGACCTTTCTGAAAAATGGGATTTTACTTTATGCTCAGGACCCTCCTGAAAAATAGGATTTTACTTTCTGTTCAGGACCCTCCTGAAAAATGGGATTTTACTTTTTGTTCAGGACCCTCCTGAAAAATGGGGTTGTATTTTTGTTCAGGACCCTCCTGAAAAAAAAATGGGACTTTACTTTATGTTCAGGACCCTCTTAAAAAATGGGATTTTATTTTATGTTCAGGACCCTCCTGAAAAATGGGATTTTACTTTAGTTAGGGACCCTCTAGAAAAATGGGAATTTACTTTATGTTCAGGACTCTCCTGGAAAATGGGACAACACTTTCAAAATGAAATACTACTTTATTATAATTCTTGTTTGGGATAATTTTCGTTCTAGTTTTAATTTTGGGTTTCAGGAGCCCGCCTGAAGAACAGGGTGATGAAATATCAAGTCAGGAGCCCGCCTGAAGAACAGGGTGATGAAATAGCAAGTCCGGAGCCCGCCGGGAGAACAGAGTGAAGAAAATGAAAAGTCAAGCAACAAAGTGATGAAATAGCAAGTCAGGAGCCCGCCTGGAGAATAGGGTGAAAAAACAAAAAAGTCAAGCAACAAAGTGAAGCAATTGAAAGCCAAGCAACAAGTTGAAAGAAATTGCAAGTCAGGAGCCCGCCTGAAGAATGGGGTGATAAAAGTCGAGTCAAGAGCCAACAAAAGCTGTATAGATAGGATTTTTGTAGTTTCGTTTATGTTTTAACTTGTAATTTTCATTTTTTAATGTAATGACAGAGCCGCGGACCGGAACCTCGATGGAACCTCACTCGACTCTCCAACTCGGTATAGTCCACTTCTCTTCCAATCCTTTGAAATACCCGTGACTTGATTCTCTCATAACTTGGGTAGGAAGGATGTCTTAAGTCAAGACCCGGTTGTCCTTTTTCCTTCTGTTTCTTTCTTTGAATAATGGTCGGGTCAAAATTTGGTCTCGTTGTCTACTTCTTTGCCTGAAAACACTTTGTGTTTACATTCAAAAGGGGCATGATGTAGACACCTAATTTCGTCCCTCCCCGATATCGTCTTTACCTTTTGTTTACCTTATCCTACCGTGTACCCTCAACCGTGTGATAATCCCTCCACAAAATGACAAAAAAATAACAACCCCCTACCTAACTTTGTCTTATCCTAATATTCTAACAACCCACCTAATTAAAAAACAACACCACCCCACCCCTACCCTACCTCACCTCCCTACCCATACCTAACCCATACCTAACCCCTACCTACGTAACCCCACCCGATCCTCTTTATATATCTTTTCCTTCACTGGAATACGGGGATACAGATAGAGCACATCTCAAGAAAGGCAATTCCTTTCTTCTCCAAAAAACAAAATAAAATTCTTCTACACAGCTACACCAAAAAAAAAAATACCCTCTCACAGCCACACTGCCATTGACGTCCAACTCACTATTACTTCGATAGAAAATAATATACACACAGAAGTCGCACAACCTACTCTCATACTCACGCACACAGTGAGATGGTGAGAATAGAGTAGATTAAGAGAGAGTATAGAACAGTGAGGGTAAATTGAGAGGATGAAGAGAGTTTGAAGCAAGGTTTTGGTCAGTTTTCTTGAGGTTTTTTCTGGCGAATACTCATTGCAAGCGGCCCGGGTTCATCTTTGCTCGGCCTAAGACCACCGGATTTGTCCTTGAACTCACCGAAACTGATTGAGAGGTGTTAAAGGAGTTGCCGGAGTTGGGTTTTGTGCGCCATCGGAAATTGGGTTTTCAATCGGACTACGAGTTCGAAATTTGCATCGAGTTGGCTTGTCGTTGGTGCTTTGTCGCTTTTTAGGTATCCTACATGAGTTTTCGGCTCCAGATTTCTTTGTTATTACCGACAAGAATGAATTCCGTGAAGGTCCATTTCTCTAGCTCATTTTTTTATCTTGATTATTTTGAACTGGTTGTGATTATGTGTGATGGGAATATGCTTTTGTTGGATTTTTGTTGATGTTGATGTTATGATTATGACGTTTGGTGATTCATTTTTGAAGGTTTGAGGAAAGAACTTGACCATGTTTTAATGGATCGATAAAATAAGTTGGGGGTTGAAATGAAAAATTGATGAAAATGTTAGATTCGGACAAATTTTGATTTATTGTGTTTGAATGTAAATGCCATCGAATTGGATAGGCAAATGTAGGTTAGGTAGGCAAAATTTAGAATTTGGGGTTTTGTTGGATGTTTGAAATTTTGTTGAATATTTGAAATTTGGGTGAATGGTTTGATTTTAGCACTTTCGAATCAATTGTATAATTTGGCCGGGGAATGCCCCGGAGTATCTGTATATATTTATTCACCGGGGAATGCCCCGAGGTATCATGTACCCGGAGGACGTTCGTGATGAAGGCCCGAGGCGTCGGGTAGAGCCTTAGTTCAGGATTAGCGTAGGTTTACTTTCAGTCCCTTTTTATTTCGGGTTGTAATAATTGGACTGGACTTTACATTTTGGGGTGTTTTGTTTTTGTTTGATTAATTTGCGTGCATCTTGTGTGTTTCATACATTTCTTAGTGTCAGATAGTCGATACACTCTACCAAGCGACCGTGGTTGAACCACGGGATCGAGGGGTGCCTAACACCTTCCCCTCGGTCAACAGAATTCCTTAGCCGGTATCTCTATTCGCAAACCATTTTAAAGAGTCAAATGGTTTTGAAAAGGATTTTCTAATGGTGACTTGGCACACCGGATTATGCCAAGTGGCGACTCTGAGTAAAAAATGTAAATAATCCTTTTTCGAAACAAATTTTTCATTTCTTGTCACTTAAATAATAAAACCCTTTCGAACTTAAAAATATAAATCTTTTGGAGTACGTAAAAAGTGGTGTGACATCCTCCACATTACCCTTTTATCTATGGTCATGTCCACAATTGATAAGCTTAAACTCTTGCATGTCTTTTGTCTAATCACCTCCCCAATACTTATTCTACATCCGCCCCTCCTAAACTATTCACAATCAACCTCGCACACCTTCGTACATCTCCTCGATCATCAATCTTACTTTCCGTATTTTATCCTCCATCGATGTCACCCCACCGGATATTATGACAATTTTTTTAGAGGCTAAGAGAGAAAAAGATAGTATAGTGCTATGTGCAAAAGAGGTGAAGCTTAATTAACTGCCTAATTAAAATGAGACATCTAAACTTACTAAGATTCGAGGTTTCTTGGAAAAAATTGGCAAGAGTACCCACTTCCAAAATTATTTTGCCATTTACCCACTAAAATTATTTTTTATTTAATTTTTAGGGTTAGGGTATAAAAAGTTGGAAAAAGTTAAAAAAGTGGGGCCCACAGGTGGATCAAGGGACCATTTCATCATTTTTAGAACTTTGTAAATTTAATATAATACACTTGCACCCTCCACTTATTCCAATATCCAAAAAACCCTCTTTCTCTCTCTCCTCTTCAATTCTCTCAACTCCCGCTTAAGAAACCTTCATCCCAAAATTGTCATTTTCGTTTCTTCTTCTTCTCCAGCAGCTAAGGGTTCGTTATTGCTTCATAAGGTTAGTTAAAATCAAGTTGCGATCATTTCTAGTTCCATTTAAACGGGTTTCTTTGCAAATCGATTCGTAGTGATGTAGGAAATTTAATTTTTTTTTTGAATTTGGTTGATTAAGGAGTTTTTGTTTAGCAAAAAAGTGTTGAATGGTGGGATAATCGTTATTTGATGAGTTATTTTGGCATTTTGATTCGAACAACGATTTGTTTCTGTTGTAGACCAGACCCGTGGTCTATGAAATCGATCTGTGGTCTATGAAATCAGAATGCCCTAGATTGAAATTAATTTTTAGGCGTATGAAATTCTTTTAAACTATGGTTGCTGAAATAGTGGAAATTGAAAGATTAATAGCTAATTAGTTTGATTAGGTGCATTAGTTTGATTTTTAGAAATTGTTGTGTTTTGATATTGCATGTTGGATTTTGGTTTCAGTTATTGATGTGTGTAGTGAACTGATTAATGGTGGAAGAGTTATTTTGGATTCAAACAGTAACCTGCTTCGGTCCGTAGACCCGTGGTCTATGAAATCGACCCGTGGTCTATGAAATGAGAATGTCCTAGATTGAAATTAATTTTTAGACGTATGAAATTCATTTAAAATATGATGGCTGAAATAGTAAAAATTAAAAGATTAATAGCTAATTAGTTTGATTAAGTGCACTAGTTTGATTTTGATACTGCATATTGGATTTTGGTGGGGTATTTCTTAATTATTATTTTTTGGGGAGGCGGGATTGTTTCATTTGAGCATTGAGTTATTTCTGTTGATAGACTTGTGGTCTATGAACTGAAAATGGAAGATTTGTTCTGTAGGTGTAGATTGTGTTGAAAATGGATAAAAAATACATCCTTTCTAAATGCAAAGCCAGTATCGTTTCTGATTCTGCTGGTAGCAGTAGAAAAAGAAATGTTGAGGCAATTGGAAATGTCTCAAAAAGGAAGAAAAATAAAGAGTTGGTGTCCGAATCAGATTCGGACTTAAAGGAGATAAGCGACTACATCGATTTCGGTGACAATGTTGCCAAGCACAGTGCTAGTAGTGACAGTAAAGAGAGCGAAGATAGTGAAAGATACAGTGATGATGGGGATAATGATCCCTTGTCCGTGCCATCTCTTTCAAGGTTCATTTTCGTAGAGCGGTATGACCTTCGAACGATAATGGACGAGGTCGGATCTTTTACGGCAAAGATATTGGTCAGATAAAGAATGGATGCTTATCGAGAATTCCAGCAAGTTCTTGTCGACCAAGAGTTGAAGAAAAGATTCAAGCGATCCTGTTTTGGACACCTGAGAAACCTACCGGAACATCTCAAATTCAATGGGCAGTTGGTCCATTATTTGTTGTTGCGACGCGTCAAGAACGATAAGATGCATCACGAGATATGGTTCTGCGTTAACAATAAGCCTGGTTGTTTTGTCTTGAAAGAGTTTTGTTTGATCACGGGGCCGAACTGCTCATCATACCCCAGTGAATAAAAATGAAGAAGGTGCTAGCAAAGAGGGAGAATTTTTGCTTTAAGGTGACAAAAAACAAAAACATTACGGCGGTCAACTTGCTACACCTGATCATAGGGAATAAGTTGAACGAGGACCAGAAATTGAAGTGTTGTTTACTGTGGTTCTTGCACACCATGTTGCTTGCAAAAGATTCGACGAAGGTTGTCGATACGAAACTGATTCGAATGATCGATTCTTTGAGTTTCTTCGAGAATTATCCGTGGAGGAAAGAGACATTTCAACTGACCCTGGACTATCTAAAGAAGAAAAGTGACGTGAAGAAGCATAGGGAAGTATTTGATGAGAAGCAGAAGGCATCCTATGCTCTATTCGAATTTCCCTGGGCATTCATGGTATCTAGCATAAACCCTTTAGTGAGTTTATCGTAGATTCTTGTTTTAGTTTTACTATGTCATAGACTCTAAGTTCTTTTTTCACTGATGTACTGCTTACAGGTTTGGATCTACGAGGACTTTCCTCATCTTGAAAAATTTGGTAGAAAATCAACGGATGAGCCCTTTCCCATTCCCCGCATCCTCAGATGGCACACTATAAAAAGTGACCAGATAAAAATTTACTGAGGTATGAACTTGTTTTTTACTATGCAATAATAATAATATTGTTGTATCAAATGTTATGTAATTGTTAATTGATATTTTGTAGAATGTGCACCCGTATATCATCCCTACTCTTCGTGAGACAAAGATGGATTACATGATTTCCTTCGAGCCATATACGGACGAGGTGAAGAATAAAGTCCTCGATGGCTTAAAGAAAGAGTTAGAAGGGGTGATTGTACTTATTTTGAATGAGGACAGTGATAATGACGGGAATTTGGGTGGCAACCCCGTTGAAGTACGCATTGGAGATGATGATACTCCGAGCACCTCTAAAGATGCAGTGGGCACCTCATCCCCCAGGGATCTTCATAAGTGTGTTGCTACGCTCAAGGAAACGGTGCTGGATATTGCTACCTATATTAGAGAGAAAAGACTGAAGAAAAAGGAACAAGATGAGCGACAACACGATTAAGGGAACTTCATTCAATCAATAATTGATGTCGTTAATGAATTTTCAGCTTTAAATATCAGTAACACTTTATAATATGATGATACAGTGAATGTGGACCTTCGTGAATCGGAGAGGAATGAAGAAAAAGAAGAAAAAAAGAGCAAAATGGATGAGTTGGCCTCTGTTGTGGCGGGATAGAAAAAAAAAAGATAAAGAAGAAGAAATGAAAGAAGATATGTGCCAAGAAGAAAGTTCAAAAGAAGCAGCTACAGAAGTAGAAGAAGCTGAAAAAAAGCAGCAGCAGATGTTGAGAAAAAAAAAGAGAAGAAGGTGAAGAAGCACCAGCCAAAGAAAGTCCAAAAGAAACAGTTGCAGAAGCAGAAGAAGAAGCTAAAAAGAAGCAGCAACAAATGTTGAGAAAAAGGGAGAAGAAGGTGAAGAAGCACCAGCCGAAGAAGCACTAGCTACTGCAGATGCTGAAATAGAAGGAAAGAAGGCGAGCATGAAGAAGCAGCTGCAGTTGCTAAGAAAAAAAGAGCTGAAGCTGACCAAAAATATGTGGTCATGGATATCGTAGGTGAAATCAGTAACATTTGTGTTAATGAGGAAGACGGGAAAAAAGACATTTGAATGCTAATATTGTTAATATGTTGTTGAATGATCAGTAGTTAGGATCGGACAAATATTTTTTTTATTTGACAAGTATGAAAGTTTAAGGATCTGTTGGTAGGATATTAGAAACATTCTTTTATTTTATGATAGTGGTTATGATTCTGCACTGAATCTTTCTTTATCAAACTAATTAGTGGCATGGCCATTTGAATATGCAGGGTGTTGTCATAGTTGGTACAGTGTATGGTTGTGTCGTAGAATGCATACTTAATCTTTCGTATACTGCATGTATGGTCTATTATTACCTTGCTGGTCGGTTTTAAGTCGACGTGTTGTTTGTTCGACCATGATTCTATCAAAAATAGTATTAACATTATAGAAAAATAGAAGTATTATTATTTATTCAATATCACTACATCCATGTTAAACCTTTCCAAAGAACGAATACTAGCATTGTAGCACATAACATCATTTTTAGGCCATTCTCCCTTTTTTCGGCCAAAATCAATTTTTGTTTTAGTTGATCCCTCTCTATTTTGGTGTCATGTAGCAACACTTTAAAGTGATCCCTCTGTTCTTCGGCTTCTTTGAACAATGTCATGAGAAAATTTTTATTTTCTTCGCATTGTTGGAGCCTTTGTAGTAGATTAAATTTTGTCAAGCCTTGAAAATTTGATGTCTCGGGTCCCGGACTCAACGTTGATGGACTGGTTGGAGGTGATATCTCATCAAGCCATTTAAAAAACGAGCATGCGCCATTATCCTAGAAAAAATAATAATTACATAACGACTAACTTAACTTCATAAAAAAGACACACACAGCTCACCTTCGCAATTGTACAATTATAAAATTTGCGACCTGGATTTGAGTCCGTGCATGACGTCCTCAGGACAGCCACATTCCAACAATGACAAATTAGAATATTTTTAGAATTAGATGTTTGAGAGGCTTGAGACATTGTAGAATTTTTAAAAACAAAACAAAGCGAATGAAATAATATAATGAGCGATGACCGACCTTATATATGAAGTAAAAATGAAGTGTTGACACTGATGGATTATAAAAGTAGTCGTTTATTACCATTGGAGAAGTAATTTTATTTTTTGAACTGGTGGTGACACTTAATAGACCGTCGTAGATCTGACCTATGTTATCCATCTATTTGTCTAGTCTACCTTAGACTTATACCTTCTATAGTGCATCGATTGATCTTCTGATTACATAAGTATGCGTAATCATGTAAAGAATATACTTGTGGTTTTAGGGTCCATCGATTAGACTGGTCTACCATAGACTTATACCTTTAGATGTGCATAGATTGATATCATAAGTATACGTAGACCATGTTGATCGATGTGCACTGTCATAGACCGTCACTTGGATGTAGTTAAAAAATGAATATATAAATTAAAAATAAATGTAGTGTTGATTTGTACACATGTGAGTGAGTGTAAACAAAACACACAATCATATTAGAGCTTGTACAAAGTGAATTAAGGAGTGTGTGGATGGGTAGTGGTTGAATGTTCAATATGCTAAGAGTAATGTTTGTCAAAGCACAAGTATGTATTAAGGATATATATTGTATTGAGGATGATGATTGTTCAATCACCATCCAGTCCACACATTATTTTGATTTAAGGGTGGCGATGGAAGGAGTATGTGGAATGTGTAGTCATCAAATACAATATATATCCTTAATACATACTTGTGCTTTGACACACATTACTCTTAGCATATTGAACATTCAACCACTACCCATTCACACACTCCTTAATTCACTTTGTACAAGCTCTAATATAATTTTGTGTCTTATTTACACTCACTCACATGTGTAGAAATCAACACTACATTTATTTTTAATTTATATATTCATTTTTTAACTATATTCAAGTGACGGTCTATGGCAGTGCACATCGATCAACGTGGTCTACGCATACTTATGATATCAATCGATGCACATCTAAAGTTGTAAGTCTACGGTAGATCAGTCTAATCGATATGGCTGACTTAAGCCATGATCTACTACGGTCTATTAACTGTCACCATCAGTCTATAGACCAGACTAATTGATGGACCCTCAAGATTATATATATTTATTTTAATTATTTTGTTCCACCAGCCCCAAAATATGTTATTATCTGTTTAAATCATTTTTAATTTAATTATTTTGTTTCACCAGCCTCAAAATATGTTATTGTCTGTTTAAATCATTTTTATTTTTATTATTTTTTTCCATCAGCCCCAAAATATGTTATTGTCTGTTTAAATTATTTTTAATTTAATTATTTTATTCCACCAGTCCCAAAATAAGTTATTGTCTATTTAAATTATTTTTAATTTAATTATTTTGTTCCACCAGTCCTAAAATATGTTATTGTCTGTTTAAATTATTTTTAATTTAATTATTTTATTCCACCAGACCCAAAATATGTTATTGTCTGTTTTAATTTAACCGGTGACACATCGACTCTCATTGTCTACGATCGACTACTATACAAGGTCAATGAAATACGGAGTATGTGATTCATGATAGACTATATATCACTTTTTACAGAAACTTGAAATTAATCAAGTCAAACTACAGTACTGTTAATTAAACGAGACATACATATTTAAAATTTGTGTTTGTACAGAAGAATAACCGCCACAAGAAAAAAAATAAATCATAACAAATGTGGTAAACATAACGTTCAAACTGAAATTATTCATTAAACTGAAACTGAAACTTACATTAAACTTGTTCATTACATTACTTGATAAAATTTACAGCAAAAGGGGAAAAATGGAAGAAGTTTACTTCTAACAAAGTCCTACTGAGAAAGCTTCTTCAACAATGAAAAAACCAACAAAAACTTAACAACATAAAAAAAATAGTAAACTAAATTATGGGGATGATGGGGGGTGATGTAGTGTTGCCGTCCATTCCAAGACGCTCCAGAATTGCTCGGAGGAAACGAGCAATTCGTCGAAGCTCACGCTCCAAGTAACGACGGTCTTCTCCCAGGCCGTAGAATAGCCGATCAAAATCATTTCGAAGTAGAAGCAAATCGTAGTGACGAGGGAGAACTCGTCTGATTGGGCAAAGGGCAATTCTGCGACCAGGCATGATTTCTGGTGTTTTGAGGAAGAAGAAGAGGGTTTCTGATGTTTTGAGTTTAGGGACAAGTGAAGGGTTACGTAGAAATAGGGTCTGTACTTATAGACCTATAGATGACGTCTTTTCATATATCGAACCAATGGTCAGTAGACGGGTGTGGGAATAGAAAATGTTTGGTTTGCGTATACCAGCGGTTTTTCTTGAGAACAGATGTGTTTGCAGCTTATAATTAATTGGGAACAGGAAATAATGATTCAAAGTATCTATTAGAAAGATATGGTGGTATAAATACCTACATAGTGTGTTTGATGATTAATCATATAACAAATATATATTATTTAATAGACCGCATTAAATATATATCATAGAAGGTATGTAGTCTATCGTAGACAAAAATTTAAGTCGATAACAACTGAATGTTAAATTCTACTGAAATGCACATTTATACACCAAAATAGCAGCTTTACAACTGAAGCAAAATAAAGCCTATCTATGATTTGTTGGTCATGCTACACGTGGTTCTTTTGTGCCCAGATTTCTTGCATATTGAACACCTATTCCTCCTTTTGGACTTGAACATCTCACCGACGCCCTTAGTGCGTTTGACTTTCTTCCTTCCGAGTTTGGGATCGTAGGGGGGTGGAGAAATTTTAGTGTCTAGCAATTCCCGTGGCACATTCCATTCGGCCTCTGGAGGGACAACATTAATTGCTTTCGAGTATGCGAGGAGGAAACTTGCAGCTTTATAAATTGACGAAGAGTACTCGTAGATGGAGTTTCCATAACCTACGCCATCGCCATACTTTGCTCGCAAAGCTGCCATCGTATGTTCGCCCGATATTTTCACCAAGTCAAATTTCCGACAAGAACAACTCCTCTCCAAGAGATTGACCTTGGCAGTAACACCATTGCCGAACACCGTGTACTAGTCGAGAACCCCATTTGGATTAGTCACATACAAGAAATCGCTCGCACTCTTGTTATCCCTTAGGATTTTTTCCGCACAAGGCATAAGTATGTTATTTTTACCATCGACATAGGCATACCGCTCCCTAAACTTTTCACCAATTTTTTTAGCAATTGAATTGAATATGTACGACACGGGGTACTCCCGTTCATCCATCAAAACCGAGTTGAGCGACTCGGCGATGTTTGTGGTCATCACATTGTACCCATTGCTCGGGAGGTGTACTCTACTCCATTTTTCAAAACCAAGCACATTTTCAAGGACATGTGCTACCTCGGGAAATTATATTTCAATTCCTCAAAATTCTCGCTAAACTCATCAAGGGAATACGCCTTTTCCGCGGTGTAGAATAGATAAAGATGTTCTCCACGGTATTAATTTACACGGAGATTTCCAGAGAGGTGCCTCATGAAAAGTCCGTGATGTGCACGACTGTATACATGGGAGAAGGCATTAGCGATGCTAATGTGCCTGTCGGAGATGACACATAGATCTGGTTCATCTTCTACGATAGACTTTAATTTCTGGAAAAAGAAAGTCCAAGAAACATTGTTCTCTTTATCGATGACACAAAAGGCAATTGGAAAGATGTGATTTTCAGTGTCTTGTGCTACTGCACTCAGCAACACGCCCTCCTACTTTCCATACAAATGTGTGCCATCGACGGCAATTACCTTTCTCATATGGGTATATCCCCGTATGCAAGCTCCGAATGCTAAGAAGTAGTAAATGAACGATCCATCAATTTGGTTTACCATGATAGAGTAGGAAGACCCTGGATTCAACAACTCCACCATGTGGGAAAAAATAGGTAAGCAAGCATATTCGTGCTCCGGTGTCCCGCGAATGATGTTCTTTGCAATTACACTTCCTTTCCAACACATCCAGTAGCTTATGTGGCAATGCAACTCCTTGAACACAATCCTTTGAATTTTACTTATGCTTAGACCCTTTCCATCCCAAAAATGATTTACGCATAGTGAAGCAATCAATTCGGATGACATTTTCTTATGCTTGCGGGTGGCATATTCAACACCGCACGTGTGCACCCCGACATACTTATATATGTGAAATTTGTCTGAGGTTTCGTACTTCCTTGCCCGCAACAACCAGCCACAACTAGGAGATAGACATTTCGCCTTCAACAATTTGGTGCAGCTCTTCTCCATATGATAATCAAAAGACTGTCTCACCGCTGCTCCATCTAGTAGCATTTTCAGCTGTTTCTTATCGGTAAATGTTTGATCACGATAGAAATTGGTTCCGTCGGAGAAGGAATGTACTGGTTGGGATCCTGCTCTACAGTCTTCTTCCGCATCTTGTGAGTCCGATGAAACATCTTCCATATACACACAGTCACCTTCCATATTCATGGGATGATCGCCATCTCTCTCGTAATAATTCAAATCGTTGTTGACTATCCGGCACCGAGGTGAGGATGGTGATGAATTCATTGGTCCTTCAAAGGACCTGTCGACTATATTTATCTTTAAAATAGGCCTAAAGCCATCTGCATCAATATCCATCATGTAGAGGGACACACATGCATCATTATTTATGATCGTAGGATTCACCTTTTTTCCTCGAATGCATTAGATAACTAATCACCACGTTGCTCGATGCGCAATCTAGATCCCCGCTCTGCATTACGCTTGCAACCAATTCGTCGTATGAACTGTTGCGGCAAACAACAATGGCCAGTGTCACCTTGGTAAAAGATCTCTTTTTCCAACCTCTGGGAGTATTCAACCATTCTCCCATAAAATCACCTGCAACCAGAACAAATTCTTCAACAGACATCCTAGAATTAACCTTTGGTCGACGATAGATTAAGCTTAGGGTCTATGTCGGGATGTATGCACGGTCGATGAATTACGATGACGGGTCGATGACTGCGCAGATATCCGTACAGAAACTTGAAATTGCAAATATTGCTTCTAATCAACGATCGTTGGGTTTATGGAATAGAGAAATGAACTTGGAGTCGCCTCAGTTATTGTAATGTACTTCTAAAGAGTTTTTAACTGATGTGACTGATTTAAAGCTTTTTAACAATGGAGGAAAGTGTGTTTGAGAAGATAACAAACTAATGGGATAAAATTGATGCAATGGACGAGCTTATGAGGTTTGTGGACTGATTTAGAGCTGATCGCCGGAAAATAACGCCTGAAAAGACGCCGGAATCGGAGCATTTTTTGGAGGGAAAGAACCACCTTCTATTTTTAGCTTTTGGATTTTTTTTTTATATTTTTGGAAACCTAGATATTTTATAATGGTGGATGATGGAGTGGGTTGAAGTGTATTATTAAAAACTTGGGGATGAATTTGTTAAGTTAGAAATATTGGGTTAAAGTGTAGTATTAAAAAAATTGTGGGTGAATTTGTTGAGTTGGATAAATTTGTGGTGATGTGGATTAAATAGGGTATTTGATAAATTTTTGATAAATTTTTCATAACTTTTTAATAAACCACAAAATAGTTTTCAAAAGAGCCTTTTTGGCATACTTCCCGAGGTTTCTTTACCTTCTTTCCAATTCAACGTTAGGTTTCAGTCCTTATCGTGTCAGTCAATAATAAGATACTCCCTCCGTTTCATAATAAATAAATTGTTGGATTTTGACAAACATATTAAGGAAAAGGCATTAAAGACATAAATTTAACACAACTTTCCATTTTTTACCCTAAAAGAAAAAAGAAAAGGTTGACCTTGTAATACCTTTTCAAAAGTTAATTGGTTGTCAAATCATAAGGATAAATTTGGAAAAAAAATCAATGATTCACTTATTTTGAAACACCAATAAATACCCCAACAATTCACTTATTCCGAAACGGAGGGAGTATTAAAATTGGATAAAATCTTGATTTCTTTTTTCCCTGATGGTAACAAACTAATATTCATTTCCGGATAGATTAGAACCTTGTAGCTTATGAAATATTTTTTTAATAAACCAAAGAAAAAAAAAAGTAAAACTTACATAAATTATCCCAATAAGTTTATCCTAATTATTCTGTATTTCTACTCTTTGCTAAAGTACAAATAATCCCTTATTTTGCAATTTTAAGATGCATTATTAGTATTCAGATACATAATTTTAAAGTAGAAATACATAATTTTGATTACTGAGATATATTCATTTTTGAAACTATTTGGGCGAGATACATAATACATTAACTAGATCAAATGGAGATACATAATTAAACTTTCTGTATTAAAAAATTTATGAATTTATGGATGTATCTGATTGTTTTAAGAAGAAAAAAGATTCAAGTAATTAATAAAAATAGTAGAAATTTTATGTAGTTTAGTAAAAATAAGTTGTGGTGGTATGTAGTTCTTCCTTTAAAAGACCATGCAAAAAGAGTGGGCCTGTGATGGAAAATGAAAAAGTTTTGCTCCTTATTGTGAGGAACTTGTTATATATATCCCTTGCTTGTCCAAAATTTGCAAATACTCTCATCATTTGAGAAGTATATATCTTCCTATATTAATCTCTACATAATTTTGATTCTTCTTTTTTCTTCAGCACACAAATCACTTAATATTACACATCTAATATATAAATATGTTGGACTTTGTTAGGCCTAGTAAGAACAACATGAAATGTCCATGCAATCATGTAACTTTGACCGATGAACAACTAGCCAAAGTTATAATGAAATATGATTCCAATGGCGATCGTTGCCTCAACAAAGAAGATTTGAAAGATTTGTTCAAGCAGCTGGGGTCCACCTCTCCGCGATGGCGAGCAGCTCGAGCGCTGCACCATGCCGATAAAAATGGTGATGGATATATCGATATGGGGGCGGAGTTGGATCAACTTGTCAAGTATGCTAAAAAACATGGTTATAATACACTAGCTTCCTCTTGTTGCAAGAAGTAAATACGTGAATAATTTGATAGAATATGATATAAAAATATTACTCGTGTCTATGGTTGATAATGTTTGTAGTTTTCTCCGTGTGAGTTTTGCTATAGCTGAAGGGGAGTAACTGGTAAAATTGTTTTCATGTGACCAGGAGGTTACGGGTTCAATCCTTGGAAACAGCCTCTGGCAGAAATGTAATACAAGGCTGCGTACAATACACCCTTGTGATGGATCCCTTCTCCGAACTCTGTAAATAGCAGAAGCTTTAGTGCACCGAGTTGCCCTAGTTTTGTTGTAGCTACTAGCATTACAACATGTACTAATGGATGGGATCACTTTAAGTTTACTCCATCAATAGCTTAGCCTTTTCGTCAAGCTATTACTCCCTCTGTTCCAAAATATATGCTTGTTACTTCTTCTCGCTTATTGAAAAAAAAAAAAAACATGAACTTTGACTAAGCTAAAAATTAAATTATTTTTAAATGCAGAAAGAAAGTATATATTATTTTGTAAACATACTAACAAATTAATGAGATCCGGTCACATCAAATGAAACAAAAGGATTAATATTTTTAATAAAATAAATATTAACCTCTTCTTCTCAATTTGTTTGTCTTACTTTCACTTTTAATCATTTTAAAAATGAATTATATTTATTTTTTTGGCGTGCAACTTTGTAAAGTCAGCTTCACACCTGACATGTTAAAACCCACAAGAGATTAAATAATATTTTGGTATATTCTACGTATCTTAATTAATTTAAGATCAACATATTCAAAAAACTTATTACTTTCTTTAAACTCTTAAAACCAGACAAAAAAATTGAAATCGAGAAAATAGTAAGGAGAACATTTAGGTATGTTCTAGGCAACAACTTATATCGTAAACCACAACGCAGATGAGCGTTACAAAATGAAATATTAGGGAAGATCTTGAAATAATTATGCCATAAAAAATATATACTAGTAAGATATTTTTCTTTATTTTTTTTTTGGTTTCTCAAGGTATTCCCTTGGCCGGGAACTAATCACAAAGTTTTCTCCATTCACCAGAGGTGAGGATCGAACCCCCAACTTCTTGCTTAAGGGGTGAAGCGCTCAACCATCACTTCAAACCCTTGTGGTCGATATTTTTCTTTATTAATTCACTGTCACTCTTATCCAGTTGAGTGTTGAGGCCTGGACCTAGCATTATATTCTTCGTGATACACGTTTTAGACCACTATTTTGATTCGATTCTTACTTGCCCCATAAGAAAATGCAAGTTATAATTTCTGATAAATTATTACACAAGTACGACAAAGTTGAATTATTTATTCATTTCACTACTATAGTTCTAATTAAGCTTGTCAAGTGGGCCGGCCGGCTACTTAAAGGATCCGGCCCGATAAGCCCTAGGGCTTTAGGGTTTTGAGTCCCGAGTCGATTATTTTTTTAATTTGGATCTGGTTAACTCGGCTCGGACCAAACCCGGTCCAAGCCCGCCGATTAATCGGTCCGCCCTGGCCCGGAATGCTTTTTTAAAAAAAAAAATAGGATTTTGGGCCAATATAGCCGTTTTTGGGTCCAAACGGTCAGTTTGAGCCCATTTCTTTAAAAAAAAAAGAAACATTTACATTAAAAATTATTTTTTAATCCCCAAAAAAAATCTATAAATACCCTACACCTTCAAATCATTTTTCACACAATTTTTCACTCTCTCAAATCTCAATTCTCAATTCTCAAATATTCAATATATTTAATTTCTTAAAGTGTTCACTTTAATTTTTTAATTTTTCGTTTACAAAGTACGAGCGGAAGTTTCTAAAGTCGCAACCTTCGGATACTTTCAAAATTTGGTATTGTCGTTCCATCTCTTACGTTTAATTTTTATTTATTGTATTAATTGGTTAATATTTAATTTTATTGTATTTGTGTATTTTAAATTTTTTTAGTTTAATTTAATTTATACTATGAATAAATTAAGAAATCTCGCTACTAAAGGTGTTAAAATTTTGTCCCGGAAGCGGTAGTGGTTGTAAAAAGCGAATTACTAGCGGTAGAGGTAGTTCAAGTAGTAGATATACTCGTGTGCCTTCGCCTCCGGTACCACTTGGTACACCTTTTGAGGAAGAAATAGGTGTAGGTGCTCACGATATGGATTATGTAGAAGCTCAGGAAAATTACGGTATAGAAGAAGAAAATGAAGTAGATATGGGTAATTTAGACGAAGATAATGAAAATATTGCTGAGACACCCGCAGTAGGAAATGATAATGTTAGATCTGAATCGGTTAATCTCCCTCCCCGTCCTCCCCGTGCCCCAATACCTCGTAAAACAACTAGTGTTGCATGGCAATTTTTTGAACGTATATCAGATACTGAGGTGCAATGCAATATTTGTCAACAAATATATAAGCATAGAAGCGGAGGCAAGCAAGGGGGTACAGGTACGTTAATGAGACATATAGGTGAAGCTCACAAAAGAGAGTTAAATATTGCATGAGGTGGTGGGGATGTTGGTGAGCCAACGCAAATTAGAATGGACCCAGCAACCGGTCATGTAACGAAGAAGTATAATAAATTGAGGGACCGGAAAAAATAGCTAAAATGGTAGTTGTGGGTTGTTTGCCTTTTAGTTTTCCTTCTTCTGATGCCTTTATTCATTATATACAAGCAATTTATAATCTTATGTTTAATGGTATTCCTAGAAGTACTTGTCGGTCTGATATTTTTAGACTTCATTCACAATATTATTTTTATTTAACAACATTGTTAAAAATATTCAATGTAGATTGTCCCTAACTTCTGATCTTGGTCGTGCTGTAAATAAAAATGATTATTTAACCGTTACTTGTCACTGGATGGATAGTAATTTTGTGATGCAAAAACGTATTCTTGCTTTTTCATATGATGAAGATCGTAAATATACTGGACATTTTATTGTTGATTCTATTGTTAAAGTTGTCGGATATTATGGTATCGAAAATAAAATTTTATGTATTATTTTTTATAATGCTTCTATCAACAAGACTGCAATAAAAAAATTAAAATCTACGCTATCTCCGCCGTTGCCTAAAATTTTTCATATTAAGTGTGCATGTCATATATATAATTTAATTGTAAAAGATGGTCTTGAGTTTTTTGAGCTTTATATTGAAAAAATTCGTCTTGCTGTTGGTTTTATTCAAGAAAATAATCGTAGATCGAGAATTAGAGAATTTAAAGTTAAATGTCAAGAAAATGGACTTACACCGATATTGATGCCTTAGGAAATTGATATTAGATGGAATTCTACGTATGATTTTTTAAAAACTTGTTATAAATATAGAATTCCTATTACACTAGCTTTTAACCAACATTTCGGTTCATTTGTTGATTCTGCTGATTGCATGCTACATGATTCTGATTGGATTGTAATTAATGATCTTGTTAAATTTTTAGAAAAAATTTATGTAGCTACGGTTGAATTTTCCGGTGCTTATTATCCTACTGTTTGTAATATTTTGGCATAAATAGCCGATATTTCTGGTTTGCTCAAAGAATATAAAAATAAAGAAGGTTATAAAGAAGCTGTTGGTGTCATGTTTACGAAATTTAAAAAATATTTTTTTCCGATTCTCCCTATTTACTTGGTTGGTGCTATGCTAAATCCGTGCATGAAATATAATAATATGTGCCACTTTAGTACTATTATTTATACTAACTTAGAAATAAATATTAACAATGATTCTCAACAAGTACAACCTGATTTGTGGACGGCTATGAGTGATGCAAATGAATACATAGAAAAATTATATAACCACTATGCTGATTTATTTGATTTAGCCTACCTACAAATATCACTCCAACTGTCGCTCCTCATCCTCCCGAGGAGCCATCATCTTCTAAAAGGCCGGCACATAGTGGTTTTTCTGATTCCTTTTATGATTTAACTTGTTGGAACAGTGTTGATGAGAGAACTTACACATCAACTTATTGGGAAGAGCTGAAATATTATCTTCGGATGCCGCCAGAGGATCGCAGACGACGGATCAATGCGTTGGATTGGTGAAGGAGTAATGAAACACAATATCCTGTGCTTTCAAGATTAGCTAGAGATATTTTAAATGTTCCAATGTCAACTGTTGCATCAGAGAGCGCCTTTAGTCAAGGACGACAGCAGCTTGGAGACGACCGACGCTCATTGGGAAGTAAGGCAATGAATGTTCTAGTTTGCCTCAGAGATTGGATTAGAGCGGAAAGAAGAAACCAAGGAACGGAACCGGAGCCGAGCGATGAGTTGAAACTTGAAGAAATTATGTCTTCACGGGAGAACTCAGCAAAATCAAGTCCAACGCATAGTTTTGCCCCAGTTGACTTCGACTATCCTATGCAAGTTCGCGTTAATATTAACATGAATGGGTTGAAAAAAATGATGCATAATTTTTAGATTTTTCATTCATGTAAATTATAAATTTTGTATCATTTTGCAATCAATAAAATTCCCCAAATTCATTCACTCCTTAGTCCTTACTTTTTATATTTTTTCATTTAATGATTTTAAATTTTAAATTGAAATTCTAGTTTTCTACTTTAAATTAAAAACTTACTTCTAATATATTGTTAATTTACTACCAAATATTATTAATTTATTATATTAAGTAGCATATGTTTTGTATATTTGTGTATATATCTTCTATAAACGTGTATATTTAACGTATACATGTCTATATGTTTTATAAATTAGTATATAACTATATATATAACTATATATAACTATATATATATATATATATATATATATATATATATATATTGTAATGTATATATATTGTGGTATATTTTATTTAAAGTAGTACGTATACATTGAATGGTGTGTATACATGTGTATATATCTTCTATAGACGTGTATATTTAACGCATACATGTGTATATATTTTATAAATTAGTATATAACTATATCTATATATATTGTAATGTATATATATTGTAGTATATTTTATTAGAAGTAGTATATATACATTGAATGGTGTGTATACACGTGTATATATCTTCTATACACGTGTATATTTAACGTATACATGTGTATATGTTTTATAAATTAGTATATAACTAAATATATATATATATATATATATATATATATTGTAATGTATATATATTGTAGCATATTTTATTAGTAGTAGTATATATACATTGAATGGTGTGTATACATGTGTATATATCTTCTATAGACGTTTATATTTAACGTATACATGTGTATATGTTTTATAAATTAGTATATAACTATATCTATATATATTGTAATGTATATATATTGTGGTATATTTTATTTAAAGTAGTACATATACATTGAATGGTGCGTATACATGTGTATATATATCTTCTGTAGACGTGTATATTTAACGTATACATGTGTATATGTTTTATAAATTAGTATAGATGTGTATGTTTAATGTATTCATGTGTATATGTTTTATAAATTAGTATATAACTATATATATATAGATTGTAATGTATATATATTGTAGTATATTTTATTTAAACTTTAAAGTAGTACATATATATTGGATGGTGCGTATATATGTGTAATTGTGTATATGTGTATATATTTTTTAAATTCTAATGTAGTATATACTATATATATAGTGTATATATATTATTTAACGTATTTATAATGTATATAGGTGAGTATATATAATGTATATTGAAAAAAAGTTTTTTTTTTTTATATTTTTGACCGGGTTTGACCGATTTTTTAACCGAGTTTAGGTGGGTTTGATCGGGTTGGGTTAAGTGGGCCGGGTTAGGGTTGTTTTTAATTTTTTTACTGTTGAGCCCGAACCCAACCCGGCCCACTTAGACCCCAACCCGGACCCGGCCCGGTCCACAAACCGGTTAAATGACACGGGCCGGTTCTGGGTTGGCCCGGCCCGACCCACTTGACAGTCTTAGTTCTAATTAACAACTATATATGGTGTTCATCAAATGTATTATCGCAGTATTTCCATCGCAAAATAAGAAAAGAAGAGCTCTGAGATGTAATTCGTGCCACTGGTGTTCTGCGGACTTAAGAGGAGTAAAGTTGTTAAGTCCACAGACACCAGCGGTTGTGGCACGGATTCATAAAAAGGAGAACGAAATCCACAACCACGTGTGAGTTTACTGTACAAAAGCACTTAGGTATTAGAATTATGTCCTATAATTAGTTAATTATAATTAATCAATCCTCGACTTTCCAACAATATCTAAATTAATCCTTTTCATGTGTTATCACTAGTACTATTTACTATTTAGCAAGTGTTGTCAATTGTTGTATCTTCTTTGCAACTTATCAGTTATCCCTTATGGTTTGTAACTTTGTATTGTGCTTGTCTTTAATTTTGCATGTTTTATCTTTGAACTTCCAATGATGTCTTATAAGCTAAGGCAAATAACTCCTGTAGGGAGGTCTACGTTTTATTTGATTAATGTCATAAATAACGAAATATTCTAAGGAGTCAAATTAACTTACAAATCATATTTTTTTAGTTTATCTTTTATAAAAATCACTATAACGAACATGTAATTAACATCAAGGAATAAATTAAACTCTTAGAAAGAGATAGCTGAGAGATTGAAATAGTTGTTGCTCACAACAGACACAACTGAGAAATGGATGATAGTTTTTGTACGAGAGCGATTCAAAGGTGAGACTAGTAAGATCGGGAATTTTATGATGTTATTTTCTTATTAGTCAATATTGGAGATTTTTTAAGTAAAAAGGAAAAACTACATACATTTTAATAAAAATATTTTAGAAATATGAACTACACTATCAAAATCATCATATAATAAAATAGATATATTTTTTTAAAATAACATTCAAAATAGTGTATACGGACCTTGAGCCTAATTTCATCGATAGCTGGAGTAATTGGAGCACGAGTTTCTAAATCATTTTTATAGCACAAGGCGCACAGTGAGCATGGTAGAGCTCACAAATACTCGGCAAAAAAAAGATGAACCAGTCATTGACTTCATCAATCGATGGAGAAATGCTAGCCTAAACTGCAAAGATAGGCTCAGCGAAGTTTCTGCAATAGAGATGTGCATCCAAGGAATACACTGGGAACTTCTCTACATATTACAAGGCATTAAGCCTAAATCCTTTGAAGAGCTAGCTATCCGTGCTCATGATATGAAGTTGAGCATGTCTTCTGCTAGAAAGGGATCAACGCCTATCCATGACCCTTGAAGGGGAAAGAATAAGCAGGAACCCAAAAGATGGGGAAAGCTTGTCCTCAAAAATGACAACAAGGAGTCCATGAATATTGATATTTCTCCTGTAAAGGTTACCACAAAGGTGAGCAAGAAGCAAAGTGTGAAGACGACTTCTGGAGCACGTCTGAATCAGAAAACTTTAAAGGAGATGCAAGAAAAGAAATATCCCTTCCTCAATTCTGATGTTGCTGAGATTTTCGATGAACTCCTTGAGCATAAGCTCATTGAACTCCCAGAGATGAAGCGTCCCTACAAAGCTGGAAGGACCAATGACCCTAATTATTGCAAAATCATAGGCTCATAAGTCACCCTCTCAAAAAGCGTTTTGTCTTTAAAGATAGAGTCATGCAACTGGCAAAAGAGAAAAAGATCTTTATCGACGATGAGACGACCAGTTCTCATCAATCTCCATCACATTTGGCTCGCTCGATCCAGTCCAAATATGTGTCGAAGAGCATAATGAGAAAATATTAGAGCCTGACAGGTCTTCAGTTGACGAAGGTGATGATGAAGGTTAGACTCTAGTGACCAGGCGCAAACACAGGAGGACAAGTCTACGAAAGGAGTCATTCGAACAGCCAACCAGAAGGAGAATGGTGAAGAAACCGAGGAAACAGAAGTTGGTTGAACTTCTAAAAAGGACGACCATCACAGAGCTTCACTTTAAAAACCATGGTGTCCAGTAACGTTGGAGGAATTCATACCAAGTTGGTTTCGTGCGAAGACTGCTCGAGTCAACCTTGAGGCATCTTGTTTTAATATTGCCAAAGAGGGGGCAAAGGGTAAGAATCTACCCATGGAAGTTCCTTCATCTTCCGAAAAGCCAGCTGAAACTCTTATCCAAGAGGCACATGTATGTGAGACAAAAATCACATTCACAAATAACGATCTTCTGCTTGGTGAGACCCTACATAATCGTCCCTTATACATGGTGAGTCAAATTCTACGAAATAAGATCAATAGAATCTTGATAGATGAGGGATCAAGAGTCAACATCTTGCCTATCGCACGATGAAAGAACTTGGCATCGCTACTAGCGAACTGGACAAAAGCCGTATAATGATCCAAGGCTTCAACCAAGGGGGCCATAGGGCTATGGGATCAATCAATTTGGGGATTCGTATGGATGATTTTCAATCAAATGCATTGATACATGTGATAGATGCCAAAACTTCATACAATATATTGCTTGGTAGGCCTTGGGTGCACGGGAACAAAATTATCTCGTCCTCCTACTATCAATGCTTGAAGTACCTCGAAGGTGGAGTGGAAAGAAAGATCGTCGTTAATGATAAGCCATTCACTGAAGCTGAATCACACTTTGCCGATGCAAAATTCTACTTGAAGAACTATGTCGTGAATGAGAAAAGGGTTAAAGATGTCACCAAGACCAAGTTTGATGATCTTGCATCTAAAAAGGTCGCGGTGACTCTCGAAAAGGTCTCTACTAAGAAGACTATCTTCACTCCGAATAAAAAAAGTGTCGCACCTATGAAAAGGAAGGCAACTCTTGTTCTTCGCCACATACCAAAGGTAAAAAAAAAAGAAAGATCACTCATCGGATGTCCAAGATAATGTGCTAAAGGGGCTAACTTTACCTATCAGGAAGATTGATGCAATAAATCCATCCTCAAGACTACTTGAAGAGACTGTGGCTCAAAATCCGCCACAAGATATGACACTCCCTACGAAGCGTACGAAAGAAGGCTTTGACCCAAATGCATACAAGCTATTTATAAAGGTTGGCTACAATCCTAATGAGTCATCAAGGTTAGGCAAACTTCCATCGAAGGGTACAATCAGGTAGGCACGTGAAGGCCTAGGATACACGTAGCCACCTCCAATTCGCATCTCTATAAGAAGGGCAGTCAGTAATTACATCATCGTGGAAGAAGAATCCACTACTTCTAATAAAAAAAACCTTTGTATTTGATCGACTTGGAGAATCAACCGCAAAACTTCTATGTTCGAAAGGTTGGTCCTCTAAATTAGAAGAAAAATAACAAGCATCGGAGAAGTCGTCAAAGTACAACAATACACTCTTTGCCTAAGATCTAAAAGGATTTCCAAAGTTTGATTCCTTCTAGAATGAGGCGGCAGACGGAACTAGTAGTTTCATACAACGAGGTGCTAAAAGCAAAGGCTCATACTGTGGTTTATACCAAGCAACGCGAAAAAGATGAAGAGAGTGTTGGCTCCTCAGATCATGTTATGACCCAGAATGAGAAAGATGTTTTATCTCAAATAAAGGTTGATGAAGAGATAGAAGATGTCTTTTGGTGTTATCATATATCCATCAACAACGATGATCCTCAAGAGAAGGAAGATGTTGGAGATGCTCTGTCGCAACTTGAAGAAGGAGTAAAGTCTACAATAGATCCTTTAAAGAAAGTTAATCTTGGAACCGATGAAGACCCAAGACCAACTTACCTGAGTGCGTTTCTAGAAGTGGAGAAGGAAATCGCTTATATAGACATACTCAAAAAATATATGGATGTATTCGCTTAGAGATATAAGGAAATGTCCGTCTTAGATCCAAAAGTATTAGTCCATCAGTTGGCGGTCAAGAATGGCGCTCGTCCTGTTAAGCAAGCCCAAAGACGCTTTAGGCCAAAGTTAGTTCCATTGATTGAAAATAAAGTTAACAAACTCATTGAAGCTGGCTTTATTCGTAAAGTCAAATATCCCACGTGGATTTCAAGTATTGTTCCAGTACGAAAGAAGAATGGTCAAATTCGAGTTTGTGTCGACTTTCGAGATCTCAACAATGTTTGCCCTAAGGATGACTTTTCGATCCCCATACCAGAGTTGATGATTGATGCCACCACTGGTTATGAGGCAATGTCCTTCATGGATAGTTTATCCGGCTACAATCAAATCCACATGGCGCCAAAGGATGAAGAACTCATTGCATTTCGCACGCCCAAAGGTATTTACTGCTACAAGATAATGCCTTTTGGTTTGAAGAACGTTGGCACCACTTATCAAAGGGCTATACAGAACATCTTTGATGGCCTGCTCCATAAAAATGTTGAATGCTACGTGGATGATCTAGTGGTAAAGTCAAGAAA
Organism: Capsicum pubescens; assembly: GCA_030864215.1. Classification (NCBI taxonomy): domain Eukaryota; kingdom Viridiplantae; phylum Streptophyta; class Magnoliopsida; order Solanales; family Solanaceae; genus Capsicum; species Capsicum pubescens. The sequence goes on along the minus strand of CM061541.1, from coordinate 12,194,501 downwards.
GAGAGACGACCACTTAAAAGAACTAAGAATGGTATTTGAGTTACTTTGAAGATATCAACTTAGGATGAATCCATTGAAGTGTACCCTTGGAGTTATGTCGGGAAAATTTCTTGGCTTCATTGTGCGACACCGAGGAATTGAAATTGATCAAGCCAAGGTCGATACAATTTTGAAGATGCCCGAACCTTAAAATATTCATGAGTTAAAAAGCCTTCAAGGAAGGCTAGCATATTTAAGAAGGTTCATCTCAAACCTAGCTGGAAAGTGTCAACCATTTAGTCGTTTCATGAAGAAGGACACTTCCTTCGAATGGGACCAAGCTTGTAGTCATACCTTAGAGACTATCAAATCATACTTAATGAAGCCACCAGTTTTTGCGGTACCCATACCTAGGAAACCATTGATACTCTACATCGCAGCACAAAAGAGGTTAATTGGAGCACTACTGGCTCAAGAAAATAGTAAAGGAAAAGAAAACTCTCTTTACTATTTGAGAAGAATGATGGCGCCGAATGAGCTAAAGTATTCTCCAATTGAAAATTTATGTTTGGAATTGGCCTTCTTAATTCAAAAGATGAAACAATACTTTCAAGCTCATTTTTTCCGTATTGTGTCTAGGTCAAATCCCATCAAGTTTGTAATGTCGAAAACAGTCCTTAGTGATTGACTTGCAAGATAGTACCTTCAATTTCAATAGTTTGAGATTGTGCACGTTGCCCAAAAGGTTGTAAAGGGACAAGCATTGGCTGACTTCTTGGCAGACCATCCGATACCTGATGATTGGGAACTGAGTGATGAAATTCCTGATGAAGATGCAATGGTTATTGAAGATATACCCCCATGGAAGATGTACTTTGATGGTGCCGCACATCGAGATGGAGAGGGTACCGGTGTGGTGTTCGTCACTCCATAAGAAGAGGTCATCCCATACTCTTTTACCTTAACAAATTGTTGCTCTAATAATGTTGCTGAATATCAAGATTTAATACTTGAACTTAAGATGACAGTTGACATGAAATAACTGCAATTACAAGTTTTTTGTCGAGCTACGACCATATCATGATTATGCACAGAAGTTGAAAGGGTGGCTTAGAGAGTTAACCCTCCAACATGTGCCAAGGAGAGAAAATAATCAAGTTGATGCCTTAGCTGTTTTGGCCTCAACCCTAACTCTTCCAAATCAGATGTGAGCTACTATCCGCTAAGAATGGGTAGTACCACCGTCGAATGAGGATGGGATATAGAAAATAAAGTTGAATACCTCGTTACCGTGTCTGAAGCTGTAAAGGGAGATTGGAGACAACCTATAGTTGACTATTTGTGTTATGGGATACTTCCAGAAGATCCAAGAAGAAGGAATGATATCCGTCGTCGTGCACCTCGCTTCCTTTATTATAAGGACACACTGTACAAAAAATCATTTGAAGGAGTACTCTTATGGTGTTTGGGAGAGGAAGAAGCAATTCAATCTTTGCAAGAAACGTACTCGGGAGTTTGTGGATCACATCAGTCTGGATCGAAGCTCCATTTTCCTATTAAAAGAATGGGATATTATTGGCCAACGATGGTGAAAGATTGCTTGGATTATTTTAGAATATGCAAAGCTTGTCAATTCTATACAAATTTCATACATCAACCTCCAGAGGTACTACATCCAACTATAGTATCTTGGTCGTTCAATGCTTGGGGAATGGATGTTGTTGGTCCACTATCAAAATCTTTTGGTGGACACTTATATATCTTGACCGCGATAGATTATTTCTCAAAGTGGGCCGAAGTTATTGCTCTTAAGTAAATAAAGAAAATGTTGCAAACTTCATCCGAGTAAATATCGTCTACCGTTTTGGAAACCCTCAATATATAATAACTGACAATGGCAAGTCGTTTGATAACAAACTGATGAATAAGATTTGTAATCTCTTTAGCTTTAAGTAGCACAAGTTTTCTATGTACCATGCTGACGCCAACGGTCTAGCTGAAGCCTTTAATAAGACTTTGTGCAACTTATTGAAGAAAGTTGTCTCTAAATCCAAACGAGACTGGCATGAGCGAATGGAAGAAGCTTTATGGGCGTATAAGACAACTTACCGTACACCGATGCAAGCAACCCCATATTCACTTGCCTTTGGAGTTGAAGCAGTCCTGCCACTTGAGCATCAAATACCCTCTTTGAGACTGGTTATTCAAGAAGGGCTCACTAAAGAAGAAAATGCTAAGTTGCATCTTGCGGAGTTAGAAGCTCTTGATGAGAAGAGGCTGGAGGCTCAACAAAATCTTGAATGTTATCAAGTTCGGCTATCTCTTTCTTTCAATAAAAGGGTTCGCTTGAGGTGTTTCCAAGTTGGAGATCAAGTCCTTGCAGTAAGAAGGCTCATTATAACTTCTTATAAGTCTGGGGGGGGAATTTACCCCAAAGTGGGATGGATCATATGTCGTACAAGAGGCATATTTAAATGGTGCTTACAAGTTTGTCGATGCAGATGGAGTAAAATTGGTCCTATCAATGCCAAGTTCTTGAAAAAGTACTATCCTTGAAGAAAGATGACACTCATTAAGGCACGAGTATAAATTGCATGTCCACTCCTGGCCCGCAAAAGTATAAACTATGTACGGCTAAAAAAAAAAAGTCCGCTGGGTTGAAAACCTCGAAAGAGGTGGCCTAGGCAAAAGTTAGGACACAAAAAAAACACTCACTCAGAACTACGTTGTGACTTGATCCTCTTTACTGAGGTACGTAGGCGCTTGAAATCTCATTCCCAGTTCAGTTGCATGAGTGTAAAAAAAAATATGTTCCTACAGTATCCGCCATACGAATGCCAAGTATGAAACTATTCTAATTAAATTTTGGACTTACTCCAAATATTTGTGATTCAATGGGGGCAACCAATCGAAAAGAAAAAGAGTTCCTTCAATGGGATTTGGAATGCTAAAGTTCTCCAAGCCTATAACTAAAAGGATCTCAAAATTTTCATGTCTTAAGGTGGACAAGATTTGTCCCTTCGCACCTTAAGATGGCCTCTAACGGGTTTATTCTTAAAGGATATCAAAATGTCCATGCCTTAAGGTGGATAAAATTTATCCCTTTGCACCTTAAGCTAACCTCTAATGAGGTTATCCTTAAAGGATATCAAAATTTTCATGCCTTAAGGTGGACAAAATTTGTCCCTTTACACCTTAAACTGCCTCTCACGGGTTTATCCTTAAAACGATATCAAAATTTCCATGCCTTAAGGTGGATAAAATTTATCCCTTTTCACCTTAAGCTGACCATTGAAAAGGGCTCATACTTAAAGAAGACTATTGCATAAGTGCATCAATAAAAGGGCTCATACTTAAAGAGGACCATTGCATAAGTGCAACAATGAAAGGGCATATACTTAAAGAAGACCATTGCATGAGTGCATCAATGAAAGGGCTCATACTTAAAGAATACCATTGCATAAGTGCATCAATAAAAAGGTCCATACTTAAAGAAGTCCATTGCATAAGTGCATCAATAAAAGAGTTCATACTTAAAGAAGACCATTGCATAAATGCATCAATAAAAGGGTCATACTTAAAGAAGACCATTGCATGAGTGCATCAATGAAAGGGCCTATACTTAAAGAATACCATTGCATACGTGCATCGATGAAAAGTTTCATACTTAAAGAAAATCATTGCATCTTCAAGCAAAATCTTTCGGTCTTAAGTTGACGGAGGCTAAGTTAAACTCTCACACCTTAAGTCGGTGTCCACCGTCTTCAAGCAAAGTCTTTCGATCTTAAGGTGACGGAGGCGAAGTTAAACTCTCGCACCTTAAGCTGGTCAATTATTGCATGTTGCTATCTGTTTCAATTCTCCAAAAACAAAAGAAAAAACAAGAAAGAAAGTAAAAACACAAATAGAAAGGATGTTAGCTGTCAGAGCGTTGCGATCTTAAAAGTTGTATATCACCAACTTGGATTGAGACAAGAAGCCTTGACAAGAATAAAGCAATCAAAACGCTCTTTGGTGATGATGATCCCACATCAAGAAATAAATTATTTGGTGAGGCGATGTAAATCTGAAATCCTCTGCCGGACTGCATATAAGATTGACTTCAAAAAAAAAAATCATCCAGAACAATTCAAGAAGTTTTAAAATCCATGTTTTGGATATGTTATATATACATGTTTCGGCATCTATAGAATCAAGTGGATCATAATTTTGATACTCTCACATTAAGATATAATTTTTTTGGTGACATCGCGTAAATCTGAAATTGTTGATGCATCATAACTCAATGCTGATTTCGGGATAATACCTAAAATAATCTCGAAGGTATTAAATTATGAATTTTGTATATAATGTATATATTTGTATCTAGTTTCACAAGAATCAAGCGGATTTCAATTTCATCGTTCCTACTTCAAGATATGAAAGTTTTAGTAAATACGCGCAGATCTAAAATTTTCAGCATAATAAAATTCAGAGCTAACTTCAAAATATTATCGAGAATTATATTGAAGGAATTTAAATCTGAATTTTGGATATGTTATATATCTCGAAGTTTAATTTCTGAAACATCAAACGTTTCATAATTTTGATAATTCTACAATGAGATATGAATTTTCTACCACGAGCATGCTGTGCTGAAAAAAAGTGACGAAAATAAGAGAAAAGTAAGAGGGAAAGAAATTACCTCAATATTGTTGATGGCTTGAAAATCCCAAAATTGATATTGAAAAAGTGGAAAAACTACCTCCTTTTATAGAGTTGTAGGATGGATGTTTCCTTCTCCAATATAAATTCAGATTGGAATAATTTTCATCTCCAAATTCAAATTGGAGATCGTTTCCTTCTCCCATAAAAATTCAAATTAGAGGTTGTTTTTTTCTCCCATACAAATTCAAATTGGAGGTTATTTCCTTCTCTCATACAAATTCAAATTGGAGGTTATTTCCTTCTCCCATACAAATTCAAATTGGAGGATGATTTTCTTCTCGCATACAAATTCAAATTGGAGGTTGTTTTCTTCTCCAATCTAAGTTTAAATCAAAAGAGTTTTATTCATGGTTAAGTAAGGCGATAAAAAAGCCCTCCAAAATCTGTTTGAAATTGGATATCATGCCTCACCAACGGGTCTTAAGTGTAGAGATTCATGGAAAAAATAAGAGAGTTTTGAGAGGCAATATCAATATGGTTCAGCTTTAAATTTTTCGAATGAGAAATTCGTATGTATGAAAATTGTTGAAGCACGAAGGAAACATGTTTAAATAATCATACACTTCAAGGCTAGTCTCCAAAATATTAAATGTCTCGACAAGTCTTGAAGTAGGGGGCATTTATGGGCGCTGAAATTTTATTAAATTTAAATCCGTACAAAATTTAGATTATACTAAATTTAAAATATATTAGTCCCAAATAAATATTGTGTATACTGCGGATTAATATAATTGGATTAATTATTTAAGTCAAAGCTAGTATGGATTTAAATAAGGTCCAATATTTATTGGGTTAGTCCATCAATTCGGTCTACAAATCATTAGCCCACTTTATTAAGCCCAAGATATTATCATATTTTAGAGGTCCAAATAAGCGTTACGTGTCAAATGACGTGGCATGCCAAGTCAAGGGATGAATCCAATAGGACCATGCCACATGTCAAAATGATGCAGCAGGCCCATGAAATCAAAGTCCATAAAAGTTGTCATGTCACTCAAATCTGATTGGTCAAAGGAAGTCTATTTTCATCGTGACTTTTCCCTTTTCACAACTATAAATAGGGGGCTCATAATTCAGAAAAGAAACCCCCGAACTCTAACAAGAAGCAAAAGAAAACTCGTGGATCAAACGCCACAATTTCTCTAAAAAAACTCAAGCATTCAAATCAAAATTCAAGATCAAGACCGCAATATTCAAGAACGACCTCAAAAGTTAAGCCCTTGAATTTATATTTGAAAAGACGAATCGGAGGATTCATAGAGATTGTAACACTCGCACATTGAAATCAATAAATTGATTGTTGCAATATTTTCTCGTCTCGATTTATTTATTTTTTGGTCTCGAAAATTTTACTGTCCAACAATTAGATTTGAGAATTTATATTTGAAAAAGTGAATCAGAGGATTCATAGAGATTGTAACACTCGCACATTGAAATTAATAAATTGATTATTGCAATATTTTTTTATTTCAATTTATTTATTTTTCGGTCTCGAAAATTTTATTGTCCAATAATTAGATTTGAGAAGAGAAAAAAGATAGAACTTTGATAAAACACATCATTGTATTTGAAATGAGTTAAAGGTAAGTGAGTTAAAAGGTGAAGGTTCTTTGATTTAGAATCTAAATTTCTTTTTTGTAATAAATTACATATCAAAAAATTTCGTTAAGTTTTGAGCCAAACTAGGATAAAATAGTTATCTAGTTAATAAATAATCAAAATATTTATTGCAGTGAAAACCCATGTATTTGGCCTTTTTTATTTAAACTAGTCTAAGAATACCTCACTTCAATGAATTCTTATTTTTTTTAAATATCGGATTAATAAATAAATTAATGATTTTACAAAATATGCAAAACATTTAAACAAAAATTAACATATTCATTAAACACTATATAAAAGGATTAAAACAACTTTAAACTAATTAAGAAAAATTATCGGGGCTATAGAACGACACTTAAAACACAAGAGGAGAAACAATTGATAATCAAAAGGCGTAATATAGTATATATTAAACTATACGATAACAAATATAACTAATACTTGATGTAGAATTTGAAATATCTATAATTAGAGAATCATAACTTCTACTGTAATTACTTTAACCTCGCAAATAAGAGAAGGAATTAAAGTTTCAAAAGCAACTTGCGACATAATTAACCAAATAAAGGGCATCACTTTAAAAATGACAAAAATAATTATATTTAAAATTCGATTCGATACCACTATTATTTCATGAGATCGGTACAAGTACAATACGTTTGCATCTTTACTTAGATTTTGACCCTAATAGTTAATAAAAAATTAAAGAGAGGGTTACCCATTACATCAAAGCGTCCTTTTCGAAAAGTAAAATCTTACTCGACGCCAACAAAGTCTTGAACGAAAATTTGCAGCAAAAGTGATTGTCGTTGAAGAAAATTGAAATTATAAAGGTTTTTATAGAAATAGTAGATTCATAAACCAAAAAAGAGATTAATTAATGTGTTAGAGTTTTACATATTTTAGTAAAAAAAATTTTGCATAAAACTTCTTTTTTTTCTTGGGTAAAAGAACGTAGGCAAACTTAGATTTGTATGTTGTAGTTTTTTTCCATAAAACTACCCAAAAAAATCCTACATAATTTTATAATGTTAATATTATAAATATAATGATAAAAAAGAAAATATTTAAAATAAAGACTTTTAATAAAGGGTAAAAAAACTCATGAGATTTTCTTTTGCCTATTCTTTGGACCTCTTTTATAATTTTTTTGAATCAAACCTATTTTAATTGGAAAAGTATTTATAGAAATTTAATCAAAATAGAAAATTTGTTTCCTATTTTTTTTTTTTTGACGTTTTTTGCCCTTCTTTTTAACGTCTTTTGTCTTTTTCTTTTAGGGATCAAACCTATTTTAATTGAAAAAGAATTTTTGTGTAGGAAATTAACCATAATAAAAAAAATCTCTTTATTTAAATTTTAACGTATTTATTATATTTAATATTTAGTATGTGAAAAGACTATTTTATCTAAAATGAAGACTTTTAGTGAAGGGCAAAAAGTTCAAATAATATTTCTAAGGCCCTTCACACTTTTAATATATTATATAATATATATATATATATATATATAATATATATATATATATATAGAGAGAGAGAGAGAGAGATAGATAGATAGATAGATATAGATATAGATATAGTTATGACAAGTGAAAATGAATTTTTACGATAAATATAAATTATTTAAGTAAGAATATATATTTTCTCTTTGATATAATTTAACTTTCAAAAAAGATGATGAACACAATATACCGGATGCATTTATTATGACGTCATTAAGCTTGCGTGGCTTGGTCGGTTAATTAGGATATATGCTCATTTTTTATAAAGTAAACTCACAATTATATGTATGTTTGCCTTTGTTTAACCAAAAAAAATAAAAAATAAATTGGCCGACTCCGAATCTGAAGAACGGGTTCTTATCTATTTTTTTCATTCTATTTAATTATTGTTTTAACTTTTTACATTTATTTCAAATAATAAATATAAATATAATATACTGTGGAGTTAATGCTTCTTAAAGCATTATGTGTAATGCAATAAATAAAGTAAGTACGCTTAGAGGAGTTGAACATATACTCCTACGTTACAATGAAAATGAACATATATATTCGTTCCAAATGAAAACAAAAATCTCTTATAACACTTGATTTAATTGCACTTTGATTTAGTGGTACTTTAATACCATTAATTCTCATCTTGCAAATAGCTTTTTGGTGTCCCTATATAATCATATATCTTTGGAGAAAAAATGACATCAAAAAAAGAAAAAATACAACAAACAGAAAGGAAAAGAAAAAAGAGTTTTCCTTCTTTCCTCTTCTTGAATTATTTTGGGCAATTGGTTTAGGTAACCTCTAAACTTCCAGCCACGAGTGTATGTGTTTGGAAATAGCTGTGGAACTTTGGGAAGCATCCGACCAGAAGAATTTGCATGACCGAAATCGCTTTCAAGGCAGTGGCTTACCACGACACAATATTTATGACTATTCTCTTGTTATTAATAATTTCAGTTTCAACATCAATATTATATTATTTTTTTCCACATATATTATTAAAGTGACAATTATCTTTTGGACATTTCTTTTTAGTTAAAGTGACTATTAATTTGTACGAGGGGTATTTATGGTCAGGGGCGGATCCACGTGGTCCGTGCAGGGTGCTTGAGCATTCATTGACCCCAATAAATTTTTAATATATTTATATAAAAATACAGCAAAATTATTTATAATTTATTGTTAAGCGCCTATAGACACAAAAGACTGTTGGGTGTTTTGATTTTAGTGTGGAACTTAAGCACCTTGATGCTAAAAGTGGCATGGATTCGATTTCAGCATCAATACACTTTTTTTTCTTTCAAGAAAGTGAGCATCCACAACCTTCAAATCCTGAATCCGCCCCTGTTTATGGCTCTTTTACAAATAATTTACTATACATAATTCTTCTTATAAAAATCTTCAAACCACTTGTTATGTCTAAATTTATCTGTCTTCACAAATTTTAATTACTTTTTTTTGTTTTTCTTTTCTGTTTTTATTGTTTTGATGTATTAAGCATTTAAAAACTCCTAAAACTTTGTTTTACACCAAAACCTAACACGTATCAAAAATAAAAAGTAGGACATATAATCCATAGACAGATATAGTAGAATCAAACTTTCTACATGAATTGGTCATGTGTTGGGTTTCTCTATCTAAATTATTATATTTCATTTTATGTACTAGTGCAGTATATCATTTAAAATTTTAACATGTCCATTAAAACAAATTTACGTACAAGTTGTAATTTCTAAGTTAGTCAAAGTTATTTCTTATTTCCTCTCTCTTTATCACTCTTCTTGCGGAGTGAATAGTAGTTCTAGTCCTTTTTTTGGGCAATACTTTAAAAATAAATTAATTTTAATCTTAATTTTTAAAGCAACGCGAAAAGAGTATAATTTTATAGTAATTTGCAATAAGGAAAAAAAAAAAAAGTAAGAGAGAACTTATAAAAGGTTATAATTAAAAATAGAAATATGATGTTCATAACCTTGCGAAACTGGAAGTTTTTGCAAATTATGAAACTTGAGTGGGCACATCTCACAAATTCCATAATATCAAGGACTCAAATGGATAAAATTAGTTGAATAATAAGAATAAAGTTGCATGAAAAGATGCTGCTCCCACTGGAACAGTACTTATATATAACACGTTTCATTTTGTCTAATTCTCCATGATCAATCAACAAATTAATTAATTAGCATTCAATTACAGAAAAAAAAAAAAAAAAAAAACTTTTGTTTCTACAATTTTATTCTCAAGATAGTACAATATGTTTGATTTTTTCCGTCCTAGGAACATCATACGTTGTACATGCGCGCATGTACCTATGACTGAAGTTCAATTGACGACTATTTTCAAAAGGTGCGATCTCAATGGGGATGGCTACCTTACTAAGGAGGATCTCACGGAGGCGTTCCGGCAGCTGGGGTCCACTTTCCCGGGATATCGAGCGGCCCGTGCCCTCCACCGGGCTGATAAGGATGGTGATGGGATGATTGATAAGAAAGAGTTGGATCAACTTGTAGAGTATGCAAGAAAACGTGGTTATAGGCTAAAAAATGCTTGTTCTAATAAGTAAGTAGAGGGAGTTATTAAGTGAATTTTGATCACTTCTAATTGACATTCAAGATTGTCAAATAAATAAATTGTGTTTTGTGGAAAAATTGAGTGTGATGATATCATGGTACGTAGTTTTCTTTTTCTTGTGGTTGGTTCGCTGTCTTGTACTAGTGGATATGGATGCTTTTGAGTTTTCAGAGTGGATTTTGTAAAGTTTGGTACTGTGTTGTTGGATATGAATTGGGTGATACTTGAAAAAATTAATATTTGATGTTGGGTTAAAAAAGGTAATGTAAAGTTGAAAATGTTTTTGGACGTAAAAAGTAATGACGTTTTGTAAGGGAACTTTTTTTAAACTTGAAAAACTGGTTCAAACTTTTTTCAAGTTAGAGTGAAATTGACTAATATATAATAAACAGCTATTTGGTGAAAAGCAACACCAACAGCTGTAGTTTTTCAGTATGGGGTAAGGAGGGGATAAAGTATACCTCTGTCTCAATGGTGGTAGATACGATTATCGATAGATTCTCGACTCAAGAAAAAATAATTCAAAAAAAAAAAGTAATTAAAGTACAAGAAACATCATATAGTAAAAGAACAATATGAACAAAATGATATGATAATCGAAGTACAAGGAAATACAGATAGTAACAGAAATCGAAGGACAAGAAACATCAAGAATAACTAAGACTAGTATGGACGAATAATAAGACAATGCACCCCTGCCTACTAAACCTTAATTCTATCCTAATATATGTCCTCCACTACCTCCTATCTCACAGAGCTGGGTTTGTTTGGTTTACGATCTAGTTATGCAACGACTAAAATATAAGAAATGTTTTTCCAGTGAATAATCATTTGGTAAAAATTGAAAGTGTTCGTAAGTCAAAAATAGCTAAAAGACATAAGTTGGTTATCCTCAACTTGTGACGGGATCAAGCCTTTTACTATTTTACTCTCAATTTTGTTTTTTGAATCTGCGAGATACTCTTCATAAAATGTAAGCTTAATTATCTCTTCATACTATATTTTTGTTATTCGTTCTTTTTTATTTAAAATAATTTTAAATTTATATATATAGATTTCATTATTTTAAAAGAAAAAAGTATTTATTAACATTCATCAAACACACTAATTATTTGTTACTCTATATTCCTTTCAACACTACTATCTAACCACGTTATTTATTTACAAATCATTTTCGACACGTTGTTGTTTATTAGGATTAGGCTTCAGTCTTTTCCGAATCAATTAACAATATAGTATTGGAAATTGGATCCAAATTTGATTTTAAACATATTTAATTACACCCCCTTGTTAAACTTTTAATCCGAACATATTCCCTACGCAGTGAAAGTTGCATTATAACTTTATACTATGATAATTTATACAGTTGCGTGTAAGTGAAGCCTCTATCTGATATTGTTATAAATGTGTGTCCTTTCATCACCTAACTTAAACAACAAAAAATTACTACGTCTCAATCGCAAACTAGCTAGCTAAGTCATGGCATTCAAAAGTATCGAATATCGCAACATCTCTAGCGATGGAAAACGTGTAATGACTTTGGCAGAATTCAAGAAATGGTTGAAAAAGTTCGATGCAAACAAGGATGGAAAGATAAGCAAGGAAGATCTCACAGAGGCGTTCCGTTCGACTAATGGAGGTTGGTTCAGCCGGATAAAGAGTCGTCGGGCGGTCAAATCCGCCGATGCTAATGGCGATGGAACCATAGGTGAGGATGAAATCATGAACTTGGCGGAGTTTGCAGTGAAGCACTTAGGTATTAGGATTGTATCTTATTAATCTTCAAGTGTTAGCTCTTGGTGTGTTAATAACAAAATAACAATGACTGCTCCTTATGTTCAAGTCTTGGCGAATAAAATTACTGTTGATGGAATTAATCGGAGTGTGCAAGTTAGGTTGATCTAAACACCATGTGTATAAAGAACAGTACTAATGTTACGATGTACATGTTTATAAGTAATGATGCTTATACTTAGACAAATATTGAATTACTGTATCGAAATATCAAATTACATGTATAATTCAGGTATATTATATACATAACAACAATTTAACTAGTGTTGAATACAAACTATTAAAATGCGTAAAAATCCTTCAGTTAAAACTTTCCAACTTATTCTACCAAATATAAATTAGTTACTAAATTACATATTGTAATCACTAGAAAAATAGCATCTATTTCAGCGTAAAAGAGTAATTACTACCGTCTAGTAGTTACTGTATTGTACAACCAAAATCAAACTTAAACATACCTAACCATATCAAATTAATTTGATAACGAAATAGTATTTTTTTTTAAATCGAAGACTAAAATTTTCTCAACCAAAGTTTTTGAAATTAAACTGTACCATGCCATGAATACTTAAGTGGTGGAATCAAAATTTTCATTGAGGGGGTCCAAAGCAAAGATGTGGTTATATATAGCTAGAACCACACTTGTAACCCAAGTCAATTCGCGAGGTATTTTAAATCCGCCTGTGAAATACACACGAAATACATGCAGGATGATCATTATTAGGACCATTATACTTGTCGATCATCAATAAACTGATCGGATTAACCAACCAAAGTTGACTTCGGTCATTATATATTGAACAGAGAAGCAAAAGCCTCAGTAATGGTCATAGCAAATCCAAGAGCTACTTGGACTAAAAAACAAATAAGTGTAATCCCCCCTAAACACTAAAACATATTGACATAGGGGTGGGGTGAGGGGTGGGGGAGGGGGGACGTATTTACTAGTCATAACATCTGCAATTGCTTGAATCTCGAGATGTTCTTCGAACCAATTATATATTTTTACTGATAAACATACAAACTATCCGAAGGAAGTTCAACATCTATCTATATATATAAAAAAATATTTTTAATCATGTAAAAATAGTATAATTCTCTATCGAAGGAAGTTCTGATGAACCTGAATGAAAAGTGGATTCGCCCCTGATACCTCTATCCACAAGGAATTGAGGCAAGTACAAACATGTGCTAAGCTTTTCATGTTCAACTTAACTATAAATTTGTGCAACTAATTAACCTACAATTGATTCTAAATTTATGCAGCTAAACTTGGTCATCTTTTAGTTTCATTGTATCTATATATGCAACAATGCAACTTGATCAAAAGTTCTCTTACATATTACCAGTAAAAAAAGTTCTGAGACAGCGCGAAGCCGCGAATATTAAAAAAAGTATCAAGCGCGAAAGCACTGCCTTAAATAACACTTTTGCCCATATAATAAACTGTTTGCTCGTAAAAGCTTCTATAGATGACCAAAATCTCTACACTTCCTCACGAACTTCTACTACATTTTACAAAGTCCCAACTCATTCGATCAACGTAGAACGAACTTGTAATTTCTGAAAATTGTTTATATATATGAACACCAGATCAAATGCAAGCAACTATTGATGCATACTAGTAAATTCCACGTGCAATATACAGTTACGGTGAGGCTGTGTATGGTTGAGCGAAAGTGTGAAGTTAGAATACGTATTTACAATTTCTTATGCAAATAAACTGAACGGGAAGATGAATACAGCAGAAGTCTGTATTGTAACGCGCTGTAATATGAGGTGTTTCCTCTTAGCACGCGATGTGCAGACCAAGAAGCTATTCCCAGATAGTCAGCCTTGTAACCTGCACATATGAACAAACAAGACGGACGATCATTAAAATGAACATAATGGTGAAAATGCTCTGATGCTCCACCCTAAGATGGCTAACTGCGAGGATAACAATTAAAGCTCGAGATATCACAGACTTCGCTTTGCTCTATCAAGTGCTAAATGATCAATTATCATTCATGTGAAATAAGAAGAGCTAAGAAACCCAACCTTCTCACCGAGGATATGGGTGGAAACATGTCATTGACACGACCATGTAGACAGGCGTATGATTTTGTATCTATATGACGATTTAGAACAATTTGACCCTGTGCATCATCATAATAATATCATCAAACAAACTGCTACTTGCAAAAGGTACTTTAACGTTGATTTCTACATACCTTTGAATCGATGGTGAAGATTTTTCCTCGAGGTATTTCAGCCTTGAGGTAGCAGAGCTCATCAGTGTCCCTGTTTCCAAAACCAGCATAAAAGGGATTCCTATCAGAAGGAAACAACGCCTTGATTTCCTGCAAATTGAAAGTCAATACTCAATATGTGAATCATCTATATTGGTTGCCAAAGCTAGATGATCCAAGATAAACTGCTGAAAGTTGGTCACTAAAACGTCTATACAGCCTGTAATTAAGATACTCCTTAACCCTATAGAAGTTGCAAACATTATTATTCCAAGAGAAAATCCTGCTAAATAGGAGCGGGGGAAATGAAGCACCAAAAGAGAAAACATTGTTGTGTTTATTGTGAAAAGACGTCTTTCACTCCAAGTTATTCCAATTTTGAGTTTTCTCTTATTAGACAATTTATCCACCTTGTGATTATTTATTACATTAATCACATCTTGATGTTTCTGCACAGCCAACGTAGGTGTAAGTCCTTTGTTCCTTTAAACGACAAAAGTACTCTACCAGAAGCAGGTCATTACTAGGTTGAAGCAATAGTCCAAGGCCATCCTAGCCTCACGGCTTTGGCAGACATGCAGAAAATCTTTGCTTAATACGCTGAAAATACTTCTAAGGAAAAAACAAAAGCAATTATGGATCAAGAAAGTGACCTCTAAGCAAGCAATTTTGAATTCCTGGGGAGCTCTTTTAACCACTGCAAAAGGTAAAAGAGTTAGATGCACCTCTCAATCACGCTCTCAGAAAAATCTGAAGCACTTCTTCTGGGAGAATCTACTTCAAATATCCTACTACTATATCACAACTGCAAGCACAGAAGTTGAAGTTGCGAAATAGAAGGAAATAGCACCTTTCACATTGTTAGCTCATTTCCAAAAGCATGAAATTAGCAGTCCACTGAACTAATAATGCCTAATGCATTCTAAATGCTTAGTGCTGTTAATACAGTTTGCAGCAATGATTCTTCCTTCCCTATGTGGAAGGATAGTAATAAATTGCTAAAATGATCGAGAATAAGAAAGGACTTAGGGATGTGAAAGTGCTATTAGAGTCGGAAAATTTCGAAGATTTGATACTATAAAACTTCCCACATCACTAACATTTTCGCTAGAGTAGATAATTTCAACTATGAAATAGTTGTTACCGCTTCAGGCTTTGAGTTCCATGTTCAAAGACCAGAGATAAAGGTAATAAAAAACCGGAGCAGTAACTGAACAACTGGCACTATCAACAACAACAAAATACCCAGTGAAATCCCACAAATGGGGTCTAGTGAGGGTAGAGTGTACACAAACCTTACCGCTACCTCGTGGAGGTAGAGAGGCTGCTTCCGGAGGACCCTCGGCTCGAGGAGATGTTAAATATGAGGTAGCAAGATTGGGGTTACAATGCAAAAATGTTCAACAGAGGTGAGTGGGAGTAAGCAATTAGCATCAGCAAAAACTTACTCACTCCTTCAAAGATACGCCTGCATCCCCAATTAAAAATCATATAATGATAGAAACTGCAAGATTCTACTATATACAAATTAAAAAAAAATAACTTTTTTGGCCAGGCAACAGCTTTATATCAGGTATTTATTCTACCCAGATGTTGTAGATGATCTTGTTTTATTCACACAAACACGGAGAAAGAGAATATTATCAACTCAAAGGGATATAGTTTGGAGCAATGAAAGATTAAACGGAAAACTCTTCACAAAATAAAGAAAGGAATAACCTTCTCTATATAGAGAAAGAAAAAGCCCATCCGGAGATGTGAAAACTGGTCCTTCCGGTAATCCCTTTCCATCCTGCAATTATCAAAAATACAAAATATGAAGTCAAATTAACGGATGAAGAGAAAAAGGAAATGAATGCTTTAGATAAAATACCTGCATAAGGTTAAACAGGAATTGTCTAGTCAGATAGGCCTGTGAAATAGCACGTGCACTTAAGAAAAGCAATTGATAACCATTCTCCTGCAGCAAGAAGACAAGATCATGCACTCTTATAAGAGGAAAACCACAAGATATATAAACCACAAGGTACAAACAGTTTGAACCTTAGCAAACATCGCAAAAAGCCGAAAATCCGTATTCCCGATATAAAGAACATTCTTTTTTTAACCAGTGCAGTATAAAGAACACTTGTACTAAAGACCTGGATCTAGTTACAATTTACTTGCCAGAACTATGAAATTAGCGCCATACCTCTCATAGGAATACAGAAATTTACCCAGTGTAATCCCACAAGTGGAGTCTCGGGAGGGTAGGATGTAAGCAAACCTTACCCCCACCTTTGTGAGGTAGAGAGGCGGTATCCCATACACCCTCGGCTCAAAATGACGGTTAGTCTAAATAAACTTCAAAAAAAAGGGAGAAGAGAAAATGAATCAAGTCTACAAACCTTGATAGCCGATAAGAGATGTGCAACACCTGTCTGTGACCAATCCTTGCCCACCAGAGGCATGAACTGTCCTAGCACATCAGATCTGTTAAATTGAGAAAAACTATTACACATCAGGCAGGAACAAGGAAAGATTAAGCTACATTTCTCATTTATATCAACCAACTCAAACAGAAGTCTAGTATTCTTCACACAAAGTTGTTCACAAGGAACCAATGACCAAGAGGCAAACCAACAAAAGTTCAATGAGGAGCAAAGAAAACCAGCATAGACACAAATCAATTGCTCACTTGTTTCAAATACTGTTTCAGATACTAGATATTTGCTGGGAAATCACTAAAAGGTAAAGAAGTTGCAATCCGCTCAAAAGGAACATGCCATGATTGTTAAAGCAAGTGCAGAACAAGAAACAAAGAGAACGGGGGCAAAAATAACTAGAATGACAGCTGTTATCTGTTTCTATTCCATGTTTGATGGAAACACATAAGATAGTCATAGGGCCAAACCAAACTTAGAATTCAGGAGCCAAATCAAACTCATCAAGTGTTCCATTGACTCAGCTAAATTTCATCGCTACCGGAAACCAATAATAAAGGGCCAGATGCTTCATTTCCCACTTTCTTTTTTTTTTTTTTTTGATAACTTCATATCCTACTTTCTGATAACTACAAATTGCAAGTTTCACTGTCCGATAACCCCTATTTCCCTATAGAATGTTTCAACGATAAATTATGGATGTGTTAATAATGTATAAATAAATGATTGGCAGTTGGCACCTTTCATAGTGATTACCACCTCGGTGTAAAAAAATATTGTCTTACAGTCTTTTCCAAAATAGCATCCCCTGTCCTAGATAAGAAATCCTCTCTTCAACCGTTCATTACTTTTCAAACACCACTATTATTGCTAAAATTATCAAAGCAATAGAACTATGAACACAATAGATACAACCATCTGAATATTTTGTGGTGTTAATTATGTCTCGTTGATGCATCAACTGCATGGATTAATGCAATGAACATACTGATAATCAGTTGATAAGGATACTTATTTCCTCAACAATTTTCAAAAAAGAAAAAAGGATACTTATTTCCTCAAACGTCACAATAATGATTATCTTAATATGGAAAAAGGTGTGGTTTGCTTGCGTATATTTGTGTGAACCTACATATGAGAAGTGGAATTTGGTCAATCCGAATAAATAGACTCTGGGAAAAAACACCCAATGAAAATATTAACGGAGCAAGTTTTTTGAAAAGGTAATAATTGATCTACAGTGCAATTTTTAGCGATACTATTTTGAAATTTTGAGAGGGGACTAAAAGTTAATTGTAGTAGCAACAGCTATAGATGGAATAAAGGAAGGATAGATTTTATAAAGATTATTTGAATAAATAGTTTCTAATCATTTTAAACCAGAAAAATCCAAGGCAAAAATATGTTAAACCCTAGTGCATAAGCGGAAAGTTATTATTTTCTTTCTTGATACCGCTTCTACTAAAAGCAACAATCCATGGGAATGGAAATGAATCACAAAGCTAACTCCGAGAGAAAGTATTTTAGAGACAAAAGAACCGTAAGTAATAAAGTTAATGTCAGCACAACAAGTTCATGTAACAGAGAGAACTTCATACCTCTAACCTATAAGGTTAGATAACGGATGATAACAAAAAATGCATCATTTGCACTAATTAAAATTGATAATTGTTACATTCATTGTCGTCAAAATTGAAAGAACAATAAACCAACAATCTATATGAATCAATTTTACCTAGTAATTGTTCCATCAATATCAGAGATTACAATATTTGTATCCCATCTCCACAAATATATACGTGCATCAACCTGCAAAGTACGGACCACAGATAAATTATAAGCATTCATTGGCGTACACACCAAAAGGAGATGTAATGAAAACAAGCATCAGCAAAAGACCTGCTGTTTCGAGCACGTGAATACAACTACATTCTTTCCCTCCTTCAGATTCAAAGTTGCAAGCTGTTCAGATGTTCGAGTAATTAAAGAATATCCATCTTCCATATTCCGCTCCATTAGGAAGTATGCTTGACCTCTACTATCTAAATTCATACGGAAACCAGCTTCAACGCCATTAACACTTACATTAACCATATTTTCTCTAGCCTTAAAAACCCCTTGAATCTTCCCAAATCGAACATACCAAGGAGATGATTTCAAACTCCCATCTGGCTGCCTCACCACAATGATATCCACAGCACCGCCAAATGGATTTAAGTTCCCATAAACACTACGTACGCCTCTACCTATGTAGCTACCTATCCTCCCCATAGTACTCATTCTCTTACAATGACAACAACTACGCTTCAGTACCAAACAAGTCGGGGTCAGCTACACGAATCCTCACCGACCGTGTTACTTCACTTAAATCACCTCTCCAAATATTATACAAATACGATATTCATTCACCTAATACAAGAAAATCTAACAAGCTTCCACTTTTCAGTTTAGTTGCCACATCACAAATAACAACTATTCCTCCGTCCTAAATAAGTTGGGGTCGGCTATATGAATCCTCACTGACCGCGTTACTTCACTTAAATCATCTCATCACAATATTATACGAATACAATATCCATTCACTTAATAAAAGAAAATCTAGCAAACCCAAATCATCAAGATCGTTCTCATCCCAATATTAAGCAAATATAATATCCATTCACTTAATACAAGAAAATCTAGCAAACCCAATTCATCAAGATCGTTCTCATCCCAATATTATGAAAATGCAATATCCATTCACTTAATACAAGAAAATCTAACAAACCCAATTCATCAAGATTGTATTTTTTTTACCTCATGTGCTACAATTCATTGATTCCCTCAAGCAAATCTTTAGATCTTCCCCAAAAAATCCAATCTTTACTTATTTCCCTAATCTTTTTAACAACAGATGATCAAGAAACATTAATTGATCATAATTCAAAGACAGGTAAAAAAAAACAGAAGCAATCTTGATAAAAAGTGGATAAAAGAAGAAAAAATAAAAGAAGATATATTACAACAACATACAAAATTTGTTGAAAACCCAACAAATAAAACCTAAAAAACAGCAATAAAAATGGTATTCTCTTTTAGTTTTTGGTCAGATATGGAAGAACACCAAAAGCTAAAAGAGAAAGCATAGTTTGCTGAAGAACCAAACCGCCAAAGACTTTTTTAACTTGAAGAATAGTTCGGTAATGGAACATAGTACTACTTCGTTTTATAAGAAATGAATTGTTGATTTTGACACACATATTAAAAAAAAATATTAAAGATATAAATTTAATATAACTTTCTATTTTTACCAAAAAAAAAAATAAACTTGATAATACCTTTTCAAATATTAATTGATTGTCAAATCATAAGAATAAATTTTAAAAAAAATTCAATGTTCATTTATTTTAAAACATCAATAAATATCCCAACAATTCACTTATTCCGAAACGGAGGGACTATTTTTTAGTTCCTAAAACAATATTTTGGGACTATTTGCACTTTTCTACCTATTTCGACTAATTTCACGAAATAACGATCAGTAATATGATTAAAACTTACACGTACTCAGTGTATATATCAAATCAATACATATATATCATATGTTTGAATTTAAATTTCATGTTACTTAATCATAATTAATTAACATATATTTTACTTAATTTAATTACATAACCATGTTAAAGAACATTAATTTGTTGTATACATCAGATGAGTGTAAGTTTTTACCCAATAATGTTATCCATTAATAGGATAATTCTCGTCATAACTGTCATCTCTCCTAATATTTAGATAACTCTATTTATCGAGGCTGAAACATGCAGCAAGAAATAATACTCAATTCACATTATTGATCATTAGGCTACATTGTCCCTCTTTATGAACAATTTTTCATGATATAAGTTTGTAAATTATGCTAAATATGATTTTAATTTTTAAAGGCCTCATATTATTAGGCTTAAATTTGATTCTAAAGGATAAAAATTAAAAATCAGTTTATTTGAAGAGTGGAAATCAAATAAGAGCTATTTAAAAGCGAAACGTATAATTTTATGATTATTTTGACAGTGTAATAAGATAAAGACCAGTCTTGTGCCATATATATTTAGGTATGGTTTAATTATACAAAGTCAGACTCGTATTTAGGTTATTAGACATATATTTAATTGGCAAGTGGCTAATGAAGAATATAGTAGCTATACTGATAAGAATATTAATTGAAACTATTAATTGAAGATAAAACAAAACAGTATATATAGGTTAGGTTTCGAAAACCATTGTGATTGTACTATTCTTAGTATAAAAATAGGAACTTTTCAAAAATCAGAACTTTGGGTTAAGCAATCATAATGTATACGGTATTTACAGGTGCAATATTGTGACAACCCAGCTTAGAATTAAAAGTGATGATCTTTCACTCTAGTGACGCATTTTAAAGTCTTGCGATCTAAGACAAAACGGACGGACTAGTGACGCATTTTAAAGTCTTGCGGTCTAAGCCAAAACGGACGGACAATATCACTGGTGGACAGGGCCATTACAACTATATTCTTGAAACTTTTAGGCAAAATCACAAGCACTAGAAGCAGAATCTTATCATGCCACAATAAATTAGTGGAGAATCTTATCCACCAAATTTCTCTATCTAGAGCATTTGAAGATGAACATTTAACCAATTTCAAGGACCAAATGCAATAATTAAGCCTATGTTACTTGCATTCTTTAAAAATATAATCTTACTTATATCGGCTCGTCCGAAAATGCACTACTTTTTTTAGGATCTAATGACGCATATATCCATCATGATTTTTGAACAATATGTGCCACATAGCTTAAAGCTTTATTACAACCTCCACCTCCCCCCTCCCCCCCCGTAAAAAAAAGAATTACTTCAAATGCTGGTCAAATATTCTACAACAAACAAACTCAAGTGTATTCTTACAAGTGGAATCTCTAGAAGATAAGATGTTCGCAGCCTTGCCCTACCTTTATGGGGTTCAAAGGTCGCTTCCAATTGACTCTCGACAACCCTCCTCCTTTATCTGGACTTGGGACCAGCATTGTGAACGAGCTTACACAGGCTGGTCCAATATTCTGATATGTATTATTCACAACTCAAGGATGTATCATGCATGCACCATTAACATCACACTCTCTTCAATCAAATGAACTATCATAGGCTAAAAATAGCTTTTCATATAATAAACAGTTTGCCTTACCAAACCTGTTCATCATAAGCCAAAGATTAACTTCCTCACTAACATATACTACAACAATTTACAAAGTTCAACTAGTCCTGGAGGGGGAGTGACGTGGAACGTATTTTCCTCCCATGAGTATGTACATACACATATATGGCCAAGCAAATTGGCTAGCCTGTGATTGATGAGCAGAAGATTGAGAACACGGTTTTCTTCCTCCGGGATGAAGTGTATCAAACAATAGTATATACTAGTCACTTCCATGTGCAATATACAGATACAATGAGCCTTGTCTGTGGTTCAGTCAAACTTGCCGCGTATTTTTATACCATAGACACGCTAGTCTTTTGCTGCAACAAGTTAAAAAGAAAAATGTAACAGTATACACATTAGACCATAGACTCTGTTCTGAATCTACAGTAACAAATTCTAGTAATTTCAGCCTCATAAGTTGAAAATAGAAACGAAAGCTACCTGAACTTACGTTGGCCGTGGGAGTACCAACCCTGAATCTCAAAAAAATATTTCACGGTGGACTGTGCTAATTCTCAATCAACATAAGGAGGCGGAAGTCTCCAGAAGTTCCACACATTAAAATCCTCCTGAAGAAAAGTGAAAATTGTTGGGCAAGAGTAAGATTATTGAAGCTTCCAGACAGCATCGGATGTACACGAAAGAAGCATTTGACATGATGACTCGCGACTACTTCACAATCCGAAAGAGTATGGAATATGATCAAGCAACACAAGGTACAAATAAAAAGCAAACATCATCAATTTTCTCGTCCTGACTAGAAAAACGATTGTCTAAGGAAACTATCCTTTTCCTACAAGGGGAATAACCATAATCTGAATCAACAGCTAACCAATCCTTTGCAGATGCCAACAACAACATACTCCAGTGTAGTTGCACAAAGTAGGTCTGGGGAGGGTAGAGTGTACGCAGATCTTACACTACTTCAGAAGTAGAGATATGGTTTCCGATAGACCTTTGGCTCAAGGAAGACAGTCCAAAGCAACCCAAAAAAAAAAGGTAATGGAAGTGAAAGCCTTTGGAGAAGTAACTATAGCAAAATAATACGATAATCGAAGTACAAGAAACAACAGATAGTAACAGAAATCAGAGGACAAGAAACTAGAGGAGCGATACTATGACTACTAGTATGGATGGATATCGAGTCAACGAACTACTACCTACTGTACCGTAATCTGTGTCCTCCACACCCTCCTATATTTGCAGATGCCAAGGATAACAAAAATAGGTTGCAATTATCAAATGTATTTTTCTGTATGCAACACATTCTACTAAACTTATTTTAAAAAGGCAAGAAGTATCTCACATTTGGAGTATAGTGAAGGTGAATATTATCAGGTCCTATAATTTCTAGGTTTTCTTCCTATTTTTATCTATATTTTTAATCTAGGACTTGCAAAACTACGTAGCTTCAAGTAACCCTTGCTTTAAAGCCAAAATTGAGACTCATCTTGAGGCAACAACGGGGTAAAAGTTTAAAGGTAATAATGCCCCAAAAGTGGATGTTTCTCAGCACATTCCACTCCGTGCATCATCTAAGTCGTAAACTGCAGAACATCTACATCAACTTTGAATGCTGTTGCTTAATACATTGTTCTGTACATCCACCTTTCTTATAAGTACTGTTCTGCATATATATGTCATTATGCCAGATAATTAATTTACATTTTATTCTGTTTGCATTCTATTCTATATATCTACAATGTATTCTCGATACTTTATCATATTTTCATATAGATAATGGTTTTAAAAAAACACCTAAATTATTCACATCCTCGCGAGTTTCATATCCCAACTATCAGTTGTTCCCTTTACTGACGTGAACTATCACTATCTATGTATTAAAAAACACACCTCAAAGCTGACTAGCCAAATGTTTGAAAACAAGCGCCAATGGGTGCGTGAAAGCTTATTTTGTCCATAACCTTTTTTATCATTTCTTCTTCTTTAACCAGATTTTCTACTTCACAAGAATTGTCATGAAAATAAGCACTGAACATCACAAAATAATCCACAACTACTTGTAACGGAAATAAAAACAACTCAATTAAGTTCACTTCTGGTGAACAAGATCTTCGTTATGGAGGCCACAAAGTAATCTCACTCTTTACTTGGTTTTCTCCTCCAATTTGTAAAATTTATTGCTTCATTTTATTTTTGTCTGCGTAAAAACCCTTGTTCCTTCCTTTCCTTGGGTTTCTCTTGAATTTATTACTTCATTCAATTTTATATAAATCTTTGGTGACCGCCAATAATGGATTCCGATATTTGTACAAGGTGTGGGTCTAACGGGTCCGATACACAATCAGATTTCCGCTTCGCTTTCAATGATAGCAATTTCTCCGGTCGGTTTCTAAGGATTAAGATTGTAACCTACTTGCTGGAATTTTAAAACTACGGTCAAGGTTTTTAGTGGCATTGTTGACTTCCCATAGATTGGCTTTCCGATTCTTATCATTTCAAACCAGAAAAATCCAAGGCAAGAGATGTTAAACCCTAATATAGAATTAGAAAGGTAATAATTTTGTTTCTTGATATATTTTTTAATAACAGTAACAATAAATGGGAAATCAATAATGCCACCAAAACCTTCACCGTCAGTTTTGAATTCTGCCAAGTCGGGTACAACCTCAATCCTCAGGACCTGATCCGAGAAATTGCTATCATTGAAATCAAACCGAAGAAAAATCGGAATCCATTATCGTCAGACACCCAAAATTTATACAAAATTAACCGAAATAATAAATTCAAGAGAAACCCGATAGGAAAAGGAAAGAACAAAGATTTTTAAACAAAAAAATTACAATGACGCAATAAATTTAACAGATTGGAAGAGAAATTTGTGTCTGGATCCGTTAGGCAGAAGCCCTGAGAGAAACAGAATTCATTATCTCCGGTCACATAAATTTATAAAAAATTGAATGGAGTAATAAGTTAAAGAGAAACCTAATTGGGAAATGAAGGAACAAGAGCTTTTAAATAAGAAAGATAAAATGAAGTAATAAACTAGTCAGCTGAATTAGTCATTGTACATGCCAGGTGGATGAACTTTTATGGATGGAATCAATGCCCACATGCGGGCCTCTTGGCGATTGTTTTCAAACATTTGGCTTAGTCAGCTTTAAGGTGTGTTTTAATAGATAGATAGTGATAGGTCAAGAAGGAAAGGGAACAAATAATAGTTAGAATATGAGACTCGCGAAAAATTGATTCGGTGTATTTTTTACCATTATCTCTTTTTTTATATTTGTTGTGTTTTATACAACACCAACAACATATCCGGTGTATTCCCACGTAATAGGTTCTACGGAGGGTAGAGTTTACGCAATCCATACCACTACCTCAGAGATGAGGTAGAGAGGTTGTTTCCGACTCTGTTCAAGACAGAATATAGTCTAGAAAGAGATGTAATAGAGGTGCAAAAGACAATAATGAATAACTTAGTGTGTTTTATAGAAAACATTAAAAACTGACAACTCATGGACCTTATGCCCGATGTCTTAGTGCTAACCCGTCCATGAGCGGTAAAATACCTTGTCACTTGCTTCGTTTTTAAAGGAGTAATACCTAAACAGACATTCAAACTTGGCCTCAACCGGCAAGTAAGCATTCTAACTTTGATGTTGCACATCTAGACACCTCAACTTGGCCTCAACTGGCAACCTAAGTTGCTTGGACTCTTCAAAAATGTCTGCGGGTGTGTGTCGGATCCTCCAAAAATAGTGTATTTTTGAAGAATCCAACACGGGTGCGGCAACATTTCTGGAGAGTCCGAGCAACTTAGCTAGCAACCAAACACTCCAACTCATCCTCACTGTGTCTCGTGGATACCCGACGTTGACGTGACACATAAATTTTAAAGGTGTGTAGATGATCATTTTGTAAGTTGGAGTGTTCAATTAAAATAGTGGAGACGAATGAAAGTGTCTAGATATGCATACTCAAAGTTGGAGAGTTTACTCTTCAGCTAAGGCCAAGTTTGAATGTCTATTTATGTATTCTGCATTTTTAAAACAATCCCAGCCGATGGTAGAATCACCGTTGGGGGGGTCAAAATGCCACAAATAAACAACACAAATGTGGGTTAGAATATTCATTCTGGCAAAACCTTGAGACATTAGTACTTGTAGAAGCTATTTTGTAAAAATCTTGAATTTAGTCATTTCAAGAACGACGATGAACAATGTCTAGCCAAGAGAGAAGTACATTTACAGCAGGCTTTCTATGAATCTATAGAATGGTTCTGTTGTTCAACTAAAGAGTCAAGTCCTTTACCACCTGTCACTGTCCCAATAAACATTTTGTATAAGTCATGTTACGAATTTAGCATTTTAGTGCTTGTAATGACCCTACTAATTTATTTAATAAATTTGTCCCATTTTAACCCATCTCGTAACTTTTAGTCATTATTTTATAATTATGGGTCAAACTGATATTTTCATAAGTCTTGAGACCTATGTATAAAATAAATTTTAAGGGAAAGGGTTTATTATATATTAATAATCAATAATAAAATCAGAGCAAGTTACAAGAGAGGGGCGACGGTTAACAGTAAGATTTGTTGTTTTCACTCGTTGCTCTGAGAGGCACTCTCGTCAACTTCGTTCAGGTTAGACACTTTATTTTGTTGTGAAGTAATTCTTAATTGGTTCTTCTATACCAATATGGTGGAGCAGCAGTGCACATGGTGTTAATTTGTGTACATAGAAATAGGTAAGATTAAGAATGAATTGTTTTTGAACAATAATGATTCTAGAATGATGGGCGGCCAATGATTAACAAATTTTGTCCTTACTAATTCTATAGGAAGATGTGAATAATAGTAACATATGATGGGAAAATTTTGTTATACTATTTTTAGAATAGGTGAATTTTCTTTTCAATAAGGAATCATATTATGTCATTACTGGTAGTAATGGCATGCCTTTAAAAGATTGGATGTAAATTGTGCATTGTGACAATAACATGGCAACAGTAGGTGACACCATGATTATACAGACGAAAGGAGATTAAAATAGACTGAGAAATTGTGGTTTAAGCGTGAAGTTTGATGATTATAAGTTACTATTTCAATTGCTTCTTTAGAATTTCGATTTGAATATTTAGTCCGGAATGTGGTATTGTCATATTACGTGATGTTTTCTAATTAAGTTCGAACGGTGATATGGAGATATGGTTGGTGTAGATGATTAAGAGTTAGTTATATATATGAAATTCATGAAAATTGAGATTTGGCTATGTTTTCGAGCTAAATATAGCAATATGGGAGTCATTAGATTCGTATTCTCATGGAAAATGTGTATTCGTTCAGATTTTGACCATTCGGAAGTCTTACGTAAGGGCAAGTTTGTTGATTGACGATTGGCTTCGATTTGAGGCAAGTTGAGACTTTCCTTAGACTCTTTTTCAAAGTGCTTATTTGAATATTTGTTAGTTATGTGTAATGGGAGTAATGGGAACTGGGGGTCCCGTATAGGTGATTGTGACGAGCATCTATGCGGGTACCGATGTTGTTAGAGGGGATAAAAAATAAGTTAATTGTATGTTTGAACTGTTTTGAGAACACACTTGATAAGTTGAGTTGATTTTGAAATTGATGTCTGATCTGACTTGAGACACGAAGTGCTTTGCTTGACTTTATTGTTGATTTGGGATCGGAGTTGCACGCCTGCACATCATGCATTGCATTTCATATGGGATCGGAGTGCACGCCTGCACAGTATATTTATTGGAATCGGAGTGCATGCCTGCACAGTATATGCATTTGCATTGCATTCCATCGCATTTATTCATTTGGTTCAGATTGGTTAAAGTGTGTTTGTTGATCTGGTACTTACTGTATATGTGTTATTTATCTCACTGGATTGAGAATTTCTTGGATTGTGTATGATATCCTTATGACTGTTAAACTGGACTATTCAGTTAGATTAGGATGGTTTTTCCTGAGTGTCGGTCGTATGTTTGTTTTTAGATAATTTACGTGGTGTCACTCGTCATCACTTTGAATTAGGATCGGTCGACGATGCTTGCTGAGTACACGTGGTTCCTTACTCACTCTTGCTTTTTCTGCACCCTACGTGCAGGTACAGATCCGACGACCAGTGGATATTGATTCCTATGGTTTCTTCTTCGCTAGCTTTATTGGAGATTCGAGGTAGCTGCTACTAGCTTTAGAGACTATTGAAAACTCCTTCAGCCTTATTCTTACGCATTTTCTACATTTTGAAAGACTCGAACTTTCTTTTGGTTCTATATTTTAGTGGCTTGTATTAGTGACTTCCTCTATGAATTGATTTTTCTAGTCTATTTATCTACATTATGAGATTGTTCAGGATTGGTTACATTCTTATTATCTTCCGCTTATATGAATTTGAGATGTTGTTCTTGGAATTGGGTATTTGGCTTACCTATTGCGGAGGATGGAATAGGTGCCATCACGGTCCCGAATTTGGGCCGTGACAGTGTTCAAGAACATAAAAAGGAAAAGAACCTCCAGGCCTGACGTTTTTTTCTTTAAATTAACTTGAATTTGGGTTTAGTTTTTTAAATAAAATTTAGTTTGTACCTGTTTTTCCCTTTTTTGTATATAATCATACAAATTACCTATATAAATTACTTAATTCAGTCTTCTCAAGTTCAAAATGAAAAATATCCAGCAAGAGAATAGGGCAAGTCCAAAGGTTTTACTTGCCCTTAAGAAAATGGATTTTGGGCTGAAAATCCAAAAGCTGAATCATGAATTCAGAATTATCCAAACCATATAATGAGACAATATCACATTTCCTCAACCAATATGGGGCACCCTGACACCTCAGCACACCCAGCACTTGACATCCGGAGCGTCAGTAACATAACTTCAGGACCCAACAACAACGATATACCCAGTGTAATCCCACAAGTGGGGTCAGGATAGAGTGAACGCAGACCTTACCCCTACCTCGGAGAGATAGAGAGGTTGTTTCCAATAGATCCTCAGCTTAAAAAAAGCATTTCAAAGTAGTTTGAAAAAGGGAATACAGAAACATAAGCAGTAACGAAATAAAATAATACAAAATGAAAAACAGGACACAACATCCAGAAGAAAGAACAGTAACAACAATGAACTAATGTGATAACCGAAGCACAAACAAACACAGGTCATAACTTCAGGACCCAAATACTACAACAGTTACGAGTCTGGCTCTGGTATCATGATAAGAAGATCGATGTAGGGATCAACTCAACCGCAATAGCAAGTTAATATAATGGAGAATTGTCCAAAACCATAATAGGAGAACCTACTCCCTCAACCATTCTGATACACTCTTTAACATTTACATCAAAACAACTGGTTTAGCTTAAGTTGAAAATATGGGTACTTTCACAATCCAGCTCCACTCTATAGTAAGATGTGCTAGTTATCACGTATCCATTATTAAATTTTGACTCTGTAAGTTCAATAATAAAATGTCCAGCCAAGCGAAAAGGACTGAGGTTCAAAGTTATTTACTTTTGAATTTTCTTTGCTCTATACATGGTTTTAACTTGCATGTTGTTAACTTGCAGGTTCAAAGTCACTAAACATGCAAAAATAATATTTCATGTTTCAACACTATTAGGCTCTATTACCAGTAAAAGATGCAAGTAATATCTCTTCCAATTAAATTACTTCTTGAATTCTCATGATGTCCATAAAACTCCAGCCAAAGGAAAGAGTACCAAGGTCTTACCTTTTACTTCCTACAATTTGTGTAATTATTTAAACAGAATCTATCTTAACCCCATTACAGAAGAGCGTGTGTTCCAGAAGGAGACACTCGTAAAAGTGTCTGCTATACAAACAGATAGTGATAATGAGGATATAGCAACAACTATGCCTCAATCCTAAGCTTGGTAATGATAATAACTATTCAGAGAAAAAGTAACTGTGAAAAATATGAGATAAAATATTATTGAATTGTTGTATCTAAATTATTACATTGAGACCCTATTTATAGACACTACATTCCAATCCTATTCCTAATAGGACACTACATTACAATCCCTTTCTAAGTAGAATTCAATATGCTATTTCTATTCATATTCTAACACTCCCCCTCAAGCTGGTGCATACAAGTCATATGTACCAAGCTTGTTACAAATGTAATTAATACGAGGACTGGTGAGGGACTTGGTGAAGATATCTGCAAGTTGATCACTCGATTTTACAAATTTTGTAACAATATCTCCCGAGAATATCTTTTCTCTGACAAAGTGACAATCAATCTCTATGTGCTTGGTTCTCTCATGGAACACTGGATTAGATGCAATATGAAGGGCTGCCTGATTATCACATATGTAAAGAATGGATCTTGGGCCAAACTCAACCTCAAAAGCTAGCTCATGAGAGGAGGATTGCCCAAGTCCATATAAGAAGACCAATTACCCATCCTTTTTACGATGTGGGATACTTAATACTCCCCCGCACGCCCAGGCCTCGTTAACTGGAGCGTGGACAATATAATATAGGGGCCCAACAGCGGTGAACAAAGATTTGGGATGGGTCTGGCTCTGATACCATGTAAAGAATGGATCTTGGGCCTAACTCAACCTCAAAAGCTAGCTCACGAGAGGAGGATTGCCCAAGTCCATCTAAGGAGACCAATTACCCATCCCTTTTCCGATGTGGGATACTTAACAACATACAAGTTTCATCTTACCAATTTCTCCAAATTTTAATTCTCTCAGCAATTGCTTGATCCAAATCAGCTCACAAGTTGCTACAGTCATTGCTCGATATTCTGCTTCGGCACTAGATCGAGCAACCACACTCTGTTTCTTACTCTTCCAGGACACCAAATTACCTCCTACTAAAACACAATATCTAGATGTAGAACGTCTATCAGAGGATGATCCTGCCCAATCAGCATCTGTATATCCAATGATATGCTCATGGCCTCGATCCTCGAAGAGTAGTCCTTTACCTAGAGATGACTTTATATATCGCAAAATCCGAACTGCATCCCAATGACTATCACAGAGGGAAGTCATAAACTGACTTGCAACACTCACAGGAAAAGAGATGTCAGGTCTAGTCACTGTGAGATAATTCAACTTTCCAACCAACCGCCTATACCTTTCAGGATCACCGAGTGGCTCCCCCTGTCCTGGCAGAAGTTTAGCATTTGGATCCATAGGAGTGTCAATGGGTCAACATCCCATCATTCCTGTGTCCTCAAGAATGTCTAAAGCATACTTGCGTTGAGAAATAACAATACCTGAGCTGGACTGAGCAACCTCAATACCTAGAAAGTATTTCAATCTGCCAAGGTCTTTAGTCTGGAAATGCTGAAAGAGATGTTGCTTCAAGTTAGTGCTAATGCCTTAGAATACTTATCCTCCCAGTTTCAGGAGTTCATGACTTATCAAGGAATCATTCACCAAACATCATGTCCATACACCCCTCAACAGAACGGTATAGCAAAAAGGAAAAATAGGCATCTCATTGAGACTGCTCGCACTCTTCTCATTGAATCCCATGTTCCACTGCGTTTTTGGGGCGATGCGGTCCTCGCATCTTGCTATCTCATTAACAGAATGCCATCATCTTCGATCCAGAATAAGATTCCCTATTCCATACTATTTCCTCAGTCACATCTCTACTCTATCCCCCTCGTGTTTTCAGGAGCACATGTTTTGTTCATAACTTAGCCCCTGAAAAAGATAAATTAGCCCCTCGTGCTCTCCAATATGTCTTCCTTGGTTACTCTCGAGTTCAAAAAGGGTATCGATGCTATTCACCTGATCTAGGTCGCTACCTTATGTCCGCTGATGTCACATTCTTTGAATCTCAACCTTTCTATACATCTTCTGATCATCTTAATCTCTCTGAGGTTTTACCCATACCTCCAGTCTTACCCACACCAATCTTTGAGGAATCTATGGTTACTTTTCCATCTCCAGCTACAGTGCCACCACTTTTGACTTATCACCGCCGCCCACGTCCAGTATCAGTCCCAGATGATTCATGTCCTGCACCTGACGCTTCCCCTACTGCAGACCTGCCTCTTCCTAGTCAATCAGTTGCACTTCAAAAAGGTATAAGATCCACTCATAATACTAACCCACATTATACTTTCTTGAGTTATCATCGTTTGTCATCACCCTATTATGCTTTTGTATCATCTTTGTCCTCGATTTCCATTCCTAAGACTACAGGTGAAGCACTTTCCCATTCAGGATGGAAACAGGCTATGATTGATGAGATGTCTGCTTTACATACGAGTGGTACTTGGGAGCTTGTTTCCCTTCCTGCAGGTAAATCTATTGTTGGTTGTCGTTGGGTTTATACAGTCAAAGTTGATCCAGATGGTCAGGTTGATCGGTTGAAGGCTCGTCTTGTTGCCAAAGGATATACACAGATATTTGGGCTTGATTATAGTGACACTTTCTCTCCCGTGGCTAAAATAGCATTTGTCCGTCTTTTTCTCTCTATGGTTGTCGTTCGTCATTGGCCTCTATATCAGTTGGACATTAAGAATGCTTTTCTGCATAGTGATCTTGAGGAAAAAGTTTATATGGAGCAACCACCTGGTTTTGTTGCTCAGGGGGAGTCTAGTAGCCTTGTATGTCGATTGCGCAAGTCACTATATGGTTTGAAACAATCTCCTCGAGCCTGGTTCGGAAAGTTTAGCACAGTTATTCAGGAGTTTGGCATGATTCATAGTGGAGATGATCATTCAGTGTTTTATCGCCATTCTAAACCAAATTTGTGTATTTATTTGGTGGTTTATGTTGACGATATTGTTATCACCGGCAATGATCAAGATGGTATCAGAGCCAGGCCCACCCAGTTCATTGTTTCCGATGTTGGGCCCCCCGTCTTATATTGTCCACACTCCAGATGTCCAGCCCTGGGCGTGCGGGGTGTGTTGGAGTCCCACACCGGTGGGTTAAAGGGTCCTTGGTCTCCTTATAATATGGTCTTGGGCAATCCTCCCCTCATGAGCTAGCTTTTGAGGTTGAGTTAGGCCCAAAGTCCATTTCTTTATCAATAACAATGCTACAAGAACACTGCAGGAAGAAGGGGCACACAAAATGGCTAATCCTTGGACGCAAGGCCTAGCACAACAGACATTGTTTTGAAACAAAAATGATGACAAGCTAAGAAGTTTCAGTTCCACAGGAGATAAGAGAACTTAAGAGAACTTCAGTATAGTGAACCTACTGTAATTCTAGACGGGGTTTAAGTCTCTAAATAAGGGAAACATGTGCACGGCTAGACAATGTGATGAGATATTAAAGTCAACATAATGGCGGAAGTGAATCTTATACACCACTTCAAGAAATTTAATTATATCCTACATCCATAGGAAATGGGATAAAACTGAAGCACGAGATCACATATTCTCTTCACTCTGTCACGTGCTAACGAGCTAAAAATTAGAGAAGGGGAAAAATCGAACCTGTTCACATGAGAAAATGGCTGGAAACATGGCAGTGACAAGACTATGAAGAGAGGTATATGATCTTGTATCTACGTGGCGATTAACAACAATTTGACCCTGTAGGTTATAAAAAGTATCATAAGAAACTTTCTGTAAAAGAGTCATCTGCAGAAGGTCCTTTCCTGTTGACAGTAACAGTTGACTATGTACCTTTGGATTGATGGTGAAGATTTTCCCTTTAGGTATTCCAACCTTGAGGTAGCTGATCTCATCTGTGTGTCTGTTTCCAAAACCAGCATAGAAGGGAAAGGGATTCTTATCGGAAGGGAACAATGCTTTTATATCCTGCAAACTTGAAAGGTAACAGGTTATTGATCTGCACTTGTAGACATAGCTAGATACATAGGCTCAAAATTAGTAATTTTATCTTCTAAACAGCCAGCAATTCCTCAAGAATTTGCGTACTTCAATTTCAATATTCCTTGCCCGTGACGTTTCTCAAAGTTTCACGCTTCCTCTTTTAGCCACTATATCCGTCTTGTGATTTATTTATTTCATTAAACACATTGGATGTCTTCAGTCAAGGGTCTATGGGGAAAAGTTTTCTAGCCCACGAAGGTAGGGATAAGGTTTGAATGCACCCCACCCTCCCCAGAACCCACTTGTGGGACCACACCAGGTAATGTTGTTTTTGGATTAAACACATTTTGATGTTTCTGCAAGGCCATATTTTAAGTGTGGCACGCCAAACAACCCAACTTCCATCCACCTTGAAAAGCAGCAAGATTAGTTAAATAGTAACCAAATCTTAGTGTATCGAGCAACCTATGTCTACATATTGAGCATTTGAAATCTACCAGTGTAAACAGCGAGTCTTCGTGCATCAAATTTAAAACGTGCTATATAACCCATCTATTTCACTTGCTTTGGTTGTAAAATGTTTACAAGCCATAACTCACTTAAGCTAGCAAAAAAGAAAGATTGACTAAAAATATAATCGAGTTGTCTTTATTTCAGTTAAAAGACAAAAGCACTATACCCATTGCAGATCAACAAAGCAATAGTCTGAAAGCCTCCCCAGTCTGATGGCCTTGGCAGACGTACCAAACTTTTACTAAAAATGGCAAAAGTTCTATTACAAACAAAGTAAGTAAATCAAGAAACTGACCTCTAAGCAAGCGATTTTGAATTCATGAGGAACTCTTTTAATCACTGCAAAAGGTAAAAGGATATATGCATCTCTTAATCATAATATTATCAAAATTCAGAGCACTTCTAAATATTTTAATACTCAATCACACATGCTGCAAGCACGGGGATAGTTAAATGCAGAAGAAAATAGTTTCTTTCACATTTTAAGTCCATGCTGTAACAAAAAAATCCCAGACCCCACCTGTGGGATGAAACTGGGCATGCTGTTGTTGCTGTAACAAAAATATGAAATAACAGCAGCCAACAATGCCTTTTTGCATGAAACCAGCAGCCACTGAACCAGTATTGCCCTCTGCATTCTAAATGCATGTTACTACTGATATGAGGCATGTTGCTGGAACTGCCATCGATCTTTCATTTTTCTATTGCAGAGTTGTGGAGGTAATTATCAACAGTAAGATAGTTAAAAGTCACTAAAACAACTAAATTATAAAAAAAGACATGAGAATATCACCGTACGAGAAAATTTGGAAAATATCCAACGATGATTGCATACAACTTCCAGCCATCATTACCATTTTAGCTGGAGTAGATAATTTCAATAAAATAGTTGTTACATCTTCAGGAATAAGTTCCTTCTTCAGCACTTAAATCAAAAATCATACAAATGCGGGAACAGCAATCTGAGCACTCTGGCACTGACGAAATGTTTTTTTTTTTCAAAAAATGTGGTGGCAAGAGTGAGGTAGTGGTGCAATATGCTCATCAAAGAGGAGAGGGAGCAACCAGGAAACACCGGAAAGGTGGCAACAACTTACTTCTACTTTAATGCTCTCTACCAGCATCCCCAATTAAAAATTATACAAAGATAGAAAGTACAACATGGCATTGTTTTTAGTCTACCCAGATGATAATGGATGATCTTGCTTAATTCCAATAATCATGATTCATAAGCGTATGGCAAACAAAATATTAGCAATTCAATGGGATGCATAGTTTGGAGCAATAAAAAATAAAAGGGAAACTCTACAGAAAATAAAGAAATGAATAACTGGTGACCTTCTCGAAATAGAGAAGGAAAAATCCCATCAGGAGATGTAAGAACTGGTCCTTCTGGTAAACCCTCTCCATTCTGCAATTATCAAAATCAAAAGTGAAAGAAAAATAAATTAAGTCCAATTAATGAACTAGGAGAGAAAACTTGAGCTAAAGTTTCTTTTCATCAAATTACCTGCATAAGATTAAACAGGAATTGTCTAGTGAGGTAGGCTTGTGAAATAGCACGTGCACTTAGGAAAAGCAAATGATATCCGTTCTCCTGTGGCAAAGAGGAAATGTCTAGTCAATGATGCACACTTTATAATAGAATGAGTTAGAAATGAATATTCCATCCCAATTTATGTGGTGGTGTTTGACCAGGCAAGGAGTTTAAGAAAGAAACAGAGACTTTTGAAGTTTGTGGTCTAAAACATGTCATCGACATTTGTGTGGCTATAAATAATATTCTTTTTGGGACTCACTAAAAAGGAAAGTATGCTGCGGAAAACATATTCACAATATAAAAAAGCACATCCTTGGGATAAAAACTGGGATATAATGACAGATGACTTGCCAGGAGCAGCAAGAAGTTCGAATAATATGCCTCGAAAAAAAGGGAAGAGAAAACAAATGAAGTCTACGGACCTTGATTGCCGAAAAAAGATGCGCAACACCTATCTGTGACCAATCCATCCCAACCAAGGGCATGAACTGTCCTAGAACATCAGATCTGTTTAATTGACAAAAACATCACACATTAGACAGGCACAAGGAAAAGGAGGGGGATAAGACTTTTGCAATATCAAACAGCTATATTGTTTATCAGATATCAACCACCTTTCTTGTTCACTGAGGAACTAAAGAGTGGAACCAACAGAATTTTAAAGAGGAGAGACGGACCAGCATAGAAAACTTAGAGCCTTAGATATCTAATTTAACACGTTGGAATATGTAAACCAACTTCAATGTTAGAGATATTTCCAGAGAAAGAATGCCTCAACCTCGAAGATTTGTAACTTAAATTCTGCCTCTAAAAAGTAACACTTATGTTTATGTAAGTAAAAGTGACTGCAGAATGAAACATAAGAGGGGCTGAGGTGGGAGTAGGGGGGCAAAATTTGCTAGAGATGACAGTTTTTATCTGTTGCTGTTCCATGTTTGATGGAAAGACGCAACATAGAATCATAATGTTTGGCTTCGGTCGAAAAATTCTGCGGCTCAATCAAGCTAATCCAAGAGTCAGGGGGCATGCCAAACTTGTCAATTGCATGTTTGAACTCAGCTAAATTGCATCCCTACTGGAGTCCAATAAAGAAGTATCACATCATTCATTACCTTCTTTCTGATAACTATACTTCAGGTTGCACAACCATATAAGTCCTATTTCCAGCAGAATGTCTCAAGGTCAGATGGTGTTAAGTATGGGTGAAGTTACATTAATTTTCAACTTCGATTCTCTATTCAGAAGTTTGAATTCATTTCTAGATCAAAAACAATTTTGGGACAACTCTACAGAACATTTAAAAGAAATTTTCGAAGAGGTTTTCAAATTTGATGTCCAAATTCCATCTTCAAGATTCCCTTTCAAAAGATAAAATCTCATTCATACCAGAACATCCAATTATACCGTACTTTTGACCCATTTTTCTCTACAATAAAATATAAATTGAACTCTATTCTTAACTCCGGTTTGTGACAATCTATTACGGAGGGTGAGTGCTAGGCTTGTGGAGTTTTCAACAGCTCCAAGTGCATCATGTTAAGTTTCAGCAATTAAGAACATCTCACATCCAATGCTTAGGTAGTTGGATATGGAAGTGAATCACAAAGTTAACTATATGAGGAAAGCAATTTACTGTCAAAAATTTAGTACTTATTAAAGTTGATGGTTGGATAAGACGGTTCCTACTTATCCAAAACAAAAAAGGATAAGACAGATTTTTGTATCACAACAAAATTGATATATCTTAACTATAAAAATAGATATCATCAATAACCACCAAGGCATACATTCGCATAAATTAGAAGTTAACTACAGTTACATTCATAGTGATCAAAGTTGAACAAAATAGCAAGTCTTGGACACAAAAGCAAGCTCGCACAGAGGACAATATCACCAATGATCCATAGTAGAAAATGAAACAGTTACCTCGTAATTGTTCCATCAACATCAGATATGACAATTTTTGAGTCCCATCTCCACAAATATATACGTGCATCAACCTGTGAAGTAAGCACCTTAAACAAATTATAAGCATGGAAGCATTTGTCCCACTTACATAGAAAGAAAGACGTAAAATTTCTTGAAAGTGCTCAAACACAAAAGGGGTATGTAATGGGGCAAAAAAAGTCCCAGCATATGACCTGCTGTTTCCCCAGCATTGCGGTCGAGAATGTGAAAACAACTATATTCTTTCCCTCCTTCAGATTCAAAGTAGCCAGCTGTTCAGATGTTGGAGTGTTTAACATTATTTTCTTCTTAGAAATCTTTGGCCTTGGCACATCACCACCTGTGTTTTTTGAAATATTTTTAGCATCAGAATTTACATCTTCATCTATGGACGGCCCAGAATTTTTCATGCTTCTTGATCTCTTAAAAGAAAAAGACCATGATCTCCAGCTACTACTCGATGAATTAACGGATCTGGGATCTCTTTCTGCAAAGATTCATTTGAACTCGTCAATGATTATCTTGCCGAATTATTTAGTCCATATAAATAAACTACTTTTTTCTAGCATACAGCATATAACTCCTCGGCAATCTAAGACGAAATTAAACTTCAAGTCTTACAAGGTAAAATCACAGTACAAAGTTAAAGAGTAGAAAAGGTATCATAATAAGTTTCAAAATGATTTAAAAAGCAGGCACATTTGTATATTCTCTTACCAATTTCTAGGGTTGCTGAAATATTTTTCACCTCCTCCGAGAACTCAACAACTTCTGTTGTCTGAAGTACAATTGATGAATGTAAGTCCTCCGGGTTAGAAGGAAAATCATTATCACGAGGCCACATATTGGGTAAAGATCTGCCTATCCGCTTAAGTTCTTTGTCCTGCACTATTGCAGGAATTTCAACATTGCTTGACACAGTTTTGAGTTTCCTTCCATCTGCAACATTTGGCAGATCGCATTGGATGGACTTGTCTAGCGTAGGACCAGACTCATCGTTTGGTACTCGATAGTCTTCGATATCAGGAGAGCCTGAAGATGCAGGGGGGTAATCTTCTTTTTCCTTATAATCTAAAGAACTGGACTCCGTGCATCTGGCTACAGTGTCGCAACAATCATCAATATCACCAAAGACAAGGTGCTCTTCCTCCAAGCTTTCTGGTGAAGAAACAGTAAGTGGGACTAAACTGCCACTAGATTCATTAGCATCACCAAGAGCCTCGGCAGAGGCTCCCAGTTTGCTTATTGATTTATCTGTTATGCTAGTCCTCTGATCTTGATCTTCATAGGTTGAGGTACTGGAACCAGAGATGGGTAATATGCACCCAAAATCTGCTTCTGCAGCAGAGCTATTCAACGAACCGCTTCCGGAGACCATTAAATGAGTGATTGCGTTTGGATAAGTATTGTTGGTTATAACGTTGAAACCATTTGAAGGATCCTTTTCAAATAACAAGTCTTCTTCTGATTGTGAGTTTCCGTTTGACATCAAATCATTCATACTGAGCACTGTTTGAGTGTGCATACGAGCTTCGAGATCACGAGAAGCACCCAAGTTTTGAGTAAATTCTTCAGCTGAAACATCAAGCACCGCTGTTGAGTTCTCTTCAGTGTCACAATAGGAAAAGGATTGGACAGCAGCGATTTCGTTTTCCTCCTCAGGAAGACAGCTAACTGTAAAAGAATCGTGTTTCTCTATCTCAGGGAAGTCCACAAATTTTGAACTGGGGCTCGCCACCCCAGATATAAATGTACCACCCATGGCATCATGATCAGCATTAACTACACATTCTTCACCGCTGTCACCAGAAATTCTTAAGCTTTCTTCACGACTATTATCTTCAACATCTTGGACAATGGACACTCCAGTGGCATTCACAGATGCTGAAAATAACACATGTTTACCAATTTTCTCGACAGACTTCTCTCGAGTCTGAAAGCTTGGATGAGAACCATCATCCTTCTCACGAGCAGGCTCACGGAAATCAACATTTTCTAACATGTTATCATGTGCAAGAGAACTCATATCACTTTTTTTGTCATTTATTTGCAAGTCCTCTTCTTTAGCACCCTTTGACATATCTTGGGCAGAAACTGGTCTGCCATAATCTTTATTGTACCTCTTAGGGGTAAGATTAGTAGACCACTTCATTTCTAACAGATCAGCCGCCATTTCAGCACGTTCCAATGAGTCTATCCTCATAATACCAGCATCACTGCCTTCCTCGGAAAGCCTGTCTTTTTTCATCGACTTCCTCCCAAAAACCATCCCTAAAATCCCAGGTCTTCGGGTATTTGCCCTCACCAAGACTTCCTCACCACTCGCATTACTCTGAGTAGCTGACTCAGCAGGATCATAATTACAATTCTTCGATATTGTTGGCCGCTTACTACTGCTTTGCCCATCAGTATCCTCACCTGAGGATGAAGAAAAAGACAACGAATCCCCGTCCTCTAAATCTATCTCCTTTATAAAGAAAGCCCTTCCCCTACTATCTAAAAACATATGAAAACCGGCTTCAACGCCATTCACAGCTATATTAACCACCTTTTCTCTTGCCTTCAAAACTCCCTGAAACTTCCCAAATCGAACATACCATGGAGAGGATTTCAAACTCCCATCTGGCTGCTCCACCACTATGATATCTACAGCACCACCAAACGGATGGAAAGTCCCGGATACACTACTTACTCCTCTCCCAATGTAGCTACCTATCCTCCCCACAGTATTCATTTTTTCTAATATTATGAATATCAAAAAATCAAAAACCCAACTTATCAAGATTGAATTTTTTTAGGCTCATTTACTACATTTCATTCATCAAATTGAACAAACATTCAAATCTTCCCCCACAAAGATTCAATTTTTAACACTTTCCCCAATCTTTACACTACATACACATTTGAATTTTTGAAGAATAGGGATCAAAGAACATTAATTGATCACAATTCAGATACTAATCAATAGAAAAAGCTGCCTTTCTTATAATATAAAGACAAAAGGAGAAACAATCAAAAAAAATATACAAATTTGCTGAATACCCAACAAATCAAACCAAAACCCCATCAATAAAATAGTATCAAAAACTAAACTTAGCTCAGATAATAAGAGTTGAGCTAATTAGGCAAGAAACCCAAAAAAATACAAAATAGAAAGAAATCATAGTACAGAAAAAAAAAAATTAACTGACGAAGACTGAGAGTTGAAGAACAGTTGGGATGGAAAAAAGAAGAGCATATTCCTTTTAATATTATTCGAATGTGCCACTGATAATTAATTAATTGACAGAGTCCAATAAAATGACACCGCCATTGTATTTGTATAGACTTTTAATACACAGTAACACTTGTAATTACGTCATGTAATATACGTGTAAGTAACAATATCAAGAATGAAATTACAGTAAATAGTAATATATGAACTTACTGGAGAAGACGGAAAGCGAAGACAATTGGGAGAGAAATTGAACAGAGAAAAGGAGTAAAACGTTAATGTTGTTAGTATTTATTTGCCTTTGAATTTTTACTTTATCTGATTAGAAAATATCTCTTTCCTATTTAAATTTCTATTAAATTTTTTCTATTACATTTATTCTTTTTTCTAGGATTTTGTAACTGTATAAATAAAATTTATTAGATTTTTATTAGGTGCATTCTTTTTCTAGAATTTTGTAACTCTATAAATGGAAGATCTCTCTTTTCAAGTCATAACACAATAATATTAGTCGTCAAAGAATCTTGGGAGATTTTCTCTCTCATTAATTTCTATATTTTTAATATTATATTTTATATGTAGGCCGATTGGTCAAATAATATAATAATATTAAGTTTTTTGTATTGTTTTTATGTGTCTTTCGAATTATCACCACAATGATTTGCAACTACTATCGTTCGCATGACGCCCTTTTGATTTCTAACCCAACAAATATTTTGTATATGCGGGATGTATAACTTCTGTTCTGGTCTAACAAAATAGATTTTCAGTTAGGTGAAAAGTTTTTTTGTTTTTTTCATTTGGTATTTAGTATTTATTTTGAAGTCTGATTAATTCAGACTCACATTCGTAAGTGCTATTAAAATACTTTGGAGCCTGATTAATCCGTCAATTCCTACTGTGGAGTTGAGGTGTTCCATATCAAAGGTGATTTCATACCCAAAATTTAAAGGAAAAAGAACAAAAAGGCACTTCAAATTAAACTATTTTCACGAAAATAGCCATGAAATTTAAATTATACTTTCTAGCCATTTCAATTTGATGACTTGTTCAATACCGTTTCTACACACCTTCTATAGCATTTTTATACATATCTTATGCATATAAATATTTTATATGAAAATTATACAGTTTCGATACACAATTTATACAAGAATTATATTTTTTTTACACATTTTATACAACAATTATATAATTTTTATACGTTTTCTATATATTTTTTATATATATTTTATACATATACATATTTGATAGAACTATATAATTTTTCTCTCTATATATATATATATCTTATATAAATACATATTCTATATAACAATTATACTGTTTTTATATAAATATATTTAATTATTATTTTTAAACAATAAAAAAAGAAAAATATTTGTCAGTTAAAAAATTTATAGCAAAAAAAAAAATTAAAATATTTTTAAAAGGGCAAGTTGAAAACTGTATTAGTATTGTATATGGACTGTATTTGAACTACATGGGTCAA
Source organism: Capsicum pubescens (assembly GCA_030864215.1). Lineage (NCBI taxonomy): Eukaryota > Viridiplantae > Streptophyta > Magnoliopsida > Solanales > Solanaceae > Capsicum > Capsicum pubescens. Next base: position 12,152,012 of record CM061541.1, on the reverse strand, counting down.
AGTGACCCAAATTAGGAAATGGTTATAAAGTGAAAATACTTAATCCGACAAGTTATTCTTTAGCAAAATCTCAAACTTAGACTATCTATTTTAAAAAGTGTTGCACAATATCCTTTTCCCAAATTTAAACCCCATACCTCTAATAATTAAATACTTATGAAGGAGTACTTAACACTTTATCACTTACATTTAATGAGAAGATTTTTAATTTTAATGGAAAACAAAAAAGTGCACTTTTTTAGAAAAAAAAATAATTTTAATGGGGCACAAAAAGAACTGCACTTTTTTAGAATATATATTATATATGTTTCCTGTTTTTTAAATTATTGCAAGATTTATAGTTTGATTCTGAAAGAAAAAAAAAATGAAGAATAATAGTAGTTTATTTTTGATTAATCAATTTGAAAAACATTGCTATCAATACTAGAGTAATATATTTGATTTTTTTAATTAAAATATTGGAAAAATTGTTGAAGAACTTGGTTAACTTCCAAGTATTGACAAGTTGAAATTAACATTTCATTTTCACAGAATAAGATGGGATTTTGACGTGCAATTTCGGATACATAATTATTTATTCTTCTTATTACTCCCTTCGCTTTTATTCATCACTTATTTATTATTTTTGACATATTAAAAAGTTTTTTTTTTTTTTATCTTTAATATTAATTATTTTTCTCCAAATCAATTTCAAAACACAATAATAAACATCATTTAATATGGATATTATGATAAATTAATCATGTCAATAATTATTTTTCTTAATGAGTGTACCAAATTAAAATATGACGAATAAAAATAAATGGAAGCAGGTACAAATACTTAGAAATTCATCAAGTTGGAATTCTTTTCCTGATTTATGTGTTTCGGTTAAAAGAAATGAGCTCGAAATATTTATTGGTGAAAGAGAGTTTTTTTTTTTTTTTAGCAAATTTCCCTTTTAAATTCTGACAATGGTTTATGCATGTTCATATAGGGAAAAGGGACAAGGGTTAATAGTATCGGTCATTTATTCCACTTCCCCTCCAGATTTCATCAAGTGTCCGTTATAGACAAAACTTAAACAATTTGTAATGTAGTTAGCGAAGACGCTATAAACCAAAAGAAGCAGCTCGATGAATAAAGCTCACACTATATGCGGATTTCAGTGAAGGGCCAGATCACAAGAGAATGCTGTAAACTTTGAGTTTTAAATGGGCTGAATTTAGTTGAAGCTTCTACCTAGTCCAAAATTTAGGTTGTTTTGGGCATTTTATACTTGGACTGTATGACTACTGCAGCCCATAAAAAAGAACATCAACTTGTGAAGCCCAGTTGAAAACAGACCAAATAGGATACTAAAAATTAGTATACAAATACACAACTTATATTTTCAATATTACAAAAAATTCCAACTCTCTAAACATATTACAAAAATCCCAATATATACACATAATGCTCTATATATGTCGGCTATGTTATGTATATTAATAGAAAATAGTGAGATTTATAAAATTATGAATAAGGAAAACTTACCTGATTTGGTCTGTATTTATTCAAAATAGTGAGATTTATAAAATTATAGTAATAATACATAGAAAGGGTTTCGTCGATTTCGCTCTATATCAATTAATACACCTGATAAGAGTGAATTGATATACCGATACAAAACAAATCGATGCACTAAACTATTGCTACACCTGACAATTAACAAAACTGTCACTATGATGATTATTAGGGTTCAACGTACTATTTTTAAAACATCATCATAAAAAACAACCATCAAATTGATTGCTCGTATTATTTAGGTTCATATACTGTTAATGAGAAGTCTCAAATTCGAGCTTGTAACAATAACACCTTCAGAAATAGGCCTTACAATGCACAATTCAAACTTAGCCCGACCTCAATGCGGATATCAAACAATGAAGGCAAAACAAAAACAAATTCCTCTTCTAATCTTTTTTCCCTTTTCATTTCTTATTTCTTCTTTCAATTGGGAAAGTGAGAAGAAAAGGACTGAACATAAATCAATCATACTCAGCACGTTTTTGCAATCACGAGAAAGAGAAAATTAAAATCTTCATTGAGCCCATTTAAGTACTATATCTTCGTTTCTCTTTTTTTTTTTTTTTTTTTTTTTTCATTTAATAATCTTTGGAATTCCAAACTAAAAGCCTTATATTGCATGTTATCATTTTCAATACATTGGATCTAACTTCTCTATGATATCAGAAATGTGGTCCCTCAGTCAAAAAGATTTGGGAAATGATTAGTGGATTTGCTTTTCTTTTTTCGTTTACCAATAAGTTTACCCTTAATTACTCTTTATTTATATTCTTTTCTAAATTATAGATAATTACTATTTATTTTATAATTTTCGAATACATAATTATCATTTGGATACATAATTTTGAACTTAAAAATGTAACGGTTAATTATTACATTCTTTCTCTGATATATAATTAGCATCTGGATACATAATTTTGAAGTTGAGATACATAATTTTGATTACTGAGATACATCTGTTAGACAATAAAATTTTTGAGTCGGGAAAATAAATAATTCGAAACAAGAAAATATACTGCAACAATCAATTTATTAATTTTAATGCGAGTATTACAATTTCTATGAATCCTCCTATTCGCCTTTTAAATATAAATTCAAGGGCTTAAATCTTAATCTTGAATTTGAACTTGGTTTGCGGACTTGAGGGACTTGATCTTGACTTGTGCTTGAATTCAAGGGCTTTTGACTTTGTTCTTGAATATTGCGGTCTTGATCTTAAATCTTGATGAACTTGATTTGAATGCTTGAGCTTTTTAGAGAAATTGCAGTTTTTGATCCACGAGCTTTCTCTTGCTACTTGTTAGAAGTCTGGGGGTGTCCCTTTTTTTGAATTATGAGGCCCCTATTTCTAGTTGTAGGAAAGGAAGAGTCATGATGAATATGGTCTTCCTTTGACCAATCAGATTTAAATGATGTGGCGCCTTTTATGAGCTTTTATTTCATGGACTTGCTGCATCAGTTTGACATGTGGCACGGTCCTATGACTCCTTCACTTGACTTGGCATGCCACGTCATTTGACACGTGGCGCTTATTTGGGCCTCTAGAATATAATAATATCTTGGGCTTAGTAAAGTGGGTTTGTAGCCCAAATTAATGGACTAACCCAATAAATATTGAGTCTTATTTAAATCCATACCTATTTGGACTTGAATAATTAATTCAATTATATTAATCCGCAATATTTATTTGGAACTAATATATTTTGAATTTAATATAATACGAATTTTGTACGGATTTAAATTTAATAAAATTGCATCGCCCACAAATGCCCCATACTTCAAGACTTGTCGAGACATTTAATATTTTAGAGCCTAGCCTTGAAGTATGATTATTTAAACATGTTTCCTTCGTGTTTCAACGATTTTTCATACATAAGAACACCTCATTCAAAAACTTTAAAGCCGAACCATATTGACATTGCCTCTCAAAGCTGTCTTATTTTATTTTTTCACGAATCTCTATACTTAAGACCCGTTGGTGAGACATGATATCCAATTTCAAATAATTTTGGAAGACTTTTTCATTGCCTTACTTAACTAGGAATAAAATTCTTTCGATTTAAACTTAGATTGGAGAAGGAAACAACCCCCAATTTGACTTTGTATGGGAGAAGGAAACAACCTCCAATTTGAATTTGTATGAAAGAAGGAAATCAACCTCCAATTTGAATTTGTATGGGAAAAGGATACAATCTCCAATTTGAATTTGAAGATAGAAGTTATCCCAATCTGAGTTTATATTGGAGAAAGAAACAATCTCCAATTTGAATTTGGAGATGGAAGTTATTCCAATCTGAATTTATATTGGAGAAGAAAACATCCATCTTACAACTCTATAAAAGGAGGTAGTTTTTCCACTTTTTAAATATCAATTTTGGGGTTTTCAAGCCATCAATAATATTGAGATAATTTCTTTCCCTCCTACTTTTCTCTTATTTTCGTCACTTTTTTTTCCAGCACAGTATGTTAGTGGTAGAAAATTCATATCTAACAGTAGGAATATCAAAATTATGAACCGTTTGATATTACAGAAACTAGACTTCGAGATCTATAACATATTCAAAATTTAGATTTAAATTCCTTCAATATAGTTCTCGATAATTTTTTGAAGTTAGCCCTGAATTTTATCATGCTGAAAATTTCAGATCTGCGCGTCTTTACTAAAACTTTCATATCTTGAAGTAGGAAGGATGAAATCACAAGTCGCTTGATTCTTGTGAAACTAGACACAAAGATCCATAACATATCCAAAATTAATAATTTAATACAATCAAGATATTTTCAGGTGTTATCCCGAAATCAACATTGAGTTTTGATGCATCAACAATTTCAGATTTACGCGACATTACCAAAAAAATTATATCTCAATATGAGAGTAACAAAATTATGATCCACTTGATCCTATAGATTTTGAAAAATTGCATGTATAACATATCCAAAATTTAAATTTTAACACTTTTTTTATTGTTCTAGATATTTTTTGAAGTCGATCTTATATGCTGTCCGACAGAGGATTCCAGATTTGCATTGCCTCACCAAATAATTTATTTCTTGATGTGGGACCATCACCACCAAAGGGCATTTTGATTGCCTCAAACTAGATTTTGAGGGCTTTATTCTCATCAAGGCATCCTGTCTCAATCCAAGTTGGTGATATACAACTTTTAAGATCACAACGCTTTGATAGGTAACATCCTTTCTATTTGTGTTTTTTGCTTTCTTTCTTGTTTCCTCTTTTTTTTTTTTTGGAGAATTGAAACAGATAGCAATATGCAACAATTGACTTAGGATGCGAGAGTTTAACTTCACCTCCGTCATCTTAAGTCCGACCAATTTTACTTGAAGACGGTGGACATCGGCTTAAAGTGCGAGAGTTTAACTTCGCCTCCGTCACTTTAAGTCCGACCAATTTTACTTGAAGACGGTGGACATCGGCTTAAGGTGCGAGAGTTTAACTTCGCTTCCGTCACTTTAAGTCCGACCAATTTTACTTGAAGACGGTGGACATCGGCTTAAGGTGCGAGAGTTTAACTTCACCTCCGTCACCTTAAGTCCGACCAATTTTACTTGAAGACGGTGGACATCGACTTAAGGTGCGAGAGTTTAACTTCACCTCCGTCACCTTAAGTCCGACCAATTTTACTTGAAGACGGTGGACATCGGCTTAAGGTGCGAGAGTTTAACTTCCCCTCCGTCACCTTATTCCCCTCCGTCACCTTAAGTCCGACCAATTTTACTTGAAGATGGTGGACATCGGCTTAAGGTGCGAGAGTTTAACTTCGCCTCCGTCACCTTAAGTCCGACCAATTTTACTTGAAGATGGTGCAATGATTTTCTTTAAGTATGGACCGTTTTCAATATTCAACTTAAGGTGCAAAGGGAAAAATCTTGTCCACCTTAAGGCATGAAAATTTCGACATCCTTTTAAGGATAAATCAGCGAGAGGCCAGCTTAAGGTGCAAAGGGTCAAATTTTGTCCACCTTAAGACATGGAAATTTTGAGATCCTTTTAAGGATAAACCTGTTAGAGGCCAGCTTAAGGTGCAAAGGGATAAAAAAATTCCACCTTAAGGCATGGAAATTTCGACATCCTTTAAGGATAAACTTGTTAGAGGCCAGCTTAAGGTGCAAAGGGACAACTTTTGTCCACCTTAAGGCATGGAAATTTCAGTATCCTTTTAAGGATAAACCTGTTAGAGGCCAGCTTAAGGTGCAAAGGGATAAAAAAATTCCACCTTAAGGCATGGAAATTTCGACATCCTTTAAGGATAAACTTGTTAGAGGTCAGCTTAAGGTGCAAAGGGATAAATTTTGTCCACCTTAAGCATGTAAATTTCGATATCCTTTAAGGATAAACCTATTAGAGGCCAACTTAAGGTGCAAAGGGACAAATTTTGTCCACCTTAAGGCATGAAAATTTTGAGATCCTTTTAAGGATAAACCCGTTAGAGACCAACTTAAGGTGCAAAGGGATAAATTTTGTCCACCTTAAGACATGAAAATTTTGATATCTTTTAAGGATAAACTCATGAGAGGCCAACTTAAGGTGCAAAGGGACAAGTTTTATCCACCTTAAGGTATGAAAATTTCAATATCCTTTTAAGGATAAATCCGTTAGAGGTCATCTTAAGGTGCAAAGGGACAACTTTTGTCCACCTTAAGGCATGGAAATTTCAGTATCCTTTTAGTTATAGGCTTGGAGAACTTTAACATTCCAAATTCCATTGACTGAACTCTTTTTCTTTTCGACGGGTTGCCCCCATTGAGTCACAAATATTTGGAGTAAGTCCAAAATTTGATTAGAATAGTTTCATACTTGGCGTTCATATGACAGACACTGTAGGAACATATTTTTTTTTACACTCATGCAACTGAACTCGGAATGATATTTCAAGCGCCTACGTACCTCAATGAAGAGGATTAAGTCACAACGTAGTTCTAGGTGACTTTTTTTTTTGTGTCCTAACTTTTGCCTAGGCCGCCTCTTTCGAGGTTTTCAACCTAGAAAACTTCTTTATTTTTTTTTTTAGTTGTACACAGTTTATACTCTTGTGGGACAGGAGTAGACATGCATTTTATACTCGTGCCTTAAGGAGTGGACATGCAGTTTATACACGTGCCTTAAGGAGTGTACATGCAGTTTATACTCGTTCCTCAAGGAGTGTAAATGCAGTTTATACTCGTGCCTTAAGGAGTGTTATCTTCCTTCAGGGATAGTACTTCTTCAAGAACTTGGAGTTGATGGGGATAACCCCCACACCATCTGCATCGACAAGCTTGTAAGCACTGTTTGAATATGCCTCTTGTACAACATATGGTCCATCCCACTTTGGGATGAATTTGCCCCCAGACTTATGAGAAGTGATTATGGGCCTTCTTACTGCAAGAACTTGATCTCCAACTTGGAAACACCTCAAGCGAACTCTTTTGTTGAAGGAAAGAGATAAACGAGCTTGGTAACATTTAAGATTTTGTTGAGCCTCTAGTCTTTTCTCACCAAGAGCTTCTAACTCCGCAAGACGTAACTTAGAATTTTCTTCATCAATGAGACCTTCTTAAATAGTCAATCTCAAAGAAGGTATTTGACGCTCAAGTGACAGGACTGTTTCAACTCCAAAAGAAAGCGAACGTGGAGTTACTTGCGTTGGTGTACGGTAAGTTGTCCTATACGCCCATAAAACTTCTTCCATTCGCTCATGCCAGTCTCGTTTGGATTTGGAGATGACTTTCTTCAACAAGTTGCATAAAGTCTTATTGAATGCTTCGGCTAGACCATTGGCAGCAGCATGGTACATAGAAGACTTGCGCTTCTTGAAGCCAAAGAGATCACAAATCTTATTCATTAGTTTATTATCGAACAACTTGCCATTGTCAGTTATTATATATTGAGGAATTCCAAAGCGGTAGACGATATTCACTCGGATGAAGTTTGCAACATTTTCTTTCTTTACTTCCTTAAGAGTAACAGCTTCGGCCCACTTTGAGAAGTAATCTGTCGCGGCCAAGATGTATAAGTGTCCACCAGAAGACTTTGGTAGTGGACCAACAACATCCATTCCCCAAGTATTGAATGGCCAAGATGCTACAGTTGGGTGTAGTAACTCTGGAGGTTGATGTATGAAATTTGCATGGAATTGGAAAGCTTTGCATCTTCTAGCATAGTCCAAGCAATCTTTCACCATCGTTGGCCAATAATATCCCATCCTTTTAATATGAAAATGGAGTTTCTGTCCAGACTGATGTGATCCACAAACTCCCGAGTGTGTTTTTTGCAAAGCTTGAATTTCTTCTTCCTCTCCTAAACACCGTAAAAGCACTCCTTCAAATGATCTTTGGTACAGTGTCTTTGTAGTAAAGGAAGCGAGGTGTATGACAACGAATGTCAGTCCTTCTCCTTGGATCCTTTGGAAGTATCCCATAACATAAGTAATCAATGATAGGTTGTCACCAATCTTCTTTTGCAGCTTCAGATATGACAACGAGGTATTCGACTTTACTTTTTTCATCCTCAGTTGATGGTGGTACTACCCATTTTTGGCGGATCGTAACTTGCATCTGATTTGGAAGAGTCAGGGTTGAGGCCAAAGCAGCTAGGGCATCAACTTGCTTATTTTCTCTCCTTGGCATATGTTAGAGGGTTACTTCTCCGAGCCACCCCATCAACTTCTGTGCATAATCATGATATGGTCATAGCTCAGGCTTTCTGACTTCATAGCTTCCTGAAAGTTGCTTGATCACTAATTGGGAGTCACCAAACACTTGTAATTGCAGTTGTTTCATGTCAATTGCCATCTCAAGTCCAAGTATTGACGCTTGATATTCAACGACATTATTAGAGCAACGGTTTGTTAGGGTAAATGAGTATGGGATGACCTCTTCTTGCAGAGTGACAAACACCACCCCGGCACCATCTCCATCTAAATGTGCGGCCCCATCAAAATATATTTTCCATGGGGGTTTGGCTTCAATAACCATTGCATCTTCATCAGAAAGTTTATCACTCAATTCCCAATCATCAGGTATTGGGTGGTCTGCCAAGAAGTCAGCCAATGTTTTTCCCTTTACGGACTTTTGAGGAACGTACACAATCTCAAACTGTTGAAATTGAAGGTACCATCTTGCAAGTCGGTCACTAACGACTGGTTTCAACATTACAAACTTGATGGGATTCGCCCTAGACACAAGACGAACAACATGAGCTTGAAAGTAGTTGTAACACCCCGTATTCAAGTACATGTATTGACGTATTCAAGTACGTGTATTGGTCTTATTTATATGGAATTAATTTTTTTATTTTATTTATACCGGAATTTGCCCGTCGATGGTTCCATACAAAGGTTATTGAATAAGCTTTCCAACGATATAAAGATTTCCAAAAATGGATAAGTTTCGGATATAATCGAGCACGTTCGAAACTATAAAACGGTGGCCGGGATATGGTGAATAGTAAATGTGCAGGAAAATTTCCTGCACACAAACTACTGAGGCCTGCCAGTTTTTTGGGTCAACTTTGAACGATCATAACTCCCTTAATATAATGAACTGGGAGATCTACTACCTATCAAAAGAAAGATCTTTGAGTCTTCTTTCCAATGCAATTGGTTTCATCCAAATCCAACGTCAGAGTAAGGAGTTATACTCGTTTTACTTTAGCCTCTCAAAACAGATTTTTAGGGTCAACTTCAAACGATCATAACTCCTTGTACATGACGAACTGGGTGGCCTACTTTATATGAAATGAAATCCCTTTGAATTATCTTTCCAACGATACCAATTTCACCCAAATCCTATATCGGAGCAAAGAGTTATGGTTGATCTACTTTAGCTTGTCAAAACAGTCCACTATGGACAGATTCGGATTTACTTAAAATTTTAAGGGCAATATGATCATTTTCCATCACCTCATGAACGAAAATTGGTCATTATATACATATACTTAGCCTCATATCTATTATTTATCATCCATTATTGAAGAATAAGAAACCCTAGCCAAATTTCAACTCCAATTATCTTGTGATTCAACCGTAGAAAATCAAAATTGATTCCGTAGTTGTGTTCACCGTCTCGAGGGCTTCGAGAAGCACCCCTTATTTGTGCCAACAGGACTTCAAAATCAAAAGGGTCATTTTATGGTAAGGATGTAAATTATGTTGGTGTTATTTATATGGATATGTATATATATGCATGTAAGCATAAGAAGTGTGTTATTTGATTGTTGTTGAAAGATGATTGGAAATGATGTTGGATTATTCTTGTGCATGGTTGGATTATGTTGAATTGTGAAGGGATTTGGTGTGATGATGTGGTATTGAAATGTTGATTATATATATATATATATATATATATATATATATATATACACATAAACCTATTGTTCAAGTTGGTTTTTGGAATGCTATGCAAATATTGGTTGTATGGAATTATGGAAGAGAATTGTGGTGTTGGGTTGCTAATACTAGATGCCAAACATTTCATTGTAGATAAGTGATTTATAAAGGCGGGAAGTTGTGTTGAATTGGTATCCGAATCTACGACGAGGTATGTAAAGCATACTCTAACAATGTTCTTTGACATGAAAACACCAATGTTCCATCAAGTAAGATTCTGAGGTTGTCCAAAAACATGTATTGTTCTACGTTACCAACGAAGTTGTTTCCATCCTATAAAGTGTCAAAATGTTTCATTGATATACCAAAAGGCTCCTATTTCATTGTTGTGTTATTGATGATTCTGAAACACATTGTTGATGTACCAATGAGTCTTTATTACATCGTTATTGTATAGAAGGTCTATTACTTGGTTCCTATTGATGTATCATTGTTTCAAAGTATCAAAAATGTGGTGGCGACCGAAATAACAATCTCAAAGATTAATTGAACTAAGTGATGGAAGTTCTCTCTTATCGGGTGGTATCCCAGGGGCATAAGCCTAGCATGGGTCGATCCCTATTTATGTGTTTATGGGTGGTATCCTAGGGGCATAAGCCTAGCATGGGTCGATCCCAGTTGATATGTACTGGAGGCAGCCTAATGGTCACAGTACAATACAGTAATGATTACAAAGACGATAAGAACGAAGGTAAAGTGATTGAATAAATACAATGTACAGGTTGTCACAAGTTCTAGTAAGTGTGGTCCACTCCTATTACGATTTATTCACTTGTTTCTGATTTCTATTGAGCTCCTATATCATATGTGATTATCTACAGCTTTACATACTCAGTACATATTTCGTACTGACGTCCCCACGGGGACCTGCATTTCATGCTGCAGGCACAGGTACCTCAGCTCATACACCGCACAAGTAGGAGCCAGGTCATACAACTATTGTTGGTGAGCTCCAGTTTGCTTCGGAGCTTTCCGAGTCGGTTCCTTATGTTTTGTTATTGTACAGGAGTCATGTGTGGGCGGGGGTTTGTCCCGACCCTAGTTATGTCATGTATATCCTAGAGGCTTTGTAGACATAAGAAAGGGTAAAGTCATGGAAGTTTATATAGTGATGTTATATCTGTATATGTGGTGGCCCCGACGGCCAAGTATTATATATATATATATTTGTGCGTGTTGTGCTGATACAGGTAATTAGATCCTTCTATATGCAACGAAGTGCTGTTCAAATTTTTGGTGACATGTAAGGAAAAGTACAGGTATTTGAACGGGTTCTCCCGGGCCTTCTCGGCTTCGGGTGCCAGTCCGGCCCGATGGGATTTTGGGGCGTGACAGTAGTGTTTCATCTTTTGGATTGAGAAAACCAATGCCAAACATAACTTTTTGATTGGAGAATACTTCAGCTCATTTTGTGTCATTATTCTGCTCAGATAGTAAAGAGAGTTCTCTTTGCCTTCACTATTTTCTTGAGCCAATAGTGCTCCGACTGATCTTTCTTGTGCCGTAACGTAGAGTATCAACGATTTTCCAGGTATGTGTGCCGCAAGAACTGGTGGCTTCATTAAGTATGATTTGATACTCTCAAAGGCATTGCTATAAGATTGGTGCCATTCGAAGGGAGAGTCCTTCTTCATGAGACGACTAAATGGTTGATATTTTCCGTCCAGGTTTGAGATGAACCTCCTTAAATATGCTAGTCTTCCTTGAAGGCTTTTTAACTCATGAATATTTCGAGGTTCGGGCATCTTCAAAATTGCATCAACCTTGTCTTGATTAATTTTAATTCCTCGACGTCGCACAATAAAGCCAAGAAACATTCCAGAAGTAACTTCAAAGGCACACTTCAATGGATTCATCCTAAGTTGATATCTTCAAAGTAATTCGAATACCATTCTTAAGTCTTTTAAGTGGTCGTCTCTCTTTCTTGACTTCATCACTAGATCATCCACGTAGCATTCAACATTTTTATGGAGCAGGCCATCAGAGATGTTCTGCATAGCCCTTTGATAAGTGACACCAGCGTTCTTCAAACCAAAAGGCATCACCTTGTAGCAATAAATACTTTTGGGCGTATGAAATGCAGCGAGTTCTTCATCCATTGGCGCCATATGGATTTGGTTGTAGTCGGATAAACCATCCATGAAGGAGTCATCTTCAGGGCAGGCGTTGTTGAGATCCCAAAAGTCGACACAAACTCGAATTTGTCCATTTTTCTTCCATACTGGAACAATACTTGAAATCCACGTGGAATATTTGACTTCGCGAATAAAGCCAGCTTCAATGAGTTTGTTAGCTTCATTTTCGATCAATGGAACCAACTCTGGCCTAAAACGCCTTTGGGCTTTCTTAACAGGACGAGCGCCATTCCTGACCGCCAACTGATGGACCGCTACTTTTGGATCTAATCCAGGAATTTCCTTATAGCTCCAGGCAAAGACATCTATATATTCTTTGAGTATGTCCATGGAAGCAATTTTCTCCTCCACTTCTAGAAATGCACTCAGGTAAGTTGGTCTTGGGTCTTCATTGGTTCCAAGATTAACTTCCTTCAAGGGATCTATTATGCCATTTACTCCTTCTTTAAGTTGCGATGGAGCATCTCCAGCCCCTTCCTCCTCTTGAGGATCATCGTCGTTGACGGATATATGATGACACCAAAAGACATCTTCTATTTCTTCACCAAACTTCATTTGAGACGAGACATCTTTCTCATTCTGGGTCATAACATGATATGAGGAGCCAACACTCTCTTCATCTTCTTCGCGTTGCTTGGTATGAACCACAATATGTGTCTTTTCTTTTAACACCTCATTGCATGAAACTACCAGTTCTGTCTGTCGCTTTATTCTAGAAGGAATCAAACTTTGGAAATCCTTCTGTATTTTAAGTGAAGAGTGCATTATCGTGCTTTGACGACTCCTCTTACTCTTGTTGCTTTTCTTTTTATTTAGAGGTCCCAACTTTTCAAACACAGAAGTTCTTGTTGTTGACCCTCCAAGTCGGTCAAATACAGAGGGTCTTTTATTAGCAGCAGTGGATTCTTCTTCCACGGTGATGTAATTACTGACTACCCTTCTTATGGAGATGTGAATTGGAGGTGGCTGTGTGTATCCTAGGCCTTCACGTGCCTGCCTGGTTATACCCTCCGATGGAAGTTTGCCCAACCTTGATGTCTCATTAGAATTGTATACAGCTTTTACAAATTGCTTATATACATTTGGGTCAAAGCCTTCTTTCGTACGTTTCGTAGGGAGTGTCATATCTTGTGGCAGATTTTGAGCCACAGACTCTTCAAGAAGTCTTGAGGATGGATTTATTGCATCAATCTTCCTGATAGGTAAAGTTAGCCTCTTTAGCATATTATCTTGGGAATCTGATGGGTGATCTTTCTCTTTCCTTACCTTTGGTACGTAGCGAAGAATGAGAGTTGCCTTCTTTTTCGTAGAAACGACACTTTTGTTATTTGAAGTGGAGAGAGGCTTCTTGGTGGCGACTTTTTCGACAGTCACTGCGACCTTCTTAGATGTAAGACTGTCACACTTGGTATTGGTGACATCTTCAACCCTTTTCTCATCCACAACATGCTTCTTTAAGTAGAATTTTACATCGGCAAAATGTGACTCAGCTTCAGTGAATGGCTTGTCATTGGTACCTATCTTTCTTTCCACTCCGCCTTGAAGGTACTTCAAGCATTGATAGTAAGAGGATGAGATAATTTTGTTCCCATGCACCCAAGGCCTACCAAGCAATATATTGTATGAAATTTTGGCATCGATCACATGCATCAATGGGTTTGATTGAAAATCATCAATACGAATCCCCAACTTCATAAATCCCATGGCCCTCTGTCTCCCTTGGTTGAAGCCTTAGATCATTATACGGATTTTGTCCAGTTCGCTAGTAGCGATGCCAAGTTCATAGTGCGGATAGACAGGATGTTACTCCAGATCCCTCATCTATAAGGATTCTATTGATCTTCTTTCCTAGAATTTGACCCTCCATGTATAAGAGACGGTTATGTAGGGCCTCACCAAACAGAAGATTGTTATTTGTGAATGTGATTTTTGTATCACACACATGTTCCTCTTCGCCAAGAGTTTCAGCAAGCTTTTCGGAAGGTGAAGGAACTTCCATGGGTAGATTTTTACCCTTTACTCCCTCTTTGGCAGTATTAAAACAAGACGCCTCAAGGTTGACTTGGGCAGTCTTTACACGAAACCAACTCGGTAAGAATTTCTCTAAAGTCACCGGACGCCGAGGTTTTTGGAGGTGAAGCTTCGTCACCCTTGTTTTCTTTAGAAATTCAACCAACTTTTGTTTTCTTGGTTTCTCTACTATTTTCCTCCTAGTTAGTTGCTCGACCGACTCCTTCTGCAGACTTGTCCTCCTGTATCTGCGCCTGGTCACCAGAGTCCAACCTTCATCATCATCTTCGTCAACTGAAGACCTGTCAGGCTCTAATATTTTCTCATTATGCTCTTCGACACATATTTGGACTAGATCGAGCAAGCCAAATGTGATAGAGATTTGATGAGAACTGGTTGTCTCATCATCAAAGAAGATCTTCTTCTCTCTTGCCAGTTGAATGACTTTATCTTTAAAGACAAAGCACTTTTCAAGAAGGTGACTTATGAGCCTATGATATTTGCAATAATTAAGGTCATTGGACTGCCCAGCTTTGTTGGGACGCTTCATCTCTGGAAGTTCAGTGAGCTTATGCTGAAGGAGTTCATCAAAAATCTCAGCAACATCAAAATCAAGGAAGGGATATTCATTTTTTTGCATTTTATTTAAAGTTTTCTGATTCGGACGTGCTCCAGAAGTCGTCTTCACACTTTTCTTCTTGCTCACCTTTGTGGTGACTTTCACAGGAGACACATCAATATTCATAAACTTCTTGTTGTCATTTTTGGGGACAAACTTGCCCCATCTTTTGGATTCTTGCTTATCCTTTCCCCTTCGTGGGGTCATGGATAGACGTTGATCCCTTTTCAGCAGAAGACATGCTCAACTTCATATCATGAGCACGGGTAGCTAGCTCTTCAAAGGATTTAGGCTTAATGCCTTGCAAGATGTAGAGAAGCTTCCAGTGCATTCCTTGGACTCACATCTCTATTGCAGAAGCTTCGCTAAGCCTATCTTTGCAGTTTAAGTTAGCATTTCTCCATCGATTGATGAAGTCAATGACTGGTTCATCCTTTCTTTGCCGAGTCTTTGTGAGCTCTACCATGCTTACTGTACGCCTTGTGCTATAAAAGCGATTTAGGAACTCGTGCTCCAATTGCTCCCAGCTATTGATAGAATTAGGCTCAAGGTCTGTATACCAATCAAAGGCGTTTCCCTTTAGGGAACGAACAAATTGTTTGACAAGATAGTCACCGTAAGTTCCAGCATTATTACATGTCTCAAAAAAGTGTGCAACATATTGTTTTGGGTTCCCTTTGCCCTCAAATTATTGAAATTTAGGGGGTTGATAGCCGGCAGGCATTTTGAGACTATCTATAAGGCTTGGCATACGCAAGGGAAGATTTGGTGACAATATCATATTTGTCTTTGAGGGTCCCTTCAATGAATTCCTTCAATTGCTCAATCGGGAGCATTCCCTCAGAAAAACTTGTACCTCTTTAGTTAGTGGTGTTTGTTTCACAGGATGTTCAGACTCGTGAACCCCTGGAGTTTTTCCAGGTGCATGGCTAGACTCTCCGTCTATCAGACCTTCCACCCTATCCACTATCTTATCAATTCGAGCATCTTGATTCTGAACATATTTGGTTAGGCCATCAATTGCCTTTGCCAAATTCGCAAACTGCTCCTCCAGAGATGAGGCATCAGTTACCATCGCTTGCATAATCACTGGAGATGTTGGAGAGTAGCACAAATTATCGCATGAGTTGATCTTTGAAGTGCGCAACTTATGCTGTGTGGTCGAAGATGATGAGTTGCTTGAACAACCATCGCTTTTCGCACCAGAGTATTTAGAACCGGAATGCTCAAGTAGAGCTAGAGTCTTCTTAAGCGATTTCGCGACACTGCTTCCTCCTTCCGAAGCATTTGTATTGGACTTCATTCCCTTTTGGATTGAAGATCCAGTTGGTGCGGATGACATTCGATGTGTTTATTGTCCTAGCAAGCCTGCCTTGCTCCTTGTAACAGCTCCTAAGCTTCCGAAAGTAACACCAAGGATACTTTCTACTTCAGCAGAGAACTTTGAGTCAGTAGCCTTAGAAACAGTTAATTGAGAGCTGACCTTCTTGGAAGCCATTTCAGTGTTGTCAAACTTTGCAGTTGGAAAAGTTGAGATGAGAGGTAGAGATTGTCCCACTGGGCGTGCCAAAATTTGTTGGACAATAAAAATTTTGAGTCGGAAAAATAAATAATTCGAGACAAGAAAATATACTGCAACAATCAATTTATTGATTTCAATGCGAGTGTTACAATTTCTATGAATCCTCCTATTCACCTTTTAAATATAAATTCAAGGGCTTAAATCTTAATCTTGAATTTGAACTTGGTTTGCGGACTTGAGGGACTTGATCTTGACTTGTGCTTGAATTCAAGGGCTTTTGACTTTGTTCTTGAATATTGCGGTCTTGATCTTAAATCTTGATGAACTTGATTTGAGTGCTTGAGCTTTTTAGAGAAATTGCGGCGTTTGATCCACGAGCTTTCTCTTGCTACTTGTTAGAGGTCTGGGGGTGTCCCTTTTTTCTGAATTATGAGGCCCCTATTTATAGTTGTAGGAAAGGAAGAGTCATGATGAATATGGATTTCCTTTAACCGATCAAATTTAAGTGATGTGACACCTTTTATGAGCTTTTATTTCATGGGCCTGCTGTATCAGTTTGACATGTGGCACGGTCCTATTGGCTCCTTCACTTGACTTGGCATGCCACGTCATTTGACACGTGATGCTTATTTGGGCCTCTAGAATATGACAATATCTTGGGCTTATCATTTGTAGCCCAAATTAATGGACTAACCCAATAAATATTGGGCCTTATTTAAATCCATACCTATTGGGACTTAAATAATTTATTCAATTGTATTAATCCGCAATATTTATTTGGGACTAATATATTTTGAATTTAATATAATCCGAATTTTGTACGGATTTAAATTTAATAAAATTGCATCGCCCACAACATCCATTTTTGAAACTATTTGGTCGAGATACATAATACATTAAGTAGACCAAAGGAAGATGCATAATTACAATTACAATTATGTATCTGAAAATTTTACAAAAGACTCTACAATGAGTGACAACTGACAAGTTTAGTGTAATGTGCACTGTGTTATATATGTCTTCAATTTAAATTATCAGTGTCAATTTCAAATGATATAGTAGTGAACTTCTTGGAAAAGAAAGAAGGTGACTTAATCACTATTTTTTGAAAATAAGTGGACCATTCTGAACTAGTATTATTATTTGGAGTTTTTCACAATTACGGGTAAATGATAATGAGTGACATGATTGGCATATCTTATGCTATATTTAAAATTTAATAACTAAATGGGAAAAAAAGAAGATGATCCATGTCAAGGGATTCACATGTAGTAATTAATTTTTTTTTTCTTTAAATCACACCTTTAACTATTTGTTTATATAATTTGTATGATATTTACTTTGCTAACCTTCTAATAGTTGAAAATGAAAAAGAATTATCGATCTAATTAACACTCGGATCTTAAGGAATAAAATGTCCCGTTAAGTTAAAATGGGTAGGGACTAGGAAATATTAAAGATGAGCCTAAATGGAACAATATAGTTAGTGAAATTGGAGTGTTATTACGTGTTGTGTTTGTACGCTGAAATCTATTTTGAAAAATTAAATTATGAATGGAAATATAATTAGGTGATGATTGTGAATGATAATTGTTTCTTGCTTTATTCATTAGTTCCTCATGAGTAGCAAATCATACTAATTATGATGATCATATTTCTGGTTCAAGATCATCATCATTATGAAGACTGGACCAAAGTACCACATTAAACATTATTGTTATTGTACTTTCATAAAAGAAAGAAATTCCATAAACATCAACTCATGTGACCCCACTCCATATATGTTGGTCCTAAATAGTGCCTTTGCTTTTCAAGGCTCTTACCAATTGTTTTGACAAGAAAAAAATAATAATCCTCCAACAGAAGGGAGTCAGATAGAATCGAGGGGTTTCATTCGAATTTTTATCACGGAAAAATTACAAAATCATGATAACATAGTATACAAATATATAAAGAAGTTATCAAAATCTTAATAAATAGTAATAATTTTCGATACTAAAAAGTAAGATGAATTTAGTATTGTGAACATAAATATTGAGCTCATCGAATATAAATCTTAGATCAAAACGTAGAAGCTAAGGCAGCAAAGCGAACACGATAGCTACTTAGCTTCATTCTATTCGAGCTTATTGTCACGACTCAATACTTGTAGTAATATTCAGGGGCGGAGGTAGAGTATGTAGTTTACTGATCGATTGAACTTAGTAGTTTAAGTTCAATTGAATATGTACAAATTACAACAAGAATTCAGAAACTTCAAATTTCGACTCGGTCAACTTAAAAACACCTAGCTCCTCAAACAAGTACTCCTAGAAATACATAATAGTAGTAGAGAGGATTTTTGTACTAATAAAACTTAGTCAACCAAGTATTTAGCAAAAGTTAATGAAGAAATAAAGAAGAATGAATGAATGAATGAATGTTTGTCAAATGCTCTCTTATCTTTTGTATGTTCTGTCGGAGATCAGGTCCCATTTACAAAGATAACTGATATACTAGTCAACCAATTTTCAGTGGATGGCAGCCTTATATAGTACCTATAACTTTTCTTAAAAAAAAATGATTACATAATCCAATATGGTATTTAAAAACATACTAGGTTAACTGCACGTGTCTGACACGAGTAACGTTTGTTTATTTTAAATTAAATAGTTTTTTCTATTACAGAAATTTTAAATAAAGTGTAAATATTGAAATCACTTTTTAAAAATTCTTCACACTTTAATATAATAATGTAAACATAAATATATATTTTAGCGTAAGAACATATATATTTTATCACCAAAAGTTTCAAGTGGTTGATGGATCATCACTTTTGCATTTGTCATGCAATACCTCTTTCCATTGCTGCTAGAGGCTAAGAGAGACGCATCAATTTGAACCATATTTGTGATGCAATTATTTTTTTTATTTTTTTTATATTTAAAATCTTTTCTAGTTTTTAAAATTAAATCTTTAAAAAATCATTAATTACATTCTTATGACGTACTTAAAGCTTTTAAAAATTTGATATTTTTTTTCTTATTCTAACGTTTTTATATTTATTTTTAGATTTTTTAAATTTTCTTAAAATCAAGTTTAGTTGATTTAGAAATCTAAAATTAATGAAAAAAGTATTAGCTGTCATTAATTCAGATGACTTCTAGTTAGAAAAGGTTTTACCATAGATATATTTAATTAATTTTCAACTATTAAATATTAGGAAAAAATAGTGAAAATACAATTTTGTCTAAATCAAAGTTTTTTAATTAAAGGGCAAAAAGTTAAAACAATACTTTTAAGTCCCTTCACACTTTTAATATAATATAGATAAAGATGATCACATATTTCGGGAAAGTTGATGTAATGTGATCAGGAGGTCATGTGTTCAAGTCTTGAAAATAATCAATGACAAAAATACAAGGTAAAACTGCATACAATTGATTCTAGTGATCTGCGCATTTTTCAAATCCTGCGCATAGCGGGAGCTTTAGTGCATTGAATTGCCCTTTTGATCGCCACATACTCCAACTGCATCCCTTAAGTTTTACACTTTACATAATTAGACGGCAAATGTGTGCGTGCATTACTTTTTCTATCCATTTAACTTGAACCACATAAAATTTATGAGCATAAGTTACATACATCGTTGGTATTACATAAATACATTCTAGGTGTCATTTTTCGATTAGGTTCTTAATAGTCGCCGTCCTTCTTTTACTTCACATAGCTTTTCACTCCTTCTCCATAGTGGAATAGTAGGTTTAATTATACCTACAAACCAAAATACTCGTGTTAGCTCTCTTTGAAAGGAGAAGGAAGATTGAAATGCCAACAGACACCTATAAACGGTTCACATACGCAATGCCTCTGATTGCACAAAATACTCTTCTTCACTTAACTAGAAAACTATGAACAAGATTATGTTCGAGCTTCAAATTAGTGAGCTTACACTTACTTACGCTCAGCCTCTTTGATTGGTAGGCTGGTGAGCTAAACCTCCCACTTAAAATTCAATTCGTATAAGGCTAATTCATTCTTATACTATCAGGTCATCGTAAATATATCTACAAGTAAGTCCTTTTCAAATGCGAAATCGATAATCTTGAAAGCAAAAAACAGATTATCTGCTACAACAGATGGAATAATAGAAAGTAGAAGGCAATGGCATGAGATGAAAGGGATAGAAAGATTGGAAAGATTTGGGGCTTTGGTAGTCACCATTAAGAAGAGTTGTCCAAAGACCAAAAAGAAGAATGGACTGAAGAAAAATTTAAAAGTTGAGTTGTGCATGAACACATTGAAAGCAACATGTTACACATGCTATGTATTTTTCTCTTCCATTATTACTCTAAGACAACCTCAATGGTCCCTAGCTTCTTCCTAATTTAGTTTTTATTGGGGGTGGAGGGGCCTTCTTCTATATAGAAAAAAGTTACTCATAAATATATATACCAATTAGAAAAGAAAAAAATATATATATGTAACTAGCTAAACATAACTGCTGATTAGTCATTGTGATGAATCGGACAGTATTACAAGCAAAAGAAAAATAAGTAGAACACACATATTTACGTGAAAACCCTTGCGGGAAAAACCACGGAGAGAGACAGAGGAAATTCACTATGAAGGAGAGGAGTACAAGGTTGGAGACATACATAGTCTCAATGACGTATTTTGTTAGATTGAAAACGACCCACTAAATGCACTTATATAATACGTGCGTACAAACATGGGTCGCATGCACCGCAAAACTTTTTGGGTCGGATCAACAAAATTCGGGTCACAACTCTAACAATCATTTTAATCGTTTAGTTGAGATCACTTTCTTATTCAAGTTCAAACATTTATGGAAAAAAAACGAGAAAAATTAAATAAAATTGAGTGGAAGTGGCTAGTACCGTAAGCAACAAGGTAATTTGTAGATATTTATTTTTTCAGCAAACGTTGAATGTTGATTTCCATCTTCCGCATTTAGTAGATAATGTAAAATAATCTGATGTTTATATGTCGATAATTTATTTATTTTTGAAAATGGGGTGCGCAATCGAACTGTCACCAACAAAGTAAAAGACTCCGACAATGAATCAATTGAGCTACGAATGTTTTCCTTATATCATTTTTTGAAATAGTAAAAATAAAAGAATGTGATTTGAAATACACCCCTGATTTGCGTTGATGGTATGATAAATTTTTTTACATTAACATGGTATTGTAGGTTACCATTGAATAAAATTCTTAAATA
This sequence comes from Capsicum pubescens, assembly GCA_030864215.1. NCBI lineage: Eukaryota > Viridiplantae > Streptophyta > Magnoliopsida > Solanales > Solanaceae > Capsicum > Capsicum pubescens. The sequence goes on along the minus strand of CM061541.1, from coordinate 12,130,567 downwards.
GAGTCTTTATAGTACCTTTTACTGACTTGATTGTGTAAATATGTCTTATGTTGTCGGTGCATAAAACTTAAACTCTTAATTATTTTATTTTTAAGTCTAATTGCTAATCTGCAATTCCTAGATGAAAGACAATTGATATTGACAATTAATTTACTACTTAACAAACTTTGAATACTTCAAACTTTCAAAATATTAATAAGACCAATGCTATTCTTTTAATGGATGGCTAAATTGACGCTAATCAACAATTGACCAAAAAAAAAAAAAAAATGACAGTCAAACTTTTGAAGCCCAATTATAAGTATGCAAGAAAGAAGTACCAAAGAGAACAAGATACATCAAAATTCATTCTTTCTTTTTTCATAATGATGTTCAAAGTTCAAACCAAGTCATTTTTCTTGGCATTTGATTTTCTCTTATTCAAAACAACAACATATCTAGTGCAATTCACGAGTAGGGTCTGGAAAAAATAGGATGCAGCACGCAGACTTTAGCCCTTATCTTTGCCACGTAGAGAGATCACTTCGGATGAACCCTCTAGACCAAAAGAAGTGTAACCAAAGCAGGATAAAAAGAAAAATAACGACAGAAAAACAACAAAGCAACTGAACTAACATGCAGTAATAAAATTTAGGGAACTTTCTCTTATTCAAAACAAGAGACTAATACTGTTCTTTTATTGGTCTAATTAATCCCTATGAACATTGTAAAGAAATGATAATCGATAACCAATTACGATATCAATTTCGTGGAAGAGTTTAACTTCTACACGTTGATAAATATTATTAAAAAAAAATTACTAACATGAAAACAAAAAATTCTACATGGTTGCCCACTTGCCTTGCCAATCCATCACCATGAATAATCCATACTTTTAGCTCATGTAGTGAAAAAAAAATAAAAATAAAATTACTTACAACTATACTTTATGATTATAATACACAAGGGATTAAAAAAAATAACTATGCAAGAAATAAGCATTACCAATGAGGATAAAAATGATCAAGATTCATTTTCAAAACATTAGACCAATGCTATATATCCAAGCCATAGCGAAACAACCTAGACTAGACTGCGTATAATATAGACCCTTGCGACGTGACTCTTTTCCGAACCTCGTGCATAGCTGGACTATACCCTTTTTACCTCATGATGATACATTTATTATTTTCTTGTCTTCCATTGAGGAACTAGATTTCTTACAATGAGCAATTGCAGCTTGAATAGCAGCTTGTAATTCTTCCATAGTACTATCACTACTAGAAGAAGACGATGAATTACCATAATTCCCCCCTGGTGTTGCTACAAGCAATCCACTATTTGTTGGTGAATTCTTCATAGATACTGGTGCTGAATATGCACCTCTTTTAATCCCTTTATGACTACTCATACTGTTATTATTCTTCCCTCGAAAACTCAAGTTCCCTGAATATGTTTGCCTGTGAAACTGCATGTTTTTTCGATTTCTAAACGATAAAAATGGCCTTACCATCTTCATGTATCTTTTTATAACTTCGCTTACATCGAATTTCATCTTCCTTTGTTTCTCCTTCTCCTCTTTTTCGCCTTTTTTCCGTTTGGGTAATCCAAACAGGGAAAATGATTTGGATTTTGGTTTTTGATGATGATGATGATCTTTTGGTATGTTGAAAGAATTTGATTGATGGTGAGTGTGAACGTGGTGGAAACTGTGGTTTAGATCATAATAAGAGTTAGTATCATCATCTTCATCAGGATCGTGATCTAGTTTTTCTGGTTTTTGGAGTTTTCTTTGTTCTGAATGTAAGTCTTTGTTAATGGGGAGTGAAGTGTCAATGGAGTTTGTCGAAGAGCGAGGTGAAACAGGGAGATGAGAAAGGAGATGAAGAGGGAGTAAATGGCCATGGAAGAAAATTTCATCAGCTGGAGTTAAATCAATGGCGAACGGGTTCTCGTTCTGGTTCTGGTTCTGGCTCTGAGTCGTGTTTGGATTTAGATTTGGATTTGGATTTTGTTTCGTTTTGATATCAGGGGCTTTTGTGGAATTTGGTGGGTGAAGTGAAATTGTGAAGGAAAATTCATGTGACGGAGATGATGATGCTGATGGTGGTGATGCCGGTGCTACACCACCGCCGGACGATGGTTGTGGTTGTTGTATCGGTTCTATTTTTCGATTTTCTTGAAAGGTCTGTTTCAGTTCTTCGATGACACTCGTATTGTTCATAACTAAAAGAATGTTTGTTGTAAAAAAAGGGTAATAAAATTTAGTACTAAGATCTAATATGGGGTGTTTTTCTTTTTTCTTTCTTTCTTTCAAGATTCTTTTTCTTCTTGTTCTTTGATTGAGGGAAGAAAAAAAAAAGATAAGGATATATGTGAAGAAGAAGTTTGTAGGCTAAAATGTGTCTTTATGCTAAATGTGTTGTGTGGCAATTATAGTGATGAATTTTGAAGGGGGTATGTATGTGGTGGCCCCTTGGGGTGCTGTTCTTTTCCGAATTTTGCTAATGCGAGATAATTTATGTATCGAGTTGTTCTTTTATTATTATGTGGTGGTTATGAGAAGGAGATTGAATTTTTTTTTATTTTTTTTTGGCTAATTGAAGTGGGGGTGGGGTCTATAGTTTTATATGTGAACAGCTATAAGGTGCTAATTTCAGTAAAAGTACACTGACACAACAAAATCCAAGGATTTATAGCTTCTTTATTTTTTATTGGGACCAAAATTAGTAGACAAAAAAGATATAGTAATACGGCTACTATTTTAAAGTATAAATGTACTGTCGTCTACTAGTATACTAGTCATGGGATGATTTTAGCTTTTTCTCGTTGTAAATGTACTTGTTGTCTTGAACACAAATTATATATGTATTTATATTTGAGATCATTAATAGCATGTTAGATTCACGGTTTATATTGACGGAGATGATATCATAGGATGAAGGTATCGATGTAAATGTACTTGTTATCTCGATCACAAACTATATGTGTATTTATACTTGGGACCTTTATACAAATAGCGGGACAGATTCACTATTTATGTTGACGGAGATGGTGTCATGTGATCAAAATATTTGTGATTTTGGATATAGGTAGAAGCATTTTGGTTAAAATGAGTAAGGGTTAATAGAAAAAGAACAAATTTGAGCCATTTTTGTAAAACCTAGCACATATATATGATATGCATTTGATTATAGCATAATTATAACATGAATTATACATATAATAAAGTCAAACATTCCTCTTAAATAACTTTTTTTAAGAGGGTATAAAAAAAAGCATGATAAGTATTTTGAGACAGGAAGTTTATATTGTTACTTTATTTTCTTTATTTTTCATTCGATGTTCGATATCCGTATTGAATTGGAATTCGACTAATCTGAATTCGCACTGCGTAGAGCCCATTCGAGAGAAGCGCTCCCTATGAAGAAATTATTTACACCCAGAACTTAAATCCAAGTCTTCTAATTAAGGAAAAAACGGCTTCATCCACTGCTGTTGTTACTTCATTTTACTTTGTCATATAGGTACACAGCATATAAAAATGGAATGCACCATTTTCAAGAAGAGAATCTTTGATATGATCAAAGGGATGATATTTGCATTTAGGTAATTGCAACTTTAGTGTCTTTTTTCTGCACGCAAATGGCTTGGGAATAGATGTTTTATTTAGAATAATATGAACCCTTTTAGACTATCTACCAAATCTTCTCTCGTGTCACTAGCATCACTTAGGTTTACTTTATATTTTAAAGCAGATTAATTAACACTATTCTAATGCGATACTAAAAGTGTATATGCATATCTTGTACAATACAAAAACCTATGTTGCTCGGACTCTTTAAATATATCGACGGATGTGTGTCGAATTCTTAAAAAATAGTGGATTTTTGAAGGTTTCGACACGAGTGCGATAATTTTTTCAAGAGTCCGAGCAACTTAGACAAAAGCTTATTAGGGCAAAGTGCATACATAGTTTATTTTGGGATCCTCTTTATTTATAGATGTAATGCGTAAAAAATTATAAATTTAGTCATTTTGAAACCAACTTTAAACATTTGGTATTTGCTTGTGCAAGTAAATTTCAGTCATTCTTATTTGAAGTTTGACTTTATCAATGTTAAAATTTCAATCATATTTTTGTTGAACTTTGGCTTGGCAGTAACTTAAATATTAAAAAAAATAAATTCAAGTACTTAACTTTTTAATATTTAAAGTTTGGCTTGGCAATCTCTTCTCTGAAGTTCGTCAAACTCATTTGTTTGAACTTTGAACTTTGTTAATTTATTCATTCATTGCACCCTATGGCCTATTCATTGATCATTTATGTCATTTCAGTACACTACTTATGGTACATACATTCATTTATAGATGAGTTGAGGGAGGTGAGACGGAAGATGATTCGTACATGTGAAAAGAAGATGTACAGATGCATCAGTGCGTACTGAGGAAGTGCGAGAAGTTGACTATGAAAAGTATGAGAGGTTGAGATAGGTTGAAAAACTATAGGGGAAAGGTGATTAGATATAGGACATGACACGCCCGTAGCTTATCGAGTACATCGCCCAGATAGGACAATACATAGGTCTAGAATTAGGATGGGAGATAGATTAGTAGGTAGTCGAGCATCGTCTAGTTTCTCTTATCAGTTTTCTTACTTTTTACTCACACATATACTATCTTGTTCTTCGATTCTATTATTACTTGTTGTTTTCTTTGCTTCAATTATCATAAAATTTCTTTAACAAAATTGTTGGAAAGAAATAAAATGATGAGAACCAGTGAAAGGATTCAATGTAATGATAGACAAGTTAGGTGTCATTGAATATTATAATTTATAAGTCCCTATATATACTATACAGTACACTTACTCTATGTACAAATATGGATACTAGTAGATATTTTGTCTCAGTAATGCCAATCAATAATATTAAATGCAAATGATTTATTCATATACATAATGTCCCCACCAAAAATGTCATCATCTTTTTTCAAAAGACAACTCGAATGACAATACAAATCTGTGACTTTTTTACAAACTCTTTTCTCTTGGTTTCTTTGGTTCAACTTTCAACTTGAAATTTGCCTAACAAACAAAAAAAAAGGTGTGAAGAAAAATGTGTTGCCCAATATTGATGGATACGTATATAGTATATACATCAAAAGGTTCAATCTATCTAGACGAATTAAACAAAACACTATCTAGTTAATGCACGTAAGGGTTGCATGTTATGCCTCATCATATTGGCCCCACATGTTGTGCCCACTAACATATTTTTCTCGAGAACAGACGTTTCGAGTTTGAGCACTGGGAATGCAAGAAATATTTTGGCAAAAACATCTTGTCCCTTTAATTGATTTACGTAACGCGAATTCAAATTACTCACACTAGCTAACGGTGAATGACAGTCTAAGGTTTGCTTGTAAAGTTGAGTAATATCTGAACAAATATTGAACCTGAGTCTGACTAGGTTAGAAAGTATAATTTTCCAAGGACTATATTTGCAGTAATTTAAAAAAAAAAAATGACAAAGTTTAAGTGATAACCTAATAAAGGAACACTTTTGAATAAATCAGCCAAAAAGAAACCTCATTTAATGCCAATATAACTACGTATCTAATAGATTCCTTCTAAAGAGGGTGAATGATTTATACGAAAAGAGAAGTGGAGCATAATATGGTACAAAGTGTTTGAAAGATAGTTGGAATAAAAGTAATAAGTGCATTAGAACTAAAGTTGGTGTTAAGAAAGACCAAAAAGAACATAGGAAAGTAGTAGTAAGAGAGCTATCTAACAGTTAGGTAAAGGTTGGAGAGATTGGGGGTGGAAGGTTTGGCAGAGACGGAGTCAGAATTTTCAATAAGGGAGTTCAAATATATGAATAAGTGGACACGAGAATTAGTCGAGAAGGATTCAACATATACTATATATACATGCAAAAATAATTTTAACCATGTATAAATACTGTAATCTTCCACCGAAGGAAATTCGAGTGAAACCTGGCCACTAGCCTCAAGGTGGCTCCGCCCCAGGGTTAGGGTGGTGGGGGTTGGGGGTAGTGGGACCAAACACACGTGTACTAAGTGGTCCATTTTAGAGAACATGGTTAGACCACAAGAAGAATTTTGGCTGCTTAGTTAAGGTCAACATCTCAATCATAGAGACATTATTTGAGTGGACACACCTCTCTTCTCCAACCAAAATTAAACACCACTCATATTTATTTTTTTATAATACTATAATTCTATCATACATTCATATATCCTAAGCTAAAGATAAGAGATGTTTGCTTGTTTCTTGTCTTGCCATCCTACAATTCATAGTGTCTTTTGAGAAATATGGAAAGAGAAGAAAAAGGTGTATTAAGTTTCAAGTTGCTTAGTGGGCAAAGCAAAAAAAAATGAATTCCACTAAGGATACTTGTGCTTTGACCATCAAGTCTTTGTTCTATACCATGTTTGTTTCTCTATGTCCTTTTCTAGGATGAAGATTCAAATTTTAAACTTAACAATTCCAAAATTTAAGTGTCTTTCCCACAAAAACACATATTCATGTGTTTCGTAGAATCTGGTGCTTAGAGGACCAGACGAGCGTAGACAACATAATATAGGATCAAGCACTACAAAGCCCTCCACCCCATACACCAAGGGCGAGACAAGCATGGACGACATAATAATATCCGGCTCAAGGGCCCCACACGAGGTAAATCAAGGGAATCGCAACCCTCACTCCAATATCATATTAAATTGTGTAACCATATCTATCTCGAGGTTTAATCCGCTAGAAAGAGGACAGTTTTATCAACTTAATTATGTCCTATCATAGTTTTGTATAGTATATGATATGATAGGTGTACACTATAGCAAATGTTAATGGTTCCCTCTAGAGGCTCCTCACAAATAATCTAATCTGATTTTTTTCAGATGAAAGAATGTGATTTAGACAAAGGAAAGAACAAATCCAGACCAAGATCATTTGTGTTGTTGCTTTCCAACACAACAAAAAATTTGGTTACATTGTCACATCAATTGCATGTCCAGAATTTTACATTTATGTACCTATATTTTTGTGTCAATTTCCAGAGACTTTAAAAAATAAGTCGGCATATCGATACATTCAACGTTAGTATGATAAATCAATCAGACAAATATAGAAAACAATGGCTACAAGCATCCACACTTCTTCATTTAAGCTCATTTCATATCGTCATCATACTAAATAAAATACTAAAAATAAGCTAAGAAACAATTTCCAGTTTCCAATGCTTGCGCTTCTTGCTTGTGAAGGGAGTGATAAATGTATAATACAAGAATTAATTTAATAAGAAGATGATCAGCAAGTTTTTCCTGGTAGGGGAGGGCAAAGAGGCAAACAAAAACAAAACTCAAAAGAATCCTACTCAAACTTTACTAACTAGTAATGTTACAACGAAAAATGGTGATCGTTACGTCACCATTAATTCACTATATAATCATAGAAATTACCTTTGAGTGTGCTTTAAATAAGGCCATGAAGATATCCTTCACAATGTGAATCTTTTTTTAGAAATGGCCAAACTATGTACTATGCAGTTCAGAACTCCATTTTCCGAGCTAAAGGAGGCAAACTAGAAATACTAGTGCATGTATCTCACAAGTGACGGAAGCCAGGTTGTGTTCTTTGTTTACTGAAACAGAAAGAACCATCAAGACAACGATATCATGTCATACCTCCCAATTGTAAATCGTCTATGAAGCAGTAGTTAGTATTGCACATCTGCTTAACTAGTCACTACTATAACCTCCATCTGCAGCAAATAGTAAAAGGTTATCGATCTACTTCAAGGCAAATGAGCTCAGCATGTTTACAGAAAGTGAGGCAACTGACCTCCAGTAGGTCTCCGTCCTTCCATGGCTTCTTTCTTCTCTTGGCAGCTTGTGCATAGGAAAGGGCCGTCCCATGGCCGTGAACTTCTTGTATTTGAGGCGCCAGCATGTATTGAAACACCTTGTCCGGGCTTTATCTCTATTTGACAGACGGCACATATGAATAACTTAAACATGTTGCAGACTGGATACTTTGCGTCTAACCTGCAATTATAGGAAGGATGCAAATATAAACACTAGACCTGACCCATCGCAATATTCCAAATAAATGCATCAGAATCATATTGTATGTAAAGACACACTTAGCATAAGACAAGACCTGTCTGAAAGTAAGGCAGATCCTTCCTCAAATAGTTCTTCCACTACATCCGGTTCACAAAAATCTTTCTGAATATTAGAGGATGACTCAGACGTCTTTTTGCGAAACATGGACTTGAATACTCCTTTTCCAGACTTTTTGGGTGGTGGCGCTGGAGGATTTTCTTTCTCTGGGAGATGTATATCAATCACAATGCAGGTTGTATCATCTCGAATCCCTTTTGGCTGTACGGCTTCCTGCAAACCGGAGAAAGGGTTGAGACTAGATAGAAGCAAATCCAATCAAGTAAACGATATCATAATAAATCAATTAGATATCAAGTAACAACCATACTTTAACAATTTGAGAAGCTGCAGCTTCTGAAGGCATTCCACGACTACATTCAACAGCCGATTCTGCAGACAAAGCATCCCAGACGCCATCACTTGCTATTACTAGCCTTCCACCTCCGGATGTTAGCTGTTGACATAATGTCAATATTGTTTAGAGCAGATATGACATTCAATGAAAAATAAAAAATAAAAGATCTTGTGCAAATACAACACCATAACATTCAAGCCTATCTAGAATTTGTTATTTTAGATTAAAGGGAACATACAAATGAAGATAAAATTCACAACGTTCCGAGGTTTCTAGGATGAGGGAATCCAGGAACCGCATCAACAACATACCCAGTGTAATCCCACAAGTGGGGTCTAGGGAGGTAAGAGTGTATACAGGCCTTACCCCTACCACGTAGAGATAGAGAGGTTGGTTCTGATAGAGAAGTGAGGTTACGTTGGTTCGGGCACGTGATGAGGAGGGGCTCTGATGCTCTAGTGCGGAGGTGTGAGACACTGGCTATAGATGGTTTTAGGCGGGGTAGAGGTAGACCGAAGAAATATTGGAGGGAGGTGATTAGGCATGATATGAAGCAGTTACAGCTTACGGAGGACATGACCCTTGATAGGAAGGTGTGGAGGATGCGGATTAGGGTAGAGGGTTAGGGGGTGGGAGTGCGTCGGTAATAGTAGGGGAGCTTCTTTTGTGTCTGGAGTTTCTTGTTTGTGGTGTTGTGGCTGGAGTATTACCTTGTGGCTAGCGGTGTTATGCACTTATATTTTGTGTTTGTTATACTGTTAGTTTATTTTGCATACCGTACTAGTTTATATGCACTTATCTTTTGTGTTTGTTATACTGTTATCGGTCCTAAGCCGAGGGTCTATCGGAAACAGCCTCTCTACTTCACCTGAGGTAGTGATATGCTATGCGTACACTCTACCCTCCCCAGACACTACAATACACTGGGTATGTTGTTGTCACCTAAGTTACTCGGACTCCTCACTTTCGATGCCGCACCCGTGTCGACACGACATGGGTGTGGGTGTGGGATCCGTACCCGATATGGTCAACCGATTTTGGGTACATTGACCAAAATCAACTGGAAAAGTCCGAACAGATTTAAGAAATTCTATAATCAAAATAAAAGCTCAGGTGAAATTGAAGAAAATGGAATACTTGAATACAAAAATTTCTATGTTATTGGTTTTTTTAAATCTCCTTTCAGGATTTTCTTCTTGAAAAATATTTTCTCCTTAAGTTTTCCACATAATATCTCAAAATTTATGTTTATAACTCTATTTTTAGATATTTAAATTATTTTTCGCCAAATCCCCGCACCCGTATCCATCCCTAGATTCATATCCCTGAATCTTTAAATTGAGACAGTGAAGGATCTGACCTCTATATCCGTACCCGTATCGGACACCCGCACCCGGGTCCGAGCAACTTAGGTTGTCACTATATTGCCTTGAACAACTTTATGCTAATATGAACTCTATCCCCACATACAAACACATTGAGTTCTTAAAAAAGGGATGGTATCATAAGTGCCAACCTATTCGATGCAAAGATACTTCTTTATGCTAAGATACAACCACAAGTACTATAACTCCCCACCCCCCACCCCACCCCACCCCAAACCCCCCACCCCCACCCCAAAACACACACACAAAAACAATCAGACCTAGTTCTTGAAAAGGGATCATATCATTGATGCCAACCTAATGATGGCAATTTGTTATGACTTTGCACTTGAATGCAAAGATACAAAAAAGAAAAGAAACAGGGAAAACACGCTAAAATCAGGAACCAAAACACATTCTCCCCCAATATTTGCACCAATCAAGATTGCATTGAAAGCTTCTAGTCATCATGTATCATTAAACAAGCATCCAAAGCCAAAAAAAAAATGCAAAATCACTAGGCTCCGGAAAATCATTTACGGGAAAACTAAAGAAGAAAAGAAATCCTGACTAGCGTCCACCTCACTGTCAAGAACGAGATTTGCTGACATTCAACAACAAATATTAAATGCCTTATTGTAGAGCCTCAAGTCAAGCTGTATTATCCATATCCCAAATTTGGCAATCATTATAGAATAGTGGGAAGAAGTAGAGTCTTTCCAAGCGAACTCAAGCTACACATCTATTGTTGTAGATACAAAAAAGGAAATGAAGAGCAATGGGACCAAGCACATAAACGCAGAGCATAACATGGTACACCAACCTTTACTTGCTTCACATAGGGTACAGGAACTATATATTCGCCAACATCCATATCTCCAATGGATCTAGAGAGGCAGAGTCCACCGGGCCAACATCTCAAAGGACCAATCTGAAATGAATTTCAATAACTGGTAAGACATAAAGATAACCCATTTTCTAAGACTTCTTCCGCAAGCAAGTTGTGTGTGTGTGTGTGTGTTTGTAGTGGGGTGGGGGTGGGGGTGGGGTGGGGTGGGGCGGGGGCTGCAGTAATGTCTTAAAACCAGAGACCACATGTAACAAGACCACAAACATACCTCTGTACCACCACCAGCATTAAGCCGACCAACTTCTCCACCACAGGCTGTTATACGTTCTCTCCTATCCAAATAAAAACAGAAACAATCAATATCTTAATGCAAGAGGAGAAAGCATACTAATTAATTGGCTAAAGGCATTAATCTTACTCCTCTTCGTTGCACTCAAGCCTATGATCGGCTGATAGATAATAAATTCCGCCTTCAGCAGATTCTAGTATGCAGCGAGAATCACCAACTGATGCAACTGTCACAACCCACCCTTCAATTATGACAAAGGTGACGGTTGTCCCTGAAGTTTTTGCTGCAAGATTTACACGACACAATGTCAGGAAAGATGCATAGCATAGTAGCAGACGATTAGATTGTTTCTTCCTTGAGAATAGTCAACTATACCAGAGATATTAATATTAGAAGCCAAGAAAGAAGGGGGAAAAAAACGTATAGCAAGATCTTAAGGAAACAATTAAAATATCATCGGAACCAAATACAAATTCAGAAGCCCCCGAGTAATAAACAAGTCTTGCATCAACAAATGGAACATCACATGCCTTATGTGCTATGTTTGTTCGAGTAGGCGTAATACCAGCACATAACCAAATCTACAAGGTTTCCTTGATTATCTACATTTCATGGCATAACTGTCTTAGGCTGTCACAACATTTTCGTTGCATCCTTCAATGGGTTCAGGCTAAGTTGCTCAAACATGGGTGCGGATCCTTCAAGATCTAATTTTAAGATTCAGGGATACGGATAGCGGTGAAGGAATTCAGCTAAAAATAATTCAAATATCTAAAAATAGAGTTATAGAGTTATATGTCTACATTATAAGGCATTATGTGGAAAATTTACAAGGTATTTTGAGGAGAAAATGTTGATTAAGAGGAAATTCCCAAAAGGTGATATAAGGAAATGGACTGACGAAGAAATTTCTATATACAAGGTACTCAATTTTGTTCAAAATCACCTTGGATTTTGCTTTGATTACAGAAATCAAGAAATCATTGTATCTGTCGCGGAATTTTTCCGTCAATTTTGATCAAAGTACCAAAAGTTGGTTGACCAAATCCAGTATGGATCCCACACCCACGTCGTGTCGGCACCGGTGCAGCACCGAAGGTGAAGAGTCCAGGCAATTTAGGGTTCAATTAATCCACAACAAAAAGTCAACAGGGGCATCAGAAATTACTTCCTCACTATGAACAGAATTCACTCATTGGCTCTCATTATACACGCCAAATTGCAATACCATGTTTCCAGAAGAAGATGAAGAAAATACTCGTACCTCTTTCTTGGAAATCTTTATCCGTTTTGACAAATCCTGCCACCAAAGCTCTAGGCAGTGCAGCAACCCACTCATCTCTGCTAAGATCAGGAGGAATAGCACTCAAGACACTCTGCAAGAGATTTTCTTTGGCATATATAGCGGCTGCTGACCCATTGTGCCCATCAAATAACTGCAAAGATGGGAGATCACATATATTAGACGGCCATTATTGAAATTTAACGTCTTAAACAGAATTTCCAGGTCAACAGCAAAAATTTTAGCTAGAGTTAAACACATAAATGCTTTATCTGGAAAAAGCATTAAAGCTAAAGAAGAAATGAAACATCTCTCCTGATACGACAAAATAAAGGTGAATCACTGACGAAAGCCATTATATGGAAACATGCAACTCCGGGAGAGGCTAGACAGAAACCAAAACCTCTATCAATTCCAAATGCCTGCTAAAACTCCAACCATTGAGAAATTAGCAAATTTAGAAGAGACGGAAAAAGATGACAAAAGTATGATGACTAAACAAGAAAAGTTAAATAAACAGAAAGAAAAGATGAAAATGGTTAACCCGCTCCAATTCCGATAAAGGAAAAAAAGAAGAAAGAAAAACCTCAGGTAAGGCCCATAATGAAAATAATCAAAGGAAAAAGACAAACAATTAAAAGCTAATTCTGCGAAGAGTACAAAATATAACAATCCAACTATGGCAGGATCCAAACCGACAACTTATAAAAGCAAAGATGGAAACTGTCTTATAAGTTTTACACGTCAAAAACATAACTCATGCCTCACGGCATAGATTGGACAAGCAGAGATGCCATTATACTTCAACAAGTCACCAAATTCACGAGGCATCCAATCCTAACCAACAAACATCAGGTTAGTCTATAACGAGAGTTGCCTCACTACCACATAATGTCGCATTAGCTAGTTTCGAATACCAAAAACTAGAGAATCTACGTGAAAATATGATTCTATGGAAGACACTCAATCATCTATACCAGCAGCACCTCATGGGTGCACAAAAAGAAAACTAACGATTAAAGATTAATCCTTAGATTTACAAAATCATTTATATCCCTTCAAACGCTCTCCTATTTCTCTCTTTCCATACAACCCACACAAGAGCTATCAGTGCAACATCCATACCTTAAGTTCCGCTTGCTCAATGGATACAATTTCCTTTATCTCCATTGCTAAATAGCCTAACTAAATGGGGCCATCAAACTTTTTGCAGTGAATCAACCACAATATATGCCTCTACTTCCTCGTCAATGATAGTAGGAACAAACAAAAAGTTCTCCTTCTCGAGCTGACTACTAACATCTTCGACAATTCGTCTTAGACAACAAAGTCAAAGAAACCAAAAACATCAGGGAAAAACTATCCTCTCCCAATTCTCCCAATATCCAAAATAAAGCACTTGATGGATACAACAAGAAATCTATCTGATATTCCAAGTCTTACGTTGCTTGGGCTCTTTGAAAATGTCGACGGGTGTGTGTCGGATCCTCCAAAAGTAGCGCATTTTAGGAGGATCCAACACGGGTGTGACAACATTCCGGAGAGTCCAAGCAACATACAATCCAACAATAACAAACATCAACACATACACATATACAACATGGAATTACAACAACATTAACCTATCAAATGTAACATTTCTTCAAGAATCACAAGAATCTTACTCCAAAAACAGAATAGGTGGCAACCCCATCACCCAAAACACGCTGACATTCCGTCTTGACGAGCGTAAAATCCTCTCCTTTCTTGCTCTGACTAGCTTGACCATGAAAAAGCTCAGGCCTTTCAATCTTCTCATTAGCCAATTCACGTTTCAACAACACAGATAATGGTACCGTTTGATGCTCACCCTTTGACAACATAATTTTGTTCCCTTTCCAAAACAAATTAAAAAGATTATATCTTTTTCCCTTCAGCAAAAATGTAACTACTAATCCTTCATTGGCTGTCAACTCAATCGGTCAACGCAAATCCAACCATAACCTATACATATTAAACACCCACATTAACATTAACATTAATATTAATATTAATTAATACATATTAAAACACACAAAAATCTAGCCTAATTTCCCATCAAATAACCGATCACACACACCAAAACTAAACCATTTTAAATACAATCAAAGATCTTCTAGTTCACAACCAATAAAAACCAACAAATCAAAAAAAAAAAAAAACATTTTCCAAACATTTGCAAAATCCAAATTTGCAATGGGGTAAAAAAAATGTCAAAATAATGAAAATAAATAAATACATAGGATGATAGACAAACACGGATCCCGATGTTTCAACGCAGCAAAAATTCCATTGTAAAGTTGTAAATTTACCTTGGACGCATATATAAAAAGTTGTCAATGTTCCTTATTTTTTGTTCTCTTTTTTTCCTCTACACTTTTAATTTTATTTTGTATGGGGGAATTTGGTTTGTGTGGGAAAAAAAAGAGGAATAATAAGGAAGGAAAAAAGGGTGTGTGTATGTTAATTTTGTTGGTTGTATAGATTTGTTTGTTGAATAAGAGAGGAGGTGTGTGTCCGGTTTGTTTTTGTTGCAATATTTAGATGTAATAACATGTGTGCTCACAATGTCCGATAAAACCCACCGTTTCTAATTTTTTAGTTTTCAATTCGTGTCCATTATTCGCATTGGAATCAACTAATTTAAATTCACATTATACAAGGCCCATTTGGGAGGCGGGGAAAAGCACTAACTACCAAGGAATTTTTTCATACCCATGACTCGAACTCTCGGAGGAAGTGCTCCCTATCAGAAATTTTATCATACCCATGGCTCGAACCCGAGATCAGGAGGAGCAGCGTCTCTCATTTTATGTGTTATCATTTCTTTTTTATTTGTCTCAAAAAAAATATCATCTTTTTTTTATTTGCTAACTATTTAAATATACAATTATATTTTTACTTTTATTGTACTTATAAATTTTCACTTAATTAAAAATAGTAATAATAGTATTTTTTTTATAAAAGATAATTTAATAAAAATACGCAAAGTTTTTTCTTATTTCTTAAATTTTGTGCCTCGTCAAATTATAAAACATAAAATGAAACTTAGGAAGTTTTTTACCCCTACAATTAATATAATTACAGTTTTAATATTCATTCTTATGCCTAATGAATATCATTAATATGAATAAAGGACAAAAATAATAATTTTGTTATTTAGTTCATAACATTTTAATCACTGTATAAAATAGAATATGTCGGAGTTAAATGAGACGGAGGGAATATAAATTATTAAAATAAAATAAAGCTGGAATATATGAGCTGTTAATGGACTTATCTTGCGCTTTTTTGCTACATTGCGCATCTTGGCGCGTTTTCTTCTTTGGGGACAAAAAAAAAAAGAAAACCAATTTCGTTACAACAGACCTTTTGGTAAGTAAAAGAGAAAATACTAATTTTGTTACAACAAACTTTTTGGCAAGTAAAGGAGAAAATACTTATTTTAGGGGTATTTATCATGGTAGCAATTCGCTCTTGTTTGTTCGGAATTATAAGTCAGTTTAGCTTTAAGAAACTATTTTAAAATAATTAGCGCTTTAAAAATTTAAGATTAATTATGTGCATAATATTAAGGCAAGAAAATCGACCTGGTTTTATTGAATAAGGGCAACACTATACATATTTATTATGTTCTTAATTAGCATATAAGAATTAAAGTGGCCGTTAAAATAAGATAAGAGTATTATTTTTAAAAAGTTTTGTAACGTACCAAAAAGAGTTTCTAAATTTAAGCTAAACAGCCCAAGGTATTGTTCTACAACTTTTTTTCTTAGAAAACTTTCCTTGAATTAAAAATCATCTCTAAAAAAACTTCATACAAATTGGCAAACAACAAACCTTTTTTTTTTCTTTTTGGAATAATAACATGGAAATTTTTTATCACAAAAAAATTGCCTTTTTGCATTCTCAAAGGTATTTGTTCTTCTAGAGAAAAATTTCAGCCTATTCCAATTCTTAAAATTCAAAAGGATTTGGATAAAAAGTTATTCCTTTATTCCACTCTATCCAACTTACTATTACATCTTCTATTTAAAGGGCAAAAAAATAAAAATAAAATATACACATATCCACTTATAATTAAATATTCATATTAGAGACTAAAAGAGAAATCTTAAGATACATATTTGCATATATATCTTAAGAATGACTAAGTCTTAATCAAATATTTTTTTAATATAATCAACATCTTGATCCTTGGATGTTGTTATTGGAAAGCAACTTGTTTCTGAACAAATTAAAGTTTTTTAAAGATGCAATTGTCTATTGGGCAAGAATAGATCGTCATAGAAAAAACAACTCAAGAAGAAGTTTAATTTTGTAAATACAAAAAGACAGTGTCAGAATTTAAAGTTTTTGAATTTAAAATATATCTTGTTATGCTTTTATTTCCGCTGCTCTTTTTCTAATTGTACTTCTAACATAAGTTTGTGTACATTCTATCATTTAGACCCAATTTTGCAGGACTATACTATATATGACATGCCAAATATGTGGTTGTATTTTGTGAGTCAAACGCCAAAATGAATATCAAATATTAAATGAGAAATAAGAAATATATAGCTATATATTATTTTCAAAAGTGAAACGAAAAAATTGCATGATTAGGTATGGCTCATGTTCTTTTTGTCATATTATACCTTCTACTCTCTTTAATAAAAGTCCAGTTGGGATTCATGAAAACTAAATGAAATTACAGTTTCTTTTTTCCTAAACTATATATATATATATATATATATATATAGCAACGCACGATTCGGATTAATCGGAGCTCTAATGCAGATACCAAACATCGAATGGAAAACCAAAAAAAGAATTGAAGGGAAGCACATTTAAAACTTTGGAGTGACTTTCTTGTCAACAACTTTTTCTGTTATGCACTTACTCTGAATAGGACCTCTTTACATGTGAATTCTATGAAATAAAATTTTAAAATTAAGTTAGTACTTAGTATAAAATAAGAGAATGGGACACTTTGGAGATCCATTTCATATTTTTTCATTATTATGGGAAAAGCCGACTTATCACTTGAGTCGGCCAATGAGTAACTCATTGGCACGTAGAGCAACATATATTTTTATTCTATTTTTAATGATTGATAATAAATAATCAAAGGCGGAGTCAGAATTTCTGTTAAAAGAGTTCCAAATTTGAAAAAATAATAATTGAAGAGGGGTTAATGTCTATAATATATACATAAAAACATTTGAATCATATATTAATAGTATAATTTTTCGTCGAAAAAATTCGAATGAAAATCTAGTAAAAGACTAACTCCGCCCTTTAATGATATCAAATCGATAACACCTCGATTGATTTGAATTCGCACCATATAAGGTTCATTAGCAAAAAAAAAAAAAAAGTTCCATATTAAAACCTAATCCTCAAGTCAAAATATTTAATTAAGGATATAGAAATTATATCACAGGCCTTTAAGTAACGACTCACATTAATAAATATGCTGACGAATAATTCGCACGACTATGTTGATGCTAAATTAACTAAAAGTGATATATATAATTAATTATTATTAATAAAACACTAAATCAACTAATTTAACTTTATAATTAGAATGCAATTATATATGTCATGCTTAACAGTTCATTAGTTAATAAAAAAGTTACCATTCAAGATTACTTATTTTACATTCAGTGAGCAGTGAGTTAATGTTAGAAAATAGTTACTTTTAATTTATATGACTCGTTTCTCTTTTTAATCAATCTTAAAAATAATAATATATTTTTATATTTAGTAATAATTTAAATTTAAAGCGCTCATTTTATCCATAAGGAAATGATTTATAATTATACAAACAGTTATTACTTATTCTAGATTGCAAATTTCAAAAGTTATTTCTTCTTTTTCATAAATTCAATGTCAAGTCAAGTTACTTCCCTTGTCTCGTATTAGTTGTTGATCTTATTAAAAATATATGTCTCAAATTAGTTGATCACTTACTAATTCAAGATAAAATTAATTAAGATTTTTTATTTTTATTTTGCTCTTACAATTAATATACTCTTTTAAAGTTTAAACAAATTACTTTTGTGTTCATTAATGTGGATAAAGTGTATAGTAGTAATTTGATCATTTTGTTAATAATTTCTTAAGCATTATTCAAAATAAAAAGTGTTCAATTGATTTAAAGCGGAGGGAGTACATCATATAAATTGGGACTATATTGTCTTAAATTTATAAAATAGTAGTAATATATTTTTAAAAAATAATTTTAAAAAAGGTTATGAGAAATAGGAAATTAGGGGAGTAAAATGAGATTATGGATAAATGTGGGGTAGCATTTTAACCAAATGCTTTGACCTCCAAAATGCCCCCCGAAATCCACGGCGTCAATCACATGTTCCACTTTTCATTACTCCCTTCCCCCACGCGCACCTCCCTTGCGTTTCCATCAATCGTCTCCAAAGCATTTGTGTGGGTGAGTGAGTTGAGTTCAGAACGTCGTGAGACAATTCAATTTCTCCTGTGAAATTCTAAGTCGCATTTTACTTTTGGTGTGATAAACTAAACGGGAGAGTCCACCAAAAGACTAGTCTAATAGGTGGGAGAATTCATTTAGCTTATAATTCTCTTAATATTTTTCTATTTTTCTAATGTGGGACAATTGGTTCATAACAATCGTCTTCGCTTGAGAACCAACGACCTCGTTGGTCACGGCTGACACCCCTCTTGGGTCCAGGCCACCACTTCGAGTCGTGGCTCCACACGTGGATCGATCCTCGCTGGTCACGGCTGACACGAGTCGTGGCTCCACACGTGGATCGATCCTCGTCGGTCACGACTGGCACCCCTCTTGGGTCCAGACCACCACTCTTCGCGCACAGGCCATCACTCTGAGTCGTGACTCCACAAGTGGATCGATCCTCGTTGGTCACGGCTACACCCAGTTAGTCACGGCTGGCACCCCTCTTGGGTCCAGGCCACCACTCCTGGCGCACAGGCCACCACCCCGAGTCACGGCCCAACGCGTAAGACTCTCAACGAGAGCACCAATATTATAAACCAAACGGGAGAGCCCAACCCAAAAGACTAGTCTAATAGGTTGGAGAACCCATTTGATTTATAATCCCCTTAGCATTTCTCTATTTTTCCAATGTGAGACAATTGGTTCATGACATTTGATGTGAGTGATCAACGTTTCACTAAAAAAAGGTATGTGCATTGAACACAGAATATCGCGAGACTGTTCGATTCCTTCCGTAGGAGTCTGAGCCATGTTTTAATCTCAATGTAATTGATCAATGTCTTGGTAAGCCTAACAATGGATACTATTATTTCGATAGCAAGATCCTTCTTTCATTCTAAGGTATAAATTTTCAATTTTTAATTGTGGTGATACGTGAAAATAGAATATGAAAAATAGGGATTATTCTTATTCTTGTCATGTGTTTCTTGGATGCTGATTCTATTTTACACTTGTTGATTAAAGTAACTACGCGGCTGTATATTAAGAGGTTTAATTATAATGATTAATTTGCATGGATATATACATATTTGATGAATATGAGTTAGACTCGTGACATGGCAACATTTTACAAGAATATATTTCATCATTTAACAAAGCACACAATTTGCAACTCCAATAACTTATCAATGCATCCATCAATAGTGACTAAAGATATTCAAAATATAAAGAAGTAAACATATTAACTAATCGAAGGAGATTAATTCGATGTCTATTAGATATAAAAATAAAATAAAAAATCCAATTATATATAAATAGTATAATTTTCGTCGAAAAAGCTCATTGGATGAACTCCTGACTCCAAGCTAGCTCCGCCCCAATCGACCAATATAAATGCAACAACCATCATCATCATTAGAGCTATATAATATTGAGACATCATCATATTGATGAAAGAGATCAATATGGAATTCCATTTCATTGTTGATAACTTATCAACTACATACATCAGAAAAAAAAAATTGTTTCAAAATAATGTTACAAAAGGTTATACAATAGTTTGCTTGCTTATTGATTAATTTACAACAATGAATAGTTGATTTAAATAACTATAACATATTTATGTTTTGCTTCGAGGGTCTTTAAAAAGATTAAAAAATATTCTTGAGACTATTCCTTAATTTTATATCTTGTATTTTATTTTTGTTTTGACTATGTTAATCCGTCGGCTTAACGTTTCATGCGCAAAGACGAAGATCTTGCAGTTAATCCTGAACCTCTATATACTAGTTGAACAATACTAATTATGTTTGAGATGACAAAAGAACTTTGTTGCAAAGAAAATGTACAAAGTCAAAGAAGGGTATTTTTGTAACCAAATATTTCTTTTATAGAAATTATGTAAGATATATTATTTCTTATACATCAAACCAAACAATGTATAAGAAACAATACATGTATAACCAATACAAACATAACTAATACAAGCACTACTAATACACTATATTCTGCATTGTTCTTATACGCTCTACCAAACGACCCCTAAGTGATTTATATATACGTTTTTCCCCTTCCCTTTTTGTCATTTAAAATTCTTTTTGTTTTGAGAGCCGTAATCAATAAACTCTTATTGTTTAAATTTGAACAATAATTATAGTAAAAATTGATAAGGAGAACTTCACATTTGGTGAGTCTTATTATGCAACGCTTAATCCGAATTAATGAAGCCCCAAACCCAACAAAAAACAAAAAATAACTTTAAAACAAACAAAAATAATCTCTAATCCCAGATTATTTTGATTAGTTAATTTAGAACGAAATAATCTATGATGTTAACTGGAACAAACGTGTGATATGAGGTTGTACCCAAAGCATATACTATATGTATCCATTAATAATATAAGAATCAATAGTAGTAGTACACAAACTATAGATCTTGATTA
Organism: Capsicum pubescens; assembly: GCA_030864215.1. Taxonomy (NCBI): domain Eukaryota; kingdom Viridiplantae; phylum Streptophyta; class Magnoliopsida; order Solanales; family Solanaceae; genus Capsicum; species Capsicum pubescens. The sequence continues at coordinate 12,109,375 of CM061541.1, read as the reverse complement.
ATTGTTCAATTTATTGAAAGTAATTAAATCACCGTCTTAATTGCTTACTTATTTATCTATTTATTTGCAAGAGTGGGTCAAAAATTGAATCATCAGTCAACATCAATTATCTCAAGACCGGATCACACAAAAAATGCAGCTGCCATTTTATCTAATTTTTATTATGGCAATTAAAATAGACTTGATGAATTCGACTTCTAAAACTTTCGTAGCTTTGAGTTTATTGTATTTATAAAGTCACGATTCAAGTTAAGAATTCGTCATAATTTTAGTGGGTTTTCACACACACATATATATATCTTCAGAATCAAAAATATCAAATTCAAATGAAATCGTCTCATAAATTAAGATTATGGATTTGCATCCACCAATTGTAGGCTGCCATGTGTGTGAAATATCAGGTAAATATATATTCGTCAATGAAAAGTTTTTTTTTTTTTTTAATATAATAGTGGTGAAGCCACAACCAAGGAAGGGGTCAAATGAATCTCTTTTATTGAAAAATTATACAACTCAATTTTGCCTTTTTTTAAGCGCAAAAATAGTTAAATTTATTGTATCATTAAATTTTTTAGCTCCGCCATTAATTAAATATATATGCATTAAATTGTAAGGGAGGGGCAGTGGACACACAGCAAATGTAACAATCAAACAGGTTGTCCAAACTTGTAGCAAATCATATTTCTAGAAAAAATAATAAACTAATAATGATTTTTTGCTGCCATGGTCAATTCACACTCTAGATTTGGAAATTAGTCCCAACTCCTTTTGTCTTGGTCAAAATATTATTTTAATTTATTACTACTTCTATATTCTAATTTTCCTATTATGCAACTAACTGTTTTCTTGTTACAACCGCGTGGATTATGGGGCTCCACCACACATATATTCAGGAAAAAATTTATCTTACCATATAAGGTTAAATTATTTAATTTGATTTTTAATGTTGCCATTACAAAGTTTTCGCTGAAGCATGTATTCGAGTTTTTAATCAAAATTAAACGTGCAAGCTCGAATTAATCGAAGAATTAAAAGAGAAACACGTAATAACTTAGCTTAAAATTAGCATTTTTGGAGGAAAATTTCAGCTTGCTACATCAAAATTTTATGTACTACTCTACTGTACTAACAACTAAACTAAAATGTAGATCAACCACATTCTTGTTGGTGCTGCTGTTTGTAGATCTACTTAAAACTTATCCGACAAAATATTAGACAGAGAAACAACCAAAGCGCGGCGGCGCAGCAACATTCTGTTCTCCTGCAAGAAGTCATCATCGGAGTTGTTCATAAGAGAGACAAACATGGTCAATGACAACAAGAAAATGACATGGACCTAATGGACAATGGCCCTCAATAGCTAGTTATATGGTGTTTGTTTAATCTATAGGAGTAGTAGCTAGCATATTATGTGTGATCATGTTTCCCATTTTTCATCTATAATTAATGTGTTAGAATAGACATATTTAGTTGTTTAGTTATTCTTGACTTTTGTCTCCAGCTATATATAATAATAAAACAACTAGCTGTAATGTAAGCCTGTATTATGTACAGTTGTCTGCAGACCATACACAACAACATTGCAAGTTGGATGGATCTCTTTATAAAAATCATGGAATTGTAACATTTGATATATATATTAGATCAACACTAATAAATAGGTCTACTCCTCAATTTTAATTTATTTGTCATATTTTTTTAATGTCTCTTTACCTTTTTGACAGCTCTTTCAATTTTCCACGTGACATATTTAAGACCATAAGATTGAAGAATATGTTGACACGTCTACATATCTTTTAGTTTAAGACCTCTTAATTCAAACCATACAAAACAAACGGATTAACCAAGATGTCTTTTCCCCATATATCCTCACATGGTTGTGTCTTATGCAAATCACAACTTCAAATTAAGGGGCTAATTTTAGACTTTTCATGTCCAAATTAGAAAGTAATATTTATGTTATTGAGCAACCAAATCGTGACATTGTCAATCCTATCTTTCATTGTTACTTGAATGAAAACTCAAATATTAGAATCAACATGTACCTGGATTTCTAAAAGGCTGTACCTGGATTTCTAAAAGGCTTCACTGCTTGAGGTGGTTTCAGTGCTTTCACTCTCACTGGCATTGCCTACTCTTATGATATACACCTACAACAAAGGATAGAAAGAGTTAGCCCAGAATTCCGAAGAGCCTCAACATGTTAAATATGTGTCGAAGCAGTGATACATCGATCGAGTTTTCATTGCGCTCGTGTCAACAAAAACACCATATCTTGAACACAGGGTAGTGTTGAACAGGAAATTCGAGCTAGAGGTGTGTTCAATGATGGACTTCCAAACATGGTTCGGAAGGGTCACCTTAAATTTGGTAGGTCGAATCAAATGGAACACGATGCAATCTCCATCGGCCAAGTCATGATCCACAGCAAACCTCTTCCATCCACCACTAAGTCCATTTTTTTGAGCTAAGTATACCGTTGGAAACTCTTCTCCCATTTCATCTATTAAGGTGATAGTGTCATCTCTTCTTGGGAGATTCTTCCTACAGAAATTAGATGGGAGACCCTGCAGCATGAGTTGCAAATGAGTTAGTATCCGCCTTGTTCGACAACAATTACAATATAAATACTACTACTACTACTACTAAGAACAATCCCAAGCGAGTTGGGATGCCATATGGATCACCACTGTCCATGTCACTCCATTTAAGCATCAACGTTGATGATCAAAAAACATAGCAATTTAGGTGTAAAAGCTCAATAGCATCCTGCATCATCCAGCAGGCTTTTCAAAGGCATGAAAGACAAGTTTTTTAGCCATCATTTGTGACAATATTGTTTTCTGCAATAACCTTATCAAAATTTGGGTGCTTTACACTTTCTTAGGTTTATCATCAACTGGGAACTTCTTTTGATGACTGAGAAATCCGTCCAGAGTCGACCCGGATGACGGGCCGGCCCCTCTGCCCATCTCCACTTAAATACTACGGTGTTACTTCGCTTTAGCGTAGGGCTCAAGTCTGTGACCTTTAACACAAATCTTTCAACCTTTACCAATTAAGCTAGCCCCTTTACACTAAGTTCATCATTTGGCTCATGATGTTACACACTCCTTGGAAATGCAAACTGAGTTCTAAAGAGGACTATATAATCAATGAAAATTTTTGGCCAAATATAAGACTCCCATTTATCAATATCAATCAAGTGTGCCTCAATTTTCCACTTTATGTAGACCTATTTCATTTGAATACTGAATCATTATCAAACTTTTAAGACAAAAAATAGACTTGTGATTAAATAATAACTCACCAGCCAAAAACCTCCAGAAACATGGGAAGGAAGCATAGTTCTAACTAATACAGGATAGTCTGAACCAAGACTTGCTTCAAGTTTCTCTGCTTTCTCTATCGAAGCAGCCCTTTCTTCGTCCGTTGCATAGGCAAAATTCAACCTATCCCTCTTCGTTGGAGTCACCAACCTATACAAACGAATGCGAAACACATTCAGCTCAGCAGCAATGGTTTCAGGAAAGAAATAAAATACGAAAGCTTTTTATGTAAATGAATGTGTTACCTTCTTGGTATCATCACCCTTTCATAATAAATCACCTGTCCTCCAAAAAATAGATAGATAAATTTTGTAAATGTTACTCAAAAGTAAAACAGAAAGTACTTTATTCGGACCCGAAAGGAAAACAACAACAACAACGAGAAACTCACTGTAATCGTCTATAGAGGCTAGAGTGTACGAAGAATCCTTGGCTCAAAGAACGATAAAAATATGCAGCAGCAACAAGCAGATACAACAACAACAACAACAACGACAAACTCACTGTAATCGGCTAAAGAGGGTTGAGTGTACGAATAATCCTTGGCTCAAATATCTATAAAAAGAGGCAGGAGCAACAAGCAGAAACAACAACAACAACAAACCCATTGTAATTGTTTAAAGAGGATAGAGTGCATGAAGAATCCTTGGCTCAAATAACGATAAAAAGAGGCAGCAGCAGCAGCAACAACAAGTCAACAACAACGACAAACTCACTGTAATCGTCTAAAGAGGGTAGAGTGTACTAAGAATCCTTGGCTCAAAGAACGATAAAAAGAGGCAGCAGCAGCAACAGCAAGTCAACAACAACAACGACAAACTCACTGTAATTGTCTAAAGAGGGTAGAGTGTACTAAGAATCCTTGGCTCAAAGAACGATAAAAAGAGGCAGCAGCAGCAACAGCAAGTCAACAACAACAACGACAAACTCACTGTAATCGTCTAAAGAGGGTAGAGTGTACTAAGAATCCTTCGCTCAAAGAACGATAAAAAGAGGCAGCAGCAACAAGCAGAAGCAACAAGAAGTCAACCACAACAACAATAACAACAACAACGACAACTCACTGTACTCGTCTAAAGAGGATAGAGTATACGAAGAATCCTTGGCTCAAATAACGATAAAAAGAGGCAGCAGCAACAAGCAGAAGGAACAACAACAACAACAAACTCATTGTAATTGTTTAAAGAGGATAGAGTGCACGAAGAATCCTTGGCTCAAATAACATAAAAAGAGGCAGCAGCAGCAACAACAAGTCAACAACAACAACCACAAACTCACTGTAATCGTCTAAAGAGGGTAGAGTGTACTAAGAATCCTTGGCTCAAAGAACGATAAAATAAGGCAGCAGCAGCAACAGCAAGTCAACAACAACAACGACAAACTCACTGTAATTGTCTAAAGAGGGTAGAGTGTACTAAGAATCCTTCGCTCAAAGAACGATAAAAAGAGGCAGCAGCAACAAGCAGAAGCAACAAGAGGTCAACAACAACAACAACAACAACAATAACAACAACAACGACAAACTCACTGTAATCGTCTAAAGAGGATAGAGTATAGGAAGAATCCTTGGCTCAAATAACGATAAAAAGAGGCAGTAGCAACAAGCAGAAACAACAACAACAACAACAACAAGACAAACTCATTGTAATCGTCTAAAGAGGGTAGAGTGTAGGAATAATCCTTGGCTCAAAGAACGATAAAAAGAGGCAGTAGCAACAAGCAGAAACAACAACAACGACAATGACAAACTCACTGTAATTCTCTCAAGAGGGTAGAGCGTACGAATAATCCTTGGCTCAAATAACGATGAAAAGAGGCAGTAGCAACAAGCAGAAACAACAAGAAGATAATACACGATAACGAGCTAAAGGAAATGTATACTGTACTTCTTTGTATTCAGGGGCAGGGCTTTTAGCAACACGAGGTGATCTTCGTACAGCAACAAGCTCTGTCCCCATAATCCGAGGCTTCGTCTTCTTCATCTATCATTTCCCATAAACAAACAGAGAAAAGTGAGTTAATCTTTTGGAAAAAAAAAAAAAGGATCTTTACACAAATAGCCGAGTGTATTTACTTCTTTCGCTGATACACATAGATTACAAGAAGAGGGACTTACAGGAGAAGGCTTGGGGGAAGTAGAATTTTTGAGAGCTTGAGTAAGCAAAGGAAGATTAAGTTCTTCCATTCTTTTCTTGTTTTCTTCCAATCTTTGTTGGCGTATCTCTTCATATTTCACCATCTTTTTTGTTTTGGTATTTCTGGTTATGGTTTTTTACAAGATATTAAAGAAAATAAAGCTGAAGATGATGAAGGATTTTGATAAAAAAGTTCAGTGTATTTTTTTTATAGAAAGTAGAGCAAATTCGACCGTTGGAATAGCACTACAGTCACGTACAACCCCCCCCCCCCACCCATAGCCAATATACCTTACTGCATTTTCTTGAATAATGTACGGAATTGTAGCTGCTCATAGGGTGAAGTGTGTAATCAAACCGCCAAATTACTGATTTCAAATCTTTCTTTTTTCTTTGGTTTAGAAAAAAAAAAAAGAAAAAGAAAATCAAACCTCCGTTTAAAAAAAAATTACTGGTACTTATTTTGACTTGACGACGCGGAGTTTAAGAAAATCATGAAGACGCTTTATGGTCCTGAATTAAATTTATGTCAATGTATCAAAATATTCTTTAATCTTATGGTCTTAAATATGTCACGTGAAATGAAAATCATTCTTTTTTTAAGCGGACTGAGTATGAAAGTAGGACATTAGTTTGTTCGAAAAAATGATGAGTAGATTTTTATATTGGAATATTGGAATATGTGTAGTTTTACATTTATTTTAGGCTCGTTCACCCTATTAAATAACAAAAGTAAACGGCTAAAAACATTAAGGGAAAAAGCATCGTTTCCACCCCAAATTATAGTCGAAAAATCGAATCCACACCTAAACTATATAAGTGACCTATTACACACCTTAACTATAAAAAAATGATACTTTTTACTGACGTGACAGCGCGTGTAAAACACTACACCCCATGCAAGTGGTGGTAGCCTGACAGGGTGTAAATAGTGTCACACCCCTTTTTCGACTCCAAAAAAGATATGTATTTTAAGGTTTGAAAGGTTTTTTTATTAAAGTGACAAAATGAAGATTGGTTCCGAAAAAAGATTGTTTTTACATTCAAAATCAGAGTCGCCACTTGGCATAATCTGGTGTGCCAAGTCACCATTGGAAAATCCTTTTCGAAATCATTTGACCTTTTAAACCGGTTTACGAACAGAGATTCTGGCTAAGGAATTCTGTTGACCGAGGGGAAGGTGTTAGGCACCCCTCGATCCCGTGGTTCGACCACGGTCGCTTGGTGGAGCGTATCGGCTAATTTGACATTACAAATGTACAAACCACATAAACACACAAAACAAGCAAACAAATAAATCACACAAAATTCAAAACAAACAAAAATAATGTTCAGTCCAAATTATACAATCTAAAATAAAAGAAGAGCTGAAATATAAAACCTATTCTATTCTAAACTAATCCTAAACTAAACTCCACCCGACGTTTCGGGCCTTGATCACGAGCCTCCTTTGCGTACATGCTACTTTAGGGCATTCCCCGGATAAATCAATACAAATCCTTCGGGGCATTACCCGGCCAAATGAGAACAATTTAAATTTTTCGTGCAATAAAGTAGAAAGTACCATTCACGCACATATTCAAACACTCCAATAAATCGTTATTCCTAAATTTGCCTAACCGGCCTACGTTTGCCTACCAAGTTCAACATATCACAATTCTATCATGTTTAACATTATCAATACATCAAAATTAATCAATATTCATTTTCCTCCATTTTTAATCCCCACCTTAATTCATTTTTAACCACGTGATTAACCCATTTCAATACACAATCCACCAATCGAGAATAACGAAAATTCACCAATCATGCTTAGCACATCACACCCAAATGTCACCAACAGTTCACATCAACAAACAAACCACGGTATCGAATCACACGCAATCACAATCACATAAGAATTAAATAAAAGAGAAGAAAGAATTGGACCTTAAATTTGAAGCTTTCAAACTCAATGTTATTCGAATAAAGAGAGTCCGCACCCGGAAATCTCGAGCCGAACCTTAACACCAACAATCCAACTCGACAAATAATGACCCGTTCACCGTCACTTTTCACACCGTCACTGTTCACCCATTACTTTTTTTTTCGTTGTTGTTCTTGTTCTTGTGAGGAAGTTATTTGGTGATTCTTGTTATTGTGGAGAAGATGATGATCAAAGAATGAGCCCCCTTTTTCTTCTTAGAATTTTTCTTTTATAATGAGTATGGATTTGTTATGATGTGGAAATTTTGATGGGTCCCCCATATATTCTTTCTTTGTGGACAAGAAAAAGGAGAGGGGGAATCACATGGGTAGTTAGGGTAGGTGGAAGTTTTCGATTGGGTAGGTTGTTAGGATAAGATAAATTAGTTAGAGGTATTTTTTTATTTATTTTTGTATTTTTTGTGGGATATAATTACATGGGGTTGGACACATGGTAAGGTGAACTAAAAATGAATAAAATTAGACTTCGGGAGGGACAAAATTAGGTGTCTACATCATGCCCCCTTTGAATGTAAACACGAAGTATTTTCAGACATAGAAGTAGACAGCGAGACCAAATTTTGACCCGACCATTATTCAAAGAAAGAAACAGAAGGAAGAAGGACAACCGGGTCTTGACTTAAGATATCCTTCCTACCCAAATTATGAGAGAATCAAGTCACGGGTATTTCAAAGGATTGGAAGAGAAGTGGACTATACCGAGTTGAAGAGTCGAGTAAGGTTCCATCGAGGTTTCGGTCCGCGGCTCTGTCATTACATCAAAAAATAAAAATTACAAGTTAAAACATAAATGAAATTACAAAAATCCTATCTATACAACTTCTGTTGGCTCTTGACCCGACTTTTATCACCCTATTCTTCAGGCGGGCTCCTGATTTGCAATTTCTTTCAATCTGTTGCTTGCCTTTCAATTTCTTCACCCTGTTTTCTAGGCGGGTTCCTGACTTGCCATTTCATCAACTTGTTGCCATGCTTTCAACTTCTGCACCCTGTTCTGCAGGCGGGCTCCTGACTTGCTATTTTTCAATCTGTTTAACTTTCAATTTCTTCACCTTGTTGCTTGGTTTTCCATTTACGCCTTGTGCTTCGGGCATGCTCCTGAAATCACATCAAAACTGAAAAGAAAATTATCCCAAATAAAGAAATGCAATTTCTATGAGTTAATTGGAATGACTCGACTAAAAGGTACGTCTTATAGGAATCCAGGGGGATGACTCGACTAAAAGGTACGTCTTCTAGGAATCAAGGGAAATGACTCGACTAAAAGGTACGTCTTCTAGGAATCAAGGGAAATGACTCGACTAAAAGGTACGTCTTATAGGAATCAAAGGGGATGACTCGACTAAAAGGTACGTCTTATAGGAATCATAGGGGATGACTAGACTAAAAGGTACGTCTTATAGGGGTCAAAGGGGATGACTCGACTAAAAGGTACATCTTATAGGAATCAAGGGAAATGACTCGACTAAAAGGTACGTTTTCTAGGAATCAAGGGGGATGACTTGACTAAAAGGTACGTCTTATAGGAATCAAAGGGGATGACTCGACTAAAAGGTACGTCTTATAGGAATCAAGGGAAATGACTCGACTAAAAGGTATCTTCTAGGAATCAAAGGGGATGACTCGACTAAAAGGTACGTCTTATAGGAATCAAAGGGGATGACTCGACTAAAAGGTACGTCTTATAGGAATCAAAGGGGATGACTCGACTAAAAGGTACGTCTTATAGGAATCAAGGGATGACTCGACTAAAAAGTACGTCTTATAGGAATCAAAGGGGATGACTCGACTAAAAGGTACGTCTTCTAGGAATCAAAGGGGATGACTCGACTAAAAGGTACGTCTTATATGAATCAAGGGAAATGACTCGACTAAAAGGTACGTCTTCTAGGAATCAAAGGGGATGACTCGACTAAAAGGTACGTCTTATAGGAATCAAAGGGGATGACTCGACTAAAAGGTACGTCTTATAGGAATCAAAGGGGATAACTCGACTAAAAGGTACGTCTTATAGGAATCAAGGGAAATGACTCGACTAAAAGGTACGTCTTCTAGGAATCAAAGGAAATGACTCGACTAAAAGGTACGTCTTATAGGAATCAAAGGGGATGACTTGACTAAAAGGTACGTCTTATAGGAATCAAAGGGGATGACTCGACTAAAAGGTACGTCTTATAGGAATCAAAGGAAATGACTCGACTAAAAGGTACGTCTTCTAGGGGTCAAAGGGGATGACTCGACTAAAAGGTACGTCTTATAGGAATCAAAGAGGATGACTCGACTAAAAGGTACGTCTTAGGACTAAAAGGTACGTCTTAGGAATCAAAGGGGATGACTCGACTAAAAGGTACGTCTTATAGGAATCAAAGGGGATGACTCGACTAAAAGGTACGTCTTATAGGAATCAAAAGGGATGACTCGACTAAAAGGTACGTCTTATAGGAATCAAAGGGGATGACTCGACTAAAAGGTACGTCTTATAGAAATCAAAGGGGATGACTCGACTAAAAGGTACGTCTTATAGGAATCAACGGGGATGACTCGACTAAAAGGTACGTCTTATAGGAATCAATAGGGATGACTCGACTAAAAGGTACGTCTTATAGAAATCAAAGGGGATGACTCGACTAAAAGATACGTCTTATAGGAATCAACGGGGATGACTCGACTAAAAGGTACGTCTTATAGGAATCAATAGGGATGACTCGACTAAAAGGTACGTCTTATAGAAATCAAAGGGGATGACTCGACTAAAAGATACGTCTTCTAGGAATCAAAGGGGATGACTCGACTAAAAGGTACGTCTTCTAGGGGTCAAAGTGGATGACTCGACTAAAAGGTACGTCTTCTAGGAATCAAAGGGGATGACTTGACTAAAAGGTACGTCTTATAGGAATCAAAGGGGATGACTCGACTAAAAGGTACGTATTATAGAAATCAAGGGAAATGACTCGACTAAAAGATACGTCTTCTAGGGGTCAAAAGGGAAATACATTACCTAAGAAGAAAAATTTGAATTACCCAATCAAGGAAGTGTGTTTCCTTACCAATGTTGTTTTGAATTATCAAAACAATGAAGTGCTTCTCCTTACCAAAGCTTCTTGAATTACAAACATGTGCAGCAACCTTGCCTCTTGCATTTGTTGAGGTGAGAAATTACGGCCTTTGATGTTTAGGCTCTGAAATCCTTGATCTGAATGCAACATGTATTCCTATTACATACAAAGAAAACTTGTGAGTTTAAAACACGGTGGCTAGTTTGTGGCTTTGGCTTTTGAGACAATTGCTCCTGCCCCCGTCACATTTAGCTTTGCTTCCAACCATTAGCATATGTCATTGATTTGTTGTATCATTGACTCAAACTCAGCTTATCAAGAGTGACTCTGAAACAAACACAGTATTTCTGCTTTGTCGTGTTTCTCAAATAAACCCTTTGAACCTTGGTATTTCCATGAATTCCCCGACTTCTCTGTTGACAAAACTTTCTGCATGCCCTTTTTGGGTTCACAATAATGTCTCTTTCATGTGCTAGCTTTTGTCTTGCTTTGTGCAATTAAAGAAGCTGGTAGCCAGTTTTGAAATCTTTTCTCACTTGTTTTGACACGGACTTGACTCAAAGACAAGAAACAACAAAAAAAAAGAATGACAATTTTTGTTTTGATAAATGACTCAAGAAAGATAAAATTAAAATAAAGAGAAGAAAGAAAAGACAATGAATGTCCCCTTTTAAAACAAAGAAACGAAAAATTCATCTAAAAATGACAGTCAACACTAATGATTATGTCATGCATTTCTGATTAAGCAGCTTGACCCTTTCATCCAAACTTTCTACCCATTGTTGTTGAGTTAATGGCCTTGAAACTGAGACACTTTCTTAGGTCAATTGCATTTAAGACCCCATCGGCTAGTGGCGCCTTGAAGGGTTTTAGCCAACAAGTTTCTTTCATTTTCTCTCGGCTCACTATCGCCTTATGGTGCCCGTGAGGGTTTGCACCAATAAGACTCTCTCATTTTTATTTCTCTCAACTTATCATCGCCTTATGGTGCCCGTAAGAGTTTTCACCAATAAGACTCTCTCATTTTTATTTCTCTCTTGATTCCCTATGCTGAGGAAGACAAATAGGTCCCAAATGCATCATCATATTCCTTGCATGCTCCGCCTTAACATCCTCAAAGATTGATCTGAAGGTCTTTCTTTGGTTGTAACTTGGCTTTTGGATAAGGTTAGAAAGAAAGGATGGCATGGGGCCCAAACGACACTTGAAGTGGGGTGAGACTTACAACTTTTGGAATCGACTCAAACAATGAGGATTAACTCATGCCCCAGTTTCTTTTGACTGGGTGACACTAAATTGTTTATTTGTTTGGACCGAGCCCTGAGTGAGGCAGCCTACGTATCTCACCCTTGAGAGAGGAGAATCAAGTCATGCGTAGTTCTGGCAGCTTATTTTGCTTGATTCTGATTTTTATTTTTTTTTCTTTTGGGGATTTTTCTGACTCTATTTTTCTTCACACTCTTTTTTCTTTTTTTTTGACACATTTTTTCTCTCTTCTCTTCTTTTTTTTTTGAACTTTTCTGACTATTGTTTTGCTCGACATTGTTCTTTCGAGCTTTGCTGAATATATTGATTCCAAAAGAGGTGTATGAAAGAAAATAAGACTAAAGCTCAAATGGGGTATACAAAGGATGACACGATGTTTGGATGGCAGAATGAAATGCCTTCGTCATATCAATCTTTAAAAATGCAAGTACATATCATGCAATATGAAAGTGAAAGATGAAGATCTTTTGACATCTTTTACAACATTAACTTTGACTGAGTCTGTGCATCACTATTTCTTCTGCGTTTATATGGCATACAACTCCACTTTTGTTGCACATTCTTCACATTGAATGACTCATGATTTTGTGAAGCTGATTTTCTTTCAGTTCCTCTTGATAGGATCACGTAGACACTGTTTAACCTAATTAAGACATGTCTTTCAATTGATGACCAAGTTATTCTCACGATTTTCAAAATAATAGCCTTAATTTTCAAAGAAGGTTTCAACTTGATCACCAAATGCCCTAGCACTCTATCTATTTCCTCAGATGCTCTCTTTTTCTAACTTTAACCCTCTGATTCAATGTTCATTCTTAAACTAGATGTTAAGATCTAGCTGTAAATTTCACTAGCATATCATATCACTAGAGTCAACATAAAATGTACTATGTAAAAACAAACAAACAACACATATTTAAAATACAAAGAAAAAGGGGACACTTCATTTAATAAAAATGAAAGATAGAAGGGTTTGAACATAAACGACAAGGGGACAAAACAAGATAAATCCCGAACTATAACCCTGAAATAATTTGGAGAATAGAAAATAAAATAAAACAAACTACCAAACCCCTTCCTGGTAAGGAGAGGGGTGACTTTTCCATTGCTTAGCCTGATATCTTAGCCACTGGCTTGCATATCAACATGACTGGAGCTTCCACCACTGTCAGACACATTTCCTTTAACAAATAAGCTCTGGATCCCCATGCTTAACTCATTGCCTCCCACATATTGTGCAGTACCGCGTGCTGGTGAAAAACTCTGTGGGATGGTCGAAGGGTCAATGTTTTGCACCACAATCAATTTATCTTGAATTATCTTTTCTATTTCTCTTTTCAAAGTGCGACAATCTTCAGTACTATGACCCTGAACATCAGAATGATATGCACATCGCACATTAGGATCAAAGCTTCTTGAATGCGGGTCAGGAGTATACCCAAGGAGAGGAGTGATCATGCCCTGCTATACCAATCTCTGGAATAAACTGGCATAGGATTCCCCAATAGGAGTGAAATTATCTTTTTCCTTTCTCCTCTTTGCGAACTCTGGCCTCGGATGAAATTTGGATTTAGAGGTCCCTTGGTAAATTTGTGGGGGTCGAGGACGATGTTGAGGGACAGGGGCATGCCATTGTGGATAAGAAGATGAATGAGCATACAATTGTGTATTGTTCACAGGATATAGAGGAAGTGGAATGGGATTTCTTGGATTTCGGAGAAAGAAACCTTGTTGCAAGTGGTTATGTGGATCTGATATGTAAGCTCGGTATTGAGGCTGATAGTATTGGTGGGTTGAACCTCTCAAACTCTGCTTTGGCCCTGTCATGACAATAGGTGCGTTTTCCTTCAGTTTCCCTTGGTTGATTGCAATGTCGTCCCGAATGTTTCACAGAATCTTTCTGTCCATCAGGCTCCCCAAATTTTGATGTCTCAAAGCTGGGAGGAAGGTTAACACTTGAAGACATGCCCCAGTTTTTATATGAAATATCTTCATAGCCCATAAGTCCAAGGGGATTTTTCATATCATTTTCTACACTCTTTACTTTCCCAACCATTTTCTCTAGCTCTTTTGGCATGCTAGGCTTCTTAGTAAGAAATTTTGGCGGTTCACTTAACTTAACTGTAGGCTCAAAAGTATACCAATGATCATCAATAGTATTGAATGTGGAGTCACTAGTGGACTGGGAAAGCACAATCGTTAGATTGATTGGCAAAGTGGAAGCCTTAGTAGAAGGTTGAGCAACAAAAGCACAGACGGTATGTGGTGTTGTGAATGTGGTAGACTTATACTGAGGAGATAAAGAAAGAGTGGTGGAAGTATTGAGGTGCATTTGACGTGGAATCTATTCTGAGGCATGCTGTGGTGCATCAACAACAGTAGGAAACTGACTTTGCGATTTTGGTGGAAGACTCAAGGTATTTGCAGGGTCAAAAGTGGGGAACGGAGGTGGAGGCAGCCCACTGGCCCAAGCTCGGTACATTCCCATCATTTGTTGTCTCAGTCTCAAATTCTTTTCCTTTAAACTCTCAATTTCCCGACTCTTTGTTTCATCCATGATGTCACTCTCTATATCCTTGTTGGACACAACTAACCCTTCCTTGGATTTGGTGTGATATGGAGGACCAGCCAGGAAACCACAAACCAACCACCTTAAACTAACTGAACAAGAGGTAACAAATATGTTAGAGTTCAACATTTTTTTTCTTCAAAACCTCTTCTTTTTTTTTCTTGAAGAAAAATCACCGAACCCTAGAAGGGCGCCTACGTATCTCACCCCCGAAAGGGGAGAATCAAGTGTGCGTAGTTCGTGAAGTTTTGCCAAAATGGCCAATTAAATTTTTTTTTTCTTTTTCTTGAAACTTTAAAAAGAAAAGAAAATAACAAATTATCAAAAGAATTGACGAAAATCTTTTTGCATTTTTTAGGTTTAAACTCCCTATACAAAAATGAAATCTATGATTACCAAAGAAGAATCTTTTTGGGTTTTCGATTTAGAATTTCATAGGAAAATGAAACTTGAAACTATTAAAGAAAAATCTTTTTGTAGTTTTCTTTTAGAGATGTATATGAAACACCTACTCTAAGTGAAGAGTGAAGAAAATCTTTTTGAATTTTTTAGATTCCTGTACAACATGAAATCTATGGTTACCGAAGAAAATATTTTTGGATTTTCGATTTTAAATTTCATACGAAAATGAAACTTGAACCTATTAAAGGAAAATATATTTTTTTGCTTTCTTTTAAAGATGTACATGAGACACCTACTCTAAATGAAGAGTGAAGAAAATCTTTTTTGAATTTTTGAAATAAGATCCCCGAACCTAAAATAGGTTGCCTACGTATCTCACTCCCGAGAGAGGAGAATCAGGGGTGCGTAGTTCGTCCAGATTGGACAATTAACGATTAACTAACAGATTGACCCTAACTTAAGGGCACAACCAAAGACAAACGAATAAAATCTTTTTGAAGTTTTTTTTTTCTTTTAATTAGACACTTCAACTAAACTGACACCAACAATTATGAAGGAAAAAAAAAAATTTTTTTGGTATTTTCATTACATGAAATGTACAAATTTCTACCATTTTTGCATTTTCTTTTATAAAAACTGCTAAAAAAAATCTTTTTTTTGAAAATTTCGAATTATGAATGCATGCTAAAGGAGACAAATGAAAAATCTTTTTGATATTTTCGTTTTTGAGAAATGAGTGCAAAAGGTAATTTTTTTTTTTTTGAATTTTTGGATTGTGAAGAACAAAAGCCATAAAGAACACTAAAAGCTACGACACTCTTTTTTTTTTCTTCTTTTCGACTCACTTCACTTTTTTTCTCTATTTTTTTCAACAGTTCTTGCCTACGCACCTTACTTCTAACATATGTTTTCACCAAATCAGTCCGTCAAATGACCCCATTACCCTCAAAGATGCAACATTTAGCACGTAGGGATGCGTTAGAGGTGAGTCTCCTACAAAGGACCAAGTGGGCCCCGCTAGGTCTCAATATGATGCACATAAGCATGACCTAAAGGCTGACCTACGTTGTGGTTTACTAACAAGGCCGTTCGGGGGAGCATATGGTCGATAGTGGCTGCTTTGCTTTCCACCTACTCCATACATCCAACGGCTCCCCCCCTAAAATAAAGGTGACTCAACTAGAGTTCGTGCGCACGATGTGCGCTCCGAGACTTGTTATGGAAAGAATTGACTCGGGTTATGCAAATGATGTCAGATATAAAGCGGTAACACATAGGATAAATACTGTAAACAAAGAGCACGAAAATGCACAAAAGTGAAAACACAAACAAAAATCACAAACAATGCTTATACACTTGTAATGCCAAACAAAGCCTATACGACTCCAAAAAAAGCTCGGATTCTGAAATAGTCCCCAGCAGAGTCTCTAGAGCTGTCACACCCCTTTTTCGACTCCAAAAAAGATATGTATTTTAAGGTTTGAAAGGGTTTTTTATTAAAGTGACAAAATGAAGATTGGTTCCGAAAAAAGATTGTTTTTACATTCAAAATCAGAGTCGCCACTTGGCATAATCTGGTGTGCCAAGTCACCATTGGAAAATCCTTTTCGAAATCATTTGACTCTTTAAACCGATTTACGAACAGAGATTCCGGCTAAGGAATTCTGTTGACCGAGGGGAAGGTGTTAGGCACCCCTCGATCCCGTGGTTCGACCACGGTCGCTTGGTGGAGCGTATCGGCTAATTTGACATTACAAATGTACAAACCACATAAACACACAAAACAAGCAAACAAATAAATCACACAAAATTCAAAACAAACAAAAATAATGTTCAGTCCAAATTATACAATCCAAAATAAAAGAGGTGCTGAAATATAAAACCTATTCTATTCTAAACTAATCCTAAACTAAACTCCACCCGACGTTTCGGGCCTTGATCACGAGCCTCCTTTGCGTACATGCTACTTTAGGGCATTCCCCGGATAAATCAATACAAATCCTTCGGGGCATTCCCCGGCCAAATGAGTACAATTTAAACTTTTCGTGCAATAAAGTAGAAAGTACCATTCACACACATATTCAAACACTCCAATAAATCGTTATTCTTAAATTTGCCTAACCGGCCTACGTTTGCCTACCAAGTTCAACATATCACAATTCTATCATGTTTAATATTATCAATACATAAAAATTAATCAATATTCATTTTCCTCCATTTTTAATCCCCACCTTAATTCATTTTTAACCACGTGATTAACCCATTTCAATACACAATCCACCAATCGAGAATAACGAAAATTCACCAATCATGCTTAGCACATCACACACCCAAATGTCACCAACAGTTCACATCAACAAACAAACCACGGTATCGAATCACACGTAATCACAATCACATAAGAATTAAATAAAAGAGAAGAAAAAATTGGACCTTAAATTTGAAGCTTTCAAACTCAATGTTATTCGAATAAAGAGAGTCCGCACCCGAAAATCTCGAGCCGAACCTTAACACCAACAATCCAACTCGACAAATAATGACCCGTTCACCGTCACTTTTCACGCCGTCACTGTTCACCGGTTACTTTTTTTTTTTTTTTTTTCGTTGTTGTTCTTGTTCTTGTGAGGAAGTTATTTGGTGATTCTTGTTATTGTGGAGAAGATGATGATCAAAGAATGAGCCCCCTTTTTCTTCTTAGAATTTTTCTTTTATAATGAGTATGGATTTGTTATGATGTGGAAATTTTGATGGGTCCCCCATATATTCTTTCTTTGTGGGCAAGAAAAAGGTGGGGGGGAATCACATGGGTAGTTAGGATAGGTGGAAGCTTTTGATTGGGTAAGTTGTTAGGATAAGATAAATTAGTTAGAGGTATTTTTTTGTTTATTTTTGTATTTTTTGTGGGATATAATTACATGGGGTTGGACACATGGTAAGATGAACTAAAAATGAATAAAATTAGACTTCGGGAGGGACAAAATTAGGTGTCTACAAATAGTTTCACTTTTTTATAGTTTAGGTGTGTAATTGGTCACTAGTATAGTTAGGTGTGGCTTCGACTTTTCGGATATAGTTTGGAGTGGAAACGATGCCTTTTCCCTTTCTTTTAACATATAGTTTGCGAAAAGAGGCGCAAGTGAATTGAGACCGGTTAAGTTTTTGGAAAAATTACATATATACACATGCTAACTTTATCTTATTACATTACATCCCATGTTGAATTTTTTTTTATAAAAATCCCAAATTAATTACTTAAATTCCTACCTTTTTTATTTTCTCTCTCTTCCTTCTTATACATTCCAAACAACCATATTTTGCTCCATATTTTTCTCCTAAAATCTTGCTACCTTTTCTCTCCATTTATTTAGTATGCTATCTATGATTATGAGTAGCAGTTGTAATTCCAATTTTACCTTACCTTCTTCATCACCATTTCACTTCTCCTTAACCAAATCTACTCGTAATCCATAAATCCAAAATTATTTTTTTTTCTTTTTCAAAAAAATAAAATTAAATTCGAATTAATCAAATAAACACTCTCAATAACAAAACAAAATCAAATTGAAAAACCCCTTTGATTATTATTTTGCGTAATTCTTTTTTTTTTTTAATTTAAATTTTTTATTGAAGGAATTTATTATGAAAGACATATCTGCTAGAAGAAGTGCGGTCATAAAGTCTTTCTTTCCCCAAGGGCAGAAGGAGTTCGGAATGACTATCTCTCTCGTCCAGTCCACGAAAATGCCCCCAACCCCTTCCTTCGTAGAGCCCGTGTATTGTAAGTGATCCGAACCTGCCCGGAGCGAGACCTATATTAGACCAATAATAAATTTATAATACTTTATGTATAGATCTTGAACAGTGATGGCTTGAAATGTATTCATATTTCGTACGGCCCTTAAAGGAATGGATCAATTATGAACTTGTTGGTGATAGGCGTTGGGGGTGCTTATTACGCTGTCTTTTTGACCAACTATGGGGGGACGAAACTAAAGGCCAAAGCCAAAAAAAATATTTACTGGGATTTTCCCTTTCACTTATTGAATTTTCCTTTCACTTATTTGTTAATGATTAAAACAACATATTACTAATTAATCTGACATTATATTTTGAACACATAATATGTTTCCTGTTATGTACCTTTGCCTATAAGTGAATCTTACATTGAACTAAAGACTAATACGTTTTAAACGTATGCATTACATAACAGCATACATGTTGTAAAACGTTTATTACTTGTAAAAAAATTACAGAAATTGTTAATATCATGCCCATTTATAATGTATGATGCTATATCATACATTGATACGAATGTATAATCGAATATTATACATTCGTAAGTCTACTGTAATGGCACAGTTTCACTATACATTGCTTTGAATGTATAACAACTTATTATACATTCAAACGTTTACTGAAAAGACACACATTTATTATACATTGATTTGACCGTATAAAAACATATTATACATTCGTAAATTTCCTAGAATGATACTGTATATAATTTTATTTTTTTTAAATTGAATTCAGTTAAATTTCGTTATTGTATTTCTAACCTCATACATGTTAAAAACGTATAATGTTATATCATATATTTATTACACATGAACTATTAATGTACAACATTTTAATACACCGTGTGTTTCAACAATTACTTACTCCTATAGAGGGTAAGTTACATAGTTAATGTGCATTTATAATCATGTTCTAACTTCAAGTTATATGGTTACGAACTATGATATAGGAAAAAAACATAAAAATTTTATACTAATATAAATCATTGATTAAAGAAATTAACATCTATAATCAATAATAATAATATATATTACTTGCTCCAGCATTCAAAAAAAAAAACTAATAAAAAATGTTTATACAATCAAAACCATTCAAAGCATCCGCACATAGAAAACCATATTATATTCTTCATGATTCCTTTGGAAAGAAACCGCAAGTTTTGCGGTTGTGATCAACTCGTCCGCATTTATCGAAATTACTATTGCGTTACTTTTGTATGACGTATCATTAATTTCTGACTCCCAAATTTCAGAATGTTGCAACAATATGGGGATATTCATACTGATTTTACTAGTATTGAAGAACGTATGTAGAAGAAGATTTTAGTAGTTTTGAAGAACGGGTGTAGAAGAAAGTAGTTGTTTTTTGGCTTTTCAGATCGTGAATCACAGGAAAAAAAAATTATGTATAACAAAATTTTTAAAATTCAAATATTAGTTACATGTTTTATCAATAAATGACTTAATGTTGGCTAATTACTGCCTTTAATTAAGGAACTGTAAAATAATTAAAGATTCTCTTACCTTAAATATAGGATTAGCTGTTACATCATACATTCGACCAATGTATAATATGTGACCGAATGTATGAGTATGTTTGCAAAAAAAGGGAGAGAGAAAACAACAAGGGATTTTGTGTAATTATTTTCATTGTCTAGGGGATTTATGTTGTTTACACTAAGTTTTTTCTTTTTTTAGGCTAGAAGGCCCAAACATGTGATTTTACACACACACAAAAAAAAAGTAAGTAAGAACTTAACCGTCGCTTCAATGTGAAACAATGGTACGCTTGACACTGAAAAGACTATCTTATAGCATGTGTCTATGTTCTGATGCCTGTTTGACACTGAAAAGACTATCTTATAGCACGTGCCTACGTTCTGATGCCTGTTTGACACTGAAAAGACCATCTTATAGCACATGCCTATGTTCTGACGCCTCGTTATAGGCCACAAAACTTAATTGTCGCTTCAATGTGAAACAATGGTACACTCGACAATGAAAAGACCATCTTATAGCACGTGCTTATGTTCTAACGCCTTGTTTAACTCCTTTTATAGGTCGCAAAACTTAATCGTCGCTTCACTGTGAAACAATGGTACGCTTGACACTGAAAATACTATCTTATAGCACGTGCCTATGTTCTGATGCCACGTTTCAGACGTTGATTGAAGCAGGTGGGCATGCAGCTCGAGGTTGATTGTTGGGCTCTCGAGGGCCCTAACTCGAGGGCCATTATGACCGCATCCAGGTGTAAGGCGGTCTTATCCTGGCGAAGCCTCTCTCAAATGGTCTTCCCCCGGGTGGAGCCTCTCTCAGACGCCCCCGACCGTGTGCCTGTCTTACAAAGGCAGATGCTCTAGACTCTGTGTGACATACTATTTGAAGCCTGTTGGATCAATTATATGAATCATTCATATCCATTTTGCTTCATTTAGACCCTTCTGTATGGTAAAGATTCATCATTATTCACTATTCAGCTCTGAGATAATACTGATTTGTTTTCATTTTTTGAGAACTATATCGACCAGAACAGATTTTTCATGTAAATACGAATACAATAACAACTACATCTCAGTCCCAAACAAGTTGGAGTCGGCAAAGAAATATATTTTTCTTCAAGCTATGTACAATCAGAGTAATGCAACAAATGAAAAGGGAAAGCTTGGTAACATTAACACTTGGTAGACTTGATCTATTTTGACACAGCAAACTCCATGCAAAATCAGGTCAACATTTAGCCTATTTAAGTAATGTACCTCTGGATTCCTGAGGATTATCCTTATTTCGCCAACGAAAAGAACAAGCAAAGCCTACAGAGTCTTCGTGTTTCTTTCATGGCGTTCTCATGTCTGTACATTCTTGATATTCCCATGTCATTTTTCTCTTCACTTAGCAGCCATCCTACAATCTTGAACGACGAATACATTTCATAGGATTGAAAGGTGAATGCCTTCGAGTTGATGGGAATGATACTTTTCTGAAAGTTGGTGATGACCTTATGTCCCAGTCTTCAACAACCTTTGGGACACACACGTCAAATAGAACTTGACCAAGAACACCATGAGCGTTGATTCTTGGTGGGCTTGATAGGGGAATGTATCGTTCTTTCTGTTCGTGCTGAACTGATCCGAAATTACTGCCCTCGTGATATTCCACAGAGCTGGGTACAACAAAGTGGTCATTCAACTCGAGAACAATTCTTTGGAAGCTTTGATTAGCAGTAGCAGCTGCTTTTCTAAGATTCCCTAAAGGCTCGGAGATTTCATCGTGCGACCCTTCCAACCCCATCTTCTCCCCTTCAAGTTGACGGATTCTTTGAGAATAGATCGTAGCAGCTTTTCCAAGAACCTCAGTCACGGCAGCCTTGTATTCAAGCTGGTGATACCGATAGTGACCTGGTTGACGCAAGTCACAATAGAAAAGTTTCATCAAAATCACATGATTGTGAAAAGCTGTAAAACCTGAATATGCATAATAACAAAAAATGTACTATCTTGTGCCAATGCCAACCTGATGAATCCTAGTTAAATGACCATCCCTCTAATAATTCCACAAAACAATATGCTTGATCTCAGAAATGACAGAGAGAGACATAGAATGATTGCAATTTTTAATCGACGAGAGATGTCAACAAGACTGTTTTGGATTGGAAAGTAAGGCAAGAGAGCGAGCCTGACTACAGAAGCTCAAGAATCAAGATTCTTGTGAATGTATGCAACTCTAGTTCTTGCAACTGGTTCTTTTGGTCTTTCCTAAGCTACTAAGCTCCTTGAAACTCAACATTTACGAGCCATCACTAATACTTTCATCTGAAGTTCTATTCTTTTTCCTCCTCCTAAGGTGTAAAAGATAAAATATCATGAGGGTCAACTTCTGGTCTCCTCTACTGTACTGAGTAATTATTAGAATCTAAATAGCAGATATGGTACTACTAGGAGAGTTTTTAAAAAATATTTATTGACATCTAATAGATTCAAAATGTCAAGACTCCATATTGCACGTCAGGAACCAAGAATATTTCCACAGGATTAACACCATACCTACGTGAGGGGAGTTACTCCATTTTAGCAGTTTCACATCAGAACCGAGATCTTTAAGTCGCTGAGCAAAATTAAGAATAGTTTGATAGGGAGCAAGATCATCATCTTCTGAGCACAATATGAGATAGGGAGCACCGGTGCTCTGTCCAAAAACATTACTATGTCAAGCAGAGATATACAAGGAGCGACAACAATAAGCTGAATCAAAAGTTGAGAGACACTCACAACAGAAGCATACAGAGTCTGCCAAAACTCAGCACGGTGTGATTCAAATCTTCTAAGGAAGAGGGCATCCAGACTGGAAGCAATTCCATTTGCTATCCATGAGGCTAGGGGAGGAGGACGTGACATTCCAAGAACTGTTGGATGTAGTATAAATCTAGTACCCAGATCACTAGTAAAGTCAACTGGAGAAGAATCGAAAATGTAGCCCGAAAGACAGTCTCTAACAAGCCGGAACTCACCCTTCATATTAAACATATGAAACAAATTATCAGATCATCAGAGATCAAGTGTATCACGTTACTTAAAAAATAAGGTAACGGATTACCACAATTAGGAAGCGGGTGTGGTGGAGGTATCATAAGTTTTTAGAAGATAAAGCAACCAAATATCACAAAAGGAAGAAGAGGTGTTATGATATGCTAATGGTGTCCCTGGTATAGAAATCTTTTAGATAGAATAGTACAGTAAGCTTAAAAATTTGAGAACACAAATCATGTTATGGAATGGAAACTAAGTTGCCATTCATGATTTAACCACTTCACTGATGCCCAAGCCTGTCTCATAGTAGCAAACTCATATCTAAAGATTGGGAAAGAACATAAACATCAACAACTATGCTGCAGTCCCAAACAAGTAGGGCTGAAAGAACATAAACATCATGAGAGAAAAACACATGGAGTATACCAGATTGACATGTTCTTCACATTTGCCCTCGATTATCTGTGATCAAATTAAAGAACAAAAGAAATTAGTTGCACCATGTAGAACACACTATGATAGAAAAGAATGAAACACTTCAAATTGTTGTAGGTACTGATGTACATATTTGGCAATGATGATATACTACATTTTTCAAAGAATTGTACTTTACCTGGAGAACCTTGTACATGCAAGCTTTAGGTCCACCAGAAAAAGATGCAAAGACAACAGGGCACGGTCTAACTTTTAGCTCCTACACATACAACATAAAACAAAGTGCCCATTAGAAAGTCATAACATGACAGAAACATGGTTATTAATTTTTATATGATACTAACCAAGTCCTTAGGTATTCTTGCTAATTAGTCAAGAGTCTAAGAAAATAAAATACAAGGTCTGGATTGAAAATACACTCACACGTTCAGCTTGTATAACCATTTGCGAGTTAATGGGAAAAGGAAATATATAGAAAAGATAAGCCATCTTAAAATTTGAGAATTTTATTAGATTTGATGAGTTTGGATATCTCTTTTTAGCAGGGTATCGCTGTTCAACCATGTCAATTTTTTCAGTCGGTGAGCACAGTTGTAAATATATCTGCTTAGAATCTTCTGAAAATGGAGATGGCTAACTGCTCCCAAATTAGGCATTTAAGCAAGCAATGGGCTTTATAAGGTTCCTAGGTCTTCCCGTGTGATCCCATTTTAGAAAGACATCAGAAATGTAAAGAGTTCAAAAGGTGTCTGCTAAAAAGCTGGTGATGATTTCCAGACTTTTGGGAGATACTTTGTTGGGCCACTCCTCTCTGAGATAGGTTCAGCCTGAATAATAAACTCTCATAGAAGCCAAAGACGCTCGAATTTCAGATCTGAAATTTGGACTAATTGGCATCTCATGGGGTCATAATTCAGAAGGCCATGCTGTTTGTAGGAGTAAGATTGGGCCTAAATTTTCTATTTCAATTTGGACTCAAAATAAAGGACTTTGCAGTTGGCCTCTTAGACACAGCTTTTGTAGAACTTTCATACCACAGCCTCGAATTTTTATGGATTAGATGCCCATTTTCTTCTCCTTCACAATAGTTCAAAACTTCTGGGGAAGTTTTTTTTCTCCGTAACATCCTTATATGCTACTAGTGGAACAGGAGGTCCTTCCTTTGGAAAACTACAATATAGTTTCTATCCTGGCAATCTTGAGAAAACTCAACAAGGGGGTGAAGGAGACTACATAACAATGTTAATATGCATCATATGGGAGCAAAGGCTGTTAATCATCTTCTACTCCTGCGTGAAGTATTGTTGGATTTGTAGCAAATGTTCTACTTCATTTTTGTCACATTGAGCCATGCCTTTGGCCATTCATGATTGCATTGTCTGCTTGGACGAGAGAACATTGTAAACTTAAGGACACGGAATCAGGAAAATGGTCCCACGATACCTTATCATGCAGGCCTTCGAGAAGGAGAGAAATCAAGAGCTCCTAATTTCCCATGAAATTTAAATAAGATTATCCATATAATAAAGATTTCAGAACCCATCAATGATCCTTTTCGTGCGCTGAGCATGGAGAAAATGACGGACTCAAATGACTTAAGACTCCCAATTTTTCAGTGGCAGAGTTCCAGAAGGAGTTGAAGAGTTAATGATGTTCATGGATTCTTTTGATCCTTCTTAAGACCAATTCCATCTAAACTAGATCCTTGCATTGTACTCTTTTGGTTGTTTTCTTTAACCCCACCATTATTTTAACTTGACATTGTCTATTAAAAATCCCTCTTTTACCAAAGGAAGAAAAAAGATTGTAACTTTACATAGAACTAACCTCAACAAGCTCATTCACAATCTCTGCTGCCAAAGCTGCAGCTTTATCAGGGAAAAACCTGCAAGATTAATGAGCAACAATCTCATAAGTTCGCATTGCAGGTTCTCTTTCTTTAAAAGTTGGACAGTAGGAGAAAGAAGCAGCTAACATAATGTGAATGTCACCAATATAATAATAAAAATCCATAATCAGAGTAAGCTTGAGAATATCGTAGAATCCACCACCTTTTCTTTGATCAGTAATAAAAGCATCTCATTAATGAGCATCCAGATGATGCAAAAATGTACAAAAGACATAATTGACTCCTATTTGAAATTTAAAGAGCTAACAAAATCCAAAAAATTAATTACATCATTTACACCGCCCACCTACTTATTCTGTATTCCTATCTGACGGGACAAGACAGAAATCTCTGATAAATTTTTGGAAACTACGAAAAAGATGGTACTAGGAAACCGAGGTGGATATCAACAAGTAACATTTTGCATATAGGAACATATGAATAGCTCACATCCACAAGCCAGAGTTCGATTCTCTATATTAACTGAGATCTACTAAACATGGATAAGTTCATCTCACGTTAAGTTCAATTTATGCACCATCAATTTTGACAGCTACATTTCATTTAAAAAACATTAAGTACAGCCTAAATTCTCATTTACACTGCTCGAAAACTGCCTCCAACCTAAATTGACAGACAGTCTA
Source organism: Capsicum pubescens (assembly GCA_030864215.1). NCBI lineage: Eukaryota > Viridiplantae > Streptophyta > Magnoliopsida > Solanales > Solanaceae > Capsicum > Capsicum pubescens. Next base: position 12,083,345 of record CM061541.1, on the reverse strand, counting down.
TCTTCATGATGTGCTTCCAATGATCACTAAGTCAGAAGAAAACTTAACTTTTTAACTAATTTAAGCAAATTCCAGCAAACTCAATAAGAAAAAGAAAAAAAGGAACTACTTTTCCAAGAACACAAAAAAATCAAAGAAATGAAGCACAAGAACAAGGCAAGCTAACATAAAACTTATCATTATATGATCATCAATTGGGGTTAAGACTTCATAGATAAGCTAAATGGAGAACCATAGCTCTCAGCTGTCCTAGTCTTGTTGGACAGAGTTACCTAGTAACCAATGTGGGAGGTGACATATATTACGTGGAATTAATCAAGATGTACATAAGCTAGCCCAGACACCAAGGTACAACAACAACAATGACATACCCAGTATAATCCCCACGAGTGGGGTCAAGGGAGGGTACACTGACCTTACACCTACCTTAAAGCTAGCTCGGACACCACGGATATATAATTTTTTAAAAAAGAAAGGAGCTAAAAGGGAGAATACATACATATTAAGGAATTGAGAGTGACAAACAAGAGAATTCCATCCAAGAGAGGAATATAAATCAACATAGTTCTTGATATGTTTATCTTGACTTGACATCCATGCGAACACCACAACTATTCCTTCCATCTTCCCCCTCTCTTTTCTCCCCCAATAATACCTTCCCCCAAAACCCCACATCCTCAATTTCCCCAAAAATCTTGAAAAAAACAAAACAAAATCTCCAAACCCCACAAACCAAAACCCCTCTTAAAACAAAGATTTCAATCTAAAAATTTGATCTTTTTTCTCTTACAACAAAATTCCAAGGTAAAAATTTGATCTTTTTTTTTTCTTAAAACAAATTTAAGCTAAAATTTTGATCTTTTTTTTTTTTTCTTAAGACAAGATTCAAGCTAAAAATTTGATCTTTTCTTTTCTTCAAACAAGATTTAAATATATGATCTTTTCTTTTTTCGTGTGTGGGTATTTTTTGTTGCCTCGATATCTGTAATGATAAATTATATTATATTTGGAGTTTCTTTATTATACTATTATGATTATGATTGTTCAGCAATTGCCATACTTGTTTCCACTTTGGATTTTTCTGTAATCATTGAGACGCCCCCCGACTTTCCAATATCTCTGCTCACCCAATGCATTGCCACATTGCAAATGGAAAGTACTATTCTACCCTTACGTTGATCCACGTGGCAGGTTTTGTTTGGTCGTTGATAGAGTTAGCATCACCAGCTGGTGAAACTGATGATTGGTTAAAATGTCAATTTTACAGACAAAAAAGGAGAATTTTCATCTTTACAGCTGGTCCATTTACTGTTTATGTTTTATGAATAGTCATATATATTGATTATATCGAGGAGAGTGGTAAGTGGTAAAATTATTGTCATGTGAGCCACAAGTTACGAATCAAGCTATGAAATTAGATTGTCGTAGAAATACTATAAGGCAAGACTGCTATAAATTATAATTAACCCTTGTGGTTCGATTTTCTCTCGAAATGCTGCGATAACAAAAGTTTTACTGTGTGAATTGCCTTTTTATACATCGTTTATACATATATTAATACATAAATTATGCATGATTATACACATATTATACATTTGCTCGCTATTTTAAGTTTATATGCAGTTGAATGGATAATTATTCGGTTTAATCCTTCCAAAAATAATTTGGGAAGTAGCAAATCGTATTGGATAATTGATGTTGTTTGAAAGTAATTGGCAACAGGAAGCCGTAAACAAAAAGTCTTCAGCCAATTAAATTACTCCTATTTAATTTATGTTCAAAGTTTTCATAAATTAATACAAGTAGTACTAAATTAATTTTTGACGTGCCTTGTTAAAACATAGTACCTCACTGACTATTATTAAGGAAATAATAATAATAATGATCCACTTATTTAATTAATTCAATTTATTTGAATTCGATTTTCATTCTACTAAAATTGGGCTACTATGGAGTTAGAGGTGACAACATTAGCTCATAAAATTATAATTCGACCAACTCGCTCAAGTTTGAGCTGATTGTTGACCTGTTATTTATTAACTCAACTCATTTTAACATCCTCAATTTCAACCCAATCCGTCCATTTGATACCCCGATAACCTCACACTAAATAGGGGATCATTTATATACTAGATAGACAACCCAACTGTAGCAAAAGCATCATTAACTTCACTCCAAATTAGTTTTCAGAACCTAAGTTGCGCGGACTCTTCATTTTTGACGCCGCACCCGTGTTGGATTCTTCAAAAATACACTACTTTTGGTGAATCCGACACACACCTGTTGACATTTTAGACGAGTCCGAGCAACATAGTTCAGAACCATTTGGAAGATGAGATCTACACAAGTCAAAGAGGTAATCAGTACCAAATCTTTGTTGCATATCTTGATCCCACTTAAGTTGATCTCCAATTTAGTAGCCATTGAATATGTCAACTTTTCTCAATCTATATGGACACATCACTACAACAACAACAACAACAACATACCCAGTGTATTCCCACAAGAGTGGGGTATGGGGAGGGTAAGATGTACGCAGTCCATACCGCTACATCCGAGGAAGTAGAGAGGTTGTTTCCGATAGACCCCCGGCTCAAAGTAGAGAACAGTAAACAAAGGGATTAGTAACCTGAAAAATAAGAAGTATTCACGCTAATAGTTGTAAAAGATCGTCACAATAGTATATATAAGTCAATTTTTTTCCAAATGTGTGTCACTCAAATGCATTCAAAGTAATACGCCATCCAAACGTCGTGCCACTTAGACAACATAAGTTTTTTTTCACTTCCCTCTTAAGCTCATGCTCTTCCGCTTCTGATTGATGGCAAAACGTCGTGCCATAGCAGGGTTGTAGAATGTTCTCATGTGCTCTGACAGTTTGTGAATGGCTCTCAGATCACCGATGGCTGAAAGCCGCGTTAAAAATGAGTCAAATTTGCGGTATGGCAGTTTCATACCTCTGTTCACAGCTTCTTCCAAGAGAAAACATGCCTCTTCAGTAGCATTGTTATCAAAAAGCCCTTCAATCATCACACAATATGTTTCTGTAACACGCTCACAACCCCTCTTAGACATCTCGTGCCAGGTCTCAAAGGCGCCCTCAACGTCACTCATTCTAAAGAACATCACAATTAGCATATTATACGTCTGTACACTAGGAACACACCTTACTTCCGTCATTTTCTTATAAAGCCTAAGCGCTTCATCTCTGTCTTTATTGTCGCAAAGGACCTTAAGGAAACAGTTGTAGGTAACTATATCAGCAGGGTAGCCTTTGTTTCCCATCTCTTCCAAAATCTTATAAGCTGCTTCGATCTTTCCAGCCAAACACATACCTTCAATGAGGTCCTTGTACGTTGAAACATCAGGAACACATCCGCTATTTAACATATCCCCGAGAACTTTAAAACATTCTACCATCATATCGTTCTGAACAAGTGCCACGATCATAATAGTATATGTTTTTGCAGTGGGAGAAGACATGGTCGAACCTTTAGTTCTCATGAACTCGAGAAGTTCAGCAGCCTGCATCACCATTCCTGCATTGCAAAATGTCTCAATAGCAGTATTATAAGTGAAGTTATCGGGTGTATGTCCTAGGCTGATCATCTGTTCAAGAGTGCTCATAGCTCTATTGGGGTCTCTAACACGACACCAACCGAAGAAAAGAATGTTATAAGTATCAGCAGTTGGCTTGACCTTATTCTTCACCCGCGCAAACAGAGCCTCAGCTTCCTCCACAAGACAGCACTTACACAAGGCATCCAACAACAAATTAAAGGCATGTACTTCGGGTTGTGTCTTCACTCGTATCTTCTTCTTCTTCGCAAATTTATGAAGATGTGTCAAATGCTTTTTAGTATACTGTCTAAGAATTTTCAACAACACTTCTAACGGAACCAAACTCTTATCATTTCTCTTCATGTAGTCCAGAAGATCACAAACAACACGAAACTGCTTCACCTTATATTTCGTACTAGACAATATATCAATCATCTCATTATACGCTTGAGCCTCGTGACTATAATTTTCTCGATTTCCTGCCCACGTAAAGAACCTAAACGCTAACTTCTCTTCATAACGAAGCTTTTGCAAGACCTCTACCACCAATGGTGTTGTCAATTCTATTTCAAGCTTATCCAAAGCTCTCTCCATCTTATGCCCTGGATTGGAGTGATCCATAACAACCTTGTAAACATTATCAATGGGCTCATTGCTATAGCTTTCTATCGTTTCCTCCAACGAAGAAAATGCAGAATTTTCGTCACTATAAAACCGCTTACAGGACAAGAATGACGGTACCCAAAATCTTGAACTTCTACTCGAGATAAATGACACCATTGTAGCAAATAGATATCGTGATTCATATTTGCTGGCATTCCCATGAATATATGTCGATGCTACTGAATTTGGCCTTAGATTTTGATGAAGTACACGATTTTGCCAGTGAAATTTCCTCCCCAAAGTCTTACACATAAACGATACAACTTTGAGCTGAGACATTAAAGAATAAAAAAGGCAGCCCCGTGCACTAAAGCTCCTGCTATACCCAATGTCCACCAAAAATTCTATGCATACACATAGTTAACTTTCACAACGAGCAACTTTGAGCTGAAACATTACATAAATTAAAAGGCAGTTCATACACTAAAGCTCCTGCTATATGCGGTATCTGAAGTGCTGGATCGCGAGGGTCTATTACAGAATCTGCACCAAAAATTCAATGCATACGAATATTTAACTTTCACAACGAGCAAAACAAATCATCATTGAATAAATCATATGTGTGGTTTTTCATTGAGGCATTTCATCGAACAGGTTGAAGCTGAAGTTAATCACCATAGAGCTCTCTTCCAAGATGCCTATTGTAGAAGCATACATACGATGTCGTTTCGCTCCGTTGAGTTCGCTCTCCGGAGCTAATAATAAAAACTTAATTAACTCTCAAAATTTTAACCATAACTTATTAGAAGAAAGTATCCTTACCAATTAACGGGCAACGCCGGCATCAAAATACTTGATTTCTAATTATTCATTATTTTAAAAATAATTTTTTATTATTTTTAATATATTAAAAAAGATAGTAATTATTATTTTTATGTTTTTCCTTAATATTACTTCCTCCTCCGTTTCGTATTAATTGACTTCTATAAATTTAACTTACCTATTAAAAATTAATAAATACCGATAAACGTTACATATTTACACTTGTGTATCTCTTAAAGGCAATGCTTTAACATTGAAATTATGATACCTATTAGTCCATCTCATGCATTACCTCTAGAACATTGAGTATTTACGATTAAAACTAGTAATAATCATTTAATGTTGATTTTGATAATTGAGATTTATACATTATTCAATAATTTTAAAAACTGTAGATGTATTTAGTATTCGTATCAAGAGTAAAATGGGAAACATGTATATATATATAAAGTATTCTTGATTTTAAAACTTGAATAACTAAATTAAAACATTATTATTCAATTTAGACAACCGTTGATAATTTATATATGTACCTATTTTACTCGTACTATTAAATAAGTGTTATTTATTAGTATTTGTAATATATTTTTTAAAAATTTAATTTATTATATTCAAAGGTACACGTAGTATAGTTAAATTATATCGATCTTTTAATCAATAATGGACATGTATTATTGATCGGGGAGGGTGTACCATCCTTCGTTCAATAATAATATTTACTATTATATTAAAAATAAATATTCAGTAATGTTTATTTAATATTAAAAAATTATAAATAATTTATTTTTTATTTATTTTATCCCTCTATTATTTATCATTTCTTTAACATATTTGAACAAGGAAGTACTGATTAAACTTTTTTTTTTTTTTTACATTTTAGCAACAAAAAAGGCAATAGAAAAACCCGAAAAAGGCATAAACTTTCCGTCCGACTTTTTTGTTTTCACGTAGTAAATCATAATCTTAATAATCAGAATTCCCAAATACTCACTTTAATCTCACAGATTAAAAATCCTTATCACTAAATACAGCTGCCGGAGCTAATTAAAGAATCTCCATTACTATTATATACCAGTTATACTATAGTGCTTTACTACTACATCTCCATTATTATTATCATCTTTCCCTATTCTGCATATTTAATATAAAAAAAGAACTACTTACAAAAAATATAGAACGAAACAAGAATTCTTGGTATTGATATCATCGATCTACTTTAATCCAAACAAAAAAATCCCCAACAAATATTCTCCACATTTCTTAATTCTGGGGTGTCTTTTTTTTTTTTAAAAAAAAATTATTACTATTTTTTTAATAATAACTGATAAATATTCTTGATTCTGGGTTTTGTTGAAAAAAGTAACTGATAAATATTTCTTGATTCAGGGTATTTTTTATTTTTTTTTGAAAAATAAGTGATAAATATTTGTGGGTTGAAAGATGGTCACATGGTGGAGAAGTTGAAGGAGAAAAGTGGAAATGGCAAGAGGAGAGTGGAGAGGAAAATGGATGTCATATAAGAGAACAATGATTGTTATTTGTTCAATCAACATTTTTATTGCTCTCTATGTGCTTCATTCTCTTTACACTTCTGTATATATGTACCCTTATAGTGATGCTCAAAGAGGTAATCTTTGCTATTAATATGTATGCTTGTTCTGTTGTTTATGAATGTTGTGTTTGGCCCATTGGGGATTTTGTTGCTTTTTTCAAAAAGTTGAATGCTTGTTTGATAAATGTGTGGTTTTGTCACAACTTTTAGGTGTACACCAGATTGTTTTTGGATGATCCTTTCTCTTGATTCTGAATTTTCTGTTCACCCTTTTGGGATTTTATTGCTTTTTTCAAAAAATTGATTGCTTGTTTGGTAAGGGTGGATTTTTGTCACAGCTTTTAGTGTGCGCCAGATTGTTTTTAGATTACACTTTGTTTTGGTTTCTGAATTTTCTGTTTGCCATTTTGGGATTTGGTTGCTTTATTGGAAAGTTGAATGCTTGTTTGGTAATGGGTGGATTTTTCCACAGCTTTTAGGTGTATATCAGATTGTTTTTAGATGATCCTTTGTCTTGATTCTGAATATTCTGTTTACCCTTTTGGGATTTTGTTGCTTTCTTGGAAAGTTGAATGCTTGTTTTATAAATGTGTGGTTTTTGCCATAGCTGTTAGGTTTCACCAGATTGTTTTTAGATGACTTGCCATTTTGGGATTTTGTTGCTTTCTTGGAAAGTTGATTGTTTGTTTGATAAATGTGTGGTTTTGCCACAGTTTTTTAGCTATATAACATACACCAGGTTATTTTGAATTACCCTTTTTCTTGATTCTGAATTTTCTGTACTCATTTGGGATTTTGTTGCTTTCTTGGAAAGTTGAATGCTTGTTTGATAAATATGTGGTTTTGCCACAGCGTTTAGCTATATAACATACATAACCAGTTCATTTTTTCCGGATGACCCGTTGATGCTGAAACTTTTGTTGAGCCATTTTGGTAATTTTGTTGCTTTCTTAGAAAGTTCAATGCTTATTTGATAAATGTGTTGTTTTACCACAGCTTTTAACTATATAACATACACCCGCTTGTTTTTGGATGACCCCTTGATTCTGAATCTTTTATTAAACCATTTAGGGACTTTGTTGCTCTTTTAGAAAGTTGAATGCTTGTACTTCAGATTATTTTTGGATGACCCCTTTTATTGATTCTGGTTTTTCTGTTGCTCATTTTGGCATTTTGTTGCTTTTTTAAAAATTTAATTCTTGTTTGATAATAGGTTTCTAGCTATCCCTCAGATTAGTTTTGGATGAGCCCTTTTATTGATTCTGGATTTTCTGTTGGTTCATTTTGGGAAAGTTGAATGTCTGTTTCATCACTTGGTGCTTTTGACACAGCTTTTAAGTGTCTGCAGATTATTTTGAATGACCCCTCCTCTTGATTCTGAATCTTTTCTTGACCCATTTTGAGTAATATTGCTTATTTGTAATGTTGTTTGGTGGTCTGATAAATGGATGCTTTTGGGTATATAGCTTCCAGGTATACCCCAGATCAGATTAGGAAAATGGAAGAGTCAATTCAATTGCGAAAACAACTAGAACCTGTAGAACTTATTAATGTGGTAAGACCTTTATTGGGATTTTGGTGTTTGGTTTCTGAGTTTGCTGCTTTCCCATGCGCTTTGCTTGATGAGGAATGCTTCTTATCTGGTGAAGGTAAATGGCTTAAAGGACAAACTTTTGATGGATGAAAAGGTGCAACAAATACCAGAGAATATTAAAGAGACGATAACGGATGAGATACTAGCAACTTTGAAAGGCGTGAATGCCAATGCAGATGTGACCGTGGTACAAGGTATTGTGCCTTCAATATCTTTAAAATAATAAAATTCTGCCATCCTTGTTATGCAACTTCATTCTTAAAGCTTCTATTTGGGAAGATGCCTTAGCCGTTTATACTGGAGCTGTATCAGTTGTAGACTTCTAGTTATCTCATCTCTTACTAAAGTATATTTGGTCTGTGTAGTTGGTACGTGTGAATGTTTGTCAATCAAGGAAGTGCAATGTAGCTCATAAATCAATATGGAGATTTTACAACGTGATAAAGTTGCTGCTAATGTAATCTGTATCTGGTCTAGTTTCTAAGGTTTTCCTTTACCAAATTCAATAAAAATATGAAATCATTAAAACTTTCTTAGCGGCAGTTCATGTAAGAGTAGCTGAAACAGATGGTTTGGTCTTTCTGAAAAGAAAACTGTCAGATTGGGAAGACTGTTACACTTAATTTTGGGTTTTGGACACTTATACTCGTTAACACTTTTAGACAGTGGCAACCACTGGATTTGCTTTTAACATGAGATTTTCGGTTTAACCATTAGCTGAAAACTAAATGCTAATTTTCTCTAGCATATGCATATGATTTGTATGTCCTAGAATTGGGAGTTGTGGGAGCTTCGGAATTATGATATTTAGGTCTGCATATTTTCATTTTTTTTGTAAAAAGGAAATTGTTGTTGATCAGATGCTCAAAACCTGTGCTTTTTCTCTTCCTAAAAGACAATTCTATGTTGTTGTCTGGACATTAAGTTTCCAAAGTTAAGACGACGATAATCCACCGCCCAGTAGTGCTCTCTGAGCTTGATTTCTCCTAGCCGGTAACCGGTAGGTCACAATCTCCAAGTTGCATTTTCTGTCTTCAAGCCTTGGTTTGTCTCCAGGTTTCACTGTCTTGTCTTTCCTATGCAGGATCTGTAATTGCTACTTTTTTTTTTTTCTTTGAAGAACTGTTATGGATGAATAAAATTTTGAATTTGTGGTTTTTGGTTCTTCTTAGACAGTGGCTAATTAATGAATCAACCTTATCTCAAGATGTTATTTTTTTGTTCCGTTCGGATAGGAATGGGATAGGAATGGTATCTGATTTGCATTCCTTCTCTCCATTTATGTACTAATCATTTCATTGAAACTTTCGCTATTATCTACCCATAGAATCTTCAAATGTGAAACCCGAATTAGTCCGTAACTTCAGCAGTAAAACTACAAAACCAAGCTGTATAAGTCTTTGCAAATGAGTAGTATAAATAAATCTATTGCTGATGCAAGAAACATTGAGAAGTTAGATAACAGTTCTCTTCTCCTGGTACAATGCAGGGAGTTTCGTTGCTCTGATGTTACTTTTACTTGCTATTGATTGTCTACTTCTTTGCCACCCACCATGCTTAATGGTGCATTACGCTCTTGCTTACTATTCTCTATCTTGAGCCGGGGGTCTATCGGAAACAGTCTCTCTACTTCTTTGGAGGTAGCGGTATGGACTGCGTACATTCTACCCTCCCCAGACCCCACTTTGTGGGAATACACTGGGTTTGTTGTTGTTGTTGATTGTCTACTTCTTTCTTCTACTTTTCGCGTTTTCCGAGTATCTATTTACATATTCAAAACTGTTTGTAAACCTTATGCATCTTGGATTTTCAATTATGCTGTGAGGTCCTAATCTGAGATCTATATGGGTCTTCTAGTAAAATGGATATCTTGTAAGTTGGATGATTTTTGTTGGATCCTTATTCGCTCTTGGACTGCTATTTGTCCTGTTCAGTCCTGTCCCTGTTATGCATAATATATACTCGAGTACACGTGGGTTCAATTCAGAGGTGTAAATTTTGTACCTAGTTTCCAGTATGTTTCAAGCACTTCTAGCTTCCTTCATTCTGAAGGAAAACTTACTAATAAAATTGAAATATTTACTTGGTGATTGGTATATCGGAAACAACCTCTCTACCTCCCAAGGTAGGGGTAAGGTCTGTGTACACTCTACCCTCCCCAGACCTCCCTCATGAGATTACATTGGATATGTTGTTGGTGATTGGGTCTCTGATTGATAACGCTAATGATCTTTTACATTTCAGACTGTGTTAAAATTCATGGTTCTGATTGGGTGAATCATTTCTTTAACTGTTATTCGTTGAAAACTTTACCGTCATAATTGAACCATGTCTTCTCCATTTGTTACATGTGATCATAGTTGGTTAATTTTCGCTGATATACTTTTACTTGAAGTCAGATGAATAGAGCTGGTTGACTTTGAGTAGCCCATCTGTTGAATGAGCTGGCTCAAACCACCCTGTCACTATAGGTCAGAGTTATTTGGATTACAAGGAGTCTCGATAGTTGTTTAACTTTAATCTTGATTCCTCCTGCAATTCATTTAGGGATTGTCAGGTAAAACCCATTAGGGGGACTAGTATTTACGGAGCCTCATATTATGAGTGGTGGTTGCCGGGCTTTGTTCGTGGGGGACCATGTTACTTTTTCTTCTGTAGCTTTTCCTCTTCAAAATTGAATGCCTATGCTTGTTGCGTTGCTATTCTTTTTTTTTTTTTGGAATACTCATTATGTTATGTTAGTCTTTGTGAGGGTAAAAATTGATCAGTCGTTAGTCTCATTTTAAAGATGGAGTCGCTTTTCCAATCTAAATCAGGCCTGTAGAAACGACTCAAAGAACACTACTTCCTGCAAATTTATAGAACTAAAATTGCTTAAGTATATTATGAGAAATGTTAAAACATGTATTCTTTCACTTCTGAAATGGACATAGTAAAAAATCCAAGTATTCTGGAACAGAATAATATAATACAGTTATTTTCGATTTTTTGCAATTTTTAGTTTTCCTGTTTCCTAGTCCTCTTTCCTGATCGTTGACACCTTCAATTACAAGAACCTAATGAAAGTGATCCCCCTATCCTCCTGGCTGGGGATCCTCTTACATTGAATTCGCTGGATCGCCGCATGTTTATCATAGTGAGGTAATTGACTGGGTTCAAAATTGTGGCGTGGCCTTATTGTGCTAGATGCTTTTTGGAAGCACAGACATCTAAAGTCCATTGCCTTGGATTTTTGTTCTGAACTTTTCTATTCTATCGTGCTACTTAGTGATCCTATACTCTGAATATGAATGCATTTGTATGCATATCATTCCATATTAGCCTGAGATATTCTCGGTTAACAACTGGATAGCTCGTTGATTAATCAAATTAGTATTAGTGAAATATACAGAGGTGGCGTTTCGTATTCAAAAGCATAACTAGTATCTGTTAAGCCTCTAAAAAATTAGATCCCCTTTTTACAGTGCATGAACTTCCGCTTTACACCCAAAAAAAAAAGGAACAACAAACATATGACATAAGAGAGATTATGGAATTTAACAATGAGTTCCCAATTCCATCAAAGATACCCTTATTCCTTTCTCCGCATAGTGACCAATAGAATGCTTACAGGCGTAATTTTCCGAAGTTTTTTTTTCATCCAAGCATCTTATTTGTTAAGACTCCAAATTCTTATTACCTCCGCCACTGGTTTAGCTGATGTGGAAGTACCCTCTGGAGAATATGATGACTCTTAAAGTTAAAGTAAGTACAATGTAGTGATAGGTGATCACCATGCCTGTTATTACTTTTGCACATGCATCACCAGCTAACAAACATGCATTTACGTCTTCTCAATATTTTAGTTGATAAGATGGTTCCCTTCATTGCAGACTTTGGAGACTAGGGCACAAATTGCAACAAATGCAAAAAGTTTAGGTGATCTCTTTGTATTTGCTTAGGTTTTGTGGACATAGTTACCTGTTAACTATAATAGTAGGAGGATACACGTTGTTAGTATTGTGAAGGTGCGTGCAAGTTGCCCTGAACACTAATGTTATCCAAAAAGAAAGAAACAACATATACCTCCTCTCATTGCATATCCATGTGAAGAGCACCAGTTTCCTGGGTGGTTTAAATCTTCATATTGATGCTCATAAGTCTTGCGCTGCCTCCTAAGCTAAGAGATTATGACAAGACTTGAGGAAGGATTTTGTTGAAAATCCCTTCTTAATACCATCTTACCTTCTTTCATGCATTGTATAAAGTTATATTGCTTGTGCAGGAATCTTTCTGCCTCGTCCCCTCGCTGTCTGTATGTTTTCTATGCCATCTACCCTCAGTTCCAATTAATAATCACCACAATTGTAGCGTCCGTTGTATCTGCAATGGAGGAAAGGTGAAGGAACTCGTCTTTGGTGAACAGTACCATCACACCAAATGTTAAGCAGAGTGGAACATGTCGCCCGTTTCTGGCAATAAATCTAATATATCTTGAATCATCCTTTCTCTCCTCACGATCCCTGTCCATTAGTTTGTTCGTTAAGAATATTCCCTCTCTATTGACAGCCATCTGTAATGGGTGAAGCTGTACTTTTATAAATCACTTCCATCCGCAGAGCCTTCTCCCAATTTGTGAACATCTATACCATTTTTCGGTTAGTGCTCAGTTAAACATAGTCAATCTTCACATACCCATCCCGTTGGTTCCTAAAGCTCCCTCTTGTTGATTTATCTGCCTAAGGGAAGATCCAGGTATTTTCTTGGAAGCTCATCTACGTTTTCCAATCGCGGTCAGTCACAGAGATGTTCTTCACCTCAGCAATATGGATGGTTTAATTAAATGTCATTTAACTTGACGTTTAACAGTAGAAAAATACATGTGTGTGTAAAGATCGTAGTAGCCACTGAAACATTTTTGGATAAGGGTATCCAGTTTTATTTATTTTCTGAAGAGTTCTGCTGTTTTGAGAATGACTAGTCTGTTTGATATTTTTATTCTATGAATACATTATTCTGTAGTTCATTTGCAATTCATGGTTATCATTGTTGACGGTGTTTTTGTTGGAACAGATGCGGTGGAACGTTGGCGCAGAGAAAAATTGAAAGAAGCGACAGAACTTATTCATAAGAAGACATCAAATTCAACTACTTCCCTAAAGGAGGCTAGTATGTTCTATTTAGGACTGCTGTTCACATTTTGTATTTTCAGTTCTCTGTTGATGTTGCAGGGGATAAATTTTTGTGACATCGCTTGCAGGGTTACTTGTACGAGCTTTGGGTGATGACTGGGTTGATACATCAGAAGAAATTGGTCTCTGGATACCCGTTCAGGTCATCAACACGGAACACAATGACAAACCTGAGGGTGTTGAGGAACTTGGTAATCACATTGTCAATTGCTCAGTACAAACTCAGGAGAACCTGTCTTATTATAGATTCTTATGCAGTAATTTATTTTCTCCAGATTACGAAATCGTAGCTGGCAAGCAGCTTCCTATTGAGTGTCATGCCGAAGCTCATACTGATTATGGTGGTGATGCTGTCAGATGGGGCCTTACCCACCACAGAGAAACTGCATATGATTGTTGTATGGCTTGTTTGAATCAAGCTAAGCATGCCGGAGCTAACGAAAAGAAATGTAACATATGGGTTTACTGTCCATCAGAGACGGGATGCCACTCTCCGGATATTTATCAACACAAGCATCAGGAGTGCTGGCTGAAATATGTAAGTTCCGCCTTTTCCTTCACGGATTTTATTATCTCCCGTTCTTGTCTTGCAAATTCGATATTTACTATAGACTAAGCCGTTCTCAATCCCCCTCTCCCCCTTTTCATTTGCAAATGCAGGCAGAGAATCCTAAATTGAATTTTAAGGACCGCTATCCTGAATCATACAGAAACGCTCACCCAAATGCACCAGTAATTGTCCCGTGGATGTCTGGTGTTGTTAGTGTATAATTTTATCACTAACAAAACAGACACTTATCCTTGAGATTATTTTGGTGCTTCCACGATGTGAAGATGTATCAGTTCCACATTGAATCAAGAAAATCGGATCAGTTTTCTTGAGTTGCTGTTCATGAGAGTGCTGCTTCTCTTGTTGTTGTTCTATAGGAAGATAAGAGTTCATACCAAAGAAGATTTTTTTTTAGTATTACGCGGTGATTGGCATGGTCCTGGTAGCCTTAAGGATGTCCAGTGCCTAGGAAGTAACATTTTTTTTAACATTGTACTTGTTGATCAACGTTTTCAGTTGATGTCAAAAGTGGATCTTAGCAACTGTTTGGTCAATTATTGTCCATGTCTGTCAATGCAATTCAAACAAAGAATTCACTTACAATACTCTTTATCTGATGTCTTTTGATGGACTTGTGTTTTTGGCTTTCTTAATGTAAGATGTTTCTTTGCATCATTTGTTATCTCAGTACTCATATATTAATCAACAAAAACTTATCCACACTCAATGTTTATCTCAAACCATTGATAACACGACACTTACCCTCCCAAGACCGACCCCACTTGGTGGGAATATACTCGAAATATTGTTGTCGTCGTTGTCATTGATAACATGACACGTATCTTCTGCCTATACTAGGTAGGTTGAGTTGAGTTTGGTTAAATTATCACATGCTTTATGGATCAACATTCCCTAAGGCTAATTTTGAAGATTGTATTAATGGTGAAACCTGGTTTTATTATTCGTAACTAACTTATGGTAGTATTAATTATGCTTCATAAGGTATAGCTTTAAAATAATCATTAGGTGGATATCCTGAAAAGGAAATAGAGTTTGGTAAAGTGTATATATTCTCATGCCAAAAGATTTCTTGTTGAAATCATTTTCACCTTTTATAGGTGCAAGTTATTCCTCCACAACTATTTCACCTTTATACCTATTGATTGCTTTGGCAAGCCTAATAGATTTTTCTTATTAGGGTACACCATCATCGAATCCAAAAGCGTGCGTACCATGTGAACTTATGTTATGCAATGAGAAAAAAGCCAATAATCTACCAACATCTCATGCAATGTTATCTGAACACATTGGTGTAAAGACATGTCTTATTCAAAATCCAAATGATTAATCTCCTATACCAAAATAATTCCATGAGGTAATAACATTTGTAAGTGGTCATTTGTTTGGTGCCATGTCCTTTCACCCTTTAACTTCAATTGGAAGTGAAAAACAATAGCTACACAAATATAGAAGCATTACAATAAAACACAAACAGCAAATATAGTATATAAATCAGAAACTGACAAATTTATAAGTTGATTTGGCATAGTGGGTTGGGATAAGCAGTCCAAGTAACCATCACTTATTTTCTTGAAAACTCTTTTATTGTTGTCTTCACCTTAAAGATTAAAATCCCCCCCCCTAAAAAAAGTTAATAGAAGATGGAAGGCCACTTTCATGCAAAAATTTCAAATATTTACAAGTATTTAGTTCTCTTTGAAGAACCTTTTCACCTACAACACTCAAAGAATTTCATTTCTTTTTTTCTCCAAACATGGTATTCTCTCCTAACCAAGAAGTATCAACAAATCCTTCTAAGAGATGCAAATTCTTCTCCACAACTCTAAAGGATGCATTTGCCAATTGTCATATTTTTAAGGAAAGAAATTCTAGTACTCAAAGCTTAGAAGAAGAGAATGCAGTGGATGATTATGATGATGAAGAGGAAGTACTAATTTATACTCAAGATTTTCTTTCGAGTTCAATGTATTCATCTTTCTTGAGCCGGGGGTCTATTGGAAACAGCCTCTCTACCTCCGAGGTAGAGGTAAGGTCTGGGTACACTTTACCCTCCTCCCCAGACCCCACTTTTACCAGGCATGTTGTTGTTATTCAATGTGTTCATCTTCTAATATGTGGTTTTTTCAACAGGTGTTTGTATCAATAGTAATAAGTAAATATATGGAGTCGAAATGCAGAAAAAAGGCGGCCATCTCAAGTGAAAAGTTCACTTTCTCTCCAACAGCAGGGGATTTATTCATCTCTAAAAAGCTATTGCAACAAAAAGAGGACAGCAACGATGAAGATAAGGAAGAGGAGGAGGATTTCTTATCTGTTGGGAGTCGTCTTTCACGCTGCTCAAGTGCTATAAGCTATGAAGCATTTGCCACAGCTAAGACAACATTGTCCCGTTGTTCAAGCTTGAACAGGATCGAGTTTCCAGATTTTCCGAGGCATTCTGTGATTAAGGAATTCTCTCACTGTGAAGGATGGCCATTTGGTTTATCGCGTAAACTGTTGTTCCTTCCACCTTTGCCAAAATCCCCAGCTGATTCTTGGTCATGGAGAAAGAGTACTAGAATGATCAAGATACACTAATTGCTGGTATTCTAAATAGTCAGAGGGAATTTTACATTTTTTTTTTCCAGAAAAGAAAGGATGTTGAACTTCTTTTTTTCATGTATTCACTATGTTTTTTCGACAATGTCTATAACCATGTGTTGAATGGTCCATTTATGTCACTTTATTGTTCTTCCATTTTGGCATGAATACAACAACAACAACAACAAACCCGGTGTAATCCCACATAGTGAGGTTTGGGGAGGATAAAATGTATGCAGTCCATACCACTACCTCCGAAAAAGTAGAGAGGCTGTTTACGATAGACCCCCGGCTCAAGACTGAACCGGTGACCTCTTGATCTGCAGTCAAATGCTCTACCACTGAGCTATGGACCCCTGCAGCTGAATGACATGAATGCCAATCAAAAAGATGTCCCCAGATGCAGCTTCTTTGTTACAGCAACACGAGGTATAACCACGTCGAGTAAATAAACAACTAATACTATGCCTCAAACCCGAGCTAGTTGGGTAGGCTATATGAATCCTCACTGTCCATGTCACTACATTTAAGCTCAGCGTAAATAAGCAAGCCAACTTAAAAGAAGCAAAGTAAATTCATCAACTACCCAGAGAATTTGACGTAAAAGAGCAATTGAACAAACAAAGAGAACTTTCTGAATATTAAAGAAAGTATTTCCTTGCACAAGTTTTCAGGATTATTATATCAATTGCCTGTTCTAGTAATCACATGATCAAACCTGAGAACCAAGTACAACATAATGGATCATATTGGAGCAACCTGTATTATCTAAAACAACAGTTTTCCAGGTGATTCAAGACAAAAACATGGTGTTTTTTCTGCCATGATGGAAGGTCTATGCTCTTTGCTCAACATAAGAACCAGCAAGTCCAGAAGTCCCAAGTACCGTAACCTGGATTCAGAATGGCAGACAGAGCAGTGAGAAAACAGTAACGGTGACAGGTTTATCCTTCAAGAGATATGAGATTATTATGAACATGCAATAAAATCTTCAGGAACATTTTGTAAAATGAATTCTAAAATTACCTGCACGATTAGAGGATAAAGGATGAGATCATGAAAATATTTAACATGTGAACGTTTATATTAAAGGCACAATGGACGAATTCATGAAAGCTAGCCTATGCACTAAATTTCGATCAATATTTGTTGGAAAAAGGAACCTATAGAAATAAAAGTTACTCCTTGATTGCTGCTTTGTGGGTAACTCAAATTGCAGCTGGTATCCACAGTTTTCTTCCAGCTAAGAGAAACATATAGTCTTGCAAATATATTGCTTGTCTACTAAGTCGTAAACCTACAGAAAAGCTGAAATTCATGCAACCAACTAGCTTCAATTAGATGTACCTTTCCCCATGCAGAATCAAGGCCACTGCATCGCATCTTTAGGTGTATCATCCTAGTCCCCAGCTCCATCTCAACTTTCTTCCTCAAATATTCCTCCTCTGGCCCAAAGGCACTCATGTATGCATTGTAGCGTTGAAATACGGTTTGCAGTGCATCAGAGAATTCTTTTGACAAAGGCTTCACATCCTGCCAGCAATGAGTAATTTAAACAGCAAGAACTTGAGAAAACTGTATGTCAAACCCTTTGTTTCATAAAACTCAACTTACCTCACCACTTAAACCGATAGCATCATCAATTTCCATTTTCAGAGATGTGATAATCCCACTGAACTCCTCAACTGCCTCAGCAGCGCGGAAAACATTCGCCAAAGCTTCCTGGCCAGCCTTGTCGTCAGTACTTTTGGATAGTGCATTCTTTGCATCGTAGACAACAGCATCTGGGAGCTCATCCCAGCTTGCAGCCATTAAGTCTTTAAAAGCACGTTTGACCTCCGAATCTTCTATATTAGGCATGTGAGATACATCCTCACTGAAATAACGCATGCTTCCCATTGCCATCGTGAAAGGATGCTGACATTCTAAATTTAAACATATACATGTAATGTCAAATTGCTGATGCAAGATCATGAAATTGATACAAAGAATAGGAAACTACAAGCACTTCGCCAGCAAGGTGATTAAGTAGCTTCTCATTTTTGCAGATTCACCTCTTATATGATATGCTTTTGGAAACCTAAGAAGTAAGTAATCATATAAGGTCCTTTTCCGCACTAACAATCCTAAATATGTTGCAGTAACCATGAATTACAAATAACACGTGCTGAATACAACTCCGACATTCACAGGTTACAGGTTCTTGAATCCAACTCCTCCACTGAACCAGGTACTGCACTCGTACATTTATTAACACTCCAACTGACACAAGATGACTTTGTTGATAGTAATAGGACACCATAATACAAGTGTGCCAGCAAAAGTTTTGTTTGTTGGATGACGATAATGGTCAGAATTTTATCAACTTAAGGAAGCTACTGGTACACAAAAAAAAATTACACCTATTTTTATCATCACATGTACACAAACAGCAATCCAGAGTTGATACGAGAATAATAGCCACCTTAGCTTTCGACGACATCATTCAAAGTCACTATGTGAAGAATCAAGCTTTGGTCGCATGGAGGGCACGGGATCATACTTGGAGGGGACGTTTTGAGCCTACCATTAATCAAACCCGAGTGTGGAAGATTGCTTGGAGACTTGAAGACTTAAGTACTCTCGGGTTTGGACCACCTTGTTGGTTCACGGTTTTGGTTCCCTTGATTGAAGGGCATTTTGGTCACTTATCTTTGTCCAAGTGACACTCCATGACCATCCCTCCTCATTAAGGGCATTGGAGTCATTTTGTGTTCATTTTGTAATAGATTATAAATAGGCTCCTTTAGTCTTATTTTCTTTAGTTTATGAAAGATGAAAAATTGAAACATTAAAAATCCTCTCTCTTGAGAGTAGAACACTTAGTCTTAGTTAGGGCTTGGAAAAGCTAGTATTGATCTTTGCTTGGAAAGGGTGGATCTTGAGGTGAGTTGATTCCCTTGGCGGTCACCGTAAGAGTGTGGTTTTGATTATTACATTCATTAGGGTTTTTTGAGTTTAATACACTCTTTAGTTCTTAATCTTGTAATAATCTTGGTCTCACTATCTATTCTTTACTTTTGTTGTTGTCATCTTGTGTAGTGGACTGTTTTGGGTCCTTTATTGAATCCAAAACTTGTGTTATTGTTATTCATCTTGTTCCTCACGTTTTGCAGCTGTTTTTGGTGTTATATACACCATTGTATCTTGTATTCTTCTTGTTGATAGCGAATCCGAGAGTGGTCTCCATCTTGGTCCTCGGATCCTTAAGATTGCGGACTGATTTGGAGTGTGTTTCGTGCTTCCGTTGTCTTTCCCGTATCAAGAGTGCATAAGAATAACCTCTAATTCCACAATCAGAATTAGAAATACTAAAGGGAGTTGAAGGATGTGTAAGCTAACAAGTAGGTTAAAGCTAAATCTTTGATAAATTAAGTCAGGAGAATTAAACATTCAAGTGAAGAAAAGAGCAAAGAGAAAATAAAGCATCAAAACAACAAGAAGCAAAAGAAAAAAAAAAAACAGTGTAACCACACAAGAGGAGTCCGGGGAGGTAGTGTGTATGCAAACCTTACCCTTGTCTTGAGAAGTAGAGAGACTGTTTCCGATAGACCTTCAGTATAAAACAGATGGGAAAAAAAAATGAAGCATCAAAACTCCTCAACGAAAATCCCTATTTATCTCCCTGAGCTAACTTATGATTCATGTGTCTCAATGAATCAATCTCAAACTAGGTGGACTTTATATGAGTCTTCTATATTCATTCAGCTTTATTTGAACCAATTTCATTCCAATATTAAATTCTTTCGAATCAAGGTAGGATTTCTTTAAAACAAGTTAACCAAATATCCCATTTACCCAATACCATTCATGTCTCTCATAAAGACAACAACAACAACATACCCATCCTAATCCCACAAATGGGGTTTCGGTGGGTGAAGTGTGTACACAGACCTCTGTTTCTGAAAAACTACTAATTCAATACCATAAAGGTTGGAGATTTTTATACTTATATGCTAAAAATTGATTGGAAATACTAATCCTTCCTACTAATATAAATATCACATTAAACCCGAATCACGAATAGCTCAGTTCATTGACTACCTAAACTCCCACCTTATAAGCAAGCGTTTGATTCCCCACCTTGGCCACCCCCTCCCCCTACTCCCAATTAAAAAAAATGGCAACCCACTGTACTAAAGCTCACACTACTAGTGGGGTTCGGTGAAGGACCGAACCACAAGGACTTATTGTACGCATCCTTACCAAACACCCCCAATTAAAAAAATGGCAACCCATTGTACTAAATCTCACACTACAAGTGGGGTCCGGAGAAGGCCCGAACCACAAAGATTTATTGTACGCATCCTTACCAAACACCCCCAATTAAAAAAATGGCAACCCATTGTACTAAAGCTCACACTACTAGTGGGGTCCGGTGAAAGGACCGAACCACAAAGATTTATTGTACGCATCCTTACCAAACACACCCAATTAAAAAAATGGCAACCCATTGTACTAAAGCTCACACTACTAGTGGGGTCCAGAGAAGGACCGAACCACAAAGATTTATTGTACGCATCCTTACCAAACACCCCAATTACAAAAATGGCAACCAATTGTACTAAAGCTCACACTATGAGTGGGGTCCGGAGAAGGACCGAACCACAAAGATTTATTGTACGCATCCTTACCAAACACTCCCAATTACAAAAAGTAAAAATGGCAAGCCAGTGCATTAAAGCTCCCACTATGTGTGGGTCCGAAGATGGACCGAGCTACAAAGTTTTATTGTACGCAGTCTTACAGTGCACACCCCAGTAAAAAAGAATCACGGATTTCAAATTGTTATGATACAACAATGGATACCCATTAATCAAATTGAGCTGAACAACAAATCTGAATAACAAATTCTACGAATATAAACGTATTTCAAAGTGCCCAAACGTAAAAGGAAGATGATGCTATTACCAGTAACAGGGTTCCTCGAAGAAGCTGAGAAAGACTGTGGTGAGAAATGGAGGTGCCGGAGTGACTGATGGTTGACGGCGGAGGTTATGGCGGCAGCGCCGGCGCCGGAGAAGACCGTAGATCTACGGCATACCGATCGATACAAAGATCGCATCAGTAGCATTTTCTCCATTTTCACTTTGCTAAAATAAGTCTTAGGTTTCCAGCAAAAATAGAAATTTTCCTTTATGTTTGTTTTTTTAATAATGTAATAACAGCACAATTTTTTTTTGCAAATTATAATTAAGTACTACAAAGAATTAGTTCTAATTAGATACCCATATTACTATTGGTTATTTAATTTTTTGTGTTAATTTCATGTTGATTCAAATTAATAGAATAAATTTTAATCAAAGAATATTGATGAAAACAATTGAAACAATCTAAACTATTTGTACATTTGATTACTCAAACTAATATCTAAATATAGGAAATCAGATTTTAATTAAACAATCAACTATATGTCTCTCACAAATTACTTTGGTACTTAAATTATTTTTAAGTAGATGTGACTAGTACAATTTTATTTAGAATATGATTAGACTATTTCAAATGATATTTTCTTATTTATTCTCTCCATAATGTTTTTATCATTCATTGATTGTGATTTTTCAATTTTATGTAATCGAACATCTATTCCAACAATAACATTTTAACGATATTCATCTTACTAGTCTATGTGAACGTGCTTGACACGTTTATCCCAAGTTATGTAATACAAAATTAAACTTGAATTGCTAATGATCTAAACTTAAATCAAAGCAAGACAAACTATGAAACAAATAGGTTCTTTTACTAATTATTCAAAAAATAATTACTTTAAAAATTGAGAGTTTATATATATATATGTGTGTATACATACATATATATATATGTGTGTGTATGTATATATATATATATATATATATATATGTATATATACATACAAGACCTCCATACCTTTATATCAAAAAATTTAGAGAAAAAACATCTTTTTCCTCCTAAACTTGTCCTCTAAACTCACTTTATCACTTAAACTTAACTTCTGTTTATTTAACCTCCTTAACATCTTTAAAGTGTATTTATTTCACCTCTTAATATATAATACCACTCTCACACGGAGAGTGTGTTACACTCGCCCACACATCAGCGCCACGTCGGAGCCACACAAGCAAAGTATTTATTAAATATATATATATAATATATATAAATATATATACATATTATATATATATTTAAATGTATATGTAAAATATTTTTAAATAAAGAAAATACCCCCCCCCCATTAATTCTCCATCTTCTTCAAACTACCCCACCTTCAGCCCCCCCTACCCACCCACACCAGTTCTTTCTTTCTCTAGATCCAACCCCCCACCCCGTCCACTCCCGTCCCTGCAAACACGTTTTTTCCCTTTACTTTGGCCCCCCAGCCCCCCCTCCTTCTTGTTCAGATCTGCCCCCACCCCATCCCCCGCCGGTCCAGCCTCCACCCCTGCAAACTCTCGATGCAAAGCATAATTCTGTAGCCAAAGTTTGTTTTCGTTTTTAATTAATTATTTTTTGGGATAGTTTCATGTGAAAGTTGTAAAGATTTTTTCTTTAACATATGAATCTGAGTGAGGTGAGAAAAAGATTATGTTGAGTGTTTCTTTAACAAATGGATCTAAGAAATTTGAATGAAAATTGGATACTTTATCTTCAAGATGAAAGTTGGGTATCTAATGGAGGAATTTTTTTAATTTAGTGTCTTAGTGGTTATTTTTTGGTGGTTTTACTGGAGGAATATGAAAAAATTGAAGGAGAGAAGTGGTGAAGAATGTATTAGAGGTTGTTAATGGAGGAATTTGAGTATTGTTGTTGATGATGTTTTAAAGAAGAAGAAGAAGAAGAAAAAAAAAAGTGTCTATTTTTTTTTATTATTATTATTATATTTTAAATATAATATTACTAAATTTAATTTTTTTAATAAATAAACGCGCCCATTTTTTTAAGAAAATGCCACGTCAGCATTAGGGGTGAAATAAATACACTTTAAAGATGTTAAGGGGGGTAAATAAACGGAAGTTAAGTTTAAGTGCTAAAGTGAGTTTGGAGGACAAGTTCAGGGGGGAAAATATGTCTTTTCTCAAAAATTTATCTAACGTAACTTGGTCTTAAAGTAACTAGGGGGCTTGGGTCACAAGTGACAAAAGAGTTTTAAAATGAGGTGTAGGTGACACAAGTCTTAATTATTAGTTGGCGGTGACAATTACTTTATTATGTATTAAGAAAGTTGGAAAAGTTTTAAAATAACCCACAAGTTTTTAAATTTACACTTTGATTCCAATGTATACCTAAAATAACGGGAAACGAAGGGAAAAAAAGGCGTCTTTCTCTCTCTTCTCATCCATTGTTGTTTTCTCTCTCTTAGCGATTTTTGTTGTTAATTGTTTCTGTTTCTGCTGCTTTATTCATCATCTTCTGCTTCATCTTCTTCTTGTCGATCATTTGTTGTTGTTGTTGGTACAGCGCTACTGCTGCGATCTGACCAATTTCTTAGGTCAAATTTTATTTACTACATCACTTTCCACTTTGGCATTACTTCATAGATTACTTTGGTAAGTAAAATTATGATTTTTATTCGTATTTGTCATCTGGGTACACTTCTGTTTTTCCAACAATGGATAGAACCCTGATTATGAATCCAGCACAAGTGCCCACAATTTAAACAGATCAATCATCTGGTGCATCAGATGAGTAATCTGTTGCATCATCGTATTATCTGTTGCATCAGACGTATTATCTGTTGTATCAGGATGTTTATCTTGCACCAGACTAATTATCTGTTGCATCAGAATGTTTATATGTTGCACCAGACTAATTATCTGTTGCAACGAATGATTAATCTGTTTGAAACAACACAAATCAACCTCTGCCACAAACCCAACAGATAAATCTTGATATTGCTACTGGATTCTAAATTATTCCTTTTTATGTCGAATCGTCGAAATATTTATTGAGAAGATAATAGAAAGAATGAAAATTAAATATGGATTAAAACGTCAAAGATCAAACATAATTTATTTATTAAACAAATAAAAATACATATAATAGACTAAAAGAAAAATAATAGTCTAATTATTATTATTATTATCAATATCATCATTGTCAGCCGGCCAATCTTCAACCGGAAGTAGCAAGGCCCTCCTTAGCCTGCGTATCTCGCGGAGCATTCTTGATCTAACTCCTCCCAATTTTCATTGCAGATCACGAAGTTGATTCCGAAGTTCATTCACGGCGTCTTGCAGAAAAGCAACGTCCCACACTGGGTTAGCCATAATCTTATCTTCTAGAGTGTAATATGAAAGACGAGATGCAATCAATAAATAGAGTGTGTATTTGAATGAACGATTGAGTAAGGACGGACCTATTTATAGAGGATTGAATTTGAATGAGAGGCAAAAAGGCGCGACTATTCACCTCCATACATTAATTAAATTTTTTATTAAATTAAGAAAATAAATATTGTGATATAAGTCATGACTTTTCAGATTATTATTATTAATTAGTCTTTCGAAGAACCGTTTTTATTGAGTTGTGGCAACAGATTCTATATCTATTGCATCAGATAACACATCTGTGACAACAGATATATTATCTGTTGCAACAAATATAAAATATGTTGCATCAGATACATATATGTTGCAACATATAATCTAACTGTTCACCTCCATTTATTAATTATATTTTTTATTAATGTGAAAAGTAATGAATTAATTAAATTAAGAAATATTGTGATAAGTCATGACTTTTCAGATTATTATTATTAATTAGTTCTTTCCAAGAACTGCTTTTATTGAGTTGTGACTCGATATAGGTTGCATCAGATAAATCATCTGTGACAACAGATATATCATCTGTTGCAACCATAGTGAACCCGTTGCATCGGATAATTTAATTGTTGCAACATATAATCTACTCTTTTTTTAAATAACTATATCATCATATCATTAATCCAAATTTGCTTACTTCTTTTATTTTATAAAATAAAATACCTTTTCAAATTCCTTAATAAAATAATAGTCATTTTATTATATAATAAATAATTTTAAAAACCAATTCAAAAACAAAAATGGTGAAAAGTCACGATCAGTTATTAAAATTGTGGTTATAAATTGTGTTTATTATTTATTTCCTTATTATTTATTTACGAAATATTTTTCATATTGAATAATCGGAACTCCGAGTCATGTCTTTCTCTTTTCACCCTCTTAATAACAACAATAGCCCTTTTTTTATTAATAACCTCCAGGTGCAACATATGATCGATCTGTCGTAGCAGATTAACCTCTAACTGTTGACACAAATTGTTGCTCAATCCCTACCACCAACCGTCGACGTGTTGAGAACATGGAATAAACAGAATGATTATTATTAAATACTAAATAAGAATTAAAAATTCAAAGTCGACAACAAAATGAAATGAATGTTCATAGATTTTGAATCCCTTGGGTAGATTTGATATACAAAAGGAGGAAAATAATCGCTAAAATAAAAAACATTACCTAATTATTATTACTACTATTATTATTATTGTCAATCAGACATCTTTCATTTATCCGGCAGCCTTGCTCCGAAGTCAGCCAAATATCTCTCTGGAGTTTATCAATCAAACTGCCTTTGAAGTTCACGCAAGGACTCGATATGAATATTCTTGTACGAATCTGGATCATCCATATTTGTAAGGGGGGACCTATTTATAAATTATTGTATCTCGGAAAGAAAAGAAAATTGCTTTAAAATAAATCTAACAGATGGGTGATCTGTTACATAATATATTCTTTCTGTTAGATAACTTACAACATACTGGCAATCTTTTTGCAACAGATGTATATATCTATTTGATTTCTGCAATAGGTTGATCACTGTCGTAACAGATGTCTCCAATTGATTGACAATATAAACAGATGTGTCATCTGTTGCAACAAGCTAGTCATCTGTTTATTCAATTTAAGCCATAGATGGGCTAGGAAGAATAAGGTGCGTGCAAATGGATCCACTATCATATGTGTGGGAGTTAAGTATGTATTACTGATAAGATTACCGGGACAACACACACAAAGTACAATGTTTTTGTGAATGCAGTTTTTAACCGATTAGGCATTGATCATTCAAACAAGATCCTGCATGTACCGTTAAGTTTGATGGGTTCGAAATTGATAAGGCTGAGGACCTCATGAAGATGGTGCAGATACCCTGTTACGAATTACTGACGGTTGGTGCTCGTGTTTATGCGTGTCAAGTTTTAAGAAGGGATCAATATTTGTCATCACTGCAGAGAACCAATAGCGATTGGACTAACTTTTAGGGTACATTGGACCCTTAGAGGGCCTTCAAATCTTAGTATTGCATCTAATAAGAACGGAAAACCAATATATTTACTGCCCTGGCCAAAATTTATATGGCTGAGTTGCTCGCTCGGGGTGATGATTTTATGCCAGAATGTGCGGTAGGAGAATGCTTTCGAAGGAAAATAGGTAGTTGATGGAAGACTATATCATCTGAGAGTTAATTGAAGAAGAGACATAGGGTAGAAAGTAACTTCTAACGAATCTGGCCGGTGGAATTATCTTAACAGATACGAAATCTGAATCAAGTGCAAATATGAAAGTGTATCCGGTAATGTAATTTAGTCTGTTATGTCTCTGAAAGAAAAACAATGCAGATGGACACTTTGCTAGGGAGCTGCATGGTCGGGATTATCACCTAGGTAAAAAATAGGAGAAGACCAACAAAGCAGCCTCACGGGCATCGAGGGTAGAAATGATGTTAAGCAAATCTAGAAAACTTACGCCAACAACAACTGCAGTGAAAATAAGAAAACTAAGCGAAGGCGGCAATTTCTGAATTTTAAATTTCATCCCATTTTCTTGTTTGTGTTTCCGATCAGGTCCACTGCCGTTGACCTGATCGGAACCACAAACGAGATTGAAAGGAAAATAGAGTATCATTGTTTCCTTAGCAATATGGTTATAATTGATTGTGTTTTCTTGCCTTGACATGCTTTCAACATTTTTTGGAGAAGATCAGATGCTTGTTGTAGTATGTGAATCCCGATAATTTTCAAGCTTGCCTCCAGCTTGTTGATTCTGTATTCAAGCTGGTCGTTACCATCTTCGAAGTTGGTAAGGATTTCCTCGTCTCTTGTGAGCTCGATCAGGAACACTACCTTCAAAGTTGTGGCATTCTAGAAGCCCTTCAGAACATTTTCTCTTCAGAAGCTTTAAAGGATACATGGAGGGTCGCTGTGTTTGTTTTAGGTCAAAATGTGTTGATGCACGTTGAAGATGTGGTCCCAACAGTTGAACAACACACTTTTATCGAGCGTTGCTCCATGCATCTTGCTCAACCAATTTGATAAATTAGTATGCATGGAGTTACGTAGCATGTGATTTAAACCGGCTCTACCAAGCCTATCAAACGTTACGTAACTCCAAGATCATTACCCTATCAAAATAATATGCTCGAGTTAGTGCACATAGAAAAAAAGCTCAATCTGTCAGCCCTTTTGCGGATCACTCTTCTCCAATATAGATGACAAGATATTTGCTATGCAAAAGTCTACACCATCGCCAGACATGATTACCTGGGAACATGTCTGGCGACGGTGTAGACTTTTGCATAGCAGATATCTTGTCATCTATATTGGAGAAGAGCAATCAGCAGAAAGGATGAGAGATTGAGCTCATTCGATTTGTGTACTAACTCGGTCATATTTTTTTGATAGAGTAATGAGCTTAGAGTTACGTAACGTTTGATAGGCTTGGTAGAGTCGGTTTAGATCACACGCTACGTAACTCCATGCTTACTAATTTATCAAATTGGTTGAGCAAGATGCATAGAGCAACGCTAGATAAAAGTGTGTTGTTCAACTTTTGGGACCACATCTTCAACGTGCATCAACACATTTTGACCTAAAACAAACACAGAGACCCTCCATATATCCTTTAAGGCTTCTGAAGAAAGTGTTCTGAAGGGATTCTAGAATGCCACAACTTTGAAGGTAGTGTTCCTGATCGAGCTCATAAGAGACGAGGAACTCTTTACCAACTTCGAAGAGGGCAACGACCAACTTGAATACAGAATCAACAAGCTGGAGGCAAGCTTGAAAATTATCGGGATTCACATACTACAACAAGCATCTGATCTTCTCCAAGGAATGTTGAAAGCATGTCAAGGCAAGAAAACACAATCAATTATAACCATATTGTTAAGGAAGCAATGATACTCTATTTTCCTTTCAATCTCGTTTGTGGTTCAGATCAAGTCAACGACAGTGGACCTGATCGAAAACACAAACAATAAGGCATGGGATGAAATTTAAAATTCAGAAATTTGCCGCCTTCGCTTAGATTCCTTATTTTAACTGCAGTTGTTGTTGGCATAAGTTTTCTAGACTTGTTGTACATCATTTCTACCCTCGATGCCCGTGAGGCTTTTTTGTTGGTCTTCTTCTATTTTTTATCTAGGTGATAATCCCGACCATGTAGCTCCCTAGCAAAGTGTCCATCTGCATTTTTTTTCTTTCAGAGACACAACAGATGAAATTATATTACCGGATACACTTTCATATTTGCACTTGATTCAGATCTTGCATCTGTTAAGATAATTCATCGGCCAGATTCGTTAGAAGTTACTTTCTACCTTATGTCTCTTCTTCAATTAGCTCTCAGATGATTTAGTCTTCCATCAACCACCCATTTTTCTTCGAAAGCATTCTCCTACCGCACATTCTGGCATAAAATTATCACCCCGAGCGAGCAACCCAGCCATATAAAATTTGTCTGGGGTAATAAATATATTGGTTTTCCGTTCTTATTAGATGTAGTTCTAAGCTTCGAAGGCCCTCTAAGGGTCCAATGCACCCTAAAAGTTAGTCCAATCGCAATTGAATCACTTTACAATGACACAAAAATTAGATCCCTTCACAATGTTTGACAAATAAACATAAGCAACAACCGACATTAAATCTTAACAGGCTATTAGAACCATATTCATGGTCCCTCAGCCTTATCAATTCGGACCTACCAAACTTAACTGTAAAATTGCAAACATCTTGTTTGAACGATCTATGACTAATCAGTAAAAACATCATTCACAAAATCAGTGCACTCTATGTGTGTTTCCACGATAACATTATCAATAATACATACCTCCCACATATGAAGTGGTTCCATCTACAAACATCTTATTCCTCCGATCCCATCTTTACTACAGCCTCTTGAGATAGTCCGTCAAAAGTTGATCAACTGTCAGTTTCTTATATCTACAAAGAAGAGGAAAAAAATTGATGTCACAAAAAGAACATTATCCATTTGTTGCATCAGATGTGGAGTCTGTTGCAACAGATGTGGAGTTTGATGGAATACATCAAACCAACCTTTCTGGTGGTTTTATTTGTTCCAACAGTTTCTCCATCTGTTGCAACATCAACAACAACATAAACATCAACAAAAAAAAAATTGTTCCAACAACATCATCAACAACAAAGAAGCAACATCCTTTGTGCCAGAACCATCAACAACACCACAAGTTCCAACAACGCCAACCCCACCAACAACATCAATAACTGCATCAACAATAATGAAACAAACAAAATATATACAAAAAAAATGATACTGCCAACAAGGCTTTTAAACTTCTCCCAACAGATGACTTTTTTCTCATATTGTAATAAAAATTCTCGGATTGTTTATTCAACACTAACAAGTTCCTTAAAAAATTTTAATAAATATGGGTAAATAGTAATTAAATAAAAAAAACAAATGTAAATAACATGCAAAGAAGAAGACGAGAATGAAAGAGCAATAATTAACCATACCTTAATATCAAAAAGGGGATCAAAACAAAAATTTAAGTCGAGGAAAGATATGGATGGGTTTAGATCCGAAAAGATATTTATGAGAAGAGAAGAGAAAAGAGAGAAAAAAGGATGTGACCCTAAAAAGGAGAGAGAAAAAAATGAGAGTTGAATAAAATAAACTGCAGTTGAAGGAAGAGATGAGATAATTTCTATAGATGTATTGTTTACGTAGACGTGGTGGTTTTCAATATTCATTAATTAATATTCATTAATTTCATTAATAATTTGAGGGGCACAAGGAAGACTAAGACTACTAACATCGAAAAGACAAGACAAGACTGCTCAATGAACTCACTTTTGAGATATCCAAGAAACATTTTTTACCGCCTTTAGTAGTAAGTACTACTACTTGACATTATCTACTCGGATCAGAAGTTTCTTGCTTTAAAATTAAAAGAGATAAAAAGATTTTCAAATAGCTATGTCATTTGTTTCAACATATATAAATATTTGTTTAAAAATCTGAACAGCTCAGTCATCTGTTACAACAGATATAAATATTTGTTTAAAAATCACAAAAGCTCAGTCATCTGTGACAACAGATGAAAATGTTCATTTGATAATTAATAAAATCAGATATGTCATCTGTTACAACAAATATAAATATTTTTTTGAAAATTTCCAGCAGCTCAGTCATCTGTCACAACAGATGCAAATATCTATTTGATAATTAAATCAGATATGTCATCTGTTGCAACATATATGTACCTGTTTGAAAATTTTCAACAGCTTAGTCGTTTGTTGCAACAGATTTCATAACACTTGATTTAGGTGGAACTAGGGATGAATGAATGAGCTCGCAGGGTCAACTACAAATACAATCGAGTCTTTATAATTGCATGGCATTGGTATTGCGTTCATCCCAACCCGAGTCGTCGATCGATCACTCTAAGTTGAAATGAGTTCTTATCAACTCAATGTTAGGATAGTGATAGTACCTAAGTTGATTTAGGTGGAACTAGGGATGAATGAGTGAGCTCGCAGGGTCAAATACAAATCCAATCGAGTCTTTGCAATTGCATAGCGTTGGTATTGCGTTCATCCCGACCCGAGTCGTCGATCGATCACTCTGAGTTGAAATGAGTTCTCATCAACTCAATATTAGGATAGTGATATTACCTAAGTTGATTTAGGTGGAACTAGGGATGAATGAGTGAGCTCGCAGGGTCAACTACAAATCCAATTGAGTCTTTGCAATTGCATGGCATTGGTATTGCGTTCATCCCAACCCGAGTCGTCGATCGATCACTCTGAGTTGAAATGAGTTCTCATCAACTCAATGTTAGGATATTGATAGTACCTAAGTTGATTTAGGTGGAACTAGAGATGAATGAGTGAGCTCGCAGGGTCAACTACAAATCCAATCGAGTCTTTGCAATTGCATGAAATTGGTATTGTGTTCATCCCGACCCGAGTCATCGATCGATCACTCTGAGTTGAAATGAGTTCTCATCAACTCAATGTTAGGATAGTGATAGTACCTAAGTTGATTTAGGTGGAACTAGAGATGAATGAGTGAGCTCGCAGGGTCAACTACAAATCCAATCGAGTCTTTGCAATTGCATGAAATTGGTATTGCGTTCATCCCGACCCGAGTCATCGATCGATCACTCTGAGTTGAAATGAGTTCTCATCAACTCAATGTTAGTATAGTGATAGTACCTAAGTTGATTTAGGTAGAACTAGGGATGAATGAGTGAGCTCACAGGGTCAACTACAAATCCAATCGAGTCTTTGCAATTGTATGGCGTTGGTATTGCGTTCATCCTGACCCGAGTCGTCGATCGATCACTCTGAGTTGAAATAAGTTCTCATCAACTCAATGTTAGGATAGTGATAGTACCTAAGTTCATTTAGGTGGAACTAGGGATGAATGAATGAGCTCGTATGGTCAACTACATATCCAATCGAGTTCTTGCAATTGCATGGCGCTGGTATTGCATTCATCCCGACTCGAGTCGTCGATCGATCACTCTGAGTAGAAATAAGTTCTCATCAACTAAATGTTTTAAAAACTATATCTTTTAAAAAATTTAAAATTAATTAAGATCAATTCGGACCAAATTAGCAATTTCAAAACTTGTCATTCTTTTCCAAAATTACAAATCAACCCATACAAATCATCCATTTGCGCGAAAAACTTTTTATTTCAAATCTTAAGTTCTCGCTCTTCTCTCTCTCTCTCTCGGGGTGTCCTCTCTCTCTCAACAATACAAATAATATAAACAACAACTACTCAACATATTGCTCAATCCTTCAAAACAGGTCGATTTTCTTCCCATTTATGACTACATATAGTTGTTGATTTTTACTTCATTCCGGCTTGTATCCATTGTTTTCTCTATCTTCGCATGTAACAGAGTTCGAGAAGAGTTCTACATTTGTTCTTTATTATAAAAAATAGGGCTTTTTAGTTAATGATAAAAAAGAAGACTTTTAGTTGTATTATCTTCGAGAATGGGTTAACAATTTTGAGTTTTGATGCTAAAAAAGTAGGAAGCACCCGATAAAATCCTAGTTTTCTCTTAGTATTTTGTTGACTGTCGTGGTATTGTTGGATGGTGTTTGTGGTGTTGTTGGATGGTGTTTGTGGTGGTGTTGGTGGTTGTTGTTGGTGGTGTTGGTATTTCTGTTTTTTGGCGGTGGTGGTGGTGGTCATGGTGTTGGTATTAGTATTGGTGGCATTTGTTGGGGGCATTAGTCGTGGCATTGGTTGTGGTGGTGGTGGTCCATCTGTTGCAACGGGTGAAAGATCTGTTGGGAGATATTAAATAGGTCTTCAAACAGATTCCTCATCTATTCCAACTGATGGGTTATCCGTTGGAGTATTTTCTTGTAATATGACAGAGAATAATTTATTGAAATTTCTCCAACTATCGCAACAGGTGGAATATATGTGG